>JAWWNI010000329.1:5250000-5926473 GCA_034642065.1 Darevskia nairensis
TAGGAATATCAGGATCTCAGGCGTCAAAAGAAATAGTAGCATTATGAGTGTGGGCTTCTGTTAGGCAGAATACAGGCTAATGGCTTAGGATGGTTAGGGAAATGTCTCTTAACGGGAGCCAATGACTAGAAAATAGCTGGAGATTTCTTCAGAATATTCTGATGAGAGAGAGCCAACCATTTTACACCGCTCCAGTTAAAAGGAAGGAATGGGGTGAATTAGGCATGAAAAGCTCCGTCAACTTTGGCTTCACTTAGTTTTTTGGTTTTCAGATCTTAAAATCAGTTCTCCAGATTTCCACAGAATTTTGCATTTTAAGAAATCCTCATGAAAATTCACCATCATTTTAGGGCTAATTTATCCCGATACACACGTTTTTGTATCCCACTTTGGCTAATACACACATTCTTACAAACAGTTTCCCTGATACAATGCATTTTTATATTATTTTCTCCCTCTCTTGTACTTATTGTTTGCCTGAAGAGCTGCATTGCAAAATTCAGAGAAGTCCAACTTTTAGAAGAAGAATTGTGCTTTGGTTTGCCTACTGGTTCAAGAAGTGCAAAATAGGTAGTTTATCGTTAAAATACACACAAAACAGAATTTTTGCCCCATCCCAAGTGTTTGTGTGAGGGGGGGGGCAGGGGTAATGTTACAGTAGTAGTTTTGGAAAAGAGGGAAAGACATGCCTGTTCACACACACACACACACACACACACACACACCTGCCTGGGTCATACCATTGTGTGAGCAGGGGGAGTGAGGATCATATTGGCCCCTCCCATACATCTGCATTGCTATTCCTGCTCTCTGCTACAATTCAGAATCCTAAGAGATCAGACTCCTAGTTTGTGTGAGATAACTACTCACATAAAGCAGATTCCCCACTGCAGAGATTACCAGTAACCCCTGCCTGACACATCTGGGTGGGGAAAGACTATAGGAATGAGGATGCCTGAGGCTCATTTTGCACTCTACATTTAAAGCGGTACTGTCCCACAGTCATAGCTTCCCCCAAAGAAGCCTGGGAACTGTCATTTGTTAAGAGTGCTGAGAGCTGCTAGCCAACCCCTCTTCCCCTCAAAGAACTAAAATTGTCAGTATGGTTTAACAATCAACCCCTCTTCCCTGTAGAGGGGTTGAACTGTAGAAGATGAACTGTAGCTCTGTGAGAGGAATGGGGGTCTCTGAATAGCTCCCAGGACCCTTGAGAAACTACAGTTCATCTTCATTATTCCTGCTTGGCAAGTGGTTGGACTAGATGACCCTTGGGGTCCCATCTCTACAATTCTATTATTCACCTCAGCTTAACAGGGCTGTATGTGCAGGCGTTCCAAAGGCCTGTGGAGCTTGTCCACACTTCCCTTTGTCCCACAATTTCTTCCATTTGTCCTGAGATTTCTGGACATGGGCCTGAAAGGGTCTTCTTCTTTTTCTGCCACTTTCCCTGGGAAAGTCCACAGTTTACTGCTGAACTGACAAACATCAATCCACAGAATTGATGGATTGTTGACACTTGCTCTATTTCAGCCCTAAGACAGCTTGCTCCTTTGTTCATTTCATTTATGAATCGCTTCCCACAAAAAACATCAACAATACACACACACACACACACACACACACACCAGTTTCAAGTCCAATACAGAAGCAGACAGGGATTAAAAAAAAGATCTCTACTTTAAAGGCTTGCAGAAAAAGGAATGTATTCAACAGGCACTGAAAAGATAATCGAGACGGGGCCTGTCTGATATGTAAAGAAGAATGTTAGAGGCAGAGGAAATAAGAAGAGGGAGGGGGCAGGTCCTACAAACAGTGCCACGCAGAAAGAGGCAGAGGAGAATCTTGCATGTCTCCAACACATGCCCATTGCCAGACTCAATTCTGCACACCCAGTGACATTTCAAACATGAAAACAGGTCCATTTGAAGGCTGCTAAATCCCTCCAGCCCTCCCTCCCCCTACTTGCACAGAGCTGGTGTTCTTCGCCTGCTATGTGCTGAACTTATTCCCTCAGCAACCGCCTGTCTTGCTCCGGTGTCTAGAGCAGGATGTGTTGGTAAACCGATGAGAACAGTTTACCCGTAAAGGATCTGGTTATGCAAAATATCTGCAGCTCAGAGATGCTCTTAAAATGCAAAAGATTTAACAGGGAGACAGACTGCAGCTGTTGTGGAGAGAAGGGGCTGTTCCAGTCTAATCTCTCAGAGCAAAGAAGCTCCTTTGCCTCTCAAGTGTTGTTCCCGTTATCTATTTGATAGTGCGCCCCTTATATTTGTGCAGTAATTCGCTCATTTGAATTTCCAAACTTCGAATGCCCATACACAGCGGTGGGCATGCCCATACACATAGCGGTGGGTATGTGTTGCTCGGGGAATATTAATTGCTTGGTGACTATATAAATATTATCATTATAATCACCACCACCACCACCAATAATACAGATATACACCATAAGACTCCAGCTGTCCTGAAAATGCCAGAAAGCCCTTCTGCCATCACAGCTTCTCACTGAGTCCCGAACTCTGCAAGAGTGGGAAAGGGCATGGGTAGGAGAAGGTGGCAGCTCGGCCCCTCATGTTGGCTCAATGGGACCTGCTCTCCTCAGCTCCGCCAGGTGGTACCGCTCAACACATCCAACTACAGTGATGGTGGTGGCAGAAGTGGCCTAAGGGGGCCTGGCTCATGCAGGCACACAGAGGCCCCTCAGCAGTCATAGCCACTGACCATAGAGACTACACTGCTGGCACCGAAGTGTGGCCTTGTAAACATCTGACACTGGTGCTTCCTTTGACGCTCAAGGCGGGCTGATGGAAGTCACGTGGTTTTACCATATGTCATCTAAGGCTCCCGCATATAACCAAGACGTTTTGTTGGTGCAGTATTATCACATACTCCTCTTGGCAACAGCTATTGTGGCAGCTCACACACCCCTGCCCCTTCCCCATATTCCTTCCACAGTGCACATAAATATAGGGGTAGTGGCGGGGGACACTGATGTGGAATAGAATGTCCTTATTTTCATCTGAGGAATGTTGAGGGGGCATGATTCCTCTCAGTTTGGGGCTCAAAATGGTATTATCTAAAGGATCCCTGGACAGTTAACTGCAGTCAAAGGTGACTCTGCGTTTGCGTGTTGAGGTCCCCAAGCCCCGCAAATAAACACACACTTCACACAGAAATTTACGTTTAAGGTTTTTGGCATATTTTTGGCCACAACTTTATTAAAATACAAAATATGAGTGGTTGCTCAGCGAAGAGAGGCCCCATGCTGCGTGCAGGAGGAATATATAGCCTCTAGGCTGACCTTCAAACATTGCAACATACAAATCTCCCCAACAACCCACAGGGCCCAATCACATGCCTTGGCTATCTATCCAATCCCGCCCAGCAACAGAGGGATGTCTTGTTGGCCCCCACCGCAACACGTGCTCTCCATGAAGGAGAACCCGCTTTGTGGCGCTCTTCTCACTTTCAGGCCGAGGGAGCTGGTATTTGTCCACAGACAGCTTTCTGGGTCATGTGGCCAGCATGACTAAACCACTACTGGTGCACGGAGGACTGTGATGGAAACCAGAACGCACAGAAACCTTACCGCTGCAGCAGTACCTATTTATCTACTTGCACTGGCGTGCTTTCAAACTGCTAGTTGGCAGGAGCTGGGACAGAGCAACGGGAGCTCACCCCATCGCAGGAAGTCAAACCGCCGACCTTCTGATTGGCATGCCGAAGAGGCTCAGTGGTTTAGACCACAGCGCCACCCGCGTCTAGGAGAGGGGCGACCAACGTGGTTCCCTCCAGATTAGGGCTGTGTGTATATACCAATGTCCACACACAGAGAGAGAGCGAGAGCGAGAGAGAGAGAGAGAGAGAGAGCGCACCCTTTACTTGGGCTGGGCTGACCCAGGGACTACAGTGGACCTTTCCCCAAAGCAATCTGGGAGGGGGGGGGCTAATGTTTGATTATGGTTTTTAACCCCTAATTAAACATATGGTTTTCTCACTCTGTTTCCAAGAAATGTTCCGTGCATTATCAAGTATAAGCATGAGGAGGGAATTCGTGAACAAACTGAAGCAGCTCAGAATATATTTGCTTTCCTACGCAGTTGCCTTCAATAGCATGCAGTGTGTTGTGTGTGTGATTTTATTTTATTTTTAAGTCCAAGACACTTTTCTTTTCAATTGCTCATGATGGTTAATCAGCAGATCAAGAGACTGTCTCCATCTCTAATTGGAGCACAACAGAAAACATAATGTAAAAAGGATAATCGGTGCAGGGACAGGCAATCATCTTATGTTTATTCCCTCAAAAGCTGTATTATATGGCAATGTTTACTGTGCATTTCCATTCAGTGTCACATATACTCATTTCTAGTGTGTCTCTTATCCTGAGCTCTAATAATTAGCTTGCATGTAATTAAAAGCTGAATAAGGAAAAGGCAGTCTTGTTCAGATTATGCCAGGTTGTCACTGTCCCTTCTTCATTCTCCACAGGAAACAGATATTCCTTTTTTCTGTTCAAATTAATCCACAGGCGCTTATTTACATTCCAAAGCAGAGTCAGATTTATTGCCCTAAATGCTAATTCTTCATTTCCTGTTTATTCAGGAGTCATGCAGGGGGGGAAACAACAACCTCCTGTTGGAAATTGAAGTCTCTATTCCTGAACATATTTCTATACACATACTAGCAAGTGTCATCTGCAGGCTGTATGCTCATCTTTTGGTATAGAATCCTATTCTTCACATTGATATAAAATCTGAATTTGACTGGAAAGAGTTTATTGAGCAACCCTTGAGCAACTGTCATGACGTCTTCTTCCCCCCATTGTTTCATTCATTTATTTGCTTTTAGAAAAGCGTGTTTTGGGGGTGGAAATTCCAACCTAAACAAAATAACCATTTTAAATACGCCTGAACACCAAAATTAGAGGAAACAAGTAGAACCTGCAACATAGAATCATAGAATTGTGGAGCTGGAATGGACCCTGAGGATCATCTAGTCCCTGGTTTCCCAACCTTGGGTCTCCAGCCGATTTTAGACTACAACTCCCATCATCCCTAGCTAGCAGGACAGTGGTCAGGAATGATGGGAGTTGTAGTCCAAAAACAGCTGGAGACCCAAGGTTGGGAAACACTGATTTTAGTCGAATCCCAGGCATATGCAGCTTTTCCATAGGGGGATCGAACCTGCAACCTTGGTTTTATCAGCACCACACTTTAACCAACTGAGCTATCCAGACTGACAACATGTTGCAGTGTTGTCTAGCCGGGATATGAAATTCCATTCTCCCTCCCTCCCATTTTTCTCTCATTCCCACTCCCAGCAGACAGTCAGTAGCCCATGGCCGCTGAGTATGCTCAGTAGTCAATGGGCTGATTTGGAGGGGCTCCCCTCTACATTGATGTGTCCCCAACTCTGCTGACATATTGGTGGCATATGCAACGGCACTCAAAACTTGGAAACAGATCTCTGTGCAGTGAGCTTTCCCAAGCTATTCAGTGAAATGCTATCAATTTGCATCAAGAACGGTAATAATTTTTGGGAGAAAACAGTTCCCTACAATTTATCACACTTGTTAATTGCTTGCGGGCTATTTTTCAAGCAAATATTCTTAAAGCAAATCTCAAATCCCCCAGTTCTCAAACCCACACATTTTCAGGAAACACAGTTGTGAAGTTGGAAGAGATGCAATAACTTGATATAGTTTGCTCAATAATGCAATATTCTTACAGAAGTTGGATCAAATTGTTTGGCAGGATATCTGCGCTGCAAAATTAAGAGTCGCCATATGTCAAAATCTGAATACAGTATTGTGTTTCAGATCTCGTTATAAACTTCCTGATCTATTACTTTCCCCCAGAATTCAATTATAACCTTAGGGGTGGGGGGATTCATCAAGGTGGTTCCTGATTTCTCAATGAGAGCCATAGCCCCTGTTATGGGTGTGTGTGGATGCCATCAGATTACAGAATATTTCAAAACCTATTTGAAAACTCACTGGAGAGCAGCATAACCACTTGAATTGTCCATAAACTAAACTATTTCGGAAGGGAATTAGTGGGCATAGTGGAAGACAGGGATGGTCAACTGATGCCCCAATGGGCAAACTCAGCATTGGAAGCAACTTTATCTGGCTCTGAACTGACAACATGTTAGATGGGGCCTCCTCAGAAGGGCCCCACTGATTCCCACCTAACTGAAAATGGCTTCCTCAGTCACAGACAATAAGGCCTAGGTCTGTGAAGCCATCCATCATTTTAATTTTATTGAAATGATCCAGAGTTTTGCTATATCAGATGGAAGAATCAATGAGGAAAGTGGCTCCCCAGATCTTGCCACCGTAAGTCCATGGCCTAGGGGTCAGGTGGATAGAAGGAAAAAACACCTCTCCATATGTACTTACCTGGACCCTGTGATCATCATCTGAGATCCTTCTTGGTGTGCCTCCTCCACGAGAGGAACAGAGGGTGGCAATATGAGAACGGGCCTTTTCCTCAGTGGCTCCCCATTGGTGGAATGCTCTCCCCAGGGATGTTCGGCTGCCACCTTTATTGTACACCTTTAGGCGCCAAGCGAAAATGTTCCTCTTCAACCAGGCCTTGGGCTGATCGACATCTTGTGCCCTTTTAAATGTGTTGTGGGAAGGGGGATTTTTGGTTTGTTTCGTTCTTATTTGTCTTAGGTATTTTGTGCTTTTTATATTGTGATTTTATGTTGTGAACCACCCTGAGATCTAATAGCAGCAGCAGCAGCAACAACAACAGAAACAGAAAACCCCTAGAAGGGTATTTGGGCACCAGTCTGCAGATGCTGACCTCTGCAATGTAATATTTCTCTTTTGGGCTTTGTATGTAGCGTCTCCACTGCACACATCTTTCACAATTGTGACGTTCCCACAGCTAGGTGTTTCCATCTTTATTTTGGATCCAAACCACCTATGACTATGAGGGTGTCAGTTTGTATGAGAAAATACACTTCCAGTCCCTAGGTAACTCCCAGGAAAATACAATGCCTTCCTCCAAGAATTGGTTGGTTATTTGTATTAGAACCCCTCCAAAGAGTGCTTTTTTCCCTTGAAAAAAGAGGTGCAGGAACTCCCAAAGTTGTTGAGTTGGTTTTTTTTACTAAAGAGTTGCCAGAACTCACCACCGGGGTGAGTTCTGGTGAGTTCTGGCTGAGCAAAAGCCTTGCCTCCAAAGATAAGACAGTTCAAACCGCATATTTTATAACATTGGGATGAGAAAATATGGCTTATGAAATATCTATAATAAGGGACAGGAAATTATATTATAGCAATTGACTGGGATACAATCAAATCTTCTTCTTTTTTAACAATCCCATGTGGCTTTATGTATTTTTCTAGTCTATTTTAAGCCATGTACCTGCTGTTAGGAGCAAGGCTTCTAATCAAAATGGGGCTCTATTTTATTCAGACCTTGAAGACCAAATAGGTAGCGTTAATTGGCTTATGTCTGACCTGCTTGAACAATTCACAATCAGCCATTCCTTTGAAACATTAGCATTATTTGACCAGGTGGGGGTGGGGAGCATGTCAGATTTCCAAAGGCATAGAGTTTAAACAATTCCCATCGTATATTTTCTAAAAAGCAAAATTGGAGCATGCTCATATCATTAAATTATCGGAGTATAAAGAATGCCTTGCTGGAACTTACAATATTTGCAGCCTTTCCTGATACAGTGGTACCTCGGGTTACAGATGCTTCAGGTTACAGACTCTGCTAACCCAGAAATTGTACCTTGGGTTAAGAACTTTGCTTCAGGATGAGAACAGAAATCGTGCGGTGGCGGTATGGCGACAGCTAAAGTGGTGCTTCAGGTTAAGAACAGTTTCAGGTTAAGAACGGACCTTCAGAACGAATTAAGTTCTTAAACCGAGGTACCACTGTACTGAATATGCCTAATGTCCAATTGGAAGGGGACCAAAAAAATGACCCAAAGCGACTTTTGTGTATAGTTCTACCTGCAAAGCTAAGCTGGTCAAAAGCACTATCCTAAAGCAAATGTATTCTGCTTTGGGCTCCTTGCTAAGGGTGAGAAACAAATTAATAAATGTGAGGGATTGGGCAGGAGTCCTGATGTTGTTCCACCAGGACATAATGTTGGCAGTGCAGAAATAGGCAAGAGACTATGCATCCGAGTCGTACCAACCACTCTATAAATCAGATGTGGTGAAGCAGGGTAGTATATTGGTTAGAATGTTGCATTGTGACCTGGGAAACCAGAATTCAAATCCCCACTCAGCCCTGAAGCACTTTGAGGGACCTTGGACCAGGCACCGACTCTTGTGAGGATAAAATGAGGAGGTAGGAAATCACGTGTGCCACTTTGAGCTCCTTGGAGGAAAGATGGTATAGCAGTCAATCAGACAAATCAGTGAAGAATAGACATTTGTCTTTCTGGCTATTGCTGAACTACAACTCCCATCAGTTCCAACAAGCATGATGCCAATGGCCAAGGGTGATGGGAGTTGTAGTCCAACAGCATCTGCAGGGCTCAAAGTTCCTCACTCCTGCTATACACCAGATGGGGAAGATTGGTGAAAGGGAACAATGAAGAGTAAAGGCTGGAAGTCCGTATGGCAAGAACTAACAAGAGCCAAGGCAAGGTAGGGTTTCTGGGGACTGGGTGGTAGAGGGATTACAGAACTAGAAGACAGATTTATTGGGCGGGGAAATGGGAATCTTGGATTCTTTGATCTCTGTGATGAGTTAGCCCTCCCAAAGCCAAAGAGATGATGATGATGATGATGATGATGATGATTAATAATAATAATAATACCCCGCCCATCAGGCTAGGTTTCCCCAGCCACTCTGGGCGGCTGCCAACAGAATATTAAAAGCACACTAAAACATCAAACACTAAGAACTTCCCTAAACAGGGCTGCCTTCAGAGGTCTTCTAAAAGTCAGATAGTAGTTTATTTCCTTGACATCTGATGGGAGGGCGTTCCACAGGGAAGGCGCCACTACTGAGAAGGCCTTCTGCCTTCTCTTGAGGATTGCAGAGACACTCGATAGGCTCTGAGCATCTTGCAAGAAAGGTAAACATTTATTCCCTGCAATTTCTCCAAAGAGCTCAGAGCAGATTATATATGGCTCCCAGGAGCTTTCCCCTCAAGGCAGCATACAGGATCAAACTTGCTTAAGTTTAGAAGCAGAACGGAGAGTTTGTCAAATCAAGAAATGAAACATAGACCTCCTTCTGTTCAGACTAGCCCTCCCAATTATGAGCCCAGCCAAAACACCCCTACAGAGCTCTTAAAATATGATAGTCAATGTGGAACTCTTGAGAGGTGATTTTTATGTCGTTGTTTTCCCCCCAGTTTGCATATATGGTTGGGATTCTTTCTTTAAAAAATAATTTTAATGGTGTCTGAGATGATATCTGCATGTTTTATATGAATCCTTGTTTAAAAAAAAGTCTTTATCTGATTTATTTATTTATTCATTCATTTACACACACACACACACACACACACACACACACACACACACACGACCACAGGACAGTTTACAGTGTCCATTGCAAATTACAACACTCCATAAAATATAACTTTTCCATTATTATTATTTTTTTAAAAAACAACCTAGGCTAGTTTCTTCACACATTCACACACACAACTCTCTATCCAGAGAGGCAACAGGCACAATCAGAGATCAAGGATGAATTTCACCCAGGAAAATAAACTCAAGGAGGATGTGAAACAGGGTAATAGTGGGTGCAGCTGGGGGGGGGAGTGTATGGCATGAAGAGGGTCCCATGAGCTAGAGATGCTTTTAGACACCTGGACCTAAGGTTCCCCACATCTGTTCCAGAAGCGAGCCTTTGTTGAAAATCCGAGGCAGCAGTGATTGATGGACCAAGGGGAAGACTTCAGCAGAAGCCTGAAGCAAGAGATTGTGGACCTGATTGAAAACTGCAGGCACAGTATTCAGTGCCTAGTGAATGATGAGTGTTAACTGGAGAAGAGGACTGTGTGGAAATTGGCTCGTGTTTGGATAGGGGGCGGAACTGAACCTCTCAGAGTGACCGAAACCCTGTGCTGTGCCTTATATGCTACTTAAAGTGCCAGGGACCTAATAGTTTATACATCCTTAGTTAAAGCAACTGTAACACTGTGAAATTAACCACTTAAAGTTAGTTAAGTAACCAGGCGTAAAAACATCGCCATCTGTTTCCATGAATATCAATTTAAAACAAAATGGATCATACTCCGTTTTTTAATTTATTTTTAGATATCTGTACTGTTTAGCCCTGTGCATAATCATAGCTACTGGTGGGTATGGTGGAGGAAATAAAATCAGGGGAATTGAGATGGGGTAGCCAAGGAAATGAGAAATAGGTCGCAGCAGGGGCAACTGAAGCATGAGATACCCTTCAACAATAAAGGAATATTAGTTAGGGGAACTGAATTTAATTATAAATTATATTCCGAAAACAGGAGACATTTCAAGGGGTAAAAAAATAATAATGGATGTACCATGCTATATTAGAGGCAAAAAAAACTTGTTTTGATAAATTGGAAGAGCTGCAAAAAGATTCCGCTGAGCACATGGATTGATAATATGGACAGATTAGCTACATACGAACGAATTGCATGTCGACGCAAAGTAAGAATGGATAAATATGAAGAAATCTGGAACGAATATTTAAGCGATAAGGCGGATAGTGGTGGGAAGTAGGGGGAGGAGAGAGAGGTGGGAAAATATTGTTTAAAAAGGTGTAGTCATAGGTATATCAGTGTATTCAAATCTGAATTGTCAAATTGTGTTATTATTGTTATTATAGTTTTTGTTTTATGTGTTTTTTGCGGTTGATGTTTGTATCGAAAAAATGATTAAATAAATTAAAAAACAAACAAACAATAAAGGAATATGGCATTCTTCACAGTGAACATGATGGGATTGGCTGTAAGAAGAACGTTTTAAGGGGTATTTATTATTATTATTATTATTATTATTATTATTATTATTATTATTATTGGTATTTTGTTCCTGTGGAGCTTGGTTCAATTGGAAACGTGGTTTTGTTGAATCAAAGCAACCATAGTTGTCACCATTGCCCCCCTCCACAACTCCCACTAGTCCCAGTATTGCCAATAGCCAAGGTGATGAGAGTTGTGGTTCAGCAACATCAAGAAGGCACCATGTTTAGCTGTGATTCCATCACTGCAGAGAGTCAGACTAGATGACACCTATGGGTCCTTTCCAGCTCTACAATTAATTCTATGATTCTGTGGCTATCCCTGACTTGGATTTTCCTGTGTTCTTACTGAACAGGCACCTCTGGGACACTTTTGCCCTTGTTTTTATTTTGCAGTTAATAATTTCTATATCTTGATTGTATTTGTACAATAACGCAGCATTTGTTGTTGCCTCTGTGTCTGTTTGCTTAAATATTTATAATTTGGTCATGAATATTGGTCACGAAGAGCCTTTCATCTTGGTACAATTGCATGTAAAATGACATCTTTGCTGTGCTTTGTTAGCTAGACCAATTAAATCCTTTGGGATAATGGGCCTTTCAACACCAATCTATTTTTAGTTCTGCAGTGTGTGAGAGAAAATCAAGTGTGTGTGTGGGGGGGGGAATCTTGGCATATTAATTTACAGGTACAGTATATTCAATCTTGGTCAACAATGATTTTGATAATGGGCTTTCTTATTTTAAGCATACCTTCTAATACTTAAGAAAGTTGAGGCTGAGAGATACTGAGCTGGACCCAGCTAAGCTCTGCTCAGAGTAGACCCTCTGAAAACAATATGAGTTAGTCGTGTTCACTGAGTCCAATAGGTCTAAGTATGCCTTAGCGGGATTCAACCCAGTGACTTTGCCCAAGGACTTGACAGGGGAGAAGAGAAGTCTTCATTCCATATCTTCAATATATTAATTTTTGTGTTGTATCTACTTAAGCACACACTGATAAAATATATATTTGCATATCTGGACTATTTTGCTGCTTTCAAGAGAGCTGGTGTTTCCTATTCCTAAAAATAGAACAGTGGCTCAAAAATACTATTCACCATTATTATTCATAGTAGTATTTTGTAGGGTTTCACACAGCCTCCCCAACCCAACCCCAGGGGAATGTCTCACCCAGATCAAATTAGGGGATAGGACTAATGCTCAATTAGGGTTTCAAAAACCTAAATCAACATAAGGGCAGGAGAGGGCAGGGGAAGAAGATGATGCCATGTCTCTCCTACCAGTCTACTGATTTCTGCTTCGCCAACACATTCCCTGCAGGAAACATATTTGCGAAGGCAGACCCTGCAGCCAGCAGGGTTGAATTCCCTGTGCAATCCTGCTCCATGCTGCTTTGGAGGAATGTTCCCCGCAAGGAATGCATTTGCCAAGAAGGACCCTGTAGTCAGCAGGGTTGAATGCTCTTGAGCAGAGGCCTCAATCCTGCTTGGTACAGAACACGCTGGTGAATCAGAGCCGTGCAGCCAGTAAGATCAAACCCTCTTCACACCAGCAGAGGGTTCAATGCTGCTCCATTTAACTTCTCGCATCTGTTTTCCTACTGGGAAGAGGCTCCCTACTGCGAAGAGGTGCACACTGCCAAAATGCAGTGCAGGGCTTGGAGGTCCTCTTGCAAACAGTCCTTTCTCTTTCTCTCACTTGGACTACTGCAATGTGCTCTACGTTTGAAGGTGACTACAACTAATCCAGAATGCGGCAGCTAGAATGGTAACTAGGAGTGCCTGCCGAGACCATATAACACCGGTCCTAAAAGACCTGCATTGGCTCCCAGTATGTTTCCAAGCACAATTCAAAGTGTTGGTGCTGACCTTGAAAGCCCTAAACGGCCTCGGCCCAGTATACCTGAAGGAGCGTCTCTACTCCCATCGTTCTGCCCGGACACTGAGGTCCAGCTCCGAGGGCCTTCTGGCGGTTCCCTCACTGCGAGAAGCCAAGTTACAGGGAACCAGGCAGAGGGCCTTCTCGGTAGTGGCAACCACCCTTTGGAACACCCTTCCATCAGATGTCAAGGAAATAAAGAACTATCTGACTTTTAGAAGACATCTGAAAGCAGCCTTGTTTAGGGAAGTTTTTAATGTTTGATGTTTTATCACTTTATTATTAATAATATTTTTATTAATATTCTGTTGGGAGCTGCCCAGAGTGGCTGGGGGAACCCAGTCAGATGGCTGGGGTATAAATAATACATTATTATTATTATTATTATTATTATTATTATTATTATTATTCCCACCCAATGCTTCACCCACTGACATCCTGAGGTCACCCCAACTCTGTCAAATCAATTTAGTTTGGACTTCGGCTGAAACCAGTACACAGCCTAGTAGTTTTCTTCTTCTTCTTCTTCTTCTTCTTCTTCTTCTTCTTCTCCTTCTCCTTCTCCTTCTCCTTCTCCTTCTCCTTCTCCTTCACAAGATGGCGGCGTGTTCACATGCTGCGGCTCTGAGCTCCCGAGATGGGTGTCTGCTGTTTGGGATAATATGTGCATGGATGTGTTTGTATAATATGGTGCGAGGAGCGGACTTCACCTACTCATGTACAGAGTTGGTAAACATCGGACTTGCACTGACGTTCGGGGTTGGTGGTCGTACGACAGCACATAGAGTGTAACAAGGACTGAGAGATTGGGGGGAGGGGGGCTTGATTTAATCTTACTGTAAACAAGTGGTACAGTGACAATAAAGTATTTCCATATTCTATATATTCTTCTTCAGCATCCACAATGATCTCCTACTCTTCTTCCAGTGAGGTCAGGGTTGTATACGTGTATGGGGATTACCCCACATTATCCTCAAAACAAAACAGTGAGGTGGGTCAAGGCCAGAGAACATACCTGCCCCAGTGGCACCTAATGAATTTCTTGGATGAATGGGGATTTCTACTCTGGTGTTTCTGGGCAAAGTCCACCATGCTAACCACTACACCATGCTGGCTCTCCGAATGCAAAACAAGATGGAACAGATATAAAATTGGATCGACTAGCTGCACATCCATTCTGATATGTTGCATAGCGCATGCTGGCTCTTGAGGAAAAGGGATAGAGACACCAAGTGCTTTAACTGGAGTGATTGCACTTTTCCCAGCACTCAAAAAAGAAGAAGAAGCAAAAAGCCATTTTTAAAGGTAAGCCATCAGAGGATAGGGCAAGGGAGAAGATAACAACATTTCATCATTAGTCTAATCAAGGTAGCAATCTAGTTCCATGGGGTGAGCCTGATTACTAAGGTGATGAAAGAACGGTGGAAGTGTCCATGAAGCAATTGTCCCTGGACTGGGAATTATTTAATTATGTCCTGTAGCTAATCAGTGTATGTGAGAGGGCTAAGCCATAAAGTGTTTTGTGTTGGGAGGGGCATTTTTCACCAAAGATACCTTGGGGTCAATTGCATTGCTCCTTGCATGTGCTTTTAGGGTGTTTTGTTTTGTTTGGTTTTTTAAAAAAGAAATACTGTGAAGAGGGCTAAAAATATTCACTCATACGGAGCGAAGGCAAGAAGAGCACCGTCACTCTGAGGTAGCTTTATGACATCAGCATTTAGCTAAATGTGCCCCCTCTCCCTACTACTGTCTAGTGTATTTTAAAAAAAAAGAAAACTCTGGTACTTCAAGACTTAGGAAAGTTAAACAGGAAAAATATTTTATTTTACAGCACAGGTAGGTAGTCGTGTTGGTCTGTCATAGTCAAAACAAAATAAAAAAATAAAAAAGTTCATTCCAGTAGCACCTTAGAGACCAACTAAATTTGTTCTTGGTATGAGCTTTTGTGTGCATGCACACTTGGTATCTGAAGAAGTGTGCATGCACACGAAAGCTCATACCAAGAACAAACTTAGTTGGTCTCTAAGGTGCTACTGGAAGGAATTTTTTTATTTTTTATTTTGTTTTATTTTACAGCAAAACTGGTAAAATAAAAGATGTGTTGGGAGATTCTTGAAAAGAAACAGTAAATATAAATATATCGTGAATTCAGTGTATGTCATAGGCTTCTAAACAAGATGGTCAATGTACAGTTTATATTCACTTCATTTCCTTAAGCTAATTGCAGAGGTGTTGCAGCTTAGGTCTTCATACCTGCGTTTTGAAACAAGTTGGTTCTTCCTGTCAGTTTCCCAACCATCTATAAATCTCACTCCTGAGGCTCCTCTTTTAATATACCAGACCAGGGGATCACCACACCCCTCTTAACTGGTTTGGGATTATTCTTCTCTCTCCAGAAGATCTTTCCCCTTCTTACTGAATTGAGATCCAAGTAGAACGTTCCCTCACAACTCTACTTCTCCTTTCTCAAACTCAGCTTCCAAGTTCTCACTTGTCTGTTATAGTATTGCAAAAGACACCATCCACTGTCTTTAAATCTAATCCACCAGCTCAGAGACTTCCTTCTCTGGCTGTAGAGCTTCATTAGGGCAAATTACATACAGCTAAGAGGCTATACTCCTATCCAGCTGAACACCAGGAACCCCACTCTCCATTGCTTCACCCCACCCATCCCATGCTCCACCCCCCTCTGACTAGCTGTCCCCACAGCCAATCAGAGTGAGTCTCCAGCCCCGCACTCCGAAAGCTACACCAATCTGGTGGAATTCTGTGGCACTGCATCATTCTGAGCTGCCATGTCATAATGGAGTAATGTGTTTCCATATCATAAACAGCATCAAGAGCAAAATAGTGCCCTATGACACCCCTCAGAACAACTACCAGAAGGCGGATACATAAACCCAGCCTCATAAGTAGAGGTGTAACCACTGTAACACATATGTCTCCTGTTCCAACGCCTGGAG
This sequence comes from Darevskia nairensis, assembly GCA_034642065.1. NCBI lineage: Eukaryota > Metazoa > Chordata > Lepidosauria > Squamata > Lacertidae > Darevskia > Darevskia nairensis. Next base: position 5,265,788 of record JAWWNI010000329.1, read on the forward strand.
ACATAGTCCATATTGAAAACCAGTGAGAGATCAAGCATTTGGAAATTCCTGTGCATGCCTCAGAGCATGCTAGGACCACACCAAAGGCTTTTGTGGACCCCAGGATTAGCACTTAGTTGCAAACACTCTCCACTCTAGTCAATTTCTTCCTGTCACCCAGCGAACATCAATAATATAATTTTCAGCATGATTACTAATTGATCTGCAAGCTGTGAAATTAATTCATCTGAACCAGGGATTCAAAATTTCAGATGATTAAAACAAAACAAAAAAGACCAAAGCCAAAAGCGCTTTATGGAATGATTGATTATAAGCGGCAGCAACTCTTAACAACAGAGACATTGGAATTAGTTGTCCTAATTCAGAGAGGGGTTTTTATTTGTTTTGGTTTATAAAAGCTGTGCTGTTGCTTTTGAAGCTATTAACCGACAGTTACACTCTGTTATTTATTTTTTAAAACAGCTTTTTGGGGTGCTTTGACCCACTAAGCAAGTATGTTACCTAGCAGGTGTTAAGGAAGAGCGAGACTAATCATCACCATTTTGATTGTTCAAGGAGCCATTTCAGAAAATGACTCCTTAAATGGTAGAGAAACTTGAATAGGTAAGGGCTTTGCTCCATTAATGATTATTCCCCCTTATTGCTTTTTTTTTCAGTGGTGGGAGATTCTTACTAAAGGTGGGCTTTGGATTTTTAGCGTGGTTAATTTGAAAGGAGGCTGGTCTGTTAAGGCAAATTCACAGAATCACAGATTTGTAGAGTTGGGGGGGAATCATGAGAGTCATCTAGTCCAACCCCCTGCAATGCAGGAATCTTTCACCCAACATGGGACTTGAACCCACGACCTTGAGATTAAGAGTCTCATGCTCTCCTGACTGAGCTATCCCTCAGGATGGATCTGTGCTCCACCCTCTGCCTGCCCTCAGCCAACCACCACTTGCTTGCCTTCTCCCAACCAGTCAGGGGTTGCATTTGCCTGTCATTGGTTCTGGCTGTACCCTGTTATTGGTCTCCTTGCCTTCTGCCCTGCCAATGGGCAGCAGGTGCCACTGGTCAATTTCTAAAAGGAGTGGTGATGGACAAGTCCCCTGCTCGCCTGTCTCATTTTGGAAACCTCCTTCCCCCTTCCCTGACTTCGTCAGAGAACTTTCTGAACCTTTTCTGAGAAAGCTCAGTAAACACCAAGCTCAAGGCATATTGCCAACCCTGCCAGTCCCCTCCTCTTCCGAGAAAATGCGTTGAATTAGCGGTGGCGGTGGCGTAAGAATGCCAAACTACAAATCCATAGAACCCTGGCAGGAAACGACACTCCTGGTCATCGAGACCGTTGTAAGAGAGGCATGCAAGAGAATCTCTACTGCCAATTCGTCCATTATTACAAAGGTTAAATAAATTCGGTAGAGGGGCAAAATTGGCAGAGAGAGAGAGATGGCCATTGGAAGATTATGAGCTGGATTATGAGCTGGGCCAAAGGGGCTGAAGGGAAGGAAGGAAGGAAGGAAGGAAGGAAGGAAGGAAGGAAGGAAGGAAGGAAGGAAGGAAGGAAGGGGTCACAATTTTCATCATCTCATCACCAAAGTGGCAGTAAGTAAGGGGAAGTTCAAAGGCTTAGTGTGCACCAGAGTTCCTGGGGCAACATGTTGGTGATTCCTGCCCTATAGTCCTGCCCTATAGTGATGCTTAGGCACAATCGAGAGCTGGAAGGCAGGCAGGCTGCCATAGCAGCTCACAGATTGAGGCACCTACATTCTTCAACCTTGAGTCCCCATATGTTTGTTCGACTACAATTCCTATCATGCTGAACACTGGCTAAGTTGGCTGTGGATAATGGGAGTTGTAGTCCAACAACACCTGGGGGGGGCCAAGGCTGAAGAGCATGCTGTGATTCCCTGTTGAGATACAATGACTCCCTGCTCAGGCTCAGAGGTATTCTTCTCAATGTGTGTTTAACATCCACTAGATATTTTTACAACATGGATATTTATTTTTGAACTAAGCATCTTTTTCTTTACCCGGAAGAGCTCTGGAAGTTCTGCCTTTGAAACCGTGCCACGTGCCTGAACAGTTTTCTTCACTATTCAGTCCACACTGGGGTTTATGCAGATGCAATCTTTATTTTACTGCCACTAAACACTAGAGAGAAGGATTTAGAGAGATATCTGCCTTTACCTCCTTGCCCTGCTGCTGTGTGTTTTGCTGCATATTATGATAATAAAGGATATAGTCCATTTTCGGGCGTTTTGTTCCAGCCTCATTACCTTACATATTCCTGATATTGAATTTCATAAAGCATCCACCAGCAGACTCCTAGTTGATCAAATCATGAATTTTATCGCCCTCTCCTTTCATAATGATTCAACTTTCCACTCTCATCTTCCCTTAATGAAAAAAAATGCCGTCACCAGCTGGGGGTGCATTCCAATCTTCCTCTACCCTTTTTTTTCCTCTGGTGCTAATGTGGTCTCTATTTTCATGGCTGTTGAACATTATAAGAATTTTTTAACTTAACTCTCACGGCATCAGGAGGGGAAGGATTGCTGCCTCCACTTTACAGGTGGGGGTGGGGGGGCAAATTTGCTGACGATTCCCAAGAAAAAGGTTTCTGTCAAATGTTTCAAAAGTAAGCGGGGGATCGGGCCCCAAGTTTGTAGAATACCTAAAGCAGTGTTACATTTAAAAGACACTTACATTACATGTTCCTTTTTACAAAATATGCATCCTAGAAAAGGGAAGATCACAACTAGGAAAACAAAACAACAATTCACACAATTATACTCAATATAAAACAAATTCAAACTGTCTTAAAGCAGCCAGATAATGCAGGGATCCAGAAATTATTCCCACCTATCAATATCATGTGTTGTAAAGAGTTTGAAACCACTGAAGCAGAAACAGGCAACTTAAACAAAATATTACAAAAAAATACACATACATATAAGAATGTCACATTAATGCAAAGTTACTAATAAGTATACATATGATACTGCTTTAAACAATCATTTGTTGTTTAGTCATGTCCGACTCTTCGTAACCCCATGGACCAGAGCACGCCAGGCACTCCTGTCTTACACTGCCTCCCGCAGTTTGGTCAGACTCATGTTGGTAGCTTCGAGAACACTGTCCAACCATCTTGTCCTCTGTCGTCCCCTTCTCCTTGTGCCCTCCATCTTTCCCAACATCAGAGTCTTTCCATGGAGTCTTCTCTTCTCATGAGGTGGCCAAAGTATTGGAGCCTCAGCTTCAGGATCTGTCCTTCCAGTGAGCACTCAGAGCTGATTTCCTTCAGGATGTATAGGTTTGATCTTCTTGCAGTCCATGGGACTCTCAAGAGTCTCCTCCAGTACCATAATTCAAAAGCATCAATTCTTTGGTGATCAGCCTTCTTTATGGTCCAGCTCTCACTTCCATATATCACTACTGGGAAAATCATAGGTTTAACTATATGGACCTTTGTCGGCAAGGTGATGTCTCTGCTTTTTAAGATGCTGTCTAGGTTTGTCATTGCTTTTCTCCCAAGAAGCAGGCGTCTTCTAAACAATCATGGCTTCACCCAAAAGAATTATGTAGTGTGTTAAGGGTGCTGTGAGATGTTAACAGAATGTCTGAAAAGTTTGAATTACTACATTTCATTATGTGACAGATTTCTGGGGTAGAAGGCAGGGAAGCCAACAGTTAGGCGGAGCCAGAGACAATGAGAGGCAGAGCCAACTAATTCCATTTTTGTCCCCATACTCCACCTTGCTGAGATCTACAAGGACAACGCTGAGACTAAGGTACAAGAAGCAAATGGACAAAGCCCCCCCCCCCTGGAATTAAGAAGGCAGGTGGGCTTTGGAAGAATCAAGTCTGAGGTTGGTGGGTCTATGGACAAAACTTCCCTGTGTTTAGCCCCCTACAAGTTTATCCTGTCAATGTAGAATAAGCCAAAGAAACATTTTTTTCCTCCAGTGGAATCTGCATGCATAGGTTATGGCTGACAAATTCACTGGGACATCCTTACAAGTAAATATGCATAGGATCCGGCCTCATATCAATTGCCTACACATTTCAGGCATACCACTGTATGCATCTGCGTGATATAGCGGTTGCCATGGTAGGTACAGATTTTTCTATCAACCAGGAGGGTGAATAGACTCGTAAAACTCATGCAACTGTTTAGCAAATGAATTTCAAATGAGAAATGTCTCGATTTGACCCTGATAAATAGAAATCTAATATTTTCATAAAAGTGCCATAAAATCTCCTCCTGGAATATAGATCAACAATCCTTTTTATTAAAAAAAAAAAGTGTTGATGCCTGTCCAAACATAAGAAAATGTATGATTTCTGGTATTCCCTTCATTTGAGGAGACAATCTGGGGGAATGTATCACCCTGCTAAAAATATGGATAAGGAGGCGGAAGACTACAGCAATTCCATTCGTAATTACGCAGGCGAGGCTGTTCAGGTTATAACATCCTCATTAGATTTAGACCTCTGACATCCGGCAGAATGTCTGAAAAGTTTAAATTACTACATTTTATTATGTGACAGATTTACATGCCGAGTTTTTAATAGCTGGCTTTCGCTGCTGCCCTGCATCATTTGCTCTAGAGTCATTTGGGCTCTCCAAGGAGTGCCTACTTTATATGCATCCCAACATTCTCATGCGTCCGTCCCATTGGTTGCTGGGAGATGGAAATGTTTGTCTCTGCATGGCCAGAGGAGTTACTAGGAGCCGGGGGTTCTTAGACAGAGCACAATGAGCACTCACACTTTACATTGGGGGTGCCCTTTGCGAGATCGTGTGCAGTGCTACAGTTCACAGGGAACTTTATGGCAAACAGGGGCCGGCCTGCCTCTCAGTGTTATTATTTGGAGGTTCACGCCCAGCCTCCGTAGTCAAGTTTCATTGCTGGGAGGTGGGGCCAGACCCATTATAAATAGGGTGTGGAGCCTACAATAGCCAGGGAGTCGGCTCTGGAGATTCACCCTCCCTACCCTCCCTTTGTTAATGTTTCTTGTTTGCAGGTTAACTTTTTCTTCCTGTTTAGCGGGCGCTGCTACAGTCTTTGACTGGTTGCTGTTGAAGGACCGGGAAGAATTTTTCCTGCATTGGCAGGTTTTGTCTTCCCCGTAGCAATTCGTCACAACTTTGGCAGTTTATGGCCTTGGGTGGAATCCTTTAGTCCAAGGGTTGGCATACTTACCCGGCCTCGGGCCAGTTCCTCCAGCGCCGAACGCGCGGCGGGCTGGAGGGCAGGGGAGCGCATGCCCATACGCACGCACACACGCTATTTCTGGCGCCCTTTGGGTCGGCGGAGCACCGGAAATAGCTTGTGCGCATGCGCACGGGCCTCCGCAGACCTGGAAGTGTGCCGGAAATGATGCTTGCACCTGCGCACAAGCTATTTCCAGTGCTCTGCTGACCCGGAAGTGGGCAGCCGCGCCAGTAAGTGCGGCCAGTGACAGTGGGCGACGGGGGTCGCAGCGGGCCGGATAACTGAGTCCCTTGGGCCGCATCCGGCCTGCGGTCCTTAGTTTGGGGACCCCTGCTATAGTCTTTTCATCCCTATAATGGGTGTGTGTTTGTGTGTGTGTGTGTGTGTGTGTGTGTGTGTGTGTGAAGTGGTGACTCACCCCCCTGTGGCGGCGATTCCAGGGTCCCCTCTTAAAAGGGGTTATATAATGGGTGTCACTGGCCATACACTGAAAGGCGTCAGTGTACTACCCTGCATGAGGGGATATGGGCTTGGCTGCCTGCTACACTTACGTCGCGCAGAGCACCCCCATATCCCATTTACCCTGATGTGCCCCAGTTCCCCCGGGGGCTGGGAGGGATACATGCCCAAGGCCTAAGCCAAGGTCTTCCTACATTCGGAAGTTTAATAAACTTGTGGCCTAATTTTAATTCCATAAAACGTTGTCAAAGTCTTTATTCCTTCCTTCTGATCCCTTGGGGCTGGGGCCTGGTCACGCAATGTGAACACTCTAAATAGCAAATTCTTGTCCTTTGTCATAAAGCAGGGGCAGGGGACCATTTTCAGATGGGCGGGCACCATTCTCTTCTGGGCAATGTTCCGAGCGCCACACGCAAGTGGTGGTGGAGGCTGGCGTGGAGCAATGAATGCAAAGTTTACTTTTCATTGGCAATGCACATAAAGTTCACCTTTCATCCATTGGTGTATTGGTAAATTCTGAAGTGTAGGAGCTCATTACAACAACCCCCATAGCCGGGGGAAATTATGGAGAGAGGATTTGAAATTTACAGTGTGTTATACATTAAAAGAAAATTTCATGAAAATGATGTATCGCTGGTATTTAACCCTGAGCAAATCAGCAAAAATATACAGGACAAGTTCAAATGTTTGTTGGAAATGTAAGGGAAATGAAGGCACCTTTTATCATATGTGGTGGAACTGTAAAGCAATAAAGGATTTCTGGGAAATGATATGCAATGAATTGAAAAAAATGTTTAAAATAACTTTTGTTTTTTAAAAAACCAGAAGCCTTTTTGTTAGGAATTGTAGGTGCAGAGATACCGAAGGAACGGAAAAGATAGTTTATGTATGCTACAATAGCTGCAAAGATGCTTCTTGCCCAGAGATGGAAAGATGACAAGATACCTACCGGGGCGGACTAGCAGATGAAATTATTGGACTATGCAGAGATGGCAAGATTAACCAGGAAAATCAGAAACCAGGAGGATCAAAGCCTCAACAAAGAATGGGACAAATTTGTATCATATTTGAAAGACCACTGTGAACTCTTTGGCAGGTTTTAAATAACTCTTGCAATGATACATAGATTTTGGATATAATGGAGGGTGGTAAATTACCGGTAGATGGACTTATAATATGCAGTTTAAAAAGTTTCCTAAAGAACCCACGGAGGAGAGGAGGGAAGTCTTAAGTTTCGGAATTATGAATGTGATAGAATTTGTAAAATCAAATAAAAACTATTTAAAAAAACAAAAACAGCCCCCATAGCCATGCTGCTTCCAAGGAGAGTTGCTGGGAACTTCAGGGTAGAAGAGTGCTCTGGTGCTCCTGTTCTGCTTGTAGGTTTCCCACCATAGTTGTCAACCTTCCCTTTTTTGGTGGGAAATTCCCTTATTCCAGCGCCATTTCCCACTGCTATCCCGGATTGTTAGATATCCCGTAAATTTCCCAGATTTCAAAGGAAGCAGCTCCTCTCCCTCCCTGCCACCCAGGGAGGCTCCTCAGCTGCGTTGCTCGGCCGCGTTGCTCACCAATAGTTAAAGAGAATGGGATGTCATTAGACAACAGCACTGTTTGTGCTTTGCTTGCATGTAAAACCAACCACTCCGGCCCAGCCCACAAATACACTACTTCCAAAAGAGTATTAAAGGATGCAAAGTCTGCAACACGTTTGTATAATAAGTCATTAATGGATGCCAGAGAGCCAAAAGAGTGAACCTGATCAATCCCCCCATGAAGAATTGACGCTTTTGAATTGTGGTGCTGGAGTCCTGTGGACTGCAAGAAGATCAAACCGATCCATTCTGAAGGACATCGGCCCTGGCTGCTCACCAGAAGGACAGATCCTGAAGCATCGCATGAGAAGAGAAGACTCCCTGGAAAAGAGACCCTGAGGTGGGGAAAGATGATGGTGTGTAGCCTGGTGTAAATTAATTTGTAGCCTGGGGGGATTACCATGGTGTGGACGGTCCCCGAGAACTTTAGACTGTCCCCGGGACAGGTGAGGCTGCTGATCCCTTATTTTCAAATCCGAAAGTTGACAGCTATGTTTCCCACAGGTTTCTGTGTCATGGGTCAGGAGTCAGCTTTGCCTGCTGAACAGCAGCCTGAAGGGGGAGAGGGCAGAAAGACTCCACCTGCAGCTGATCAGCCTTCACAGAGGAGAAGGCCCTGATGAGAACTCAATGGCACAGAAGAGAACCAGTTGGCTCTGCATACCCTCCAACATCTCTCCGATGAAAATAGGGGTATCTCATTCCATAATGATAATTTTACTATTAATACCCCACACATCTTACTGGGTTCCCCAGCCACTCTGGGCAGCTTCCAACATATATAAAAACATTCAACATTAAAACAACAACAACAACAACAACAACAACAACAACAACAACAAACAACAACAAACAACAACTTCGCTATGCAGGATTGCCTTCAGACAGCTCGGGGGTTGGATAACTTCATACCCTCCAACATTTCTCCCATGAAAATAAGGATGTCCTAAGCAAAAGCAGGACATTCTGGGATCAAATCAGAAACTGGGATGGCTTCTCCATATCAGAGACGTCCCTGGAAAATAGGGACACTTGGAGGGTCTGCTCTGGCCTTCTTAAACAGAGGTCTCATTAGGTTGAATAGAAGCAGCAGATCCTGATGTAGATCTTTGCTCACCCCTTCTTCCCTGCTAGGGAGGAAGACGCCATTTTGTGGCTTGCCTCAGGTACCAAAATGTCTTGGGCTGGCTTTACCAGAATGCTAAAACATGCAATCACAGTGACCGTTGTAACTAGTTTATATTATCATCAACAATATTATTTTTTATAAAAGGAATAATCAGGAAACTTCCTGGTTGGACGTTCGAAATGCTTATTGCTTAGCATGTTTCTTGAATGTTAGATTTTATGTCTGTGTTGAATGCATTCAGGTATCCTGCGTTTTATGGATTGCAAGATAATTGTACACCGTGCTAATAAACCTTGCTTTGAATTGGAGCTTCTCTATTTCATTTCCCCCAACAGGCCTTAATTGTAATGGGTGTGCCTTTCTTCAGGGTGAAATAGTAATCTTATAAATGAAGGTTACGTTAGCAAATTGGTTACAACAGGTGCTAGAAATCTCCATCTTTCCATCTTAATCAGTTAGCCATCTCCTGTGCTGTAGACAGTTGCTTTGGGGAAATTAACAATATTGCTTTCTACAAGCCAAGGCATATTCCTCTGTCATTCATTCACTTATTTCTGGGTTAGCACAAAATTAAAAGTGTATTTTACAGGGAAAACTCAATTACCAAAGCCCCGGTAGGAACAAGTAGTAGTAAATAAACTAAATATGAAGCAAGCGTAAAGCAATGCTTTTACAAAATAAAATAAAATAACTGCAGAGCAAATATACTGTGATTTTTTAAACACACACACACACACACACACCAGATTACGTGGGGAAAGCTCTTCACTGTTCTCCATCCCCAGATGAGGACCAGATAGCATAACATCGTATTTTGGTTAAAATCTGCACATTGTGATGTGTATTGAAGTATTGCATTACTCATATGCATTGCAAAGGGCTGCAATAAATTATTGTGAAGAAGAAGAAGACGAAGAGTTTGGATTTGATATCCCGCTTTATCACTACCCGAAGGAGTCGCAAAGCGGCTAACAATCTCCTTTCCCTTCCTCCCCCACAACAAACACTCTGTGAGGTGAGTGAGGCTGAGACTTCAGAGAGAAGTGTGACTAGCCCAAGGTCACCCAGCAGCTGCATGTGGAGGAGCGGGGATGCGAACCCGGTTCACCAGATTAGGAGTCCACCGCTCTTAACCACTACACCACGCTGGCTCTCCAACTTAAAAACAAAATGTTCAATTATGTAAAATATGTAAATGTTCAATTATGAAAAGCTAGCTATATTCCACCCCTCTCTTGTACTTTAGAACAGCTGAGTTCCAGTAGCAGAGCAAGGTGGGGGCAGTCTGCTCCGGGTGTCATCCCTGAGGGGGGGTGTCAGCAGCTGTAGGTTCTCCCATCCACAACCCCTTCTAGCATCCTCCTTGCTCCCTGCTGGGTGAATGACACAGCTGTAGTCCTGCTAACCGAAGCAGGTAAGAGAGAAAGAGAGAAGAAAGGGCTGGAGGAGAACATGTGGCAGGTAAGCCTCGCCAGCTGCCAAATCTCCTCCTTCATCCGACAGCTTAAACGGTGGGACTTGATAGCAATGCTCGAAAAACTTATCGCCTTTCCAAATTTGAATCTAAATTGGTCTACGCTTTCCAGATGTATGCACAGATCAGACCTTCTGTTGTTCACCACCTTTAACACTTCATGAATGTTGCAGTGCAGTTCTCAGCTAAAAAAGAAACAAAGATAATAGTACGTGGTGCATATTTTGAGCGAAATTAGGTCTAAAGGTCTTCTTTAAAAATGCATACTTATATTCACAGAATCATGTGAAAATAGGACAGTGCTATGAGCCAGAAATGGACAGATTTCTCTACCCCTACAACCTATCTAGCCCCGAACCTCTTTAGCTTTTGTACGACTTAAGAGCTTGGCCCCGATATTTTAAAGACCAGCCTTGCACCTGTGTAGGCCTTGTGTCCTACACAATGGCAACAGTGTCCTATACAGTCATCTGTTACTGTCGCCCAACTCCCGTGCTTCCCTCCCCCACCCCCAAAGAGCCGGGGTCTGAGAAATCTTGAGAGCCATCTGTACACAGCAGTAAACATAAATCAATCCGGATCTCAGCTAGCTACTTAACTTGTTTGAGTACGCCATCCACGCACCATCTTTCCTGGAACTGTCAGCGGAACAGATGGACGAAGCCGCCCCGTCTGCCAGCTTGGAGACTGTCCCGTGCAGGAACAAGGCAGGTAACGCACTTTGATTTGCCTCGCCGATACAGAGCACTTTAGAAAGGATTTACAAATGTTAAGACAAAGTTTATCTGACTTAACACCCCGAACCTCAGGCACTGGTGATCACAAGACAGTCTGCAAGCGGGATGAATGCCGCTTGCTTTAACGGGAGAATGTTCTCCTCTCTTACGCAGCTTCTTGGGAATAAACAGATGTCCTTTAAAACTACCACAGCTGGTCACCTAACTTTTTTATGTCATAGGGACCACAGATCTCAGCTGCCCTCCACCAGTCCATTATTCATTCATTCATTCATTCATTCATTCATTTGTTTGTTTGTTTGGGAAATCTGGTCACAAGAATTCTGCAGACTTAGTATTTTCCTCACATACTCCGACAACTCCTACAGAGAGGCTATACATAATGGCTGTTCCCAGGCTATAGCAGATTATAAAATGAAGGAGCCACAAAGGAAAATGTGGAAATGCCATTAAAAATAAGCTAGATGTTATTGACTGGGATAGTGATTCCAGCAAACCATGGATCATGCAGCATAGAGCAGAGGAACCTTTGGGGGAGGGGCAAGGAATGCCTTGCCCCAATGGAAGATTTTTGGGGACTGCACTCTACTAGTCATGGGTAAGATCACCCTTAACACACAAGCATACTCACATGAGCACCCAGAGTCACCTGCAACCACACAAACAAACACACACAGACCAATTTTTATTTATTTATTTATTTGTTTATTTATACATATTCCAATTTGCATAATATATCCATTCATCATCCTATCATTATCTTACATAGACTTCCCAACATATCTTTCATTGACATCCTATTTCATATTCTTTGGTTTGCTACATCTCCGTATGCTTATTCGTATTTTTTTTTTCATTCTTTCTGATCCAACACCATTTCCCCAAGGAAGCAGGCATTTTTTTAACCAAGTAACTCTGCTCAATTTTCATTCTCAATTTCTCTCTCTCTCTCTCTCTCACTCCCCACCCCCTCGACATATATGTGTGTTTTAAAGTTCTTTTGATTGTGGAAAAGCAGAAAATACCTGAACAGCTGAACAGCCCTGCTGAAATTCCTAAATGCAAACTGCATCCCTAAAATTGTACCTATGCGGTTGCAAAATCCATGGACACGCTTTGCATATTTGCAAGAAACACAAGTCCACCTCTTCGTGATGACATGCCCCTTTCTTGTTTTCATAATAATTCATTTTGGTAGAATTGCTTTTTTGAATGGATCTTCTCAGTAAAGGTAAAGGTACCCCTGACCGTTAGGTCCAGTCGTGGACGACTCTGGGGTTGCGGCGCTCATCTTGCTTTATTGGCCAAGGGAGCCGGCGTAGAGCTTCTGGATAATGTGGCCAACATGAAGCTGCTTCTGGCGAACCAGAGCAGTATACGGAAATGCCGGTTACCTTCCCGCCAGAGTGGTACCTATTTATCTACTTGCACTTTGACGTGCTTTCAAACTGCTAGGTTGGCAGGAGCAGGGACCGAGCAACGGGAGCTCACCCCGTCGCGGGGATTCGAACCGCCGACCTTCTGATCGGTTTAGACCACAGCGCCACCCGCGTCTGGTATCTTCTCAGTAGGTACCCGTAGGCACCATCATCATCATTGTCATCATTCTGCATCCCCTTGGCATGGTGCCGTGTGGGGGGGAACCGCCCTCACCAATCTAAATCCAGGGCTGGGGGGTGGGGACTCTGAGGACCAGATAAAATCCAGCTGTTGGCTATATCTGACCTGCAGGCTGAGAATTACCCACCCCTAACATAGTGAGTGTGATCATATCAGGGTGCTACAGAGCCAATCAGATCCGGCTGCATTATGATGCCATTGCTGGTAAATTAACCCAACTGAGAGTGAGGCCAATTGTTCCTGCACTGTATTTCATTTCTTCTGAATGGGTAGGGCCATTGGCTTACTTAGGACATTATGTGCACCCCCCTCCTGAAAAATAATAATCACAGCGTCGTGTACATAAAATAAACAGTTCTCAACTTTCCAAGGAAACATTTAATTAATGCTGGAGGCAAATGGCTTTTGCTAATTGAAAAAGAACCAAGCATAACATGTGTCTGCTTAAATAATTATATTTATGAGAAAGGAGTGGGAAGCAGAGGTGTTGTTGGGCAGTCAGTAATAAAAAGGACAATGTCATGGATTTGTGGGGCATAGGAATTCGTTCATTCCCCTCCCCCAAAAAATATATTCCGGCCCCCCACAAGGTCTGAGAGACAGTGCACCGTCCCCCTGCTGAAAAAGTTTGCTGACCCCTGATGACATACAGCTTGCAGATTTAACTGCCAGTGAGAGCCAGTGTGGTGTAGTGGTTAAGAGCGGTAGACTCGTAATCTGGGGAACTGGGTTCGCGTCTCCGCTCCTCCACATGCAGCTGCTGGGTGACCTTGGGCTAGTCACACTTCTCTGAAGTCTCTCAGCCCCACTCACCTCACAGAGTGTTTGTTGTGGGGGAGGAAGGGAAAGGAGAATGTTAGCCGCTTTGAGACTGCTCAGGGTAGTGATAAAGCGGGGTATCAAATCCAAACTCCTCTTCTTCTTAACATATAGAATAAGAGAACAAGAAGAACACACGTTTAAAGAATATTAGAAAATGTTTATTCAATACATGGGTGAAAATTGTGTACATTTGAGAACACTGGTAACATTAAGATAAATTCAACAGTGCAAATAAGTTTTGATGAATGTAATACTGGAATACTGAATGGTTTGGGTTATGTAAAATATGCAGGGATGTTTGATATACAAATCGAACCATGAAAGGCGAGAAGGGAAGTCATCGATTTAAGATTGTTTAAAAGAATATTTGTAAATGTAAATTTGAAAATTAATAAAAATTATTGTAAAAAAAGCTAAAGTTGGATGGTATGCGCCGGGGAGAGCCCTCTTGTGCTCCCTGGTTTCCCACAACCATCTCATTGGCCACTATCAGAACAGGATTCTGGACTAGATAGGACATTGGCCTGATCCTGCACACTACTCTTAGGTAAGGATTGATCCTGAGACCTTCTGCAAGCAAAGCAGAAGCGCCGCCTTGCCCAGCTTGTTTAAACCGCAATACTGTCTTTCCAAGAAGCTGCCTATTAGCGAAGAAAGTTCTGTTGCTCACGCTCCATCCCTTTCTTTATTATTTTGCTCAGCGCCTTTTCTAAAGGACAAAAGGAAGTGGCCATCTCTCCCCCCCACCCCCCACTGTGGATGACAAAACCAGAGACAGTGGTATGTTTAACACTGAGCGCAGTCCTTTGCCAATCTCTGAAATGTCACTGCCTGGGCAGCCTGCTGGGCTCCGCGCGGAGTCATGGTGCCAAGTCTGCTAATAAAAAAGAATAAAGGTTAATGAAGGCATTGGGTTATTTATTAGCTGGAATAAAATCGCCTGCTTTTTATCTGTATTGTTTGTTCAAGGCAGAAGGTCTCGCCTTTGATTTTTAACACTATTTTATCCTTCTGTAGCATTTGGGGCTCCATTACTAGCTAAGACATAATGTTCTTTCAAATATATATATATATATATATATATATATATATATATATATATATATATATATATATATATATATATATATTCAAATATATATATATATATATATATATATATATATATATATATATATATATATATATATATATATATATATGTATATATATATATATATATTCCCCCTTCCCCACAAGATGCATGGATTGATTATGGTGGGTCACCTTGAGAGATGATACTTCACAAGCCACCATGACTCCAGCAGAGAGAAGAAGAAGGTGTGTTTTTTTGGCTCAGGCTACCTGCCAGTAGATTGGGAAAGACAGCCAGGCTGACTGGCCCAGCACTGGTTCTCATATTCCGCTTTCTTCAAAATATGAGCATCTTGGCAGTCAGAGCACAGCGGCATAAGCTGGTTCTAGGACCATGGCATGGAAGCTGCAAAGGTGTTGATGATTCCCCTGTGCAAAGTACAAATAGAGGTTGTGATGGCACATTTGTGCTACAGAGCCTCACCCATGCTCTCTTTCATACACTTTGAAGTGTGTGTGTGTGTGTGTGTGCGTGTGTGTGCGTGTGTGTGCGTGCGTGGCTTTTTCACTCTGTGGACAACCTTCTGCAAGCCACGGGTACTATATTGATCCTGAGCGATGAGTTTGTAGTCACTAAGGTACTTCAAAGCCAAATGGAATGTGTACATATTGTAACATTTAAAGAATAAAAAAATAATAAATAATAATTTTGGATTTCTAATCACCAAACTGGGAATTTATCAAAGTCTAGTTCCACTCCCACTTTCTTCCCATTGAACTTTAAACACTAAAACCTGGATGTACTTTAGCTGCCTCTAAGAACGTTTTTCTACATCAAAATCCATCTCAAGGAGAATAGGGACAATGAAAGATGTGATCTAGAGGCTGATACAAATATAATATTGTGTGTGCAAGATAATGTTGCAGAGACTCAGGGGATACAGTAAAGGTTTTGAGAGATGTATCAGTGAGATATTTCTGCAAAGACTCAGAAGAGATAACAGAAAATGAAAGGATAATCTGATATCAAACTGTAGAAAAGGGAAGTAAGAAACTGCATTGTGAGGAACTGGATCTCGTAAGATTGAGGAGCAAAAGTTAGAGAGATTGCCTGGACATGCCCTCCTGCTACATTTGTTTCACGTAAGTTTATTTTATTTTAGTTTATTAGATTTCTTATATGCCTGTTGCTTAAAAAAATATGACAACTTACATCAGTTTAAAACATACAAGGCAATAATACGAAACAATATGAATGTCATAGCATCATCACCAAACCACCCTGGTAGACAAAATGTCAGAGGTAATCAAATATAAAAGGTATAAAAACAACCAACGCATCCCATCAAATGAGCATATTAACCCAGCATTGAAAAGCTGGCATAGTGGGTGACAGGCAGTCCTTGCTGGGGAGAACCTTCCACATATGGGAGGCCATTACTGAAAAGGTCCTCTTCTTTGTCACCACCCTCTGAACATTCCTTGGAAGGTGATGCTGTGGTTGAATATTCATGGAATATCCTGGTGCAACTTTCAGGGAAGGGTTGCAGCTCAGTGACAGAGCATCGGCTTTGCGGGCAGAAGGTCAGATTTCAATCTCTGGTATCTCCAGAGATACGACTAATTGCTCCAGAGATACGACTAATTGCAGCCGTTAACAGTCGTCAACAGGTTTACCGCAGCTATCAACCTTTCACCCATTTCCACCACCCCTCTGAGTAATACCCCTCCCCACCCTCTCACTATATATAAGGGTCTGGTGACTTCTGTTTCAGTGTATCTGAAGAAGTGTGCATGCACATGAAAGCTCATACCAAGAACAAACTTAGTTGGTCTCTAAGGTGCTACTGGAAGGAATTTTTTAATTTTATTTTGTTTTGACTATGACAGACCAACACGGCTATCTACCTTTATCTGGTATCTCCAGGTAGAGTGGTGACTATTCCCTCTCTGGAACCCTGTCAATCCCCTGCCAGTTAGCTAATACTGACCTAGGTAGACTAATAGTCTCAGTATAAGGCAGCTTCCTATATAGGAAAAACACACTTAATTATTAAAGTTGTATACTGCCGAAATCTCTATGTGGGACAAGAAGCTACAGTTAGAACTGGATATGGAATAACTGATTGGTTCAAAATTGGGAAAGGAGTACGACAAGGCTGTATATTGTCTCCCTGCTTATTTAACTTATATGCAGAATTCATCATGTGAAAGTCTGGATTGGATGAATCCCAAACCGGAATTAAGATTGCCGGAAGAAATATCAACAACTTCAGATATGCTGATGATACAACCTTGATGGCAGAAAGTGAGGAGGAATTAAAGAACCTTTTAATGAGGGTGAAAGAGGAGAGCGCAAAATATGGTCTGGAGCTCAACATCAAAAAAACTAAGATCATGGCCACTGGTCCCATCACCTCCTGGCAAATAGAAGGGGAAGAAATGGAGGCAGTGAGAGATTTCACTTTCTTGGGTTCCATGATCACTTCAGATGGTGACAGCAGTCACGAAATTAGAAGACGCCTGCTTCTTGGGAGAAAAGCAATGACAAACCTAGACAACATCTTAAAAAGCAAAGACATCACCTTGCTGACAAAGGTCCGTATAGTTAAAGCTATGGTTTTCCCAATAGTAATGTACAGAAGTGAGAGCTGGACCATAAAGAAGGCTGATCGCCGAAGAATTGATGCTTTTGAAATATGGTGCTGGAGGAGACTCTTGAGAGTCCCATGGACTGCAAGAAGATCAAACCTATCCATTCTTAAAGAAATCAGCCCTGAATGCTCACTAGAAGAACAGATCCTGAAGTTGAGGCTCCAGTACTTTGGCCACCTCATGAGAAGAGAAGACTCCCTAGAAAAGACCCTGATGTTGGGAAAGATGGAGGGCACAAGGAGAAGGGGACGGCAGAGGAGGAGATGGTTGGACAGTGTTCTCGAAGCTACTAACATGAGTTTGGCCAAACTGTGAGAGGCAGTGAAGGATAGGCATGCCTGGCGTGCTCTGGTCCATGGGGTCATGAAGAGTCGGACATGACTGAACGACTGAACAACAACAACTGCCTTTCATTTCAAATACCAAGGTGGTTTACAGAGCAAGAAAACAACAGCAGTAACAACAATAAATTGCAATAAATTCCATGGAGTCTGCTTATACCAAAGCAGACCAACTGAAATTAATGAACCTAATTCCTTTATGTTAATTTCTATAGGTCTTTAAAAAAAAAAAAAAAGTAAGACTAACATATTAATCAGCAATGCTACAACCTCAGTTTCAATTACAGTAGCTATAGATGTCAGGAGCCAGTGTTGACAATCTTGAAAAATGTGAGTAAAGAATTATGTTTTTAATTGCTGGCTGAATCACACAGCAAGAAGTGCCTAGATGATCTCCTAAGGGAGATCATTTTGTGTTTTATTGTTCAAATACAAAATATACTTTTAGATTTCTTCTCCCCTACCCACTATCCAATGCACATTAATGTGGGAACAAGATGGAATGCAGTAGTAATGAGTGGACCCATGTGCCTTCTTTTTTGTGATCACTCGTAGTCTATTTAGTGTGGGTGGGGAAGACAATACGGAATATCTTGCTTCTCAGAAGTTCAAAATTATATCCTTGGGACTTCTTTCTTCTTTTTCTTTGCCAATCACTCGTAGCCAAGTAAGATTGTCTTCCATGAACATGGTCTTAATGGTGAGTCCGTAAATGACTGTGGAGGCCAATTCTGGATCCACACGTCCTTCCACAGTGGGGACATAGGTTTCCGGGCGGGAGTTGATCACGGTGTGGATTGGTCAAACGTGCCTTCCTCTTAGCTGGCTTCTCCCTTTCACCCTGAGTTCGTGTTTCTTCAAAGTCCATGATGCCTTTGGTAGAAGCTATTCTCCAACTGGAGCGCTTGCAGACCAGTGTTACCCAATTATCTGTGCTCATACTACATTTTTTAAATATATATTTGCCTTGAGTGCATCTTTAAACCATGTGAATGTGGCTTGGACCAGAAAGATCTGATTTGCCGCTACAGTGTTTTCCAGTGGTATCAGAGACAGGCCAGGTGTGTCATATGGGTTAGGAAGATAGGCATACTTACTCCTGCCTTTGCTCCTCCCCATGTGTAAAGGAGAAAACAGTGGATCTCAAAGTTTTCTGAATTCTGTGCACTCCCTCAGCAAAACTTTACTCTCTCCTTCTACACCATACTCAAATTCAAATTTATTATTACGGTCACAGACCAGTTCCAACCCACATACAGTATCAAGAAAATCATAAAACATGATAGGGATACTTTGAATTTGCAGTTAGGTACAGTGGTACCTTGACTTACGACGATAATGCGTTCCGACGCGATTTTCGTAAGTCGAAAAAATTCGTAAGTCGAATCCCCATAGGAATGCATTGGGGGGGGAATTCGTAAGTCGAAAAATTCGGGTCAAAAATTCGTAATTCGAAAAAATCCTATTAAAAGCGGCCATGACGTCTTTTTGTAAGTCGAAAAAATTCAGATGCGGCGGCCATTTTGTTTTACCGGAAGTCACTCGTAACTCGAAAAAAAGTAAGTCGAGTTACTTGTAAGTCGAGGTACCACTGTATAACCAGGACAATACAGATATAGCAACAATTTAAAATATATAAAAATTAAAACTTAGCTACACCACACTTCTTATTTTTTGCTTTGTGTTAACATTCATGTACACAAAGTCAATACCCCACAGATACAGAATGTTCTGTCACTGGTGTATATAAAAAATGAATGATGTAACTTTTCGTTGCAGCAGATAAGTTACTAACTTCAAGTTCGTGTTAGCTCAAACATTCATTGATCACCAAATCGAGATGACAATACAGAAACAGCAGCAGCACAGAATGGATTGTGCTTTTATAACCACAGACTCAATAATCATTTCCTGCTTTTACAGGCATGGCAGATAATTATTTGCACAGGAGTTGGCAGATTCCTTGGGTAGCTAACTTCAAGGGGAAATATTAACTCTTGCCAGGGTATAAGACTTTTGGTTGCCATATCTTGGAAATCCAAAATACTGGGAGGGTTCTGGAAGTGGATCTCTCTCAGTCAGGGGAAAGACCCACAGCTGATCCAACAGGCATCAAGGGGACATAGCCCAGAGTCTTTAGGCTGGTCTAGGATTGGAGCTGTCAGGGACTGGACTGATGAGGAATGGTAGAGTCCATCGCCCCCTCCTCCTGCACTTTCCAGAGAAGAGGGAGACAGTATAGATTTACAACAGTGGTTTGCAGAAGGTCACAGTTCAGAGGCTGGAGAGGGGAGAAGCTGGGAAATATTTGGAGAGGAGCAGGAAGAAGAAGAAGAAGAAGAAGAAGAAGAAGAAGAAGAAGAAGAAGAAGAAGCAGCAGCAGCAGCAGCAAGGGCGAAAAGCTGACACAGTGTCTTTAGAAAGCATTCCGGACTCCCCTTCTCCCAGAACCTGACGGGCATGGAAAGTAGGATAACAGAAATCTAAGAGGCAGAAAGCACAGATCTGCTAAAGCAGGGATGATTCCTATTAGGAGAGACAGGGGGGGTGATGTTTTAATCGGAGCAATGCCATTACTGCAAGAGAGACACTTTTCAAAGTCCTAATGGGCACCAATTGCCAATGTCTGAGGGGAAAGCAAGATGGCTTGAAGAAGGAACTCATCTCTGAAAGGTGTAATTTATTTACAGTGGGACCTCGACTTACGAGTGACCCGACTTACGTGTTTTTTGACTTCCGAAAGAAAAAAAATGGCCGCCGCAACCGAATTTTTCGACTTGCGAAAGGAAGTCGCGGCCGCTTTGAATAGGATTTTTTTGACTTATGGATTTTTGAATAGGATTTCTTCGACTTACGAATTTTTTTTGCTCAATGCATCCCTATGGGGACTCGACTTACGAGTGTTTTCGACTACCGAAGATTGCGTCGGAACGCATTATCTTCGTAAGTCGAGGTCCCACTGTATGTTATTAAAAAGAAATCCGCTAAATAAAAATAGGAAGCAACACAAGGCCTTGGGGGAGCCAAGGGAGACTACCAGGCTGCCCATATTTGTGACCACTATCCTGCCAAGCCTCTTAAATTTATTGGACACCACTTCCAGAAGTCAGTATAAGATAGACCCTACACACCTGTCCCAAATATCAAATGGAACTATATTTTGGTAACCATCATTTTTTTATAGAGAGAACATCACAGCTCCCTCAAGTCCATCTCCAGAAACTCAGAACCTTTTCTTCTTTAGATTCAACATGGATTTTCCCCTTTTTATTTAGTTGTCAAAATTAGATCTCATTACAATTTGGAGAGAGTTTGGAAGGCAATCCCTTCCCTGTCCACCCATCAGGTCTCCTATTTCCAAATGGCTGGTAACTCCCAATAGCAGCGTTGTGTTGCTTTATTGTACAGGTTTCACATTGCCGATGACAATATGAAGGTTACAGTTGTTATTGCTTCAGTTTCCAGCAGCGAAAGGAAGATCAGTCACTATTATACTCAAACAGGAAATTGTATATAATGATAATTATTAGATATAGTTTTCTGAACACAGTAACTAAACTACAGCAAGCACCCAATAATAGCTATTAAAAGAACTTTCCCAACACTCTCATTTTCCCTTTTTTATTTTTATTTGGGATGGTCAGACCTAATAAAGCTTTGTGCTTGAGTTCAGATAAATGCCCTTCATCCAAATCCCTAGAGAAGTCTATGCCTCAGGTTGACCCAGAAGACCTCGCAATGGTTTTGCCCCTCAAACCCATTTCTTGCGCTAGGGCTTAGCCTTGAGAAATACAAAATAATATCAATACAATGCAAAATAATAATCAATACAAAATAATTCTAAGCATGGAAAGACCCCTTCAACATTAACTATATCTAGACTCCACATGTAAGGTCCCACCAGACTAGGGTGGGAATTTGGTGTGCATTCTGCAATAGGTCATTGATGCAACAATAACTTATTAATGGTGGATTTATACTGGACTGCCCACAAAAGAGGAACAAAGAACCTTGGAAGGTTTGAGGTATATAAAGTTGCAGGATTTCAGCTGCAAGTTGCAGGGAATGCCTGATTAGAAATGAACCAGTATGTCTATCCCAGAACCTTTGCAGTATAAGCACCCTGATACCATTTGCTTTTGTTTTATTGTGTATTTTTTATTTGGATTTTTCCTGTTGTGAACTGCCCTGTAATCTTTGGATAAAGGGCGGTATTCAGATTTTAACAACAACAACAACCAGTCCCAATGGGCACCAGCCAGCCATGCATAGCACAACACAACAACTGATTTCATCTTGTCCCTCTCTCGTCCTCTATCTCTCTTAATGCTACGCTCCTTATTGGCTTACTAATGTAGGCGGCCATTAAAAAAAAGAAAGAAAGAAAGAAAGAAAGAACGATTTGGCTTTCCCTCAAAATGATGGATAATCTCACTGGAAAAGTTTGACAATGACAGACAGATACATCGCATGTGAAGAGGTAATAGGAAAAGCAGAGGCGTTGATCGACAATGTGATGGATAAGCCCTTAAAAGCTTATCCAGATTAACACAAGAATCTCACACTCTCTTAAGCGGTGTACCATCTCCCCTACATGTGTTATGTTGTCCTACATCCAGCTGAAAATTTTCTCAAGACTCTGGCCTGGGGGAGGGGGGGGGGAACCTCTCCGGCATTATAAGAAAGGCTCAGATGACAGATAGAGGGTTGTGTTCGCGAAGGTAAGTATTTATTTCAAGGTTTCAGAGTTTCTTAGGTCAAAATTGGGATGGGCAAAATCTCTTGATACCAGCTTTTCTCCAGTCCTTTTTTTCCTAGACTTAAATTCGGTTCTCCATATTCTCACATCTGTTTGCATTTTTAAAAAGTCCTCACAAAAATTCATCCGTGTTTTGGTGTGCACATCTTCTAATGAGTGCATTTTTGCATGCACTCTCCCCCTATAGAATGTATGTCTGTACATTGATTTTCACCAATGCATGTATTCTTATGCACACCTTCTCCTTATGCACATTTTAGGTTGAAAAAATATATCACAAAATTCAGAGAAGTGCAAATTTCAAGGGATAGCTGCGGTCTGGCTCTTTCATTGTTTTGGGAACTGCAAATTAGGTAGGTTCACATTAGAATGAAAGTTAATACCGAGCATAGCACAGGGATGGCAAATTAGTTCAGCCTTCTCCCTTCAAACGTGGTTGGAAAAAAGCTCTGCGTGCCGCCACCTCTGAAAAGCTAACCCACTCATTAAGAATATCAAGAGGCAAAACTAGACCAACGGATTATGCAGACACATGGTGGCTATTCTTGATATATATCGAGGAACAGACTCATGATTGGCAGATTCCCACTAAGTTTGAATTTATTTGGTATTGATCATGTATGGCTATCCATTTCTACCCACCTCCCACTCTCTTGTCAAGCATATTCATACTTTGAGCTGACATTATTACATAGTGTTTCTTCACCAGTCATATGTCCGAGTTAATGTATGTTGTCTGCTGAAATGATTAATGCAATGTTGTCTTGGGGTTGATGGTTGGGTTCCATTGGGATTTGATTTGAACATTCAACAAAACTTAAAAATAAAATAAAAATGTGATTTTTTTTTCAGCTGATCAATTCTCATGAGGATTTCTTAAGTTAAAAAACCCCACAAATTGCTGCAGAAATGTGCAGAACTGAATATGAGACTGGAAAAAAATAAGAAATGGAGAAAAGCAAAACTGACAGGTACCTTCACTCCTAGTTCAGACAAAATCTGTATTTATGCCCTTCCACACAGGTTGTGGTTCCATATTCTGCATGAGGAACCTTCAGATATTTGAAGACTGCTATCATCACACAGTCTGTGCTACTCTCTTAGTTTCTGATAAGTTCATTGAAAATGGTGTGTGTGTGTCAAAGTAGCAGCCACACAACATATGTCAACACAACAACCCCCTATAGCTGCTGAAATCACTGAAATTAGCCTACTTTTTATCTTCCGTTTTCTCCCAAACCATAGCAGGATGTCAAAAGAATAGTTGTTTATTTGAGAAGCTTGTAAGTGAGCTTTTGATTAATGTGAGCAAACTGTTTTGTAGAGGCTGGTCAGGAAGAGGAAATAAACCAAAAAATTTCACGGGATGGCCCACTATTCAAACAAAGAGGAAATAGTGAGATGTTTTTTTCCCCAATTATCTACTGCACTGTATTTTACTTTTTATTTATTTTTTTAATAGAGAAGGGTTCAGTTCTCACAATTTGTAATAATCCTTTCAGGTTTTGGATCCTCCCCCCCACAAACTTTCTCACCAGAATCCTATAATTTTATAAACTTTGTAAAATGTGGACATTTTAAAGGAGAGGCCCATTAGAGGTTAAGGACAACAGACCTGCCTGTTACTCTTTATTTTGATAAAAGACAACAACCAAACATCATCTGGGTACTGACGCCCCTAAAAAGACACATTTCACAACAGGGGACTGCTAATAATGCTAGAACTGCTTTCAGTGCAAGCATTACTTATCTTGCCAACTGCCAATTTGCGGTATGTATTTTCTTATGACTACCACCCACAAAACTTTACCTATAATTTCTCTTTGCAGCCGGCATTTGCTTCCAAAACAGGACACAGGATGGCAGTTGCCAGCATCATTTATTTTAATTGAAAGAAAGGGAGGGGGCATACTTTTTACATATCGCTACCAAATAACATCTGGATAGAGGTGTGTTTCTCTCTCTCTCTCTCTCTCTCTCTCTCTCTCTCTCTCTCTGTGTGTGTGTGTGTGTGTGTGTGTGTGTGTGTGTGTGAGAGAGAGAGAGAGAGAGAGAGAGAGAGAGAGAGAGAGAGGGAGGGAGGGAGGGAGGGAGGGAGGTGCAGCTGAATCACCACCACCTCCATTCATTTGAATATCAAAGAAACATCAGCCTTACAACCTTGCTTCCGCTTTCCCACAACCTTTAAAGTAAAGGTAAAGGGACCCCTGACCATTAGGTCCAGTCACAGACGACTCTGGGGTTGCGCACTCAACTAGCTCTGTAGGCCGAGGGAGCCGACGTTTGTCCACAGACAGCTTCCGGGTCATGTGGCCAGCATGACTAAGCCACTTCTGGCGAACCAGAGCAGCGCATGGAAATGCCGTTTACCTTCCCGCCGGAGTGGTACCTATTTATCTACTTGCACTTGATGTGCTTTTGAACTGCTAGGTGGACAGGAGCTGGGTCCAAGCAACGGGAGTTCTCCCCGTCGCGGGCAGCGGCGTAGGAAGGTCAGGTGGTACCCAGTGTGGAAAATTTCATGTCACCCCCCCCCATTGTTTTATGTTATTTCATATTTTCATGTAATTTATCTGTTAATTTTGCTAATTCTGCATATTCCATGAGTTTCTCCTGCCATTGTTCTTTCGTTGGGGTTTCTTCTGTCTTCCAAGCTTGTGCTAGTAGAATTCTTGCCACTGTTGTTGCATACATAAATAATTTCCAGTTGTCTTTCCTTATTTCTTGATCTAAAATCCCTAGGAGGAATGCTTCTGGTTTCTTAATATGTCATTAAAAAAAATTAAATTCATTATATATCATTTCCCAATAATGTCTGACTTTTTTGCATTCCCACCACATATGATAAAATGTACCATCTTTTTCTTTACATCTCCAACATGTTTTTGATCCCGTCATACATTTTAGCCACTTTCTCTGGCATAATGTACCAATCCATCTATACCTCATTTTTATATAATTCTCTTTCAATAAAATGCAGTCTGTGAATGTTAATTTTATATATTTTTTAAAAGGATGTGAATGTACTAGGAATTAATTGGGGAAATAATATGCAGGATGAATAAACTTAAAGTAAAACAAAGTGGAAGTATGAGGGAAGTCCAGGGGAGGGGGGCAGGAAAAAATGGAAAATCATTAGAGAGATATTTCATAAAAGAAGTATATATCGAAAAACCAATAAAAACATTTAAAAAAAAAAAACCTGTGTAATGGGCATGGCTGATGGGAATTTCTGAGAGTAAGATCTGTAGGAGAAGGATTATTAAGAAGGAGTTTGGAAAATGTCAATTATGTGTGGGGGTGGGAGCAGTTATTTTGTTCCGTCACTAATGATGGTTGGATATGTGGGGTTTTTATTCAGTTTTTGTTTTTGCATTTTATTTGTAATGCCTTTTGAATGTTTAAGATGATATTTTTGGATATTATTTTGCTCATAATGCTGGTTTTAATGTGGATCTTAATTTGATTTTTCATTTGCAAGGTTTTATTTTGATGCTTTATAATGTTCTATTTAATGTTTTAATAAAGAGATTTATTTTTTGAAAATGCAAAACGGTACAGAAATCACTGCACCTAATCCTACATGTTTAATTTCATCATTGTGGCACAGTACCAAATTTTATTGTATTTTTTTTTTTTTTTTATAATCATGTTGGTTTTGTATCTATAATACTAAATATATAACAGAGTATCCCTCCAACCTCATAAAAGGTATCTGGTTGTACATTGAGCCATACAGATTAGCCATATGTCCAGCATATAATGTCCTAGGAACAGAACAAAAGTTTATCCATCACAGAAAGACATTTCAAAGGAGAAGCAAGCCATACTGAACGGGACAGTCATATCTGCAAAGATGGTTTGGAGCATTTGTTTTCATTTGTGTATTAAACAAATGACCAGCATATTGCATATATTTTGTTTGATTTTTCTGTTCCATCTCCTCTGCTACCTAATTTTATCTCAGTCTGTGTTGGATTTCAAATTGTTGCCGCTTATAGAATTCTTTTTTATTTTCTTTATACCGTATATACTCGAGTATAAGCCGACCCGAATATAAGCCGAGGTACCCAATTTTACCACAAAAACCTGGGAAAGCTTCATAGGAGCCACTGCCTGCCTCACTCGAGTATAAGCCGAGGGCGGCTTTTTCAGCACAAAAAATGTGCTGAAAAACTAGGCTTATACTCGAGTATATAGGGTAAGTAGAATTGTTTCCTACATATGGAATTGTTTTTAATTGTTTTTGTTGTGAACTTACTTCAAGATATTTTATGGGTAGCAATTCGTAAGTAGACTCAAATAAACAAACTAACTTAATTCTCATTCTTTTGGGATTTTCGCAGTACAACATTTAGCTGCTTATTAATGTTTTAGCAGCAGTTAACAAAACCCCAACTCGATTCTGATATTCCGATCTTACATCATTTTTTAGATATCCCCAAAGAATTGGTATACAATATCCAACTATTTCTTGTAAGTAACATTCTCAATAACTTTATCCCCAAAGCTCATAATTTCCTCATCCGTCCACCAGACACAACTTTCTCTCTAGCTTTCCAGCATGCTTCACTAACCTCCACATATAGCTTTGCTAAATATTTTGGAGTTAGTTACCAGCTATATTGGGACCCAGGTGGCGCTGTGGGTTAAACCACAGAGCCTAGGGCTTGCTGATCAGAAGGTCGGCGGTTTGAATCCCTGTGACGGAGTGAGCTCCCTTTGCTCGGTCCCAGCTCCTGCCCACCTAGCACGTCAAAGTGCAAGTAGATAAATAGGTACCGCTCCGGCGGAAAGGTAAACGGCGTTTCCGTGTGCTGCTCTGGTTCACCAGAAACAGCTTTGTCATGCTGGCCACATGACCTGGAAGCTGTATGCCGGCTCTTGGCCAATAAAGCGAGATGAGCGCCGCAACCCCAGAGTCGGACACGACTGGACCTAATGGTCAGGGGTCCCTTTACCTTTACCAGCTATATAAAATCTTAGAAAGGTTGTCTTTTATATGTATGTAAGATGACAAAGCCATATTGGTAGTAAACATTATTTTTATCTACATTTCACCTAAAACATTAATTTCTAACCTTACACCTCTCCCTAGAATTCTTTTAAAAATCATTTCCTTTATTGTCTGCATTAGATTTCAGAATTTGGGATAAGTGAGATAACAAACGTTCCCCCCTCCATCTTGCGTAATTATTTCTTCAAATTATTTCTTCAGTTCAGGTCTTATTACACTTTATTACTTTTTTTTTAATGAGAAAACACCTTAGTTGAAATTCTGTTATGGTCTTTTTGTAGGCTTTCTGGACACTTCCGGAAGCTCACTTCTGCAAACTGAAGCCGTGGCTTCTACCAAACACATACCCCGTAAGTGTCCTGGGGGAAATGGGACATCCTGCTGGTTACTCATGAGAGGACGGCGGCCATTTTGGGCAATGTGATTTCATGCCACAATCCCCCCCCCCAAAAAGCACTTTTTCAGCACCACAATCTTACACGGTGCCCCAAAATGCCTGTTTTAGGGAGCTGTACCAGAAAAAGCACCTTTTAAAGGGGAAATCACTATGCGAAATCTCATGGCACCACAGCGGCCAAAATGGCTGCCATTGTCTCATGAGAAAGAACAGGAAGGTGGCATCCCGAATGTGTTGGAGGGTATGCAAATAATGTATAGGATTAGGCTCCATTGGCTGGTCTTTTATCATACACTGTAGGCCAACAATGGGGAACCTGTCAAACTTGTCAAACATTGTTGGACTACAACTCCCATCATCCCCAACCACCGGCCATTCTGTCTGGGCTAATAGTAGTTAGAGTGAAACATCATCTGGAAGACTGAAGAATATTATGGATTCGTAAGTCAAAACTCGTAACAGAAGGAAAGAAAATCTAAAATAGTTTTTTTAAAAAAATAAGAAAAGCAATGAACAGACTCTCCAACACTTTCCCTAAATAACTAGGAAGTCTATTTTATCCTTTTAAAATATGCTCACTAGGAACATTATTATGATGGCTTTATTGTTCCTTCACACACACACATTCCACATTAATCCTGCATGCTTTAAAGAAGAATCCGAGGTGTGACTGGAATTCTAAATGAAATATCTATTTATATACTTTTTAACTGCTAGGTAGATTTCTCAAACACAGACAGAGGGTATTTTGTCATTTGCGTATGAAAATTAATTCATAAATCTTTTTAATATTTACAACTGCCCTGACAGAGCTTATAAAAAAAAATTGACTTTCCTTATGGAACTATCTGATCTCATATTCATGACACAGGAGAGACAAATGTAAATGGCAAGACAACTTCATCTTTTTTAGTGCAAAAGAAATGCTGCTTTTTTTCCCTTCATAACTTTTCCTTGTAGATTTTGTTTTCTCATTTCATAACTGCTTTAACAAAAGGACTGTGCCATCAATTTTACAACACTGCATTATTCATGCCAACCATAGTCAAAGCAAACGGCAGAGAGAAAGAAACAAAAATAGGGGACTGTCGAGATGAAAGCTAGAAGTCTCCTGGCCTTGTTTTAACCTGGTAAATACATGGTCCAGGAATGTGCCCATGTTTTGCAAAATCCAGAGTGCCTCAACAGGTTTAGCTGCTGGCGCAGTCCCCAAAGTTCAGGTCCTCGTCCTCTTAAGGACAGAAGACTTTGCCCTGGGCTTTTGCAAAGAAGGATTTGGCCAAGTGCACACAGTGGCGAACGGAGCCGCTTGGCCGCCAGGAGCGGCAAGCGCGAGCGGCACCCCCCGGGGGGTGGGGTGTCACTCTGTAGTGTGCATGCATCATGACGTCACGACACATGCGCTACGGAGCGCAGTCCGCCTGGGCTGCCGGGCCCAATTGGCCCCCCGTCCGTGCGGCAGCTGCTCGTGCCCAGCATCTCGTAAGTGCTCCAGTCCTACGAGTTGCCGGGCGCAAGCAGCCATCGCACAGACAGGGCGCTGCTCGCGTCTGGCCCGGCAGCCTGGACGGACTGCGCAAGTGTGGCAGCCCTCATGGACATGCATGTGCGGACATGCGCAGTCCGTGCGGCATGCCGCACTTGCGCAGTCCGTCCTGACTCCCAAGCCGCCGCCCGACAACCCTTCCATGTGGCAGCTGCTCGCGTGGAAGGGGTGCTGGGCGACGGCTTGAGAGTTGTGGGGTTGGTGGCGCCGAGTGCCACCCCCCTCCAGGGTGGAACCTGGAGCGCTCCACCCCCAACGTCCCACCCTTGCTACGCCACTGAGTGCACACTAAGGCTGTAGCTTGGTAGAGCTTCTGCTTTTCTTGCCGAAGGTCCCAGGTTTAACCCCTAACATCTCCAACATGGAAGCCTTGGGGTCCCTTCGAACGCTACAATTCTCTGAGACTGTGATTCTATGAAGCAGAACGTATGGGCCTGCAATAGGCTTGAGCCTGTTCCGATCTTAAGGCCACATCTCTCTTCGAGTTTAAAAAAGGAAGTTAGTATGAAGGTAGGACAAGTGGTGAAAGAATGAAGAATTGACTCCAGCAACGCTGTTTTCCCTATATAGCTACTTTCTTGTGGTTTCTCATTAGCGAGGTTGTGGCAACATTGCCATCCCTGTAAGAAGCAGAGCTCATTGACCTGTCAGGGTGCCTTGCCTACTTCAGGGCCGAGGGTAGCAGAGGTATGTATGCAAATCCCATCTTGCAAATAGCTAGGCTTCGCTAGCAGGATTTAGGTTACAGAAAGCTTTTTCAACAAAAGGAGCTCGGCATTGAATTCATGTCTGCTTGGCATTGATCACTGCTATCGCCAAGCCTGATCTGCTACCTGATTTCGATACAGACACACCTGATCAACTGAGAGATAGAAGCAGTGGAGAGTAATTAGACAGATAGCTGCATGCTGATTGTTTTCTTTTCACTTGTAAATGGAATGTGGGAAGTTTCTTATACTGTGCCAGACCACTGGTACCCTTAGCTCATCACTGGCAGTGTTCTGTCCATTAAAAGAAGGACCCCATCAGTATCTATGGAACTCCAGCAGGGATTCATTAGACCTGCTCTTTTTTATTTTATGCTTTTGCTGTTTTCTTGGGAGTGCAACTAATGGAGAATGAATAGTCAGGCATCCAGAAGGCTGCATTTGGCTTGATGAGATGTTTCTTTGGTTTACCCACCTTTTGATCCAGAAGGATGCCTATGGATTTGTTTGCTTGTGGTTAAAGCCTGCTCAGTCCTCACTGGACAGTTTCAAGGCTTTCCCCCACTTTTCCCTGCCTAGAGTTGTTTTGCACTTCTACAAAGTTCGCACAAGCTTTCGATCAGGGGTAGCTTG
Source organism: Darevskia nairensis (assembly GCA_034642065.1). Taxonomy (NCBI): domain Eukaryota; kingdom Metazoa; phylum Chordata; class Lepidosauria; order Squamata; family Lacertidae; genus Darevskia; species Darevskia nairensis. The sequence goes on from JAWWNI010000329.1 coordinate 5,295,954, forward strand.
GTGAGCAGAGCTCCTCTGATAGATTCCCAGGATTACCAGAAAGGAGGAAGCGAAGGACCAGGTAGCAGGGAGATCTTTGCAGTGCAAACACCTAGCATTTATTTTACACTTCCTGTGTCCTCTTCCTCCCAGTAAGGAACAGCAACCCATCTGCCAGGAAGCTGGCATAGTGGCTCTCCCTCACACGGTGATCCACTTCTGCTTCTGATACCATCCTCTTGGGCATGATTGGTCCCTCATTGGCTACTTAAGCAACATCACCCCCAGTCTGAATACTGGAAATGGAGGGGATGGTTCTTCAAAGTCTTGGGTCTTTCAGAACTGTATAGGGTCTCCTCTAGTGCAGTAGAGCAGTAGTCGACTGGCAGTAGAAGGGATTGAATGGCAACATTCCACATGCAAAACATGTACTCTGCAGTCATTCCTATAATCTTTAAGGTGTTCCCTGTTGCTTTTTAATGTGAGAAATATCACACATAGCCTCTTTCCTATCCTTTAAAGGTGAGCCACCTCTATTCCTGCATCCCACTGTTTTTGGCCCATTCTTACTACTATTTTTTTTCTCCACTAATTTTCCCCACAGATTGATGATTGCTCCAATTCAGCAGTAGAGACTAGGTTTTCCCAAGGAAAGCAGCGGGCCGAATGGAAAACTGATAGGCATGTGGCAAGCGGAAAACCTCTTAGACCTGTGCTTTCTAGACATGGGACAAGTGGAATTGAGGACAAGCCCTAAGTCCACCCAATGCATCCAGATGTGCTGGAGATGTGGAGAAGAACGCAAACAGTGGTGGATTAGAGTCAGGATGTGCTGTTCTATAGCAGCCACCCCACTCCAAGTGCCCATATCTCTAAGTGTTTCAACCACCATACAATGCCCTAATATCTGCACTTCATCCGCACTCCAGTATCCCTGAAGGAGCGTCTCCAACCCCATCATTCTGTCCGGACACTGAGGTCCAGCTCTGAGGGCCTTCTGGTGGTTTCCTCACTGCGAGAAGCGAAGTTACAGGGAACCAGGCATAAGGCCTTCTCGGTAGTGGCTCCCACCCTGTGGAACACCCTCCCACCAGATGTCAAAGGAAAAAACAACTACCAGACTTTTAGGAGACATCTGAAGGCAGCCCTGTTTAGGGAAGCTTTTAATATCTGAAGGACTATTGTATTTTAATATTTTGTTGGAAGCTGCCAGAGTGGCTGGGGAGGCCCAGCCAGATGGGCGGGGTATAAATAATAAGTTGTTGTTGTTGTTGTTGTTGTTGTTGTTGTTGTTGTTGCAGCACAATTTATAACCAGGGATGAATGAATTTTCCCTAACAATTAACGGGAGAAGAGGGAGAGAATCAGAAGGGAACAATCAGATTGGTGCTGCTTTTCTATATACACCACATGCAAAGCAGTCACGTTTGTAACAAAAATATGCACCAACAATACTTTATTATCTGTAGCATCTCCCTGTAAGAGATCATTCAATACAGTTTCACAATAGATACTTAACAAAACATAACAGCATACACATCAATATGATGTGGGGAAGGCTTGTTCTGCAATCAGAAGGCCTCTGGTTCTATCCCTGGCATCTCCGGGTAGGACTGGGAGGCTCCGAGAAACCACAGTCTGAAGTCCTGGACGGCTGCTGTTGCAAATCAGTGTAGACCATACTAAGCTACATTGACCCAATGGCTTGACTAGGTATAAGGCAGCTTGCTATGTTCCTAGTCCAGGCTTCCTCAACCTCGGCCCTCCAGATGTTTCGAGACTACAATTCCCATCATCCCTGACCACTGGTCCTGCTAGCTAGGGATCATGGGAGTTGTAGGCCGAAAACATCTGGAGGGCCAAGGTTGAGGAAGCCTGTCCTAGTTGATGTGAGTGGACTGATCAGAAGGGGCTGTCACCTCAGCAGTGCATCAGTTCCACCCATGCCTTGGTCCTACGGTTTCATATCCTCCAACATTCCAGTGATGAAAATTGGTGCACATGTCTTTTGGTGCTGTGGGAGCCAGCTGCATCCTCTTCCTCAAGCTCAGCGTCAGCAGCGCTGGAGGAGGGAATCAGGACATTCCAGCATCGAATCAGAAGCCAGGATGGCCTCTGTAATTCCGGGATGTCCCAAGAAAATCGGGACACTTGAAGAGTCAGATGGTGCTGAGTAGCTATTATTTGGGTGCTTCCCACCACTAGAGCAAAAAGTGTATGTGCAATGCATCTCCCTACCTGGGAATTCCGCTTTGTGACTTTTCTTTTAAAAGCATCCGTATTGTAAATTGTATTTTATCGTCCATGTGAACCATTCGGAGTACTTGGTTGGATAAGCGTCATATAAACACAATCAATAAATTACGGGTTTAAAAGGAACATTCGTCTTTGGCCTTTTGAAAGATACAATCTGTTTTAGGCAGCTACCTAAAAACCAAAGAAATTGCTTGCTAGGCCTCTTTTGGGCAGAGCATTTTCCCACCATGATGGTGTAAAAGATGAAAAGGTGTAAAACTGAGCTCACCACCCACCCCATCAAGCCATCATCTAAACCCTGTGCCTCTCCATGGAGCCTTTGAAAGGAGAAAACAGGCCTGAGCATCTCTAGAACTAAACCCAAAGCAATTGTCACTAATTCAACCCTGGTTGATTTTTTTTATTTTATTTTGGAGTGGGAGGAGAGTTCGGTCACAACGGATCACTTCTGAAAATGCCACGTTATGAATGTCAGCGAACATTTTCCAGCCCAGTTACGACTGGAGAACTGACATAACACATTTCCATTAGTTCCAAGAATTTCCCCTCTCTTCCCTTGTACTTACGAATCACCAAATTAATCTTCATCAGTGCTTATTCCTCCTATTGTTTGTTTTACTCCCATTCTTTATTTTGCAGAAAATATTTGTTCTTTCCCCCATGTTATTTATTTGGCTTTGCTGGCTGTCTCATTTGCTATTTATCTTATTTCCATTTCTTATTACTGGCAATAAAGGCACTTTTTTTCCACCCTAGAGTGCTGTCTTGGAACCATATTCATTTTATTACCCCTGTTCTTAAATTCCTCCATGTTAATCATTTATCAGCCCCTTGCAGACAGGGAGAGGGGGAAACCGGGCAGATTCCCTTCGAAAAATAAATTACTACGTGGCTTCACTTTGATCACTACAGTAAGTTAGGGAAGCATCATTGCACCCATTATGCTGCCTTCGCATCACATCCCTTTCCGTTAGTGAACCAAACAAGTAAACCAGCTCAAAATAGGCCATCCCTCATACATCTGTTAGAGCTAAGAAGATTTAGCTCTGTGCACACAAATGCGGTTGCTTGGCAATTCCCATATGCACCAACCTCATCTTGTCCAGGGTCAATGTTCATTTCAGGATGTAATTTGAAGTTTGTTCTGCTTGGGCTTCTTGCCATCTTTTCAGAAAACAGTCGTGGAAGGAAGCCCTCCTGGTGGGATTCACTGCTGAAGTGAAGCACACCGAAAACCATTGCTTAATAGCTGAGCCTAGACTCCAGTTTTTTGTGGTCAAAATGTCCTGGGGAGCCGGCACCCAGCAATGTCTTACGGGGGCAGGAAATCTGATTCGCATGGATCTCACCTCCCTGCAGGAGCTTCCCCACTCATTGTAAGAGAAGGAGTAAGATAGCTAATGTGTTGCCTTCCAGCTGCTATCAGGGGTGGCCCACTCATGAGGCAAGGTGAGACGACTGCCTTGGGCAGCAGGATCCATGGGGGCAGCAGAACAGGCCTCCCAGGAATGCACCACCCGCTGCTGCTGCCATGGTGGCAGCAACAGCTGCAGTGCACTCCTTGGAGGTTAGATCTACTTCCTCCTCAGCACACAGCCCATGCCATCTCTACAGCGACTTCTTTATGAACAGGGGGAGCTGCTGGTCTCCTCCCACAGTTGTTCTCAATGTAGATCTTTATCCCCCCCCCCCCCGTTCCTGATGTAGATCTTCACTTACCCCTTCATCCTTGGTGGGAGGAACACCATTTCGTGGTTTGCCTCAGGTGTTTAAAACTATGAATGTAGATCCGCCCCTGATCTCATAGAATCATATAATCGTTGAGTTGGAAGGGATGCCAAGGATCATCTAGTCCAACCCCCTGCAATGCAGGAATCTCAGCTAAAGCATCCATGGCAGATGACCATCCAATCTCTCCTTAGCCCACCACCTCTTGTGGGAATCTGTTCTACTGCTGAACAGCTCTTACTGTCAGAAAGTTTTCCCAAATTTTTAGTTGGAATCTCCTTTCTTGCAACTTGAAGACGTTGGTTCAGGTCCTATCCTCCAGAGCAGGAGGAAACAAGCATGCTCCCTCCTCCATGTGACAGCCCTTAAGATATTTGAAGATGGCTATCCTATCTCCTCTCAGTCTCCTCTTTTCCAGGCTAAACATACCCAGCTCCTTCAAGCGCTCCTCATAAGGCTTAGTTTCCAGACCCTTGATCATCTTGGTTGCCCTCCTCTGCACACGTTCCAGCTTATCAACCTCCTTCTTAAATTGTAGTGCCCAGAATTGGACACTGTATTCCAAGTGTGGTCTGACTAAGACAGAATAGTGGTAGGCCTACTATTACTTCCCTTGATCGGGACACTATAATTCTGTTAATGCAGCCTAGAATAGCATTAGCTTTTTTGTTGACTCATGTTAAGCTTGTGGTCCACCAAGACTCCTAGATTATTTTCACATGTACTGCTAGTAAGCCAAGTGCCCCCCATCCTATATTTGTGCATCTGGTTCTTCCTGACTAAGTGCAGAACCTTACATTTGTCCCTATTGAAATTGATTTTGTTAGCTTGCACCCAGTTCTCCAATCAATTAAAGTCATTTTGGATTCTGATTCTGTCTTCTGCAGCATTAGCTACCCTCCCAGTTTGGTGTCATCTGCAAATTTGAGGAGCATCCCCTCAATTCCTTCATCCTAGTCATTTATAAAGATGTTGAACAACATTGAACCCAGGACAGGAACCTGTGGCACCCCACTTGTCACTTTTTTCCAGGATGACGAGGAACCATTAATGAGCACTCTTTGGGTTCGATCAGCCAACCAGCTACAAATCCACAGTTACCTCGTTCAACCCACATTTTACTAGCTTCCTTGTGAGAATATCATAGGGGACTTTGTCAAAAGCCTCACTGAAATCAAGATACACTATGTCCACAGCATTTCCCTGATCCACCAAAAAAAGAAATCAGATTGTTCTGGCATGACTTATTTTTGAGAAACCCATGCTGGGTCTTAGTAATCACAGCATCTTTTCCTAAACGCTCACAGAGTGACTGTTGAATTATCTGTTCTAGGACCTTCCCTGGTATCAATGTCAATGATGGTCAGTAGTTACCGTCAATATTTCTCCTTTTAGAAACTCCCATCCTTCTTGGACTCCCTTCTCACTGAGAATCTCATTGGATTCTTCAGCAGCCTACCCCACCTCTGCCTCTCATGTCCCCTCTTGTCTCCTTCCTCTCAATCTGGATGGTCCTCCCCCCCCCCCAGCTTCTTCCTGCTATCTATACCCTGGCTGGATCTAGATACATCAAAGAAGTGTTACAGTTAAATGCATAGCAAACTTTGTATGCGAAACTGGGTTGTCCCACCACCAATCCCTAGACTCTGAGCCTTCTTTCCTTGGGGATTCCCCAGCTAGTGCCTCCCATCATTCCTCTGTGTCCAGACAGTTCATGACACCTGGGACATTCCACATGCAAAGTGCCTTCTGTCACTGAGCTACATCCCTTCCCGAATACACAGTCTGACTGGGCATAAGGCAGCTACCTGCATACCTAACTGTAACTTAGTTGCACCACAAAATCTTTCTTCAAGCACCTGCTCACACTCCCTCCTTCCGTATGGTGCTGGCATTTGGCAGATTGGGAGGGTTTTTACAGATAGGAGGCACTCTTCAACCCTCATGAAAACAAAGGCGAAATGAGGCAAACCGTATCAGCACATCTCTTCCTCCAACTGCCTCTTACGCTGCAATCGCTCCATTTCTCAGTTGCATGCTGGGAGATAACTAACAAGACAAATGGGATGATGTTAGCTGTCTTATTCCTGATGCTGTCTGATGCTAGCTTGCATTGTTCAAATTAATTAATGCCACATCATTATCTTTAGATGGCAGGCAGATGTTGGGGTTATGCTTGTTGTGAACCTTGAACACTTCTACTTCACAGATCAAGAGCAGTTGCTTTATAACAGAGAAATCAAGGTCTAGGCCTACTGGCAGCGATTTGGTTTTGTAATTATCTTAGTAATAGGCCTCCGTCATTATGCAGTGAAGGTCCTCTTTCCTCTGCTGATGGGTCATGGCAAACCCACGGGATCCATATATGGTCCAGTTCTAATTTCTCCCCTGTAAATGACTTGCCATCTGTCAGCCGTTCAAGTTCACCTATTGCCATTCCAGAAACACCAATAAATTAATTGCAGACTTGCAGGTTCAACTAAGATCATAAAATTGATTTAGGCTGTGGTTTTTTTGTCATCCCCTCACCATCACCAAAAAGAGAGAGGTGACTCTGAGCTGCTAAAAACAATCAAGCATATTTGGCCAGGAAATGAAGTTAAGAACATTTTATATTGGTTTGCAATCGAGGTGGGTTCTATTTTGATATAAAGTCTGATTTAATGAGTAAATCTGATGCCCATCCAATTTGCAGGATCTTAATCCTTCTGCTATCTTTCCTTTTGCTGAGTGAAGTTGGAGACATCTGGAGAATGCGTGTGGAAGTCGTTTACAGCAGTATCTTCTTGTTTTCTGTATTTGGGTCACTGTCAGTGGGGTAACACAGTCCTGGTGTTCTTGCTAGTTTTTGCAGGACCCGTGAAATACAGGGTCAGGGGTTCTTGCATATGTTAATATAGATATGCTATTGGGGGGACATTTCCAGACCACAGTGGAAGTGGCACAATAAACAGCATTGCCTCCGACAGCCATAGCAGCAGCAATATCCGTTGTGCTCAAACTAAAAGGCTGTTGATGGATTTGGCGAGCTCTTATATGTAGGAATTGGGGTGAAAGGGAGTCCCTTCGATAATCAATACAAGAGATACAGCTTTTCAGAGAAGAGATCAAAGCTTTGCAGTCCACCATGCTGGGTGGAAGGTTGAGAAACTGCCTCTCCAGGAAATCTACTCTTATGCACAATAACCGTGCAGAGTACGTCTTATCCAAACGCAGAATAGGGACAAATAGATATAGGGAGAAATCCTATGCACAAGAAGCAGCCCAGTAAGTTTCCGAGCACAATTCAAAGTGTTGGTGCTGACCTTTAAAGCCCTAAATGGCTTCAGCTCAGTATACCTGGAGGAGCATCTCCACCCCATCGTTCAGCTGAGACACCGAGCTCCAGCTCTGAGGGCCTTCTGACAGTTCCTTCACTGCGAGAAGTGAGGTTACAGGGAACCAGGCAGAGAGCCTTCTCGGTAGTGGCGCCCGCCATGTGTAACGCCCTCCCATCAGATGTCAAGGAAATAAACAACTGTCTGACTTTTAGAAGACATCTGAAGGCAGGCCTGTTTAGGGACGTTTTTAATGTTTGATGTTTTAATATTCTGTTGGGAGCCTCCCAGAGTGGCTAGGGAAACCCAGCCAGATGGGCGGGGTATTATTATTATTATTATTATTATTATTATTATTATTATTATAGCTGGTATAAATTAAGCCAGCATAAAGTTACACCAGGTCCAAACTCCGTTTGCAGTGGAGTTGCTGCTACTACCCCTTAAGCCTGGCAAAGGGAAAACAAACCTTTAAAACCATGTTCTATGCCAGGTCACATGAACAAGTGGAAAGGGCATAGGATCCAGCCTAATTCTCCCCTGTCTGGTCCTATCTCTTCCACACCCCTGGAACACCCCATTTTGAGACTTATAAAGGCCTTGGCCGAGCCAGCTTTGAGTCAACTGGCTGAGTCCACCTGACAGTGGCAGACTTTGGGCTTTCAAATTTCAGAGGTGCCCCATGCAACGCCAGAATTTAGTGCAGCCCCACCTCTCACCTTCCATTGTTCATCATCTTTGTGGTGCCTCCTAAATCTGCCACTGTTCCTGACTGAGCCAGGATGAGCAAGTTATACTGGCATATCTTCAACAGAGCTGGGACCAGGTACTTAATGCTTAATGCTGGTACTTAATGCTGGTTGAGCTGGAGATTCAGTACATCCTAAGCCACTCACCCTGGCAGATCTCGCCTTTAGATTGTTACCAAAACCAACAAAGCCAACTGCCACCAACTAAGCTATACTCAGAATTGGCTGGCATTCATCTGTCTTGAGAGACAATGGATTGCACTTCTGGGGATGAAGTTAAACTGCTGTGTTAGCAGCACCAAAGTGACCTCCCTGGGGTGCAAGCCAGGGCAGTGTGTCTGGAGGTCCTGAGCTGCCCAGACAACAAGACCCCACTCTTGGTCTCACTGATGTGGTCCAAAGGAAATCAGAGCAATACATATAGCACCAGCTTGGCTGCAGGAGTTGCCAGAAGGAGGCATACAAGGCGCCATCCAACTGTCTTAGGGACTCCACTCCGGATTTGTGTAGGGTTTCATCCTTAGCCTTTTCTTCTCCCAAAGATATCCTACAAGGCAGCACAGGTTTAGAATCAGAGTTTTCCTTCTCCCAGATGGGCTACCTTTCCAGGTTGATGAGCCCCATCCACCTGTCAGAGTAGACTTGTTGAAATCAATGGACTTGATTTAGCCATGCCCATTGATTTCAAGAAGTCTATGTATGACATAGTTTGATTCAACTCACAGTGTTATTCCAGGAACAGCTCCAGTATATGTGGACTGTCCCCGGTAAATATTGAATATTGGGTGTGCATGAGCACGTGTGTGTGTGTGTGCATGTGTGTAAGAGAAAGAATTACATTATAGCTACATATTTACAGAGGAAGATGGATGAATGGTGGGATGTATGTCTGTAGAAAGATTAAATATATTTCATGATTTACTTTTGCTCAGGTTGATGCTAGACAATATATAGCTTCAGAGCACACTTGGAGGAAAGAGTCACACACACACACATGTTGTGTGTGTGTGTGTGTGTGTGTGTGTGTGTGTGTTTGCAATGAATTTACAACATATACCACAAAGCCAGCACTTTCCTTCTTTCTTCCCATCCCTCAGTGGTGTTTACTTAGCAGGCTACGCTGCTAATATAGAATTGAAAAGTTAACAAAAACTGATAATATCATCACTTGCTCTTTCTGTGCTAAAATGGCCTCACTGTAATTGGTGCTGTTTTGCACAAAATTACCATATAAATTATGTCACTGAATTCTGCAACTGAAATAACAGTCGTTTGCCACAAAGGCAAATCTCAGTTAATTATTGATAGTCTAATAAACAAGGCATTCCAATCCATCGTATTATTCATTATTAATACATTAACAAGAAGGCTTAGTTTGCATTTGTTACAACGGGATCAGCTATGATTAACTTTTATGAAATGAGTGGACAGTGCAAGTATTCCTAGGGCATTTTCTTCTAATGGCCAGAAATGCTAGGAATCCACATTACATTCCAATGCCAGGAAGCCATATTATATTAATCACATCTTGCGTTTTCACTTAGGCAGGTCCCCACCCCCTCCTTGAATACTGTTGTCTATGTTAGTTTGAAATTTGCATATGTGACTTGGTGGTCCAATTAGTGACAGAAGACACTTCATCAGGATGTAGATGCCTGTCAGAACTGCACTGGAGCTTTAGAGGGAAGTTAGAATACATCAGGCCATCTCTTTAGCAGAGGCAAAGCTTCTCATGGTATCTGCTGCTTCATAGGCAGATATTGGCAAGCATGGCTTCTCATGCATGACTGAGGGAGATGTTTGAACCTTCCACAAGATTGATGCCACCACTTGGCATGGATCCAGAAGCTACAGAGCCACCTCAATAAAACATGCGCATCACAATCTATATATCATCACAGGCCTCTAAATGAACGTTTATATTTCTCTCAATGGCATCTTATCATGACTGCTCGTACTACTGAACACTTAGCACCTTCTGCTTGCTAATATGAACAGGGATCAATCTTACTGTTGATTCATGGAAATGCGCTCGTCACAGCAACTTGTGAGAAAAAGCTTTGGGCAGCCATCTTGCATCCAACGGGGACATGTGGAGGGCATGTTGAGAAACTCTGTGCGCTTGGCAGCTCCCCAGCAGACCACAAAGTGCTCATTTCCCCCTGCTAATCAAAATGGTCAAACACTCAGCACACTTCCAATCCATTCTAGTTATCAACCACTTGTTTTGCACCAGGGTGAGGAAATTAAAGCATCATTTTGCAATTTGGAGGCTACATAAGCGAGGTGGCGTATTATTTGGCCATTAAATAACCCATTAGTATTGCACACTTTTTGATATGCACACACACACACATCTGACAATTAACCCACCAGTTAATTCCATCTCAGTATCTTAGCAAAGGAAAGAGCTTTTCCTTTCCTTTCTCAAGATTTCATTTGAGTAGATTTCAATAACTCATTGGAGCAGAACTGTATAAAATGAGAATGTCTTGTCAAAATAACTGCAGTCAGGGCCGTATTTGCGAGATACTTATTGCCCTGACAAGTTCAAGGAACCAAGTCAGATTCCTGACAAGGCAAGATACTTGATTTGACTCCAATGAATGACAAATCAATAGGCTTTTTAATCAGGATTTTAGGGCACACGTTAAAGATGGATCACTTAGCAATGAAATAAAAATATCCAGGGCACCAAGATCCTGAGAACTGCACCACGTTGAAAGTATTATTCAAACAGAGACTTGGTTTAAGGTTTTTGGAGCACAAATATATGGGAAGCTGGTAATCCTGGTTGCCAGTGGAGAACCAAAAGAAAGAAGATGATGATCCAAGATGTGTCTGCCCCAATTGCAATGCTTGACAGAATTAATCAACAATATAACTCATCTACAAAATTTGGATCGAGATCAGGACATTTGTTTGTCACACATGATAGACTAGCTTCATTATTAATAGTTTGCATTATAATTGTTTCGCCATTTACAACATTGTATTGTACTAATTGCATACTTTTGCAATAGATTGGGCATGTCCAATAGGCAAGCACGCACTGTCAAGCCTCAGTGCTTTCAGTGAGATAGATTTAAGAATAGAGGACGGCACTTTCATTGAAGTCAATGGGTCTTAAACATGCTTACCTCAGCTGCCTCATAGTCATTTTTAAAAAATGCCGTGGGGGGTCTTGGTGCTATATTGAGAGCTTATTGCCACATCAGACAATTAGGAGAGTTGCATATAAAATGGGATTTTGGGGGAGGGGGCAGAAAAGCTGTTCTTTAAAAAGAAATCACATATCTTGGATGAAGAAAATGTTCCATCATGTAACTCTGAAAGAAAGGCAGAACGACACACAGCAAATATTTGCATACATCCCGAGGCTACTGAACACCCACCAGAAATATTAATTGTATTCCTTGTCAGGATCACAAGAGGATGATCAAACTGTGATCTATCACTTCTTGGGACATTTCTTTTTGTCATTTGCTTTACCTGTTCATGGGGAATGTCTGAGCATTCTTATGCCTTGTCAGGGAGGAGAGGCTTACAGCCTAGGCTTTGAACACACCAAGGGATCATTTGTTTCCCCATAAATCTATTTTCCCCCTTTATTTTTATTTTATCTTAGGAAGGATTAGTTGATTGCTAGACTCCGGAAAGTTACCTAGTGCATTCCGGTTCCTGAATCCATAAAAATAAGAATCGCAGGAGAGCAAACACCTTTGCAAACACTGAGAGCAATGGGTAAGGGCATTCTAACAAACTGGAATATAAATAAATATGAACTAAATAATTCAGGCAGTCGTGTAGCTATTTACTTTCTACTGCCAGATGAGAGCTTTTTTATCTCTTGAGTGACAAAACCAAAAGAACAGCAATGGTTTAAAAAGAGGATTGCGTGGGGGGGGGGACACCCACACCAAATGTATATTTAAACATAGACCTTTTTTGTTTTAAGGAGTAACATATTCAGATGATAGATGAATAAGGGCAATGTACTCTGTTTGATCAAAACTACCCTTTTTAAAATGAGAACATTTACCCAGGAGATGCTGGATCTCAACATATAATGCTTTTGCTCCCGAGGAGTTGAAAAGCCAAGGTGTTCTGAGTCGCGGGTTACCAAGTGCTGTTTCCAGGTTGTGGTTGTTGTGGTTGTTTTGAGGGAGTGGGGGGCAAGAGAGGACAAGGCACAGTAGGGTGAGTTCTCCTTGTCCACTTGGAATGGGAGGTGAACAGGCAGTAATGGCAAAAGGAGAAGAGGAGAAGTGTTGGGCAAAGAGCATCCTGGAATTGACAGTGGACATCCTACTGGGGCATTGGTGTTGACCAGTGCCCAGTGAGGCTGACCTCTGCCTAACACACCATCTGATGTTAACCCAACAAGTGGTTGTCCAGAATCGGCCCTTTTCTGCATGCATTGGAATTCAGACTTCCTGATGTTCCAGGGCTCCTGGCATCACTCATTATCAAAAGCATCCCAAACATCAATTTTTTGTTTTTTGTTTTTATAAAGCCTCTCTGTGTTATTTATTTATTTGGTTTAAGAACAGCATATCCCACCTCACAGAGCTGTTTACCGCACATAAGAAAATATATAACCAACAATGAATAACTAGACACTGAAGCTGAAAACTGGAAAACAGCTAAAATATCAAGCTGGTAATATCTTCGCTGAAAAACAGAGCAGGGTGGGGATGTTTTGAGCTCCACTTGAAGGAAACCAAGGAGGGAGTCACAGCAGATTCCCTTGGACAGCAGATTCCACAGCTGAGACAAAAAAGAAAATCCCTGTCCCTGGTACTCACCAGTCTAACTTCTCTTAACAGTAAGTCAAAACAGGGCTTTAAAGACCTATCCTAAAGCACGGGAAGGCTTATAATATCATAGAATGGTAGAATTATAGAGTTGGATGGTCCATAGGGTCATCTAGTCTCCAACTCTTTGCTATGCAGGAATCATACAGGTATCTTGTATCTCAGGGGTAGTTCATATGATGCCCTCCAGATCTTGTTTGATGACAACTCTCATCACCTCTGACCACTGTCCGGGCTGTGTGGGGCTGATGGGATTTGGAGTCCAACAGGTGGCAGAATAGCTAGTCCTCCACCCTGATGAATGTGGTGGTGTGGCTGATGTACTTGTGTGATGTGGTGGTGTGGCTGTCTAAGAGTACTTTGGAGGAGATTGTTATGGATTTTTTATTCATTTTTTAATAGGGTGGGGGTCACTTTTTCAGCCTGTATTCCCTCATAGGGTCCACCTGCTATGCAAAAGTGACTGCACAGTAGACTACATTCAACCCATGCAATGTAGAAGGAGTGAAGCAGGACTGGTGAACAGCCTGGTCTCAGAAGAGTTTGTGGCCTAGGCAGAGTCCAAAAGGCCAGATAAAGAGGCCCAGAGAATGGCATTTGGCTCTCAGACCTGAGTTTCCTTTAAAAAGTGTTATATTGCCATGTGATCCTTGAATATTTCCTTCCCAGTTTTGTCTGTTTGTTCGACAACCTGTCTGGCTGCGTCCCACTCTCTCCCCATCTTCCTCTCCCTCGGAAAGATTGACTACAGAGGCTGAGGCCTAGAGGGTCTACTTTCTGGAAAAAAGCCAGCCAATCTCCCTGGACCATGCTATTATCAGTGGGGTGCCAGGAAAAAATGGGAGTGGGACTGGCACAAAAGAGGCAAAATACATTTCTACATTGGCGAGTTGCGTCCTACATGTTAAGATTTCGGAAAGGAAAGTAACAGTCTATGGAGGGCACAATGTTGAATGTTGCTGCTCTAAATCATGCAGAAAGGACATGCAGACATGTCCAGGAGTCTCACCCCTGCAGAACTTTGCCCTTCAGCTCATGACGGGCTGCAAACAAGGGAGAAGTGATGCTTGGAGAAGGTGGACAGAAGTCCAGCAATAGGGGGCACCCTCCTGGTTTGGTGGGCTTCTTGCCTCCCTACTCTCCTCTGGTACCAGCCATGACCATTATGCATAGCTTATGGCTTTCCGAAGAATTCTAGATGCTTTATTTATGCAATTTGATGCCGGGGGACGCCTTTCACTTTTAGTGGTTTGGAACTGGCATTTCAAGCTCTCTTTTTTCCCCTTTTCGAGCTCGAGGTGGAAGATGAGTCAGAGGTCGGGAGGTGGGATTGACAAAACACAAGGCTCAGCAGCTGTCTTGCGAAGTAATGCTAAGCGGCATTGACTTCAACACCATGAAACATTTATTATTAGCTAAATAGTTAATGAGCACGACAGGTTTGTATGGAGCATAGCAGTCTATTTGCCCAAAAGCTCCAGCTTAAAGATGCTTAAGATGCACAAACAAACAATAGACAACAAACTTGTGACTCCTGTATGCAAACATGAGTTTGAACACTAAAGAAATCCCTTCAGTGTTGAGGACATGGCTCCTTCTCCCTTGTTTACGTGCCCAGGCAGAAAGAAGGTCAGCTTGAACTACGAGTTACGACTGCAGCAGACAACTAGAAAATCAAAGAAATATAGAAGCCATTGGGAGGAATCTACCAAAACAGGAAAGGCTGTTATTCTAGGACAGAGCTAGCCAAGCCATACCTCAATGGACTTCAGTAGACTGAGAGGAGATAGAAAACCCAGCTTCAAATGTTTACAAGGCTGTTATACAGAAGAGGGAGCAAGCTTGTTTTCTCCTGCTCTGGAGGGTAGGAACTGAACCAATGGCTTCAAGTGGGTGATAGGCTGATAGCTGTGGTAAACCTGTGGTAAGCCTATCACCCATTCCCACCACCCTTCTGAATAATACCCCTCCCACCCTCTCACTATATATAAGGGTCTGGTGACTTCTGTTTCAGTGTATCTGAAGAAGTGTTCATGCACACAAAAGCTCATACCAAGAACAAACTTAGTTGGTCTCTAAGGTGCTACTGGAAGGAATTTTTTTATTTTTTATTTTGTTTTGACTATGACAGACCAACACGGCTACCTACCTGTAACTGGAACTATGGTTTAATGTGTTGTGGAAATTAGATCATTAGAACCAAGCAAAAGCACTCTAGGAGGGCACACTAGGAGCAGAGAGGGAGGTTTGGCTTAGTGAGAGGTAAGGAGTGGGGAGAGAGCAGCGGGGAGCTGCATTCGGCCCCCTGAGCTTAGCGGTTTGCCCCCTGTCCTCTGTCCCATGCCTCCGAACTGGACTGTGAACTAGTGACCTCTATCAGAGTGTTATTCCTTTGGTTTGCTCAGCCAAAATTTATTCTTCAGGAGAGTTCCAAGCTTAGTCAGGTGCTACTGGATATATCAAGTTTTTAGATCATGGTGTTGTTTTCCCCCTGATATGGCTGTATGTAACATATCTCTCCTCAGGGACCAGATCCACGGCCATCCACGGCAGAAGCAAATAATAATGAAAGAGTTATCAAACCCATCCACCACCTTGTGGCGTTCAAGATGGATTCTCTAGAGCTGAAAATATGAGCTGAATAAAACTTGTGTTAAAGCTGTCTTTGTAACCATGCAGAAGGATGATATTCTTTCAGCTTCGGTGCGATGAGACCATTGTTCTTATGTACACTTAATTGTCAACATAATTGTTTAAACAGAAGCCCCTGTGAGTCATTTGTGTGTCTAAACTATCACCTTGATTCTGACATTTGGAAAAGGTAAACAATCGTTTATGACAATCACGTCAAACAGTTTGGTATGATGCCTTATAAGAGGGAGTTTGGGGTTTGGGGACTTTGTTAGCACATCATACCAGGCTGTTAAATCTGCTGTGATCCTGTCAAAGTCACCAGCTCGATTAGCAAAATGAGCTGGTTAATGCAGTCATCCCATATGCTGCATGTAGCTTTGGTCTGTCTTGTTGAAAGACAGTTCCCCTTGCCAGTAAACATCCCCCCCCAACATAAAATAAATCATCCTAAATGCCAATGCTTGTGTGCTCAGGTATGTGTTTGATGGTGCTGAATACAAATGACCCCAAACCAACCCATAGTCAAGCACCCCAGAATCATCTAACAGGAAATGCATAGACAACCAAACTAAGGTTGTCCTCAGTCCTATTTTTCTAGAAAAAAGGGGGTGCCAAAACTTACAATGAACTCCTTCCTCATTCTCCTAGAATGGCAATGGCACCTGAGAGGTGCCGGTATTGAGTTCCGGCATCTTCCAGCTGAAGAAAAGCCCTGCTTGTCCCTATCCGAGCCAACATGGGCATCTTCTGAGGCAAATATTTCTTCTGGAAGCATAATCTTCTGGAAGCATAATCTGATTCACATCTCAGAAGCCCTTGCTTCAACCTCCAAAAGACTTTTCATTGTGAAACTATTATTTTGATTTAAGACTGTAATTCCTAACAGGTTTGATATGATATTTGAATTTACTCACGAGTAAACTTATTCTTTTGTTAAAACTTGTGGCCAGAGTTCTTGGTAACATTTATTCTGGAGACTGAAATATGGCTTTCTGAATGCAAATCATGTGCTCTGCCACACTCACCGTAGCCCGTCCTCCCAACATGCCAATGCCACACCACATACCTGAACAGGTAAGAAGCCTATGGTGAGCAACAGAGCAGTGTGCAGCTGACTAGTCAAAATAACTATTTCAGTGAAGTGGAAAATGTATTCCTCTTACTTTTAAGATTCAGTAAATCTTTCCTCAAGGATTATTATGGGTCACAAATTTCTTGGGAGGTTCCGGAAATGGGGTTTAATGTATCCCCCTAGGGCTTTTGTTTGATGCCCTAAGGCACTTGATATCAGGATAATAATGGGAAGCGTGGCCTTTGTGGATGGGTATTATAGAGAGCGTGAGATAGGGGAAGCTTAATAAATTTCACTGAATTGGTTCTTTGGCAACCATGTACCATTTCCCCCAAGATGACCTATAAGCTCTGAAAGTGGCAATGCAGATCAGCTTAGAAGTGGGTTTGGCATGTCTCCATTGGAGTTAAAAGGATTAAAAAGGTGATGAATTACTCCATGGGAGGTTTCCCTACCTGGGCATGTCAGAAAGCCTGACAACCTCTGTGTGATATTTGCAGGCTTGTTTCACCTAGCGATGCTGCAGCTGCAAAAAAATAGTGGGATGGGGTAGGAAGGCAACAAAAAATATGTATCAGACCCACCATTATTTTTTTATTGATGATGCCCCATTCGTTCGCTTTCAGGCCTGATTGCGATATCATAAAAAAGGGAGAAAATGCTGGCATGGAAACCATCTGATAATCATATCTGAAAAAGCAAAGAAATATCCCAGTGCTTCCTGTATGGTTTTGCTTACCAGGCGTTTCACAGATTTAGAGATGAAGCTTCAACGTGCAGAAATTAGATGGGTACTTTGTCATTCCACAGTAGTCTTTATTCAAGGATCTCAAACAGCTTGAGCAGCAGTAAATCAAGCTTTAGACAAGAGCAGCACCATCCTGGTCTGCTTCTATAGCTTCTCTCCAGAGACCAAGGAATTCAGAAAGACTGAAATCTCTGTAACCAGAGGTTACACACTAGGCCTTTTAGTGCTGCTGAGGCACTAGACTTAATCAGGCATCCCTCATCTGATAAAGTCGTGGAGAGATTGGGAGGGGAAAGGCAGTTCTGGCAAGTCCCACCCTCTCCAAGCATCACTTTCCCTTTGAGCTGAAGGGCAGAGTTTTGCAGGGGCGAGTCTCCCGGACTTGCCCAGCTCCCTGCATGATTTAGAGCAGCAACAGCCAACACGTTGCCTCCAGCTGCGACTCCCAGTATCCCTGACCATTGGCCAAGCTGGATGAGGTTGATGGGAGTTGGAGTCCATCTACATCTGGATGACGACATGTTGGCCACTCCTGGTTATGCAGGGTCCTAAACTCAGAAAAGTCTCCCTGAGTGCAGGAGGCTTGGCCTTCAAATCACAGACTGTTGTAAGCAAGGGGAAGATGAGACCAGAGCTATCACCATGCTCTCGTGATACCAGTGTGGTGTAGTGGTTAAGAGCGGTAGACTCATAATCTGGGGAACGGGGTTCGCGTCTCCGCTCCTCCACATGCAGCTGCTGGGTGACCTTGGGCTAGTCACACTTCTCTGAAGTCTCTCAGCCTCACTCACCTCACAGAGTGTTTGTTGTGGGGGAGGAAGGGAAAGGAGAATGTTAGCCGCTTTGAGACTCCTTCGGGTAGTGATAAAGCGGGATATCAAATACAAACTCTTCTTCTTCTTCTTCTTCTTCTTCTTCTTCTTCTTCTTCTTCTTCTTCTTCTTCTTCTTCTTCTTCTTCTCCCTCATGTAATTTTAACTGAGTGAGGAAAAGGAACACCTGGAAAGACTGATTGTTTCCCCTCAGATAGCCAAACACTGCATTAAAACAGGGGCTCCACACAGCATTTAATACAGTGCCATGTACACACAGTAGTCCTTCCCCATGGCTTAGACCTTTCTAGAAAGCCTACTCACAAGTTCAGCCTCGTTCAGCAAAGATGGCTGGCCAACGTCAAATAAAAGTTAAATGCTTGCCAGTTCAGCCATTTTGTCGCTTCCTGATCATCCCAAGTGAGGGTTTGGCACATTAACTTTCCTTTGAACAGCCTCCCTGTGAATAATTGCCCCATGTGGCTTTTTTCCCCGATGAGGGGCCTATTAATTCAAGCGTCTCTCTCGGTTTTTTATTTTTAAATGAGTAAAAAGCTATTGAAAAATATTGCTGGCCGAAGTCCCATCAGAGCAACACTGCGTTGTTGTTGTTGTTGTTGTTGTTGTTAAAATCAGTCAGCCACCACAGCAACTGAATGCCCCCTCCTTGCCCCACTTCACCGCCTGTGAACGGACTAGCAAAACTGGGATTGTGACATCTCAATCCAGCTTTTAAATCTTAAAATAATAACAATCTCATTAACTGGGGCGCCTCAATGGTTGTTGTTTTTGTAAAATCAAGTAAACATTTGAGCCCAAAAATGTTGCCCGTCCAGGAAACAACAGAAGGAGGGGAAATAAGGGTGAGTTACCTGTGCCCAGAATCTGTTTTAATACTCCTTTTTCTCATCCATTCTCTCTCCCTTTGAAAGAATCTGCCAACTGTCAGGCTGTAAACCATCCCAAGAATACACGTTGTCTTTTCAAGAATGAAACCTCCTTAGAAAAAATCCACCAGGTAGAAATCTTCAAATGACCTCTAAGGCTGACAAATCATCTGAGAGGAAGAGAGAGGCGATACAATGAGTGCTGCCTGCTGTTTCTTGTGCCGAAGTCAGAAGAAAATGCCAAGTGAGGAAGAATACTAACTCTCCGAGACTATTTAAAATTCCAGCAGGACGACTCTGCCTGCATTCCAATTTCCTCCCCTAAACGCACACACACAAAAAGCATCTGAATGTCAGAAAATCACCACATGCAACCAGATTCTTTGACACGCTGCAATTTATTTAGACTGCCCTCCAGAAGTTGAAAAGCTATTCTTCTTTCCAAATGTTGCCACTGCTCTAATTGAAAGATTACATAAGGATCACAGATTTTCCTTTCAATGAAATACGGTTCCAAGCATCTATGAGAAGTGCAACTGAAAAGAACGTACAGGGTTTCTATTATGTGTCGCGTCAGGAAGGCACCCAGAAAATATTAGAGATCAAGGCTTCCCTGAATAACATGAGGAGGAGAGATTGGGGGGTGGGGAGGTCGCTGAGGAATTTTCAAGACCATTGTAATTAATGGACCTAAATCAGGGTATAATCCTAAACACAAGAAGTTGCTTTCAGGTAAGCAGGGACTCCAGACTGAAACTCCACTCAGGAGCTAGAATAGGGTAGAACTATGACTTCCCTAGATCTGGACATTATACTTCTGTTGATGAAGCCTAGCATAAATTAAACTAGCAAAAATAGAGATTGAGTTACATCACCCTTTTTGCTAGTTTAATTTATGCTAGGCTTCCTGTTGAGATTCCTGCATTGCAGGGGGTTGGACTAGATGACCCTTGGGGTCCCTTCCAACTACAATTTTATGATTCTATGTTGTGTTCCCAAGTTACGTGGGCTTAAGCCCATCTCCCATGCTTAGTCCAGTTCAGCTGGCAGTAGCCCTGAAATGGATGTGGTATACTCTATGCCGGCTTAATTTAACCCAGTTTCCCATATTTAGAATTGCTCCTTAAATTAGGTGTACTCTGAGTAAAACTCATGTTTATGATGCAACACAGGGAGATTATCATTTGGCTGTGTTGGGTCTCCACTGCTCTGCTAGGGTTCCTGCCCATCGCAATATCATTCTTAAAGGTCACTGCTGGAAATCAGATAAGAAGGATGTAGCCATGGTGCTGATTTGTCTGGACTGAGCAATATACCTGGAGGGAAGTATGTGGGTGAGTCATCTTGCCCTGCACTTTCTCATCCACCAAGACATTTCCACTGCCCTTTCTGTCTTGTCACAACTCTGGACGATGCTGTTCTGCAGCATCTGGAAATAGTGGGCTTTGGTAGAACGACCTTCAGCGTGTGCAGCGTGTAGCAATGCTGGCACAACACCGAAGAGTGTGACAGCACACTTTCGCGACACAACTGAACCCTAAGAGGTGTTTGTGCGCACTAGCATTTCTGTTCAGCTTTAAAAGACACGCTGCCTAGATGTCTAAATTCTACCCTACAGTGACACCAAGAGGGGAAAAAATATATACTGTAACATTTTGCTGAATTCAGCCTAGAGATGTCCATGTTAAACATGCTTGTTTGCATTTGACTTTGCACAGTTATAGGATGCTTCCTACCTTGTGCTTTGATGGTTTTTTCTGGTCTCACTCCGCCTTCTTCTTTCCACACTCTGCAGAGTACAGTGGTACCTCTAGTTACGAACTTAATCTGTTCCGGAGGTCCGTTCTTAACCTGAAACTGTTAACTAGAGGCGTGCTTTCACTAATGGGGCTTCTTGCTGCCTCTGCGCCGCTGGCACACGATTTCTGTTCTCATCCTAGGGCAAAGTTCTCAACTCGAGGTAACTCTTCCAGGTTAGCGGAGTTTGAAACCTGAAGCGTTTGTAACTCGAGGAACCACTGCACATACTTTACATGCAGAAATTCCCAGGCTTGGTATCCCTGACATTTCCAGTTGAAAAAAAGAAGAATGAGATAGCCAGGGGTGGGAGAGATATGTACCAAAGATCCTGGAGCAGAGATGTAGCATGGGAGGGGGGCTGGGGGGCCATTGCCACAGGCACAGGTCTTTGTGGGGGGGCACATTCCTCACAGCTGCCCAGATTGGCTGGAGAAACCCAGGCAGATGGGTGGGGTATAAATAATAAAATTATTTTTACTATTAACAGCTGGAGAGCGTCGTGAGAATAATAATACTAATTTTTTATTTGTATCCCGCCCATCTGGCTGGATCTCCCCAGCCACTCTGGGCGGCCTCCAACAGATATTAAAATACATCAAAATCACAGGTTAAAAACTTCCCTAAACAGGGCTGCCTTCAGGTATTTTCTGAATGTAGGATAGTTGTTTATCACTTTAACCTCTGCTGGGAAGGCATTCCACAGGGCGAGAAGGACGCAACAGCTCACGGTGCCCTGCGAACCCAGTGCCATTTTAACCCTGCCCTCTCGTGTCCTTTGTACCAGCCTTCCAGCTGGAGGGAGGCTTGAGAAGGACACAACACTCTTAACGTGATCTCAGGGTCCTTGTCCTCCACCAGGGATTTTAGACATTGTGATGGCCTGGGATTCAGACTCAGATGCTGAACCTGAGGGATCCCAGCCTGCACAGGATTCCCCACCTCCAGAACCAGCTAGGGCCTGAGTCAGAAGGGTCCTCACCTGTGCTGGATCCTCAGGTGCAGGCATCTGCTGAGTCTGCTCTGGCTCCTGCTGGGATGGAGGACCCATTGCCTGCAGGTGCTCCACTCCCAGCCCTGTCAGGGGAAGCTGAGGTTGCCTCTGGGTCCGGTAACCCTCCAGCCTCTCCTGAGCTGCAGAGAGGGGAGAGAGGGGAAGAGAACAGAGTTCCTGCAGGAGGAGTGCTCGCCTCCAGGCCAGGAGAGGCAAGTCACCAGAGGATCAGGGCCGCCCTATGCCTTGGGGCAGATAAAAGCCGGCCAGCCCCAGCTCCAAGTTGCAGGAGCAACATTGTTGGTTACCAGTTCCTGCTTGAAACCTGTCCTGCTTTCCTGCCTGAGCTCCTGACCCACCCTGGTTCCCTGCCTGCATACCTGTTCCTGACTTTGCCTGACTCCCTGCCCTGCACCCAGCTTCAGTTACCATGGACTGCCTTTACGTTGCACCTCTGACCACAGACCGGAATTGGACCTCGCCTTTTGGGTAACCCATGGGACCAGCACAGACATTGAAGTTTGGATTCATTTAGATATTTTTGCATAGTAGGGGTAATGAATACCGAACGTATCTCCCCATAGAAACGGCAGCATAACAAGGCATGGGAGACAGTTTCTACCTCCATCAAGGCGCAAGGGCAGACTCGTTCTGCATATGGTTTACCCTCGAATCTTCCCTGCAATAAGGCAGATGGCAGCACGTTGAATCTATTCTGTATTTAGGTATTTGTAATTTTGATAAATAATTTACTGGGGTAAATCCTCTCCCATTGTCTTTTATTGCTGGGTGTTTATTCATCTCGCTCACATGGCATTGCAGTTCCACATCCCAAATTCGTTGGCGGATTATTGCTCTAGCTTTCTCATAACCTAGAGCAATCAGGGCCTGTGGGGAAAACCCCAAGATCTGAGAGCCATATGTCAGTTGTGTTAATATTTTTGCAGCAAAGACCTGGGAGGCTGCCGGAATATATTGGCCCCCTTTTCCATGGGCAGATCTTGATCTAGGAAATAGCCTCTTTAGCACATTACCGGTACCTGTATCTGAAGAAGTGTGCATGCACACGAAAGCTCATACCAAGCTCATACCAAGAACAAACTTAGTTGGTCTCTAAGGTGCTACTGGAAGGAATTTTTTTTTATTTTGTATTTTGTATTACTGGTACTGGACCACTGTTGATCAGAGTGCCAGAGTAGATGAGCCTTTGGCCTGATCTATTTGAGCTATTCTTGAGTTTCTTACATTCATGCAAGTTTGTGTCCTTTGCAGGCTACTTGTCCCTGTTCCTGCGTGGAAACATAAGAAGCTGCCCACAGGGACATGTGGCCCAGTATTGTTGGCAACGGCAGGCAGTGGGCCACTGTGGTTTCAGACAGAAGCCTCTTCCGATCTGGAGATGATGGGGATCCAAAACGGGACCTTCTACATGCAAAGCAGATGCTCTACCTCTGAGCCACAGCCCTTCCTCTTTTGCTGCAGGGGGGGGGGATGCAGCTTGCGCCCCCTGCATGACAGACATCATGTGCCGAGTCCTCAAGCAGCTGCTTTCTCAAGGTACCAACTTTTTTGCCCCTCTTCTCCTTCTTTGGAGTCTCCTCCTTTGGAGGTCTTTAATCAGAGGCTTGACAGCCACCTGTCAGGAATGCTTTGATGGTGTTTCCTGCTTGGCAGGCGGTTGGACTGGATGGCCCTTGTGGTCTCTTCCAACTCTATGATTCTATGATTCCTTTCGCCCAGTTTAGCTCACCAGCTGCCTCCTGGATATGGTTGAGGAGGAAGCCCTTCGAACCGGAATGCGGAGCGCCGAACGCACAGTGAATCGTTTAACACTTCTTCTTCAGAAACATGAGCACGGGCCTTTAAAACATCTGAGTAAAACAAAAACAAAAAACAAAAATCTGTCACTCCAACAGCTATCACCCTGTCAAAATGCCCCAGAGCAGAATTCCTTCCCCTGGTTTCTAAACAGCAGTGGGAGCGGCGGCAGTGAGTGTTATAGTTGTTAGACAGCAAGTATTTTTGGAAAGATGACAGCTGGCTTGTCAGATGTTAATGCTGAAGTACTCGGCGTTTGTGTGTTACAACAATAATGTGGCAAGCATTTATTCCTGCATTAGCGTATGCAGGGCCATGAAACTGCCGCCTGAAGACTGTAGGGGAAATGAGGCCAGGCTGTGCCACTTCCATTCATGTTACCAGATTCCCACTGAATATAAATTAGCGTTCCGCTTATTTTTGTGCTTCCTCACACAAGGTAGTATCAGTGCCAACATCTGCCACTGGAAAAAAAATTATCACCCTCTTAACATCTCTGGGGCAAAATTATCCCCTGTAAAGAAGGTGTTTACTGGCTGGTTACAGTATCTCTTTGATGAGATTTCTGAAGATTTACCAGCAGAAGAAAAAAACAAAAACAAACCAGCGTTAATTAATCTCCAGTCATTATTCCATACCTTAGACCAGAGCTTTCCAAACTGTGTGTTGTGACACATTAGTGTGTCGGCTGCAGTGTGCAAGTGTGTTGTACAAACACTCCCTGCGCTGCTGCTGGGGCTGGAAAGGGGTTAGCTTAACCCCTGGTTTGCTAGTAGAAGTGAATTACTGTGTCACGAAATGGTGCATGTCTAAAAAAGTGTGTCACCAACATGAAAAGTTGGGAAAGCTCTGCCTTACACACTGCTTGATAAAAACTATTGCATGGGGACACTTAAGCCATTTAGATATGTTAGACCTAAAGCTAGTTTACAAGTTTTTGTTTGTTTGTTTTTTGCCTTCTGAGACTACATCATCTTGTCTGCCAAGGAATCATCATGTTTCCTGCAGGCCCCACTATGCATTGTAGAGAAGGAATTTTGAGGATGGGGTTGGATTTTATGATCCAGACTCTGGCCTAGTTCACATGCAGCAGAATGGAGAAAGTTTTATGTGGTAGAGTCCTGAGGCAGCAGAAACTGGTGGTCCCTAAGGGCAAATGGAACACTGCTCAATCAATGTCATTCTGACTCCTGTCAGCTCCCATGTGTCCTCCTCCCTGCTAACAAATAGTCCAGGAGGTAGCGTCTGTCAGCTTTCTCCTGTCTGTAGTCTTGATGTCCCCATCAGGGAAAAGGATGGGAACAAAATTGGAATGAGAGTGGGCTATGCCTGTTGTTCTCTCCGGCTCCACCTAGTGTTGATCTCCTTGCCTTCTGTTCTACCAGGCCCAGCGGGCTCCAGTTACTTCTGTCCTGAGGTGCAGGGGTTGGGGAGGGAATTATATATATATATATATATATATATATATATATATATATATATATATATATATATATATTGTGTGTGTGTGTGTGTGTACACACACACACACACACACACACAGAGAGAGAGAGAGAGAGAGAGAGAGAGAGAGAGAGAGAGAGAGAGAGACACGTAGGAAGGTCAGGTGGTACCCAGTGTGGAAAATTTCTGGTCACCCCCCCCATTGATTCCCCCCCCCTGCAAAAATGGTTTTACATTATTTCATATTTTCTTACAAAAGAATAACAAGTAATAATAATAATAATAATAATAATATATTTATATCCCGCCCTCCCCGGATGAAGTCGGGCTCAGGGTGGCTAACATCAGATACATAACATTGGTATAAAACAATAATTAAATTACCTCCTAAAAACATCTCAAAATCAAATTAAAGTCTAATTAGATGACTTTCCACAGGGTTAGGGTTGGGAACAGTAAGTGCTCCACTGAACTGAAATTTCAGCCTTCATGACATAGGAAAACAGCCAAGTAAACAGCTATTTTGGTGGCGGAGGGTCAAGATATTAACCAATATGCATGAAATTTCATATATAACTATATAATCCCTAGTATAGTAAGATAAGACCTTTGGAGCAGGCATTTTTTAAAAAAATAAATAAGTTTTTTATGAACTGCCCTACCGGTAGTAGGGCAATAATTGTTCCTTGATAATTTGTCACCCCCTCCATTATGGAACCTGGGGCAACCCGCCCCCTACGTTCTCCCCTTGCTATGCCCCTGTATATATATACCATCCATGCTAGTAAAACAAGAAAGAAACCCAACACAATAGAATTCGAACTCTTTCTCCTTGATGAGCTAGGGTTGTTGCTTTTCTTTTTCTTGCCAATAAATGGTTACCTGCAGAATTTAAATGATCACTTCAGAATTTTACAGTCTTATTTGGGAGACTTGTACATGTGTAGAACACTTTTTGCAAAACAGCAGGTATGGTGGCAAACCTGTTTCATATAGAGTGCATTTTTTCCAGATGGCCAAAGGAAGCTCACATAAGGATGAAGGCGTGGAAGCAAAACAACTCCATCCTCGATGATGATGCCATGTTGCTTTGTTCTGCCACTCAACATGGCTCAATTGGGTCAACAGGTATTAACCATGTGTGCTCAGTGCCAAAATGTTGCTACTGGCTTTGCTGGGTCGGGGTGGGGTGAGGGGACGGAGGAGGGTGTGACAGCTTTTTCTCACCTACAAAATAAGTAATAGAATAAAAATAAAACCCAGATAACTAGGCCAAATTTCTGAGTTTTAAAGAGGGGGGGAATGTTTTGACAAGAAGCCAAAGAAATTAGGTCAACAGATAGCTGAGCCTTTGTTGGTTGCCAACTCATTTAACTCCGGAAAGCCACAACAATTGACTGTTCATTACAATGTGGTTAAATGGCTGGCCTGTTCCTTGGCAAGTCAGCTGATCGGCAGAGACAACAAGCCCAAGTAGAACTGGCTGCACTGTGGCGTGCCCACTTTGCTGTGTTCACAAATGGAAAATATTCCTTTGGGGTAACTGGCATTGCTTTGATGTCAAGTGATTGGCAGTTGGGTGGTCCAGCATACCCATCAAAACAGCCTGGGTTTGTGTGTCAGGAGAAAGTCCACTGGCTAGTTTCTGTTCCCCACCCCTGATCAAGAGTGCAACGCTCTTCCAGCAGTAGATCCTTTATTTACATTGCAACAGATCAAATAATTGACAACGAAATCTATTTCAGGAGGGTAGCTCAGAATCCATGCACCCATGATGCAGGCGATCAAATATTTACCAGCCTGATTATTCAGATAATTAAGCCTTTTCTTCAGGGGCGAGGAACAAGCGAGAAATCTGGTCAAAGCACTGGAAGGGTCCATTCAATATTTAGCACTTTGTCATCCAAAGAGTCATTAGACATTAAGATCTATGTGACAGGGTGACAAGGCAGTCTGTGGTAGTGAAACAAAACGGAGAGGTTTTCAGGTTGATAGATACCTATTTCCCTTTCCAAGATTTCAGGCAGACATCGCCACTTGTGGAGAATATGGGAAAAGCCAGTTGGGCCAGTAACGGTAGTTCAATATAAAAATAGCAAAATGTTTTCTCTTCTTTGAATAATTTCCTTGGCTATGGGATGAAGCATCTTCATCCAATCTATCTGCTTAAAAGGCTTCATTCACTCACCTGTGCACTCAAAAAGAGGAGCCCCATAAGTCTTTTCAGTGCTTTTTTCAGGGGGGGGGGTATGCATGGGTACGCATACCCCTAAGCATTTTGTGAATCTAAACTTAGCCTCATTGAGGGGCAGTATTTCAATATGAGTAGGAAAATGAGAGTACCCCTAAACATTTTTTGGGGGGGATTAACATGCTGCGTGGGCATTGCTAATTATACATGGCTTCCATTGTTTCAAAGGAAGCTTCTTTATAACAGAGGAAGTCCAGAGCTTCGCCTCAATCAGTATTTACCACATCAAATATGGGGAAGGCATGCCCCCCCCAGATGTTGTTAAACTACAGTTCCCATCATCCTCAGCAAGCACGGCCAGTGATCACGGATAATGAGAGATGTAATACAGTAATATCAGGAAGTCCATCGTTTCCATATCTCTGGTCTTCAGTGGCTGACAGCAGCTATCCAGGGTCTGATTTCTCAGCTTCTGTTTTCTGCTTTGTGACAGCCCTTCCTCTTTCACATACAGATATTCAGCAGTCACCAACAGACTCCCACAAGAAGTGGTGCGCTCTCCTTCCTTGGAGGTTTTAAAGCAGAGGTTGGGTGGTCATATGTCATGGATGCATTAGCTGAGATTCCTGCATTGCAGGGGGTTGGACTAGATGACCCTTGGGTCCCTTCCAACTCAATGATTCTAATAATAATAATAATAATAATAATAATAATAATAATAATAATTTATTATTTATACCCCCCCCTCAATCTGGCTGGGTTTCCCCAGCCACTCTGGGCAGCTTCCAGCAGAATATTAAAATACAATATTTTCTATGATTCCATGTCCTCTAGATGACTGCTAATTATAATGGTTTAATTGTACATTGAAATGGAAAATGACTCTGTATGTGTAAAAGGAACATGTAAATTTCCATTGGAGCCAAGTAAGAGCTCTCCGAGTTCCTATCAGGTTAATGATTAACTGTCAATGTATCTCTGCTGCTCTCTCGTGTGGTGTTTAACTTTAGATCACATGGAAGAGGCATGCAATTTCCAAGTTTCATTTTTGAGGGAGTTGTCTTTGTTCTCAAGCCACCGTAAAAGAAAGGTGTGCTAATAATGATGCCTCTCTCCTGGAGAAAACAGCCTCAGGCTGGAATGCAGGCTAATGGAGTCTGTGTGTGGAGAGAAAGATCTTTGATTCCTGTTTGGTGTAATTTTATATTTCTAAAGCTAGTAGCTATGCTTGGACAAGCATACAATATTGTGCAACTATTTGGATGTATCATTATTGTTGTAAGGCTTGGGTCTCTCCCACACATATGAGGCGACTCCGGCAGTTAATTAATTAAGATTTATTGGTTCAACAAAAAGCACTGGTTAGAGCTCTGCTAATTTCAGTCTTCCTTCCATACCTCAGTTGCCGGGACTGAACTCCGCCCCCTTCTCCCCCAACAGGAAAAATGCCACCTTCTCTTCCTGTTAGTTTCACACTTCTCATTTAATATTGTGAGCCTGCGAGATTGCACTCCCACTATTTCTGTGTCTGCGTCACTATCTAAATCTTGCAGCTGCATTTCTGCTCTCTGTGTCTCATGGTGTACAAAGGTTGGATTCCTGTGGCTAGCTGCTTTCTCCCCCCTCTCTTAGGAATTCTCCCCCTCCTTCCACTGTATCTGCTCGTCTTTGCCTGTCTCTGACAATTGTTTTGTGTCTGTTTTGAATAAAGTTCTGTTAGTAAAGCTTTGAAAACATATTTTTGTTCTGGACAATTTTTATTCCAAGAGGAGTCCGTTTTTATTCATCCTATTGCTTCCAAATGCACAATATTAATAACCACAAGAATGACTATGTGAAGAGAACTCTGCATTATCTACCATGGCTAGGTGTGTTGTATTGCTAGGGGTGTGCATGTAGTTGCAGCAATGCCTTATGGAGATCCCCTTTGTATATGGCACTGCACGTTTCAGGAAAGAGATTTGACATTGTCCTTAAGGAATAAAAGAGCATTTTGCAGCATACACCTGCAAATCTGGAGCCGTCTTATAATCAGGTGTGCACAGGACATGGCATCTTTTAAAATTAGAACAGGATTATATGCTGATTTTAAGGCTCCCATTATTTGAAATCTGGTTTTGCCATTGGCCCGCTTGGTTTCACTGTCACTCAGTTTGCCCAAGCACTGCTATCTGCCACGAAGATCAACTTTCCAAGCAGGCTGCGTTGCATATCAGAACAAAGCACTTTGTGTGACAGCTCAATTGCTCTGCAAAAGAAGATATCAGATTTCAACGTGGGAGGTAGAAAAGGGAGATGCTGGAAGCTGGCATATCCGCCTTAGTCACAGGCTAAGAACACACATTGTAACCTCTAAAGGATGCTCAATTAAGAATTGCCAACCAACAAGTATTTTACATGCCTGACCAGGTAAGCAGCCCATAGACCCCACATCATGGGCAGAGTCTGTCCACGATCCGTTAAATACTACTAGGGATGGAAGAAGACTGAATCATTCAGTCCACGTTTTGCAGCAGAAAACCCCCATGCAACAACCCACAACAAATGCAACTCCCCCTTGCTTAATTCACTTCTGCAGATTTTGCAGAGAAGTTTCAGTGCATAAAAAGTGCCCACAAAATTATGTATTTAATGGAAATGCATTTAAAATTGGGCAAATGAGGAAAAAATGCATACAAAAATGTTTGTTTGCACAATCACAAAAAAATGTGATTTTTGAGCTATTTTTATGGGAAATTGGGCAAAAACGGCACTTCCGGTATGATTTGCTCCGATATTTTGATGATTCCTGCTCGGACACTACTGCCGACTGCAGTATTCCAGATATGTCTGGGAAGTTCTGGACGTATGGCAACCCTATCTCTGACAGAGGAACATGTAAACTTGGGAGAGCACATCTTTTTCTGAGACTGTCCTGTCATGTGATGCCCCAAATCTTCCTGATGCAGTGCATATGGAAGACATTGAGGTGACAAAGGCAGGCTGGGATAGGAACATTTCTTCAGTGCGTAAACTCTGAATGTGCTCGGAGCCCCAAGTATGAAGACATCTGGGGTGCCTAGTCATAAGAATAGTTGCACAATGAAAATAAAAAGATAAGTATCTGATTTAGGCTCCTTATTACACTGAATGTATTCATGCTTTTGGAGTAATGAGCTGAACTGCAGATGTTGAAAAGCATTATAATACAATAAATTTCTAGCTGATGTCTAATATAGTGAAAAAAAGGGTGGTTGGGGGGGGGGGGTGCCACAAGCATCAATCTACCCCTAGGAGAATAATCATAATCAGAAACAAACATGAGGTTTTATGCTGCCTTAATGTGGCAAGACTCCAGCTCCTGTTTTCATGCTGTATTATACATACACTGTTGTTGTTTAGTCATTTAGTCGTGTCCAACTCATTGTGACCCAATGGACCAGAGCACACCAGGCACTCCTGTTTTCCACTGCCCCCATGGGGCAGGGTGAGCCTCTCCGCCGCCTCCCCCTCAGCTGTAGGGAGGCTGAGAGAGAGGCAGTAGGCAGATGCAAGTCCCACGCTACCGTTTCAGGCAGCACGGAACCTGCAGGCGCCTAAGCCACCACGTCACTCCTAAAAAGCTTTGTGAGCCCATAAACAAAAACAAAAACCTCATTTTGTCACACACACACCCAGTGATCAGAGGCGTAGCAAGCCCAGGTGGTACCCGGGGCGGAATTTTTGTTGTCACCCCCCCCACCACTTTAATTTTAAAAAAAATTAAAAAAAATTAAAAAGTGTCAACCCCCCCCCCCCCCCTCTGATGGTGCCACTTTGTGAGGTGTGGGGGTTTTGTGTGCGTGTGTCTATTATCTCTTTTTTTTTTTCAATAAAGTTAAAATAATAAATAATAAATAATAATAAAAATGTAAAAATATAAAAAGTGTCACCCCCCTCTGATGGTGCCACTTTGTGAGGTGTGGGGGGTTGTGTATGTGTGTGTCTATTATCTCTCTTTTTTCAATAAAGTTAAAATAATAAAAAATAATAAAAAAATTAACAAATTTTTAAAAAAAGTGTCACCCCCCTCTGATGGTGCCACTTTGTGAGGTGTGGGGGTTGTGTGTGTGTCTATTATCTCTTTTTTCAATGAAGTTAAAATTAAAAAAATATTTTTTTAAAAAAAAGTGTCACCCCCCTCTGGGGTGGAACCTGGGGCGGCCCGCCCCCCCCACTCCCCGTTGCTATGCCCCTGCCAGTGATTACACCTGGGGCGGACCACACACCCCGCACCCCCTTCCTCCGCCACTGAATGCATTACTGAATAGACTTCTGACTAATTGGGAATCTGGTTTGAGCCTCCACATTGAATCCCCAAAGTGAATTTGCTCCAACAGGAGGGAAGCACTGAAGTTCTAATGGAAAGGGAGAAAAACCTCTGTCTGCTACACCATGCATCATTTTATAAGCCTCTAGCGTTACCTATCCTTCTTTTCTTTTCTTTTTTAACCCTAGGGCAAAAATCCCCAAGGAGTTTGGCTCAACCTTCCTCAAATTGGTTGTCCTGCAGGTGTCATTGGAGTACAATTCCCATGAGCCCCAGCCACCAAGGCCAGTGGCCAAAGTTAATGGGCAGCTATAGCCCAGGAGGCTGCCTAGGCATTCTCATTTAAGAGTGGTGGATGGCGGCCTAATTTTTCATGACTCATCTCAGTTCTTCTAGAGGCAAGCTCCTGTGCTCCACCCCACAGTTTGGGAATCACTGTACAGTGGGACCTTGACTTACGAGTGCCCCGACTTACGTGTTTTTCGACTTCCGAATGACTTCCGGAAGAAAAAAAATGGCCGCTGCAACCGAATTTTTCGACTTGCGAAAGGAAGTCACGGCCGCTTTGAATAGGATTTCTTCGACTTACGAATTTTTTGTTAGGAATTCTGAAAGTACTTACGTGCAGCTAGTCACATAAGGCAATTAAGCTAAAGGCCAGGTGTTCCAATTAAGAGTTGGCTAAGAGCCAAGGGTTCCTCCCTATCTGCCCGGTAACAGGGCCTCGGTAACAACCATTCCCATTGGGTAAAAGTTTCTATAAAGATAAGAGTGACTATGTGCTCTTGTGGTGGGTGGAGTATGGAGTTTGCGATCTGTGGAGAAGGTTATGAGAGAGATAGTGAGAGGAAAGGTTTGCTTTGTTTCTTTGTTTTTCCTAAGTCTGTACATAGTAATTTGTAGATACTGTTTTGCTTTAATAAAAGCTGTATATAGTTAGCAAGTTGCTAGTGGCAGTGAGTTCTTACAACGTCGTGTTCCAGCAACGCTATACATCCAGAAGCTTCCTGAGGGGCTGCGTGCACTCTGCTGTGTCCAGGATTCCGTTTTTCCTGACACAAAATCCCGAACATTTTTTTCGCTCAATGCATCCCTATGGGGACTCGACTTACGAGTGTTTTCGACTACCGAAGATCGCGTCGGAACGCATTATCTTCGTAAGTCGAGGTCCCACTGTAGTAGAATGGCTGTGAATGTGTAAAGACTGTAAGAGCAGGATTGTAAGACTGTAAGACTGTAAGAGCATGTGTACGATATATCAATATTCAAGCTTTGCCTTTCGAGGAGTTTCCCCCCACCCCTCTCTTTCTGATACGTCAATCTCAAATGAAAAGATTGCCCAGATACAAAGAAATCAAGGAGAAATGGGACAATTGGGAGACATTAAAGCCAGTCATTTTCCCCTTCATTTTCACTGCATTATTTTTTTTGCAACCTTTCAAAAGAAGTGAAAGACGTGACCTCACTGTGTTCATTTCCTTAGACAATGATTTTCCATTCAGATGGAGAGAATCTAGTATTTCTATTAAGCCTAAACAAAGTGCTAATATAATTCTTCAAGCAGTATATAAAAAATTCATTATCCCTTTGAAGGCCAAACAAGTTGGAGCGCCAGCAGAATAATGCACTGGATCTTACTTACGATCAGCATCTCTCCTGAATTGTGTGTGCTTCGTGCACAGATGGTATTTATTGACAACAAAACTTAAGAAAATGCCTGGCTGGTGTTCAGTGTTTATTAAAGTGGACCCTGGAGGCATAAAAGCAGAGATCGCTGTCCTTTATAGGAGAGAAAATGCCTTATTGCATACATTGCATAACATTAATTTTGTAAATCTGTTTCCTCAGATGCCGGGCCCCCAGAACGATTAGGATATATATTTTCATAATACAAGGAATACCACGTCAGGTTTCACTGCAATGTGATGGAACCCCTACTGTGCGTGAAATGAAGGATCCCAAAGTCTATAGTAGTTTTCAGCAGTCGTATTCAGATGGCAAAATGAAATTAATCGCCTCTGAAGGTGGGGTGGGCTACAGCAGTTTCTCCGCTGTTGAAAACCGTAGCGTTTGCTACGTGGTCCAAAATGCACGTGCGACCCCTACATATTTTATGAGGGGTACTAGCATTTATTTATTAATTATTTAAAAAATCACATCCTCCTCTTCATCACAGGTGATCTCAAGGCAGGTGGTGTTAAAATAAAAATAATATGGACGCATAAAATATAAATAAATCACTTAAAAAAACCCACACCTAAATCACACTTAAATCACAGATACTTCAGTCGTGCATTTGTACAGGTATTCTGAGGTAAAATTCATGTAATGGGGGGGCACAATGGCTGAGCTGTATAAATCAATTAACTCTACTACATTTATAAAGACAATTTATACACATCTACGTCACTCATTTGGAGGAAGGTATCGGTTTTCAACTGGCACCAAAAGCTGAACAAGGTTGGCACCAGGCACACCTTATGCAGAATAGTGCTCCATGATTGAGGTGCCACCACAGAGAAGGTCCTGTCTGAAGCCAAAGAGAATCAGGCTATGCTCAGTACTCAAACAACAAGGGCCTCTCAGGTACATCTTAAATTCCAAGCATGGAAATGTTCAAAATGTATTTAAAATGCAGGTGGGAGACCCAAGGCCATGGGTGCCAAATCCCTGGGGCCCTGGGTGCCTGAGCACCCATAAAATTCCCCATGAAGGAGCGAGGCACCCACAAATTTCAGTGCCAGGGCCATGCATGCTGCATGGCACCCATGGCCCAGGGCACCCATGGTCGTGGGGCCATGCTGGCACTCCTGCTTGTGGCCCAGGACTATCAGTGAGGCCCTCAGCCCTATAGAGGAAGAGAGAGAATGAATGGAAGAAAGTAAAGTGATGATGGATGGATGGGTGAAGGGGAGAGGGGAAGAAAAGCAGGAAGGAAGAAGTTCTACATCATTTTGCGATTTTTTTTTAAAAAATATAGTTTTTTGCAAAGTAATTGCATTTGTTATAATGCACTTTTGCATGCTATTTTCACTAACATGTGCATTTTTATACACATTACTTGGATGGAGAACTGCATTGCAAAATTCGGGTCAGGAATATTTTGCATTGCAAAACCCGGGCACTGAAGTCAGGGGCAGGGCCCCACTCATTAGTCAACATAAGGTTGCCCTACACACAACTAATGCTGAAACAGGACTCAAGTTTCAGGGCATACGTCTTTGATAGAACAGGGCTAGGCATGACAATTACCATTTAATTTTTTTACTAGGCCTTCAGAAGAGGCATAAAACAGAAGAGCCAGTTAGTTGAGTCTCCTATTCAGAAAACACATAGCATTTTGTTAGTGTTATTTCATTTAACAAAAAGTAACCTTTATTGTTCATAAATGCATGTTTAAAAAGCTAAGCACAGAGCTCTAGAACAGAGGTTGACCTAGAGAAACCACTGAGCATTGCTTTTTTATAGTGTTGTATCAGTGCAATTTATTTACTGTGAAATGCCCATCTTATTGAATATTTTTTTCTGAGCTATTCATACAATGAAATGCAAGGCATCTTAATGAAAAAGCAGGATGCAATTGTCTCTATAAGGCAAAATGTTTCTTATAGGGACGATGTCAGTATGAAGGCAATAGTTATTTCATGGATAAATGGAATTTATGGATTCATATAACGGTCAAGAGAATTGTCCAATAACCTCTTATTACATTGTCCTATCCCTTCAATTTACTACCATTGTTATTGTTCTTCTTTCCACACAGCATACTGGAGATGTTGTTGACTTGGAGATTTCTTAACCCCCCTCTTCCAAAGTTCAACATTTATGTATTTCAGGGGAAAGATCAGCAATGTTTTGCAATGGAGAGTTACTTCACCATTACTGTTCTAAGCAGGTGTTAACAACCACCACTGAGATACTATGGTATCCCTGGGACAATTTTGCCACGTACTCTATCATACTTAGCAACTTTCACCACATGATGTTTATCCATCCCCAGCAGTGGTTGCCATTGACTTGAAATGGGAGTGAAGATGCTCCCAGTGTAGTGTTTCCGTAAGATGCATCTAACGGGTTGTTTTATCAGTAGCTTCCATGAGGGATAGGGGTTGCCAATCTGGCACCTGTGGGCATCATTCTGCCTTTCAGGACTTCCTATGGCACCCACAAAAGTAAATATCCCCTCAAAAATACACAGCATATAAGAGACTGTTTGCTCTTTCTGATTGGTTCCATCCAAACCCTTATTTCCCTGGATTCCAAGACTAACCAAATGAAAAGTTCAAAGAGAGAAGAAGAAGAAAAAGAAGAAGAAGAAGAAGAAGAAGAAGAAGAAGAAGCAGAAGAAGTTATTATTTATACCCCGTCCATCTGGCTGGGTTTCCCCAGCCACTCTGGGCAGCTTTCAACAGAACATTAAAAACAGAATAAAACTTCAAACATTAAAAACTTCCCCAAACAGGGTTGCCTTCAGATGTCTTCTAAAAGTCAGAGAGTTGCTTATTTTCTTGACATCTGATGGGAGGGTGTTCCACAGGGCGGGCGCCACTACCGAGAAGGCCCTCTGCCTGGTTCCCTGCAACCTCACTTCTCACAGGGAGGGAACCACCAGAAGGCCCTCAGAGCTGGACCTCAGTGTCCGGGCTGATCAATGCGGGTGGAGACACTCCTTCAGGTTTTATTGTGATGTAAGTGCCTTTTTCTGTTCTTTCAGATTTGGCAACCATTTTGTATTATGCCATGCCCCCTCCCAGTCATTTATGTCACATTCCCATGGCAGCCATTTTATGTTATGCCACATCCTCCACGGCAGCCATTTTGTGACAGTGAGGCATCTGACCAAAGGGGTGCTACAACAGGTGGCCATGGCACTTCCTCAAATAATGTGCTCCCTGGCCAATAAATGTTGGTGACCCCTGCTGTAGCAAATACACCTGCTAGTATTCCAAAGATAAGGTAGAAGGCAGGGATTTTGTGAATATCCACTCAACAAATGTACATCAATTTTATGCCTACATATAATGGTCATTGATCTAGCATTATAGTTTGCTGAGGGTGTTCAGGAGTTCCTTTAAGAGAACCCTGTAGGTCAGTACAATGCCTCAGCTCCCAGAGTTCCCTGGAGGGAAAGAATAACCATTAAATCATTTTAAGCCTCCAGTGTTAAAGCTTGCCCTTTGTAAAATAAATGGGTTTGAGGAGGGATTTAACGCAGGTCAGAGAGATGGTTTGATGGATAGACCTATAGGCATTGAGCTGGCTAGCCAGAAAGCCATCTTAAGTCTAATCTCCTGCTGCAAGAGTGAACCATTTACACATCTGGATGTGTACCACAAATCAGCCTACAGACTCCTGACCGCAATATGTGGCCAAAACATGCCTTGCTATATTGAACTTCTTACTGCAGACTTGGCCATGCAAGGAAGCCCTAGCGAGTGCTTTGAGAAAGAGATGCAACTTCCAAAGGGCATATATTGAGCATCACAAATACACATTTGGAACTCTGCAGCAGGAAAATTCAGAGCTAAAAAGGACTAGTACACACACACAAACACACACACACACACACACACACACACACACACACCATGTCACTCAAAATCTCCCCTCTGGAAGTCACTTTCTTTACAAAAAGCAACCATCAGAACTTTGCAACACATATTTGCATTTATTAATGTGCCACATGGTCCTCATCTATCTGAAGTGCCGATCAGAAAGAGAAAATGAGTGTGGGATCCAGATATGGGCATTTTCACGGTTCCATCACACACAGCCTTACCAGCACAGACACTCAGCGAGAAGCTATCAACAGCTACCCAGTGCTACACATTCCTTTTATTCCTTGATGTAAGAATTTTCTCAATGGCAGCACAATTTAATCTCCTCAGATCCATGTCACCAGTTGCAGTCTTGTTACAACTCCACAGTCTCAGCTGCCAATAAAATGAAAATCCAAAGCTATAAGACTCAGTAGTAATCACAAGTGGAATCAAAAAAGCAAATGACCACATTCACCATTCTGAGCTCTCCTACTTTGTGGTGTGTGTGTATACAGTGTTTTATTTTATATATAAATAAAAATGTAAGGCTGTTGTCATGCTGTAGTTCATGCACCTGCTGATTGGCAAAGGGGTGGAGGGAGTTGACACCCCTAGTGTATGTGTATGGAATATGTGTGTATATTCCTTATAATGCTTTAAAGGTAAAGGTACCCCTGACTGTTAGGTCCACTCGCGGATGACTCTGGGGTTGCGCGCTCATCTTGCTCTATAGGCCGAGGGAGCGGGTGTTTGTCCGCAGACAGCTTCCGGCAAACCAGAGCAGCACACAGAAACACCATTTACCTTCCCGCCAGAGCTGTACCTATTTCGCTACTTGCACTTTGACGTGCTTTCGAACTGCTAGGTGGGCAGGAGCTGGGACCGATCAACAGGAGCTCACCCCGTCGCAGGGATTTGAACCACCAACTTTCTGATCGGCAAGCCCTAGGCTCAGTGGTTTAGACCACAGCGCCACCTTTAGATACCCATTGGTTTCCAATCACTGCAGGCTATACTGGTCAAAATCAATTATTTACAGTTAGGGGGCCCTCCTGACAACCTTTCTACTGTGTAAAGTGCATTGATGATGATTTGTGATCGTGGTAGTATCAGGAAAGTTACATATGATTCCACTTTCAATACTCTTAACATCTGCAAAGGTTTCAGGGTGGACGTACAGTACTGCTTTGTTTCTCGTCAGTGTATGT
Source organism: Darevskia nairensis (assembly GCA_034642065.1). Lineage (NCBI taxonomy): Eukaryota > Metazoa > Chordata > Lepidosauria > Squamata > Lacertidae > Darevskia > Darevskia nairensis. Next base: position 5,334,232 of record JAWWNI010000329.1, read on the forward strand.
CTCATAACTTCCAGGTAACTTTTTATGTCACAAGTGTTCAAGGGGTTTTTTTTTGTCCCACATTTGTTGTGCTATAGTAGAAGATAGCCCCTTCAGATGACATTATTGGATATTGATGTGTAGGCAGTATAAATCTATCACTAATGCACTGCTGTTGTGTCAATACACACAATATTGTGTCAATATTACACAATACACACACAAACCACCACTCTTGCAGGCTCCCAGCGCTGATTCTGGTGCAATTATTTTCTCCCACATCCCACACAGAATGGTCAGAGGCAAATCTGCAGCATAGACAGGCTATCTCCAAGAGATTTCACCACCTCTGTAGGGTTACCATGAACATGTGATCTCTGTGATCTTTTTTTCCCAAATAAACCTCTTTTTCCTCTTGGTGAACAGAAATAAACTTCTCTAAAGTGACTGAGGGAAGTTATTTTATGACTAAAAAGGAAGTAGAAAGGATTAGTGGATTGGTTTCCTGTTGGTAGTAGACTGAGGTCCTATGTCTTCCAGAACACCCAACAGGTTTGATCTCTAAATTTATCACACCAACAAGGATGGCTCTCAAATTCTTCATAGGCTCTTAGAAGGGAGAGCATCTGAGTTCTGAATTTACTGAATCTTCTTCATGTGCTACTCGTGTGCAGTGGGAGATCATGGTCAAAAGGACTGTGGAATCCTGTGGGTTCATCCAGCTTATCCCTTTGTATGTGCAGCTTGAAGATCTACTGAGTGAATTGTTTTTATATATATAGCACTTTGTCCAATCTACCGCTGTTTTAAATGTCTCCAGTGAGAGGGGGAAAACATTTTCTCACTACTTGCTGGGAAGGGAAAGTGTGTCAGCTTTAAACTAATAAATGTCTGGGTTTGAGCTGTGACATTTACAAGTCGCCTGTTCCTCTGTGCGGAGCACTTGGGCTGACGGCGTACATTTGAAATCCGTGTCTTAATTGTCATGCCATTCTCCCCGCAGATTTGTCGGGAAGCTTTCTGATGAGATGCCAGGCAGACAAGACGACCATGACAGAAAAGCATTTTGACAACGGGGGTAGGTGGGTGCGAGGGAAGGGGTCCAATACTAGGTCTCCTGAGCAGGGATGGTGACTCAGCATATAATGTCATTTCAAAAGGTCTATCTGACATTTGCTTCCTTGAGGGAGGACTGGCTTTCTTATCATGCATGTGTGAAAAAAGGAAAACAACGGTGGAGAGTCCTTCCATTGAATAGGTTTGTGTATCACACCAGACAGTTTTGGGTGGCGTACACAAAAAGCGAGGAAGTGGCTCCAAATACCAAAAGGGTAAGGCGAAGTGTAAGCTTTTCCACATTATGAAGGAGAAAAACATCCTCAAATAAGATAATATCTTGACGATAATAGTTTAAGAGCCAGGAACCTCTTTGCTCAGTTGGAGATCCAGTGGATCATAACTCCACTCATTTTAGCTGATTTATCCTTAGGATAGTACCCACAGTCATATCTGCTCATTTTAGTTGGTGTCTGCTATGAGCAGGACTAATATCAGAGACAGCTCATAGTAGCTATGATTTCCCTTTCTTTCCCTTTTATTTATTTCCTACATTTCCCTTTCAATCCAATTTGCAGATCTTATCTTTAAAACCCAAAGGTGGGATGGGCAAAGATTTGTACCACTAAGACTGAATAAGCAAAATGTTTATCATTAGAAACTTCTGTCTAATTCATCCTTTGCATAATTTAAATGTCACTTCTGATGCCAGATTTGTTGAGGTGGAGCATACCAATTTTATTTAATCTCAAAGCAGCTGTGGAAAGCAATCTGGCTTGATTATTATTATTTTTGTTTTTATTATGAACCAACATCAGGTGCCTTAAAATGCAACTCTTTTGTTTGGGATAAGTTTTTAATTTACTTAACATAAGAGAGACTTCTGCACAAAAGCAATCTGCAGTTTGAGCCATTGTACTTATCTGCTACATTTACATACAGAGATGGATTTCTGTTTTGGTCCTGTAATATATTTGTGGGCAGATACAAGACATTGCGGTGTCTGAGCCAGAAAACCCAGATGGCACACCATGGTGGCAAAAAAAACATCTTAATAAGCCAAAGCATGGATCATTTGTTTTTCCTTAATAGCACCAAAACATTTACCCATGAGTAGGCTGATTAAATAAGAACGTAAGAAGAGGCTGTTGAAACAGGTCAATGGCCTTTCTAGTCCAGCATCCTGTTCTAACAGTGCCCAACCAGATACCAGCAAGCGGCAATCAGGACATGAGCAAAACTGCACTCTGCCCACCTCTCATTCCCAGTGACTGGTATTAAGAGAGGTATGAAGACAGTGTAGGTAGAACATAGCCACTGTCAAGGAGCTGACAAGCAAGCCAGGTCAGGCGCACACACAGGATGCATGAAACAAAATTAGCTTGTTATTAAAAGAAAATAACAACACAGTAGAGTCCTCTGGTCTGCCTTAAGCCAGCTGAGATGTTGCTGAAACTGACTACTAGCTCCATCCTACCCCCTCTAGCCTTCCACTTTAGATCCCTCCCAAGCAGATGAAGGATGCATCAAGTGGGTGAGCTCCTCCTCTGGCCAGCGTAGGACTCTACTCAAACGGGATGCCGAAGGGGGGAGGAGAGCCAGCAGGCCTTGGGACTGTGCTGCTAATGTGTAGAAGGAGCAATATCTGACTCCTCCTTGTCTGAGTCTGAAATCACTCTGTGACTCTCAGCTTCTTATCCTGTCCTAGAAGGCCCTCTTTCTCCTGATCTCCCTTGATCACTCAACCCCCCTGCTTCTAGCTCCTCCCTTCTGCAGACTGCTTTTCAGTGTCCCACCACCAGATGCCAGGATCTAAGTCGCCGTCTTCCATGCCCTCCCTGGGGGGCTCTTGGGCAGGCATCTCCCACCACTCTTCCTCATCCAGCCAGTCCCTGACAGCCATCAAAACTAGTAGCCACTGGTGGTCTTATCCTCAGTGATGCCTTATCCTTAAACAACTGAAGACCACAATACCCCAAGGACTGCTTTTCCCCACATGAACCAACCCAGACCCTGCGATCATCACGCAAGCCCCTTCCTCATGTGCCTCCTCCACAAGAGGTCTGGAAGGAAGCAACATGAAGAAGAAAGAAGAAGAAAGAAGAAAGAAGAGGAGGAGGAGGAGGAGGAAGAGTTTGGATTTGATATCCCGCTTTATCACTACCCGAAGGAGTCTCAAAGCGGCTAACATTCTCCTTTCCCTTCCTCCCCCACAACAAACACTCTGTGAGGTGAGTGGGGCTGAGAGACTTCATAGAAGTGTGACTAGACCAAGGTCACCCAGCAGCTGCATGTGGAGGAGCGGAGACGTGAACCCGGTTCCCCAGATTATGAGTCTACCACTTTTAACCACTACACCACACTGGCTCTCATGAGAATGGGTTTGCCTGGTGCCTTGGTTACATCTGGCAAACAGCATCTGGCAAATGGCAATGCTAGTGATGGTGGGATGTTCAACCATAGTGTGATGTTGAATTCCACCTCTTCTGTTTATTTCCAGCTGTGAGGGTCTTTCTGGGCACTTCAGCAAATACAGAGGCAGGGCTAGTGCTGCAGCATACAATCCCCGTACAATCCCAACTGGCTATGAACTATCCGAGTACATTTGAGGCAACTTAAGAGGGAAGGAGAGACCCCAAACTGAATGACCTTATAGTGGTGTCAATAATTGGAGGGCAGTGACTTGGTCTGAGCTAGTCCATCTGGCATGGAACTAGAGGCCTAGCCTGGAACAACGCTACTACAGATCGGTAAGTAATGGCAGGTTTATTGGCCTTGGAAGCGAGCAAACCCCATTGCCGTGGCAACCAGAAAGAATAGGTATGAAACAGGCCAGCAGCAAGAAAGAGGGAAGTGGAGCTAAGGCAGAATTTAATGTATTTATGAAAACACATTGCAGCTTGCTTTTCTGTCCCATCAACAGGACCTTCAAATTAACCAGCAATCACAACCATAAGATTAAATCTGAGCTGAAAAAAGTCAACAAAAAATAATTATTGAAGATGTAATGAGGCTGGACAATGGTGAAATGAACCCTCCCTCCCGCCCCCCAAAAAACCCAGGGAAAATTACTTTTCTTAAATTTTCAGGGTGGGATTGCTTCTTGCCTAACCTCATTTTATGAGATGGACAAAGTGTTTACTTTTTTCCCATTGCTTTCTTAAGATTCTCACTCCTCAGCTTAAGGCTGACCACACCTCCTTCAATGCATTTGGAGCAAATGGTAATATCATGTCACATTGCATTGTGTCACTCTCAAGGCCTGCGCAAAGTGGTGAGAGGTTCTTTCCATGGTGCCCAATCAGAAATAGCAGGGAGGGAAAGGTGAAGTTACATCCATGGCATAAAAAATGGCCACCTCAAAGGCCGAACCTTCTCCAGCGCAACAATTTCAACGCAACAATTTCCTTTGTGAGGTGAAGCGACCAGAACTGTACACAGATTCCAGATGTGCTTGCAGAATAGTTTTGTATAACAGCACTATGATATGGACATTTTTATTATCAGTTCCTTTCTTAATGATCCCAAGCTAGGGATTTGCCTGTTTCACTATCCTGACATCTTCATTGACTTTGACCCCTAAGTCTTGTTCCTTCTCAGTTACAGCCTGTTCAGACCCCATGTGCATGTATGTAAAATTAAGGTATATTTTTTTTGCCTTTGTTACAAATACGTGTATTAGATATATAGGACATGTATATAATGATAGGGATATTATAGAAGTATTTAAAATCAAAGTTGCTGTCTGTTCTTAGAGTCATAAATGCTTGTGCAGTGTAGGTGAGCAGCAAGAACCTTGCCCTCAGCAACAGGAGATTAATAACTGACCAGATAAGAGGAAAACATATTGAATTGTAATAATAAGGGTTAGCACAAACAAGGAGAATTGCGAAAGACAAGTCTGGGAGGGAAGGGTAACAGAATGTGCAAGCCGAAAACCTGCTGGAAAGGAATGATTGAGGATGACACCTTGATAAGATAAATGGAGTTTATCTAAGTGGAAAACGACTCCAACTATGAGATGTCCAATTGGAAGGCCAGGTAGGGTGTCCACGAGCTGTTCACACATTGCTGTAGCCAATAATGTTGCATAAATGATACAGGCACAAGGATTTCATGTATTTACCTGATAGAAGAAGAGCATATAAGAAGAGCCTGAGGGCATGTACCGTTGTCAGACCATGCTTGTGGCAATAGCCTCATGGCTGACCAGGATGTGGGTGACACTGTGGTCTAAACCACTGAGCCTCTTGGGCTTGCCGATGAGAATAATAATAATAATAATAATAATAATAATAATAATAACAACAACTTATTATTTGTACCCCGCCCATCTGGCCGGGTCTCCCCAGCCACTCTGGGCGGCTTCCAGCAAACATTAAAAAACAATACTTTAACATGGTACAGATTAAAAACTTCCCTAAACAGGGCTGCCTGTTTAGAAGGTCGGCAGTTCAAATCCCTGCGGCGGGGTGAGCTATCATTGCTCTGTTCCAGCTCCTGCCAACCTAGCAGTTCGAAAGCACACCAGTGCAAGTAGATAAATAGGTACCGCACCAGGGGGGAAGGTGTTATGTACTGAGTTGAATAGGATCCAAAATGCAGCAGTCTGATTGGTCCTAGAACAATAGGATTCAGCATGCAGCAGTCTGATTGGTCCGCAGGAGCCACCCAATCCAGCTCCAGGTGGAAGTGAATCCGCAACCTGATTGGCCTACAGGAGTATCCTGGAATTAGCCAATCACGTGGGGCCCATTGTGTAAATAATGTATATAAAGCAGACATTCTGGGGGAACATTCATTCCTCACGACTATGAGCTGAATAAAGAGCATGAAATCCACACTCGACTCCGAGTATATTTCAGAAGGTAAACGGCGTTTCCAGGCACTCTGCTTTCCATCACGGTGTTCCATGTGCCAGAAGCGATTTAGGCATGCTGACCACATGACCTGGAAAGCTGCCTGAGGACAAACACCAGCTCCCTCGGCCTGAAAGCGAGATGAGCATTGCACCCCATAGTTGCCTTTGACTGGACTTAACCATCCAGGGGTCCTTTACCTTTTCTTTTTTTATATACCATGGCTGACCATTCAGCACTGTCTTAATGATTAATAAATCTCTGTTGAGCCTACTTTGTGTAGCTGATTCCTCTTTCCTTAGAGACTTTCAGCAGTCTACTCCAGGGAATGAATCCTGGGATTTTTCCTAACAGCCTTGGAATGCGTCACTTTACACTTGTTTACATTGCATTTGCCACTTTAGCATCCTGTCTTAATGCAGTTTTGTCCCTCTCTCCACTACTAGTACAGACACCATTTCTGTTTCCTACTGGAGCAGAAGCTGTAGGAAAGGGGCAGCCCACAGTGCAAGGTAGAGGCCTTCTAGTTACCGCTCTTAGCACAGCAGCTTTTGTCCACAACAGGGAAAAATTCATGAACAAATGCTGGCTGTAATCATTGTTGTTGCTCCCAGCAATAAAGCAATAGAAGAACTAAGGGAAAAGCCATTGAATGCCAAGAGATAACGCCAATACAATGTACATTTGCAGTTGCCTTCTGAAATATGCCTACCATTTTAATGCTCAGGAATAGGTTGTAGTTCTCTCCGAGGCAAAGCTATCGTCATTTATACCCTGCCTAAATCAAGGGCGGTCCAGCAACTATTTATGTTATATTCTCTGGTGGTTTATGCTGTATGTACTACATCAGGGTTGCAATTTAAAATTCTGGGCTCTTGCCAAAGGGGGAAGCAAGTTAAAAGCTTTGCTGTGAGCCCATGAGGTGTTCTCTGGATGTCAAGTAAGACCAACAAATCAGAGAGTGACCCCTTCCTCCAAAGCCTTGCCCTTAATAAACAGGCAGATCAATTCAGCCCATTGAGCAAAATTTAGGGTGGATACACACCATCGCTTTAAGTGGTGGAGGAATCACGGTCCTGCCTTTTCAAATGTTGAGCAGTTGCTTTCGACACTCCATCAATATTATAGCTTGCTCAATTTTATTTTTTTTAAGGGTTCAGGATAGTGACATATATGCATCTTTGCTTGTTGGTGCAGTGACTCATGGAGTTTTATTACAGTTGCATCATCATCATCATCATCATCATCATATAAAAACCCTATTCTTGCACTCTGCACCTGATCACTTCTGCCTTCCCCCATCCCAGACCTCCAGCTAGTTCTGGGAGGTGGGAGGGAGCCCACCTCTTGGACACAGTACTCATGACTATTGACTTGAGGAAACCTGAAAGTTTTGTTTAAGAAATCAGAGCATGGTTTAAGGCATTATCCCAGAGTATAGGATGCATGATTCATAAGACTGACCAAGCACTAAGAAGTAGCTAAGCCATTGGCCCGACATCTGACCTACCCCTACCACTCCACTTTTAAAGAGTGTGGCAGGACCAGTCAGTTGCATGGTTCTCACCCCTAGTGAGATCATATACTCATAGAGTTGGAAGGGACCCCCAAGGGTCATCTAGTCCAACCCCCTTCAATTCAAGAATCTCAACTAAATCCATGACAGATGACTGTGCTTGCAAGTGTGCAGTCCTATGGGTGTGTGAATGGCCAAGTATGTTTGCACCAGTGCAGACAAAGACATGTCCTTGAGACCTGAGTCCAACACTCTAACTCTCCTTCCACTTCCAGTTTGGCTGGCCCTACTGGTTTGCCACTGGCCTTATATTGAGTACCATGGAAACCTCACTCTCAGAGGGCAGAATGGAGACTGACTCAGACAGCTCCCCCTCCGCTCCTGTGCAATGCAGTGGGACCCTCTCCTAAGTCATTGGTCAAGCTCTCCTCACTTCAACTTCTTGTTCCTCTTCCTCTGACAGATCTTGCCATCTCCTTCCCATCAGGGTTAGTGCCACAGGACCTGCAAAAGCCAGAACCCTCCATCATCATCTAGGAGGAGAACATCTCCCCAGGACTGCCGCATCACCACTTAGACAACCGCAGGCAGGAGATGGCTAGCAGTGACCTGGTCATGGGCATCTGCAATGGGTGTGTGGACCTTATTGTGAAAAGAAGAGACAGAAGGAGGAGACAGATTGGTGGAGCAAACTGGGCATTCTCTGCTCAAGTCTGCCTCTCTGGTGGTGTCTTACCTTTGAACCATCAACGTAGAAATCTCTCCTCTATGGTGATCCTGGAGGCAAAGACATTTTGTCACCAGGTGGACCAGCTGTCATTTTCTGTATTTCTGTTCCCTGAGGTCTGAGATATATCAGATTTTCCTGTATTTTGTGTCTCTAAGCCTTAATTGAATAACACACATATAAAATCCTCCCGAAATTAACTTTGGCTCACCAGATCTTGTTGGACTTCATCCCCCCCCCCCATCCAGCAGGAGAGTGATGGTGGGAGTGTTTTCGTCTTGCAATATCTTGAGGGTCACAGGTTTCCCTCCCCTGACGTAGCACCAGGGCATAATGGGAAATGTTAAATGGAGGTTTGTAGTTAGTTGCCTACCATCTGGAGACCAGATTCAGGTAAAAGCCTCAACCTAGTAGCTGCCTGGGCTGATGAAAGCTACTATATATGTCTGATGAACTGGAGTCAGTTTGATGAGTCTACACCTAGTACAGAGCAGCCCTGAACTAAACTAGCTGCCTGTAACAATGTCTTCTCATGCTCAAAGTGCATGATGGAAGATGAAGACCAGAAAAGAAGGTCAGGCATAAACAAACAAACAAACAAACAAACAAACACTCCCCTAAATACTAAACAATACTTTTGTGGAAGGAACATCACACTCATTCCGGCACTCCTGGCCCCAAGACGAAAAGCTGCTAATTAAAATGCTTAGCAAGTTTAAATAGCTTTTATTCACTTATTGATCATTCATATTCATTGTTACCTTCCTGCTCACAAGCAGGGGTAAGAATATCAATATCCCCCCCCACATGCACCTCTTTTTGTGCGTGTGAGGTGGTAATATATTCACTTGCTAAGTAATGCGTTCAAATTAATACAAAATAAATCAGCGCCTTCACTATAAACACAGCCTTTCTCCCTTTGCAAGCTCGAGGAATGGGAAAAGAGAAGGCACAATATATTACGCGGGGCTTTATTAGCGAGGTAATTCATTTCTATAGCACTCTTCAATGGACAAGGATTTGGTTTATACTTCTTTTCCTTTACTATAACAATAATCTCGTGAGGCAAGGAGAGAGGAAGAGACAGTGGGCCGGTTCCCATGACAATCTAAGTCAACGACAGGCTTAGTGTGATGACACAAGGGTGCACCGTTAAACTATGGCATTCATTCGCGCAAGAGGTCGGGTTAGCCACCAACTTGGATGGCTTTGAAAGAGGACTGGGCAAATTCACAGAGGATAAGGCTAAAAATGGCTACCAGTCATTGTACAGAGGTGGTTTTAGGGTAGCAACTGGTTCGGTTGCACTGCATTGGTATCTGGTTGGGCACTGTGAGAACTAGTCTTGGCAGAGCAGAAGTTGCCAATCATTCACACACACACACACACACACACACACACACACACACACCAGTCAGATATTAGCACTGTTTGTGTGGGACCCATATGGCCGCCATGTTGTATTTCTCAAAATGCACTAGCCAACGTAGACATGGTGGGCTAGCAAGTGATCTTGCTGCCTCAAGTAGCCGTTTTAAACCACTCACAGGTCAGCCTGACATAAGCTGAGAAGCCGACCCTTTAAAAAATACCCTTCGTTGAACAGTAATATCTCACGGAAATCAGAACTGAAACCACCAAGGCTTTTGCCTACAGGGGAAAGGGGAGTGTAAACTGCAAATAGAAAGTGAGATGCTTATTAAGAAATCAACTCAATCTATTTGCCTTTTATAACAAGCACAGCAGCCTTCCAGGCTCAGAGATTATTCTTTGAAATACGTTTTAGAGTGTGTGAAGGGTATATATTTGCAAATAACCTCATATAAATCCACATACTTGCAGCTCATTCTCAGCATAATTTAATCTTTTTACCAAAACAACCAAATAAATATTTTTAAGAAGGAACAGCCAGCTATTAACAACCAAGTCGATACTAACCTAATTTTCCAAAACTCATTTTGAAGAGCAGTTTTCAGGAAACTTACTGGTAGCTCTAACTCTCAGCAAACTCCAGTATAAATGCAATTTTCTTTATTTAAGGGCTGTAATTGAGGGGTCCCCCCTTCATGGTCTTGGTTTCTCATTTCCATTTGACTGGAGTAAAATATTACAGTTTGTGGATCATGCTTTGTTCTTTTTTTAGGCTAAAATCTCCCCCTTTTAAAAAAACGCAGATCGATATATTTTGCAGAGTTGTTAGCCACCTTGTAATAACTAGAAATATAAACAAGACTTACCCCTTTTTGTTACGAGGAGGAAAATAAGCATGCAGCATAAATCTAATCTGATTGCCTGCCTGGCAGATGGAGGAGGAAGCATGGCCAGTTTCCTGCAAAGGCAACTGTTTAATCACATCAGCTTGCACTTGGCTAACATTTATATTTGAACACTCTTTCGCTTTAATTATTTGGAATGCTTAAAAAGCTTCTTCTGTATTCCTCGAAGACAAGCAATTAAAAACAGAATATTTCTAATAGCTTGGCCTATGGTCTATTGCTCTAGGAGTAAAAGATCTGGAATCAGACTTAAGGTGAGACTGAGCCAAAAACAGGGGGAGCATCATGGGAAGCTTTTCATCCACATTTCATCAGCATCAATCATTTTCTTCAAGTGGTTCCCCCCCCCCAGGGACTGCTGCTGAGGCTACAGGGTTTCCAACTTGATCACCCTCGCTCTGAGGAGGGTTTCTTTCCCCTCCGAAATGTCATCCCCTTTTAAACACTTTGCTCCTTTCCAATTTCTGGCTATTGATACTCTTGCTGCCATTACGAAGTAGCTAATTAAATGTACAATGTAAGATCGTATGATGTAATTTGAGAGATAGCACTTTATGGGTGGGGTCAGAATGAACTTTCAAGACTTTCAGAGTGGCAATTTGTCCAGCACACAAAGACCCCATCCCCAAATATATGGCTGTGTTAATGCCTTCTTTATCATTGACATTAGCAATTTTTTTGGGATCTCTCCACTTCAGTGTTGTTGTTGTTGTTGTTTAGATCCGAACCTTCAGGTTGGGTACTAGATGGATGAGGAGGGGGATGCATTTTCTTTTGTCAATATGCAATTCAAAGTACCTTTTTGTAGCTGTAAAAGTATATATCTCTCTCTCCCTCTGAAATGTCACGTTCTCCATGTGATCCCTGATTGGCTGGGGTCACACTAAGACATAAGGAAAGACGTGATAACCAGGGAAATGGTGCAAACGAAGCGGAAGATTGGAAAGTGGAGTAGGGGGGATTGGCAGCTTCTAATATTGAGCCGTAGCGGTTGGCAGAGTAGGACTGGCAGCGCTGCATTGCTTACCTGGCTTCCCAATGCTGAGAGTCCCTGCTGGTTACCAAGAAGGAGAGGGGAGAAATGGTGGGGAGCTCAGCACAGTGTGGCTGCGGTGGTTGGAGAGTCGGATCCGCTCCTCTGCCACGCCCCAGCACCTCCCTCCTCCCCCTCTCAGCAACCCTCAAGTGTTGGGGAGTCAAGCTAGCAACACCACCCACCTTGCCAGCTGCTACTGGTTTTGAGAGAGAAATCGGGTCCTCCATAAAAAGAGGGCACGTGTTGCGGTGCAACCGGCAACCCAACCCTGTGCTGTGGGTGTAATTGGAACTACAGGCCACAACCCCTGATAGGTCAGTCATGCGTTGCTGGGGAGGAATCCGACCAATGGGGTGTCGTAAAATTGCAGCAACGTGGGACCTATTTAAGCCCATGTGAGGCTACTGAGCGTCCTCTTTGGGGCCTTTCGCATCGGAACACCCACCCACCTCTCCCTATATTTAGGGCTTGAGTTGACCTTGCTATGCCGTCATGTGTCGTCTTTCGTTGGGACAGGGGCACGGTAGGAATTTTCCCCATTTGGCTGATTGGCTGTTGCCACTTGGGTTTCGCCTGCAGCGTAGCAATTAGTCACAACTTGTAAGTTGTGGATAGGCTCTGGTTCAGGTGATAGGTGTGGCACGGTGTGTGGCCACTCCTATGCAAGTGCAGGATATTCCGGTACAGGAATCCAGGGACTCATTGGTTTGTCATTCCCGAAAGGGTACGGTCTATGGCCGAGTCCCGGGAACATCATGATGGCTGTAAGGTACCCCTACCAACAGCTGTCCCTGGTTTTCATCCTTGTCTGTCCTACGAATGTGGCTCTGGGACAGTTCTGCCTGCAAGGGTGCAGGAAGATAGTTGAACCAGAATCTATGCAACCACTCACTTGGTTGTAATCAATAAAGTTGTGGCCTAAATTCTGCCAAAAACCAAACCAAATATCTGTCTCTGGTGTGAGCTTATTTCGGGGAGGGTAAAAGGTCTAAACACGCAAAAAAGATTGGCATTCACGTATATAGGGTGGACTTCACCAATGGAGCCCCATCAGCAGAAGCCCCATACAAGGGCTTCCTCTTGCACCATGGGGCTTTCTCCCCAACTCCTCCAGCCATGCCCCCTGGATCCCCTGAAATTAGCTCTGTGGAGAGGTTGGAAGAAACCACCATCGCCCCTGAACACTGCATGTGGGGGAGAGGAGAGAGGGGATCTTCCGTCTGGCAGGATCCTCCACCCAGTAACACTACTTTTGACCCAAATTTGAAATGGCTGATCCTTCACTGGAGCTCTGACCTATGGGTCTGAATGTCAACATGGCACTATGGGTGCTTTTACAGGTCACTATGGGTGACCTTTAAAGCCCTAAACGGCCTCGGTCCTGTATACCTGAAGGAGCATCTCCACCCCCACCGTTCAGCCCGGACACTGAGATCCAGCGCCGAGGGCCTTCTGGCGGTTCCCTCACTGTGAGAAGCAAAGCTACAGGGAACCAGGCAGACGGCCTTCTCGGTAGTGGCGCCCGCCCTGTGGAACGCCCTCCCATCAGAGGTCAAAGCGATAAACAACTACCTGACATTTAGAAAATGCCTGAAGGCAGCCCTGTTTAGGGAAGTTTTTAACCTGTGATATTTTAATGTATTTTTATATCTGTTGGAGGCTGCCCAGAGTGGCTGGGGAGACCCGGCCAGATGGGCGGGGTACAAATAAAAGAATTATTATTATTATTATTATTATTATTATTATTATTATTATTATTATTGCACCCTGGCCTTAGTTTATACCTCAAGGATCAGAGGAAAGCTGGCAATTTGTCTGAAGCGTCGTTCATGCAAGCATATTTTCCAGGGAGGAAGCTGGATGCTGCCCTATTTGCCTCTGTTATGTTTCATCAGCAACCAGCTTTCCTTGTGATGCCATAAGTCACAGATGGCTCTGGTGTGGCTAATGCCGATTAGCGTTAGGAACAACATTATCAGCCCAGTTCAGGACATCGGGTGAGCTTGGCGAGATCTGGGCATTTTATCTGGGCTGTGGATTGGATTCAGTCTAGCTATGCTGCGAGAAATGTATTTCCACAACTCTGCATGCCTAAGGGTCATTGCAGGAGCAACCTATTTGGGTGCTTCAATTGTTTATAGCATTGCACTATGTGTCAGCTTTAGTTATCCCTACTTAGAACAGGCAGGATGCCCTGGGTTCGCTCAAGGGTTACTACATAAAGAGCTCAAATATCACAAATACACTGTGGGACTGTAAGAAAACAACACAATGCATGTGCATTTAATGTTGCTACTGGTCCTATTTACTGGTGGTTTGGCAGGCTGTATCCACTCTGGAAGGGCTAAAATGCCTGCAAATGTTATACAAAGTGTGGGGGGGCAGGCAGGAATAGAAGGCATTTTAAAATTTGCCAATAGAGAAGAGGGTTAGAGCGGGGGACTTGCCAAATGGGCGGCTTGGTTCAGGGGCGGCTCATGGGCAGGTTAAAAAACCCCGTGGGCCACTTGTAGCCCATGGGCCTTAGGTTGCCTACCCCTGGGTTAGAGAGAATGAAGCAGACTCAAAACCCTGAGCCAAAACAGACACTATGATACCATGATAAACAGCCATGGCTCTCCCCAAATAATTATGTAATTTGTTAAGAGTGCTGAGAATTGTTTGGAAACCCCTATTCCCACTCTTAGAGTTTCAATTCTCAGAATGGTTTAACAGTCAGTCTCTGGGAATTGTAGCACTGTCTGGGGAATAGGGGTCTCCGAGCAACTCTCAGCATCTTTAATGCACCACAGCTCCCATAATTCTTTGGGGGAAGCCATGACTGTTTAACGTGGTATCATAGTGCTTTAAATGTGTGGTACGAACGTGGCCAGAGGCTTGATTTTTTTATTCACCGTGGAAGCCAGAAATACATATTTCAGTTGGACGAACCAGATTGTGGCATACCTGAAGGATACAGAGATACAATGAACTCCATATCTAATATTTGAAAAGCAGGATTCTTTCCCCCCAACACTGGGGAAATCATTTTTTTTCTTAAGTTACGGGTAGAACAGCCCTCACTGCATCATGTAGGCTGTAGCATTGTTAAGTGTACAAAGCTAGGGAGAGGCTAATCAGCTCGTTAGCTGGAGTGGCTTGCTAATGGCAAAGAGCCCTGGTTCTTTTGTTGTTATCATTAGGAAGGAGCTTTTCATGTTCGGAATACTCCACAAACCCGAGCTGCTTAATTAATCTGTGCAACAACATTTGATCCCCCACTCCTCTTACTGGAGAGTGAGTATTTTACCAAGCACACTCAAAAAGAACACAGCGCACCAATGTTGACAGCAGGCTTGAAAGATTGATCTACAGCTGCATGCTGTACTCAGCTGCTAATTTGTTTCGCTAAGCAAAACAAATACTTCCCGTAGGGTCTACAGTTGCTCTTTGGGTGGCAGCGGTAGCAGCTTCCACAGTACGCAAGTATGGCAGCAAACATATTATCATCCTAGTGAGAGTGAGACAACATGCAACTGGAAGGTACAGAGTCTACCGGGAATGTCTATCAAGCCGCCATCCTAAATTATCGATGCAATTACGAACCTGCTCTCATAGAGTCAGGCCATTTCGTTCCATTCGAGCAAATGATTGAGGACTGGAATGCCTACCGGACATTTTTATTTTGCAGAGCATGGGAATGACAAATGGGCAGTAAGCAGTGTTGCATTTAGCCCAAGCCTGCACAATTTGCGATCCATCAAGGTGGATGCAGCCCATTGGCCCTGTATTGGGGCCTGCCACACAAATAAAAACACACACACACACACTTTTGACTTTGTAAATAGGTGCCATGCGCAGCTGGTAAAACGAGCTTGGTAGATCAGGTTGTGGAGGCCAGCTTCAAACTTTCTTCTCAGGAATACAACTCCCAATTTTATCAGCATGATTTGCTACTAACTTTGGTCCCATTGATGATATTGCCTTTGGTGTCATTGGCCCAGTCCTGTGGAATACTCTGCCAAGAGAAATTCAGCAGGCTTCCTCTTGTTTCAACTTGTTAAATGGCTGCTGAAAACTTTTCTAATTCCACCCGGCTTATGCAGGCAATTAAAACCGCATCTCTCCACAATAGCCATCTGATTTTTGATTTTAACTTTTTATATGGTTTTTATTGTATGGCTTTTTGTTCAGTTGTTGTGAACCGCTTCAGTGTTTTCTTTATGAAACAGCGGTGTGTGAATATTTTCATAAATAAGTTAATAAACAAATACACAGTACCTGAGGACAAAAAAAAGCATGTACAAGATTGGGATCAGTAACTGAAAATCATTGCTTTCACTCATATAAGTGATGCTATCCTCCACGGTAGTTTGGTGCAACTGGGTGTGGTTCTAATTTGGTCTACATCTGCATCTTTCTCTCTATTTATCGGCTGCGTAAGGGTGTATGAGATGCTCTGTCTTGTTGTGAGGAACAGTCGTACCTCGGAAGTCAAACGTCTTGCCAGTTGAACGTTTTGGCTCCTGAACGTTGCTTCCTGCAGCCAATCGGAAGCCACGCCTTGGTTTCCGAATGTTTTGGAAGTCGAATGGACTTCTGGAACGGATTCTGTTCGACTTCCAGGATACCACTGTAGTTGTATTCCTTTGTCTTATTTCTAACAAACAGAATGTTATTTTACCATCTGACTTAAGAGCCAAACCTACAGCATTGAGCTTTAAGACAAGTGGGTACCAGGCCAGTGTGCCAAGATCCTGAACCAAATTGAGTTGACTTGGGTCGACCAAGGATTGGGCTGAGACAGCCCTGGATTGCTGCAGATTAGACAGGGTCTACCTGGGGTAATTCAGGGCTGTCAAAAGTTGGGGCAGTCCCACAAAAAGGAGAGGCGGGAAGGAGGAGATGTGCATGCAGCCTGCATGCATATCCTTCCCTCCTCCCAACAACTTGGTGTTTAATTAGGGTTTGAAACCCTAAATAAACACTGTGCTGGGCCCCATATCCGTTTGAGGCCTGGACCAGGTCAGGTTGGTCAACCCCTGATTGACCCAGGATGGGACAAAGCCATTCGAAAGCACCAGATTTGCCCCTAATTGGATCAGGTGGGATGTACACTCCTACTTCCCTGTGAGCCACAGGCAAAGAGAAATAAAAAAGATTGATTAATGATCATTATTTACTTAATTAACATAATCCATAATTAATATTATAGAGCAAATATTATTCAGTTTACACAGAGTGAAACACACAAAAAGCCAAAATTGGCATATTTCTGGATTCTCTTGTTTAAATAAGCTTACGTCATAATTTTGTGACTCTTGATATTTGAATATTTTGATGGCAATTTCATCTATGTGAAATGCAAGAGCTCACGAAAAGCTCTATTGTTGGAAGCCGGACAGTATTTGATAGTTGGCAGGCTATGACAGATGAGATTTGGCACTTGGTATTTGATATATGACAGTATTTGAAAGGCAGTAGGTTTTTTAAGCTACTTGACTTGTGTTTGATTTCAAACATTGGGTTTTATATTTTATAGTGAATATGCATTTGCTATCCTCTGTATAAAATTTGATTTGCTGCTTGATCCATTAATATTATTAAAAATGGAGAGGTCCCCTAGGTGACTCATCCATAGATAGAAAAAACAGATAGGCCTAGGTTTAAAATTAAAACTTTCTTCGATGGTAGAACACAAGGAAGCACTGGTGTCTTCCTAGCGAAACACTGACAAGGCACAGATAATACACTCTTTGGCTTCCACAAGGTTGATATATAGAGTGTCTTCAGAATATGACCTGGAACTTCAAATATATATACCAAAAAATGAGAGGGGTTTTTTAAAATAAAAAAAAATTGCATGTGCATGCAGACTAAGGTATCAAAAAAGAAAGCTGTGAGATTTTATTTATCACAGCTGCCACAAAAAAGACATGCGGGTCTTCCAGTGTCAAGGGAGTTAGTGCTGCTTTCTGTTGATCTGTTTTCATATACCTTTTCCCAGAGGTGAAAAGGCTTCCAACTTGGGAAGCAAAGCCAGAGCCATACAGTAATTGGTGGTTTCTGATACTCTCCAGTATCCAAGCAAGCTTCTAAGGCTACTTCTTGCAATAGTATCCACGAGAACAGCTGTGATTCACAGAATATGACAAAAGGCTGAGGGAGGAAGAAAAAGAGGCATTTGTCTACCTTTCTCTGCCGGTGGCGGTACTGATTTAGCTTTTCCTACCGGTAGAGATCCAGAGAAGAGATACTGAAGTGAAATAGACTTAAACAAGGATCCTGACAATGTGCAAAGTCTTGATTGAGACCCATTCTTAAATGTTCACATCAGTGGCAGTGCCACAGCTATCTTTGGTTTCTTGTTCCTAATATAAAAGCTGGGCATTGACCATTACTGATTAAGTCAGGGCCCTTTGTTTGAGACTATTTCGCAGTCAAATAAGCAGCAGCTGGGAGTGCAAGATGACGGGTTATTAAGGCAATCATACGCAGTCTGTGCATTTCGGTTTAGTTAATTATTTTATTGAACTGATAAATTGTCTCCCTCAACTGAATGTCCTGAAGTGATTTGCAAGAATAATTTCCAAGAAACAAATATAGCAATGCAGTAAACACATAAACATCTTTTTAAAAAAATGGAATCAGAGTAAAAACATAAAATCATTTGGGCTTTGAGGCAAAACAAAACCATCTTAGTTTGAGCCTAGCATCAGAATGATGACAAAATTGGTGCCAGGCAGGCCTCTCAGGGGAGAGTATTCCCTAGATGGGTAGCTACTACAAAAAACAACAACAGCCCAACAACAACAGTTGTGTTTTTGCCACCCTCTGGACCTCCCTTAGAGGTAGCATGTGGTGAAGGGTGTCAGTTAAACTAACTGTGTGCATGATCTGCATTGCACTATTAAGAGCAGCATCTGTCCTTTCTGGATACAGATCCTGATGTCCGCTCAGTGTTTGAAATGCTTTGATTTAACAAAGTTCACTGAATTAGTTCAAAGTTCAAAAATCTCTAAACTACACCTTTAAGTAGTTCCCATAATTGCAGGGTAAACTGGATATGATGAATTTTGATGTAGAAGTCTGAATGATTTCTTGTTCATCTTTCAGTTGAATCTTTTGAATGCAGTTTTTATGCTTCAGATTCTTGGAAGTCTTTGAACTTGGAGATCATAATTGTTGGGGGGAATAAATTAAAGAATTCACATTTCACTATGAGTGCATTTTGATGTTTTCTTCGAAGCTTGTAACATTCTGAATGCTGAACTGTGTTTGTTTTTTCCCCCTGTTGTTTCTTTTTGCCAAGGGTGATTTGAATGAACTTGAATTGAATTGCAAAATGAACTAATTTGTTTTGCAAAGGGATAAACATGAGGTGAAATTAGTTTCCTTTTATACATGCTGAATATGAACTAGTTTGTTTTAAAAATCAACTTTCAAACTCTGTGCACAGTTAATATGCTGTGGATGGTACTACGCATAGAAAAGGAAGCAACCTCCATTGGGCTCCGTACACATCTACTTTGTGTATAAGTGTCCCAAACATGCAGGGCCAGTGTGCAGTAAGGCAGAAACCATTTGAAGATGGGGAACATTCATACATCCACAGGCAGCAGAATCAAACAAATCAGCAGTGCAAAGCCAGTGTGTATTTTAAGTACAACTTGGTTTGACAGTCTCCAGAACTTAACAGAAGCCGATAATATCCTTGGGCACCGGTTGCCCCCCACTTCTAATATGGAGATAACAATATTAAGCGGTGACTGATGTGATGAGTTGGTTTGATGCCATCCTCCCCAAGGAAGCATTGACCTCATTATACTTGCTCTGCTATCTCTCGTGGCAGGGCTTAGGGAATTCATGCTTGCATCACCCATTGCAATCAAAGCACAAAAGGTTCCATCTCATCAGTTTCTGCATATTTCAGAAGCTTCCTACAGATACTCTAGGCAGACAAAGAGAAGCCTTCCTCCCGAGGTGGTATTATCACCCTTCTCCATCTATATTTGGTTAAAAGAGGAATACGCAAAAGCAATAACAAATTCCTCTGTCACCTCCTCTACAGCGAGCGGCTTAAGACTTCCTCGGAGATAATGGAACATTATGTGATAATACACATGAAAAAGGTTTTTGACACTTCATTCATTGCAGCTCAGCTACAATAGAGCTCTTCTCCAAAGAGAAGGAACAACACAATGCCTCTGTCTTTAAAGAACGAGGAGCATCTTTTGCAACGCCGGAATCACAAGTGATACTAATGAAGATTGGATTCCTGTGCCACCCACTTTAACTGCCTAATTCCCATAGAAATGAATGGAATTGATAGTAGCTTCAGTCACACTGAGAATTATTTCCGCCAGTTTTAGACGTGATATTGAAACCTGCAATGAAGATTGTTGAGAGCTAAACATTCTTTAATGGATCATTATTCTACCTGGATTCACCAGGACGAAATCTGGAATCTCAAAGCCCAGGCAGTTCCATTGTCCTACTCAGGGCCTGCACAGAGGCACATTTAGGATGATTAACTGGGAGGCCAAAATAAATTTATGTTGGGCAGATTCCACAGATGATGCCATGAAAATATTAAGGAGGTGAAACAATTTCTGCACAACCCATGTTACTGTCTCTTTATGACTGGCTATCAATTAGTTTGTTTTTTAGTCAAAGTTAAGGGTGGGAGAAAGTTGTGAGATACGATTTTTGCCAGTTTGCACTCAGGAATGGAAACATCACAAAGAATACATGGTGCTGAAACTGCCTTCACATCACCACATGGAGAAGACAAATTTCTCATTCAGGCCAGCCAACAGCAAGGACCACTACCCAGAAAGAACAAGACTTATTTAATGTGATTGTTCTTAATTTGATGGCAGGCTCAAGCTGAAAATGAATGCAATTAAGTTCCACAACGCCAGCCAGAGGAGCCACAAAGTAGTCACAGTGACCACAACTCACACAATATCTGCTTATTGGCCATGATGTAAAGTCACAGAAAAATATATCACCGAGGACAAGGAGTATAGACAAGCAGACAGATGTGGACGTAGTCTTTTTCTTTCTAATCACTTGTGTATTTGATAGAAGTAACATCAATTCATAAGTCAACACCCAGGCGCTTTTTCTGGTAAACCAAGCGTTTCTTCCCACAAAGGGGCTTAATCATCAAGCTGATAAGATAAAACAAGATATATAGTCAACATCTATTTCCATGTGGAATGGTTACATTTCAGTGAGAACACATACATTACATATTACCTGAACAATTAAGTCTAAGTAGTAAACAAGCAATAGCTTAGAAAACAGGACAAATCTCTAAAGGTAGAACAAAATGATAAAATTATTGATGTGATTGCAAAAGGCGTGTGGAACTAATAATAATAATAATAATAATAATAATAATAATAATAATAGTAATAATAATAATAATAATTTATTTATACCCCGCCCTCCCTGGCCAAAACTGGGCTCAGAGCAGCTAACATCAAATATATGACACATTTGATTTTACATCTTAAAATCAAATCAGAATCAAAGTGAAATCCAATCAGATGGCAACCTGCAAAGTAGGAATGAGGACCTTAAATACTCACCAGGCCTAACTGTTTATACTGATCTTATATGAGCCCGTGAGAAAGTTTTGGGGGGCATTTTCATGCAACCACCATGATACCAACCACCATCACTTTTATGGAAAATCTGTAAAACATAATTTCCCCTGTATTAATATTTCCCAAGGGAAGAACAAAAAGAGGCTCTCCAGCCTTCTATTTGTTAGCCTTCCTTGGGGAATGTTGGCAGGGCTTGCATATTTAAAGGTAAAGAAGGGAACCGCCCACAGGCTTAGTCATGTTCATTAATTTCAGTGGGTCTACTTTGAGTAAAAGTTAACTGAATACCACCCACTGTCACTGACTTGAGCCAGATGCATTCCTCTGTGGAGTTAGAGTTTCACAGGGATACACTTCAATAGGTGTCCTACAAAGCCCTAGCTCAGTTGGTCATGGGTTCGAGCCCCACGTTGGGTAAAGGATCCCTGCATTGCAGTGGGTTGGACTAGATGACCCTTGGGATCCCTTCCCACTCTACAATTCTATGATTCTATGAAAACTTTAGATGTACAAATGGAAAATACCATCTGAAGTAGCCAACAGTCAATGGACACTTGTCGAAGTCAATCTGAGTTAGCAGTGGGGATCCTGTCATAGTTGACAAGGTATTGGTCATCATGCCATCATGGATGGTATGGAAACAGTGGATGCGGAGAAGCCTTTCTCCCTTCCTCATAATACTAAAACCCAAAGCCATCCATTGAATCTGAAAGTTGGGATACACAGGGCAGACAAAAGGAAGTCCGTCACCCAGTACCACATAAACTGCAACATTTGCTACTACAAAATGTAGTGGCGGCTACTGACTTGGATGGCTTTGAAAGGGGCACGTGCAAAATGGATTTGTACATGTTTAGGAAATTACAAGGGTGCTGTCTGTATGGAAATGATCAAGGCCAGCTATGACAATGGATTAAAACTAGCAGAAGGATGAGAAGGTGAGGAAAAGAAGGAATGTAGCAATCAACAGGAGGAACTGGACATATGTTTGCAGCAGGATTGGGAAACCTACTTGTTTAAAAAGTTGCATAAAATCTAAATAATTTGGATCGATTTGTTAAAATTTGGAAAATTAATAAAAAATAAATTAAATTAAAAACAAAACAAAGGGGGTTAGGGAAATTCGTGGTGAAAAAGGCCATCAAAGGCTACAGACTGTGATGACTTTGCAACTACCTCCAGAGTCCAAGGTTGCATGACTCTGAAGACCAGATGCTACAGAGCATAAGAGACGAGGGGACTACTGCACTCAGGTCTTGCACGCAGGTGTCCCGTAGGCATCTGGTTGGCCATCATGAGAACAGGATGGTGGTCTAGGTGGGCCTTTGGTCTGATCCCACAGCTTATATCCTTATCATACATCCCGTTTCTGACAGATCCAATACTGAATTGGTTAGTAACGAGGACGCATTCTAGTCAGTCCCACAGAACTCAAGATTAAGTAATGGCTGCCATGTCTTCCCTTAAATCATTTACCAAGCATGGTTTTGTGCCCTAGTTTATTTTTCTGATACATGTTTACGGAGCCTTCTCTCTCCAATGCCAAGCAATGCGAGGTTCTGTTTCTGCATTTGAAGGAAGCCACTGTAGGGGCTGAGGAACAATTAGCACTTGGTCTCATTGAAATGCATAAGAGGATGGACCAAGGAAAGCATCAAAATAGGAAACATGCCTTTTCTTGCATCTCACAATGAGGGGCCCCAATGCTTTTTAGGTCACAGCTGGTTGAAGCTGATTGGTGCCAACTCCCAGCAGGCTCTTTCTTTATAATATGTGCTTTCCCTATTCCAAATTCCACCGGGTTGAACATTTATGAATATTTCTAAACATAAAGAGCCACAAAACAGAGTAGATACTTGATGCTTTGAAGTGATCTGTGCTGGCTTTCAAGCTAAGCTGACAGAGGATCAGAGGGTTTAGCACTTGTTATGTTTTAGCTATTTTTTATTGGATATTTTATCTTCTTAATTTTGTTAACCCACCCTGAACATTCAGGATTGAACAGGACAAATGGGTGTTAAGAGCAGGCAAAACACTAATGAGAGTTGCATGGACAGAAAGATAACCTGCCTGTGCACTGTCTTGTCAGTATGGTACCTGTGCTGGTTATCTCCTGCTTGGACTATTGCAATGCACTCTACGTGGGGCTATCTTTGAAGGTGACTCAGAAACTACAACTAATCCAGAATGCGGCAGCTGGACTGGTGACTGGGAGTGGTTGCTGGGACCATATAATACCAGTCCTAACATATAACACCCAGTATGTTTCCAAGCACAATTTAAAGGTGCTGACCTTTAAAGCCCTAAGCGGCTTTGGCCCTGTATACCTGAAGAAACATCTTCACCCCCATCGTTCAGCCTGGACAACTAGCGCCTTCTAGCAGTTCCCTCACTGCGAGAAGTGAAGTTACAGGGAACCAGGCAGAGGGTGTTCTTGGTAGTGGCACCCTCCTGGTGGAATGCCCTCCCATCAGATGTCAAGGAGATAAGTAACTACAGTGGTGCCTTGGTTCTCAAACTTAATCCATTCCGGGAGTCCATTCGACTCCCAAAACATCAGACATTCGGCTTCCAAAAAATGTTCACAAACTGGAACACTTACTTCCGGATTTGCGGCGTTTGGGAGCTGATTTGTTCGGGAGCCAAGTCATTCGAGTACCAAAGTACCACTGTACAGTGGTACTTCGGGTTACAGACGCTTCATGTTACAGACGCTTCAGGTTACAGACTCTGCTAACCCAGAAATAGTACCTCGGGTTAAGAACTTTACCTCAGGATGAGAACAGAAATCACGCGGTGGCGGCGCGGCAGCAGCGGAAGGCCCCGTTAGCTAAAGTGGTACCTCAGGTTAAGAACAGTTTCAGGTTAAGAACGGACCTCCAGAACGAATTACGTTCTTAACCTGAGGTACCACTGTATATGACTTTTAGAACACATCCGAAGGCAGTCCTGTATAGGGTAGTTTTTAATTATTGAAGATGTATTATGCTTTTATATTTGTTGGAAGCTGCCCAGGGTGACGGGGGCAACCCAGTCAGATGGGCGGGGTACAAAAAATAAAGTAAAATAATAAAATTAATAATAATAATAATAATAATAATAATAGACATCCTAGCTAGTGGAGGGAGGGCCTGGCTGTCTTCATGAAAGAAGTGCCATCCTATAGATATACACTTCCATGGACTACAAAGACAACACACAGAGAGATTGATCAATAAACAAAAACTAAAGGTACATTGTATCAGGATTGAGGAACCTGTGATCCTCCAGATGTTGCTAGACTACAACTCCTGTCATCCCTGGCCTTTGGCCATGCTGTCTAGGGCTGACAGGAGTTGGAGTTCAGCAACATCTGGAGGGCCACAGGTTCCCCATCTGTGCATTACCTGGAGGATGCACCCAGCTTGAGCTGAAGCCGTCTGCAGATATTCATCCTGTTGAGCTGTGAACGTAGGCCATAAAGAAAGCAACAAGAGTTAAAATGTAGAATGGTGTCTTTTCGTACCAGAAAATGTGTGCGTGGGGGAATGCAATTTAAGGCACTGGATACATAAAACAGGAGTGAGTAAACACATTCAAATTGGCTACCGGTAGCATCTTTCAAAAGATATACAATGGCAAGACACGGGCTCCTCAGTAGCTCAAGGGACTTACAGTCAATAAATTTAATAGGCTGCAACCAAAAAGTCAACGCTAAAGTAGTGTATGTAAATGGAAGCTCAGAGAGCACTCGTCTTCCAAACCTTAGGACAGAGTTAATAGAGGGGAAATGACAAAATACATAAAAAGGAATATATAGGATTTGACAGTGTGTGTTTTTTTCCTTTTAACTTCAAGGCAAACCACCAGTCTATTTTGGCCTGGGGAGATAAATCAAATGAAGAACTTTTATCAGTTTGTATATATATATAGAAAACAACCCAACCACCTTATTTCCACTGTGGAGAAGAATAAGCAGTGGCGTTGTTATAGCGTGCAGGCCCACGCTTGGGTGGGATGTCGGAGTCGAGTGCTGTAAATAATGACCCTGTCAAACTGAGATTAACTTCAATGAACATATGGTAAAACCTAGTTATGCTTTTCACCTTCCCGGTTTAAAATATTCATTGCAGGTTGCTGCTTCTGCTGGAAAAGTTTGTCTCTCCTTTTGAAGGGGTTGGGCCAGCCTTTCTGACTCAGAGGCAACCTCCTGTCCACAAAGATGAGCAAAGTCGGTGCCCAGATCCCAGGGAAGTAGATTGTTGGGAAAAGGGTGACGATGGCACATCTACAGTAATAAAGTGCTAGTGTCTCTGCGTCCAGTCCCTGTGTCCGTCCCTGTGTCCTACTGCGCATGTGCCCCATGGACACAGGGATTGGAGCGCAGAGACTTCGGGCGGCTGGGCGAAACTGCGCATGTGCCCCACGGGCACAGGGCTTGGAGTGCAGAGACTTCGGGCGGCCGGGCTGTTGAAGCGGCGGGTGCGCGCTCGCGTGGACTTACTTCTAAGCGGCAGCGGCCGTTACAAGTGGCGGCTGAGTTGGCCTGCCGGGGCCTGGCTGGTGCCAGTGCCACCGCCGCCGCTGCGATGCGCCTCCTGCGCTGCCTGCTGAAGGGCCATTCGGCGCTGGCCGGGGCACCCAAGTACATCGAGCACTTCAGCAAGTTCTCGCCGTCCCTGCTTTCCATGATGTTCTAGCGCCCGTTAATTTAACAGGCTTAAAGTCTACTAGTTCAACATAAAAGCACAGGGAGAGCCCATTGGAACAAACCAAAGACCTGTCTAATCCTGTACCAGATGCCTGTGGGTACAGTTCTTGCACTTCGCTTTGCTCCTCCTTTCTTCCCGCCCAGGGAGGGCCTGCCCTCTGCCTGTCCCTCAGAGCCGGCACGTCACATGCTCTCCAAGCAACCACTATGAGCTGCCCAAAGGAGGAGACTGGCAATGGCAGCCATAGAGAGGCAATGGGGTGCTCCTTCACGGCCGCTGCATGTGGGATGTGATACCTAAGTAGAAGTCAAGTACAACATTCCTTGTTTTCCTAGAGTGGTCATGTGGGGGAATGTTTGGTCCAGCCAGTTGGAACTTCCTGTTTCCTCCTGGGCTGGGACATACTTCCTTTGCATGTGACTAGAGGTGGGTGTGACCTTACCTGTCCAGGTAACAAAAGGACAGATCACATAGCACTCTCTCTCTCCATCGTTGGAGCAGCTTTTTAGCTAGAGACGCTCTGCTGGCTTCCAGCCAATAATAATAATAATAATAATAATAATAATAATAATAATAATAATAACAACAACAACAATAATAATAATAATAATAATAATTTATTATTTATACCCCGCCCATCTGTCTGGG
The DNA here is from genome assembly GCA_034642065.1 of Darevskia nairensis. Lineage (NCBI taxonomy): Eukaryota > Metazoa > Chordata > Lepidosauria > Squamata > Lacertidae > Darevskia > Darevskia nairensis. The sequence continues at coordinate 5,360,616 of JAWWNI010000329.1, forward strand.
TTTCCCCAGCCACTCTGGGCGGCTTCCAACAGGAGATTAAAATGCAGCCAACAGAGGACACTGGGATTATCCCCATATGGGATAGTTCCACATGTATATACTTTGTAACTAAGTCTGCTTTCAGGGATCCAACTGTGAACTGATGTGAGCAACCAACTTTTATTGACTTTAAATAAGATTGTGGTGTCTTTTATTCTTTTTAAGAGGGATAAAAGGGGAACTTACCAGGAACATACAATTCAATACTGAATTGTATGATATGGTAGTGAGAGGCTTAAACAAGCCTGCAACCAGCTACCCGCTGTGCATTAAAAGGGGAATGTAAACTCTGCTAAGTAAAGGAACCTGCTAGCGCAAGTTAGGAAGGATATTAATAAACAGTATATCCTCTCCTCCCTCCCTAAACATTCCCACACTGCAGGCACACCCACCATCACTTGGGACAAGCGCCCGCTCATCCTCCTCCCAGAACTTGGCAGCAGCGGCACTTTGGGTGGAAATAGGAACCATCCCAGGATCAAATCAGAAGGCGGGATGGTTTTCATGATGGAAAATCGGGACATTTGGAGGGCATGCTTGCTTGTCTGCTTTGATGATAAAGAGGGTCTGGGCAGGTGAGTGAGCATGTCAAAACTGGCCTAAATGTATAAATGTGGCCCTTGGGCTTGTAGATTCTCCCCTTTCGTTTTAGCAAACAAGCATTAAAGGGGGGCAAAAGAAGCAGCCAAGCCAAGGATTACTCCAGTTCTCAGAAAAAGCTGCTTTCTTTCGATACAAACGGAGCCAAAACTACAGGTTCTTTTTGCGCCAGCTCTTCGCATACGGAGAGCTTTTCTGCTCATTAAACATGGGGAAATTGCTGATTCAAGTGGAAGTCGCCGTGGCCAAGCCTTCCAAAAAGATCAGGGTGGCGAGGCAAAGTTGACTTTGAGAGACTACTATGGTGCTAGTGAGAGCCATGCCAAGAAGACAGATGGACCCAATAATTGGTAAAAAGAAGAAATAATAGAGTTGGCGAACTAGCCGTCCCCATAATGCTCTTTTTTCTTCACCTCAGGACGCTTTCTCTCTCTCTACATGTGTTGTCCTTTCAGATTTGGCTTTTGATGTTCCTGTTAAAGCTAAGAGGAGTCACACAGGTGAGATGAAGCAAGTGGCGGAAATTAGGGAAGGCATCTAGCAACAAAGAAATTATCCCCCCGCCCAACCCCAGTCTGTTCTCTGCATTTCAGAAGGTTCTCCAAGAGTAATTTGGAAGCGATAGGCCCGATGTGACCATTTCATCTATTCGGGGGGGGGGGATTCCAATCTACCCTTCCAACCTAACAAAATGCTTGAGGCAGTTTGTAAAGATTAATAGAATGTGAAATCAGAGTTCAAGCCATTCCGCTAAAAGCCACAGGGTAAAAATACAAGTACAGAGCAAATGTGCTTCCCTCATTGGTTTAAGAGACAGAAACCTTTGGCCAGAACAGCACCTTCATTTGGGATCTAAAGAGATCTAGCATCTCTGGAAAGGGATCTTGTGGTCACTTCTGAGAACACAAGGCTCTTCCTCGGTCCCACATAGACGAATGTGGAAGTGGGAGAGCCATTGCATGTTGAGGTCCCCAAACCACCCCTCAAATAATTCACACATCAGACAGAATTTTAGTTTTGGTTTTTGGCATGATTTTGGCCACAACTTTATTAAAATACAAACAATGTGAGTGGTTGCTTAGACATTGGTTAAGACTATCTGTCCCACAGGGGACAGAACTGACGACCGTCAGTAAGGGGAAAACCCTCTGGAGAGATAAAGGGAGCTGGGTGGTCTAACTCTGCCCTCTCCCCTCAGGCTCCCAGGGCTCTTGCATGGCCCTAGCCCCCGACCGGGGGTTCGGACAAAAAGCATCGAACCCCTGGATTCCTTTAACGGAATTACCCTAACACCAGCATCAATTGGAGGGGCAGACACAGTCAATCATAACCCCTCCTCCAACCAACATAATAACCAATGCCTAACCGCCAACCTTACAAGTTGTGACTATTTGCTACGCAGTAGGTGAAAACCAGATGGCACCAGCCAATCAGCCAAATGGAAAAATTCCTACCAGACCCCTGCCCCAACAGCAGACAACCCAATGACAGGCATAGCAATATCAACGCAGAGGCCTAAATTATAGGGAGGGAGGACGGGTGATCAGAAGCACGCAGCCAAGAGGGGGGTCACATTGCAAACCCACCAATATATATCCGCTGGGCTGTCCATCAATAAATTGCAACATACAATTCTCCCCAACAACACCCAGGGTCCAATCACAACAGTGGCCATCCATACGATCCCGCCCAGCACCAGAGGGGTGACTTGCTGGCCCCCACCGCAACACGTGCTCTCCATGAAGGAGAACATGCTTTATCCAAGAGGCTGGGTTCTATAGGCTCTCTGTGTAAAGTTTGAAAAAGAAAAGGACTGTAAGAAACCTTTCCTTGTCTTTATACTTTCCTAGACAACCAGCCGGGAACCGCTGACAGCACCCTGACATATTGTAACAAATGAGTTTTATGCTCCCTATAACCTATAATGAGGTTCTGTACAGCTTCCTGGCAGGATCTAAACACGGGCCTTCATCGGATTTTCTCCTAGTCCAAAGGAAGGCACAGTGTCTGGAAACTGAAAGGAAACGGTGCGCCATAGATTCACTTTCCTTGAATACAGCACAGCTGTGATGCAGACTCGTACATCTTGCCCTTGCGAGGCGGAGTCAAAACAAAGCAAAACAAAACAAAAATATCCGAAGCTCTCCGTTGTTTTCATATACAGGAAGTTAGGATAATAAGAAAATATAATTATACATCCGATCCTCTCGTCTCAAATATATATTTAGCTTGGCTGCCAGAGAATCAGCTAGGAATCTGCTGATTTCATAATTGCCAGGAGAACTGTGAAAGAAACGAATGTTTTGGGGCTAGGAAATTTCACATGGTTATAATCAAAGCCATTGTTCACAGGGGCTGATTTGGGATGATTTCCCTCTTCGCTGCTTTCCTTCTCCCCTCCACCTTCTAGTTTTTGCTGCTGCCGTTGCCTTTGCCACTTTCTCCTCAGTTATCTTCACATTACCATTGCAAAGTACTTGCATCGGCAGAGCTTGTGTTAGGGCAGGAAGGATCTAATGAATTTTTCAGACTTGTATCTGCTTTTTATTATGCCCCTATACAAATTTTATGATACTTCTATAAAATTCTTTTTTTATGGTTCTATCAGACTGTGAGTCAAGGATGCCTTTTGTTTCCTTTGAATATCTATCCATCCTTCCTTCCTTCCTTCCTTCCTTCCTTCCTTCCTAATCGGAAGCCGCGCTTGGTTTCTGAATGTTTTGGAAGTTGAACGGACTTCCGGTATGGATTCCGTTCGACTTCCAAGGTACAACTGTATATTAAGAAATGTATATTTGGAGCCAGGCAAGTGGAATTTTCCACTTGGCAAATCGGCACCGGACACTTTGTTTTCGCCTACCTCGTAGCAATTGTCATGCAAATGCCAGGAATGGCTTCAGAGTTAGATTTTCTTGTGAGTTGCTGAGCTCTCTCCAACCCTGTTCAAAACCCTAGCACGGAGGTTGAGGAAACTCCGATGGTGCAACATTGCCACTCTCCCACAGCCTTCAAACTCTTGCTACCAATCTTGGACCCTTGGGCCTTGTCCTTTTGCTCTTGGACTGGGTTTGTTGTTGCTACTCCGCTGCCTTGTTAAAGCACCTAGAATAGAACCTGCTCTTTCCCAGCTTGTTGAGTCCATGTCGTTAAACTACTGCCATATAAGTTTGCTTCTTTACTTGTGTGTAAATGCTGCTGCTGTTTGGTTTTAGATCGGAGCAAGGACATAGAGCATATACCCTGCCTGGGGTAGTTTGTGAGACTGCCCCAAAGCCAGAGCAAAGCCGTGTGCGCACATCCCCGGCTACAGAGAGTCCGGTGGCGCAGTCATATGTGATTGTGCCCAGCGTGAAGAACAACACACACAAGCCATAATTAAGGCTAAAACTATTTATTGTAGGAATAGTGCAGAGAGGATCCCTGCTACCAGCTCATTTAGATAGAGCTACCATAAAGACATCTTTCCAGCTTGAGGTCTAGCTAGAAGAGTGAGCCCAAAGGCTAGAAATACAATAGTACAGTGAAACAAAAACATTCCATGTAGGAAAGATAAGGCTGCTTTCTCACAGCTTGGTGAGACAGGCAAAAGTGAAACCATCCTCACTGCAGCTGCGTGCCACTTGGCTGGGACAAAAATCATAACAGGTTTGGTGTGTATAACTTCCAATCCTATGTTCCTACCGGTGGCCCAAATGACCCCAATCCCCCAACCTAGCATTGTCCAGGTAATCAGCACCAATTCCCCTACTTCTGCGTCCTCTTTGTTGCTTTCCCTAGGAAGGTGTTTGCCTTCTGTCTTAGCAGCTATCCCTGGGGATTCATTTGCCATCACCTCATGGCAAGAAAGGACCAGAAAAGGGCATGAAACTAGGCAGCAACAGCAAGAAGGAACAGCACAAAGGGCTCTGTGGGTAAAAAGTGGACCTCCTGCCAGAATGTAGGCCTTGGCATGTGCCTGGTGTTGCCAACCCTTGATGCCAGCCTTGTGTCCTTTGAATGTAGTCGTTCCAAGGTGTGTGTGTATATATGTGTCTATATCAAAGACTTGACTGGTGAAAATAAAGCATCACTTCCCAGTTTCCCTGTCAGTTTGCTCCTTCTTGTTTGTTACCGGCGCATATTTTGGGCTTTCAGACAAACCAACAAAATGCATGTTTTCCTCCCCCAGACTCTGACTTCCAGTGATGATTTTTTTCATCCACCTCACATGCTGAATTCAACAGTAGCACTTCTCCAATTTTAAATAATATCACAGCTTCTGCAATCCTGCCCACCCCCTAAAAGCTATTTGCAGTGGTAATTATATATATATATATATATATATATATATATATATATATATATATATATATATATATATATATAGCAAAAAAAGAGGATTATACACAATGATTAGCAATAACCTGCAGAATTCAAGGATAAGGAGCAGTTACGGAGCAATATGAAAATGGAGTGCTCAGGCATTACTCATAGAAGATGGTGCTTGTTTTGCTTCCCGGCAAAAGACTTATACGGGTGTTGCGTAGCTAGATTAACACTACTGAAGATCACCATTGCCATCTTCTGGTACATAAAACCTTTCACTACTTTCCCTTCATGGTCTTTTATTCCCATGAAAAGCCATCTAGCACTAGGCAACTATACCGGGGGGCGGGGGGGGATTGCAATGAAATTGGTAAGGTATTTGGAAACAATATTTATGCATCCTGATAATACACAAAGAGAGAGACACATGCTGGGGGGGGGAAAGGAATCAGATTTAAAGAAGTAGTGATTTGGAGAGATATATGTGATACCATATATCTCTCCAAATCACTACTTCTTTAAATCTGATTCCTTTTTTTTTTTCCTAATTCAGATGAATGGGGAGGAGATATTACCAAGGTGGAAAATACTGCCAAGTTTATCCTGCTCCCAATCAGATAAAGCAAAGGAAAACAGAATATTACTTCTTTGCATATTCCGGGGTGAGACGAATACAGACAAGCATTTGACTTATGATGGTGTGCATGTAGTTCAAGTATTCACTGGCTCGGTGTAAATTGCAAAGTAAATATGGATGACTCAGGCTCCCTATGCCTGCAAATTTCATCCACTTGTGAAAATAGAAAAGCAAACAAACCCATTCTAGTCATTTTTAGATTTCCCATTATAGTAAATGGGCAGGGAAAGGGCTTTGTTTTTTAACAGATCTAGTAAGGTCAAACTGGGAAGACACAAAGTGGCTCTGAAGCATTGGGCGCTTCCCAAAGCTACAGACAGGGGCATAGCAATGGGGGAGCGGGGGGGCGGGCTGCCCCGGGTTCCACCCCAGAGGGGGGTGACACTTTAAAAAAAAAAAAAAAATAACTTCATTGACAAGAGAGATAATAGACACACACACACAGCCCCCCACACCTCACAAAGTGGCACCATCAGAGGGGGGGTGACATTTTTATTTATTTATTTATTTATCATTTTTTATCATTTTTTATTTTAACTTTATTGAAAAAACAGATAATAGACACACACACACACACACACACACACACACACACACACAACCCCCACACCTCACAAAGTGGCACCATGAGAGGGGGGGACACTTTTTAAATTTTTTTAATTTTTTTTAATTTTTTTTAATTTTTTTTATTTTTTAATTTTAATTTTATTTTAACATTATTGGGGGGAAAGAGATAATAGACACACACACACACACACACACACACACACACACACACAAAACCCCCACACCTCACAAAGTGGCACCATCAGAGGAGGGTGACACTTTTTATTTTTTTATTTTTAAATTTTTTACATTATTATTATTTATTATTATTATTTTATTTTAACTTTATTGAAAAAAAAGATAATAGACACACACACAAAACCCCCACACCTCGCAAAGTGGCACCATCAGAGGGGGGTGACACTTTTTATTTTTAAAAAAATTAAAGTGGGGGGGGACAAAAAAAATTCCGCCCCGGGTACCACCTGGGCTTGCTACGCCTCTGGCTACAGAAACAGATAAGTATTTTTCAGACTGTGAGGATTGTGCCCAAACATAAACCCAATGCTCTCTTCATCCATCAAGGATCCATCATTGCAGGGAGGCAAGAACTTAAGCAGGTATCTATGCAAGACAGGTTCAGGGACTCTACAGGTACTGGTCCAGAGATTCCCCTCCCTCCCCCAGTTATTTCTGAACCATAGCTGTAGTTAGGGAATGGTGGACGTCTTAGTCCAGCAACATATGGAGGGCACCATGTTGCCATCCCTCACCGAAGGTTAGAGAAAAGTTACTTTAGCTTGTATCCAGCTGAGCCCATAAAGCACTTTGATGTCACTTTAAGCAGTCATGGCTTCCCCCAAAGAATCCTGGGCACTCTATCTTGTTATGGGTGGTGAGCACTCTCAGGAGACCCCTGGTCCCCTTTCCATCAGGCAGATTGTGGTTGCCTACCCTGAGAGCCGATTTCAGGATACTATCAAAGGAAAGCAAATGGCCAATTGCTTGGTTTATAAATATATTTTACCTTCATGGTGTGAGGGGGATGCCTTCTGAAATTCTGCAACAGGCCTCAAAACAACTTGTGGCTGGATCCTCTTTGTTCATCCAGAAAGACACACTGAATTTTTAAGCATGTTAGCCCAATAAAGAACTCTTATTATTTTGGTGCGGTGGCAACATAAACTGTGGTGAAATTACTAACGGCACTTTCCTGTTTGGAAGAGTTGCACATAGATTTACCACACACACAAAAATCACCTCATAGAAACACGTCCTGTATATCTGCATCTTCTATTTCCCTGCTTCGCTTCATACCTATTTCTCTTCTCCTTTTCAGCTGGTGTCTGATATCTCTTGATGAATATTTCCTCTCCATTTAGAAAGGGCAGCCGGTTACAACCGTCCTCCATTTTGAATTGCTAGTGGAACTAGTAATGGCTTCAGAGCTAATATCTCCTTTCCCCGAACCTCCCTCCTCCCTCTGCCACCTTCCCACCCTGCAACTATAATTTCTTAGTCACATGAGAGAGGTGAATGAGATCTGGCTACAATTCATCTCCCCGCTTCTGGACTTGGGAGTGCAGCATTCAATGCAATGCGGAGTCTTGATAAATCACCCTTTCAATCAAATTGGTATACAGAAAGGAATGCTATCTAACATGCAATAAATCCTATAGATGCTCAGCCGGGAGTGACAGATTAAACTAATGGACTATAACAGACGGTCCAGCACTTCTGCATTATTTCGCATTGCTTTTCTCTCTCTCTCTCCCCCTTGACAAAGCAGTGTACATTTCATATATAATTCTAAGCAAGATCCGCCATGGATCATCTACTCCAACCACCTTTCAGGGGTGGGTGGGAGGGACCCAAGACATTATAATCATAACTAGCTCATTTAATGTTGTTATGACTTTTTGTGTGTGGAGAAGGGGTTGGCTTTTCTCCCGCAAGGACCTCAGTGGAAGGTTTCTGCACACAGGAAGATGGGTTGCACTCACTCTGTCCATCAGGGCCAAGTTACCCAGTGTTTTCAGTTTAGTGCTTTGCATCTGGAAGTTGCTCTTTCCCCACATGAATGAATGGGGGGAAGATATTCCATTCAGCTCACATTTAAAGACGAACCTACCTAATTTGCACTTTCTGAAACGGTACATGGACCGAAATGCAGCCATTCCCTTGCAATTCACACTCCTCTGAATTTTGCAATGCAGTTCTTCAGTCAAGCAATGCGTAGGGACGTTCACATATTTCGGGAAAGTGTGCCTAAAAATGCACATATTAGTGAAAATGATGCACTACATTTGGGGAATTCGCTATTTAAAAAATGGGTACATTAGGCAAAATTGCATAAAAATGTCTATGTTGGGAGAAATTCTGAATAAAAAATGAATGTTCATTTGCAAACTGAAGTGGAAATGAGGAGAACTGGCCCTAAGATTGGAAAAACGAGTGGTCACAATTGACAGATTCACCCACCTTTAGCAACCATTTTACTTACTTTTGACAGAGGAAACTGAGGTGCATTCAGGAACATAATTAAAATGGTTAGTGCTCCCTTGCCATTAGTAACCCCAGAAACTGAGGATTATGCCTGCTCCTATGTGCCATCTGGGGTTTTGTTTCTTTATCATACAAAGAGTAGCAGTTTCTGATTTCCCCCAATCTTGAATTCTTCCCATTTCCACATCAAGTTTGCGAATTTATTTTTACCAGCCTGGCCCCTCACACTAAACTTGCTTTTACATACAGGCACCAAGCTCAATGGAGCTATGCCCCATTCAGGACTCAGTCAGCTGTGCTGTAGGCACCCAATTCAAGGCTACAGCAGGTTTGGAGTAGTGAATTTCCCAGTGGGTCCAAAGAATGGCAAATAGGGCACCCATCCTCTCAGAATTCATTCTCCGGCCTCTGCACACCTCCCGCCTTCCACCTGCCCTGCCACCTCAGCAACAAGGGATGCTTAAAAGAAGCACCCTAAAAGTTGGAGGGGTTTATAGCAGAATCAACAGCATATTCAGGGAATAAAGGGGGGGCAAGTCCACCTAGCACCGACTGTACTCTCTAACAAGACTATATAGTGAGATTGCATTTGATGGCTTACAAGAGTATTGATCCGTGTGTAGTTCTCAGTGGTGTTACATTCGTTTTAACATTGATCTCGGTTTCATTACACCACTGCATCACGCACCCTTGGTGTCATCTCGGTGCCCCCTCTATAAAACCAAAGTGCTTTTTTGTTGCTGGCCAGATATACTGACGTTTTGTGTATCTTGTAATTCAAAACAAATCAATTCCAAGCCTATTTAGCCACAGTTGCGCATGGGGGGAGAAAGACCCCATTCTGAAAATATTGACCTTTAATGACTTAAATCCAGAAAAGCAAGGAAACTTTGAGAATAAAAGGACCTTGACATATGTGTGTGTGTGTGTGTGTGTGTGTGTGTGTGTGTGTTTTAAAACATAGGGTATGGTTTTGTTTGGGTCGCTTGTTTTTTGTTGTGGTGGTGGTTATTCTTCTGCATTATTTGTGCTGCCTTTTGCAGACAATTGAAAGACCATTTCTTTCCCTAATGGGCTTCCACATTTCGCCGCCGCCCCTTCATTTGGAAAACATTGATTTCCCCCCTCCCCCAAGCACCTGTGATTCTGTTTAATATACGAACACGTCTGTGTAATGCCACCAAGAAATATATAACTACAGCTCTGGGAGAGAAAGTTGGTTTTCCTAGTGGAGGTGAAGGCAGCTTCAGCAAGGTGGGCTCTATATCTCAAAGCGGCAGTTGCTACGTTCTCGTATTCCGCTTCCTATATTTGCTGCCCTGAGTCTCTGCAGCTCAGGAGAGGCTGGAGGGTTACCGGACCCAGAGGCAACCTCAGCTTCCCCTGACAGGGCTGGGAGTGGAGCACCTGCAGGCAGTGAGTCCTCCATCCCATCAGGAGCCAGAGCAGACTCAGCCGATGCCTGCACCTGAGGATCCAGCACAGGTGAGGCCCCTTCAGACTCAGGCTGTGGCCCCGCTCTGCTGGTTCTGGAGGCAGGGAATCCTGTGCAGGCTGGGATCCCTCAGGTTCAGCGTCTGAGTCTGAATCCCAGGCCATCACACATACATACCTCAGCTTCACTCCACAAATATCCACAGAGTTTCTGTCCACCAGCTTCCAAAGATGAACTTCAGTCAGTTTACATCAACAAGCACCAGCCTACTTCAGCCTTTTGGGACCCACCAGCTTCCAAATGCAAACTCCGCCAACTTTCACTCCCCAGCACCTGCCAGCTTGCACCAGGTCCATTGTCAGAAATCAGTGAGCTTCTGACTATGGACACCAGGCACCTTTAACCCACAATGCCCCTCAGCAAGTGAACTTAGCCCAGGCATAGACAAACTCAGCCCTTCAAATGTTTTGGGACTACAACTCCCATCATCCCTAGCTAACAGGACCAGTGGTCAGGGATGATGGGAGTTGTAGTCCCAAAACATTTGGAGGGCCAAGTTTGCCTATGCCTGACTTAGCCTCTCATTGCTCCACAGCACGTGATAGATAGATAGATAGATACTTTAGATAGGATGCAATTTTTTTTAACTCTGAGAACCTGGGAAATGAGCAATCAAAGGCAGCTCCCAAGAGCCGACTTGACCACCAGTTTGTGGATTCCTAATTATCACCTTCACCTGTTCCACCATTTATGACATAAACCAGTGGTAGCCAATGTCGTGGCCTCCAGATGTTGTTGGACTACAAAATCCATCATCCTTGACCACAGATGGGAGTTGTAGTCCAGCAATATCTGGAGGGGCACCACGTTGGCTACTGCTGCCATAGAATCCATGGTTGGAAAAAACAAATTGTGATTTGCTTGTCAGAAGGGAAAGACTGCAATGGCTAGTGAAAATGGATGAAGCTGAAAAACAATTACATCGCTGCCTATCATTGATGCTATATAAAATATCATGTCAGTGTTTTCATTGTAAACCCATAATTTTGGGGATTTATATCACTTATTGCACTTAAGATGACTATTCTGCTGAAGCAACAAATACAAACGATAATAAGAACAAAAAGTAACATTTAAGTACCGTGCTGAGCAATAACTATGCATCACCCCTCAAGCACTGAACAACAACTATACATCACTTTATTCGAGGAAAGGGAAATTGTAGCGAGGTCAAGGCATTAGGTACAAATCTCAGTCTCTGCAGAATGTAATAGTTGGGAAGAACATCAATTTCCACGTGGGGTGTCTTCCCTAGGAAGTAAAATAGATAATTCCAGCCTAGAATGTGATGACTCCTTAGACATTTCCTTGTCAAGCACCCAATTTTAATGAAGTTTGTTTTTGCCTTTCTTCTGGCTCTCCAACAAGGCAGCCGTTCAAAAAGCCGGCCGCTTCAAATATGGGGCTGGCCATTACTGGTGGCTGGGTCCCATTGAGTCTCGTAGGGCAGAAGGCAGGGAACCCAATATTATGTGGGGCCAGAGTCAAATGATGGGCAGAGCTAATGAATTCTTGTTTTGTCCACAACCTTCTCACTGCTGAGTTCTGCAAGGGCAACACTGAAACTCAGGAGGAGAAAGCTGGCAGCCAAGGCCACACCTGGGTTGGCTGTAAGGAAGGAAGCAGGCAGGTGGGGGCTGGCTGAGGGCAAAATGAGTTTAGTGGGGCAATGCCCCATTCATCTTAAGAGAGCAGTCTCCCCTGCTTGCCTCTGACAGCCTTCCAACTAGAGAACTCTACTTGGCAAAGCAGGACATGTGGCCATCCCACTCCTCAAGAGAGACAAATTATGAATGGTCTCCCCTTTTAGGTTTTTCCAAAGAGACATAGAAACAGAAAGCTTGTACTTCTTTTCGATGCCCCCCCCCACACAAAATGCATGAAATGAACTTTGCTATAGGATCAGCAAGTCAGGAATATGGCAAAGTGTTTAGAGGCCATCATAGTGTTCGGATATGCCAATATTTGATTGACTATTGGTACCTTCTAGGAATAGAATCGATCATCATCATCATCATCATCTTTTATTTATATCCTGCCCTCCCCGGCCGAAGTTGGGCTCAGGGCAGCTAACATCAGATATATAACATTGGTATAAAATCAAAAATAATTAAATTACCTCCTAAAAACAGGTCAAAATCAAATTAAAGTCTAATTAGATGGCTTTCCGCAGGGTTAGGGTTGGGAACAGTAAGTGCTCATCGGCCCAACTGTTTCCGCTGATCTTATATGGGCCTGTGAGAATGCTGGGAGGCCTCTTTCATATTAGTTCTTATACAAAAAGAAAAGGGGAGTCAGGCTGAGCCCTGATCAGAGGCCTGGCGGAACAACTCCATCTTGAAGGCCCTGCGGAAAGATGTCAAATCCTGATCTCTTGTGGCAGAGCGTTCCACCAGGCTGGGGCCAAGGCCGAAAAAGCCCTGGTCCTGGTCGAGCCCAGCCTAATCTTTATGGGCCCCGGGATCTCCAATGTGTTATTATTTGCAGTCCGTAAGGGCCTCCGTGGGGCGTACCAGGAGAGGCGGTCTCGTAGGTATGAGGGTCCTAGGCCATATAGGGCTTTAAAGGTTAAAACCAGCACCTTAAACCTGATCCTGTACTCCACCGGGAGCCAGTGCAGTTGGTATAGCACTGGATGAATATGACCCCATGGTGAAGACCCCGTAAGGATTCTCGCCGCAGCATTCAGCACCCGCTGGAGTTTCTGGGTCAGTTTCAAGGGCAGCCCCACATAGAGTGAGTTACAATGATCAAGCCTGGAGGTGACCGTCGCATGGATCACAGCGGCGAAATCAGGGCGAGAGAGGTAAGGGAGCAACTGCCTAGCATGGTGGAGAAGCCCATTTCATTGAGGAACCTCTCAAAAGAATGATTAGATAATCACTTTGATGTGCCTGAATTATGTAATTTGTATTGATGGTACTGAAACGCCACGTTCAGTAAACGAATTTGTCTGGGTTGACTTTATTTTGACTATACTTGTCTACTCAAACATAATTTTGTCCCCATGAGATCTTCTCTGGCTTGTGATATTGAATAAGATTTTGCACATGCATGATCAGCATTCAGCAGACTCATACCCAAAGCCAGCTGCTTTGGGTGGTGGTGGGGCTTATCACATTGAAACAATTATTTACACTTAACCCGTTACTTCCTAATGAAACCACCACTACAGTGACCCCTCAACTTACGAATGCCCCGACTTCCGTATTTTTCGAGTTACGAGGGATCAAAGCGGCTGCCGCTTCTGAATTTTTTCGACTTCCGATCGGAAGCCGCGGCTGCTTTAGATAGGGTTTTTTCGACTCCCGAAGCTTTTTTCGAGCTACGAATGCATTCTGCAACGCATTCCTATGGGGACTCGACTTAGGATTTTTTCGAGTTTCGACGCTCCCGTCGGAACGGATTACATTTGTAAATCAAGGGTCCACTGTATTATTATTTTTTAAAACTGGAGTACTATGCATTCATTACTTGCATGAAGGAGCAACACAACTACGAAAGTGTTGTGGGACCATGACCTCAGTCCCACATCTATTTTCATGCAGCTCCTTCTGGCTTCCCACATATTAGGGAAACCATTTGCAAACAGGTATCCTGCTGTACTACTTCTATAGACTTCTCACTTGATCAAGAACCCTGCTGCAGACATCTGCCCAGAATACAACACTTAGATGACAAAATCCACCTGCCTTGCAATCTTTCATTTGGCAAGTCTTCTCCATTTGGGTCAGTTCTTTTGATTGCAAAACATTTCCTTGCAAATTTTTTATGGGATTGTTGTCCTTCATCCAGCTGCATAACCTACCCCCCCCCCCCCGGGCCATATCTTTGTTTGGGGTCAAAATCTTTTGCATTCCCAAGTGTTGCTCCACCTAGACTTGTGATATGGAATAAGCAAATGAAGCCGACTTCAGTTTCCAGGGGGGGGATATGATAATATCCATGCATGTTATGCATGCATGCAATGCGTAAGTGCATCAACATTATGAGCTCTGGTGGGAAAGGATGAGGTTGTTGTCCCCCCTCCCCCGAGGTTCATTAATCACCCATCTAAATACTGATGGAAGCCCATTCACTCTATCACCAGACATCATGAAGATCCTACATGGCATTCCCTGGTATCATTGGATCAAAAGTCCCATCACCCCCAGCCAGCATGTCCAAGGGTCAGGTATGCTGGGAGCTGTAGTCCAGCAACATTTGGAGAACATCACATTGACTACACCCATTTAGATGCATTTTGCTGGTAAAAGCTGCTGGGGGCGGCGGAGATTTTCAATAGAGAAACCACGTGCCAAGAAAGAGTTAAACAGTTACTCTCCTCCTGTGCTAGCCTTCTACATCAAACGCACATTGTTAAAAAAAAAAAAGGAAGAACAAACAAAAACAAGTAACCGCGTAATTACACATACCCTGCAGTCCTGCCCTCTGTCCTACTGGGTAATAAACTGGAACTAAATTTTACAGCTCTGACTGCTGCTCAGCAAAAGGGAGACAAGGATTTACAGCTGGAAGTGAGTGATCAAGGATGACCAAAGGAAGATAAAAAGCTGCCACACACCAAGGCAAACCAATGGTCTAGGCAGCTCTGTATTGTCTACACCAGGGTTCGGCAAGGTTTACCAGCCATGGGCCAGATCACTCCCATGGAGATTGTCCATGCGCCGGACTGGCACAGCGTGATGCCAGAAATTGCATCTGCGCATGTCCATGGCACCGGAAATTGCTTCTGAGCATGCCCAGACACCATGAGCATGCCCAGACACCAAAAATCACGCCTGCGCAGAAGTGATTTTCGGCATCTGGACATGTACAGACGCGATTTCTAGTATCTATGCATGCACAAACGAAATTTCCAGCGCCGCTCAGCGAGCCCTCACGCCACACTGCGCCAGTCTAGCGCAGTGCGAGGGGGACTCGCCAAGCGGGCGGCTCAGTTCAGGGGCGGCTCGTGGGCTGGTAAAACGGTCTTCGTGGGCCGCATCTGGCCCATGGGCCGCACGTTGCCGACCCCTGGTCTACACTGACAGCATTTGCACTTTGTGGCAAACCTCCATGAATATTGTACCATGAATACTCTAGTCGTGCCCTCTCTGCTAGTGTGGGGAAATCTGACCACAACCCCAAGCATAGCATTGCATCCAGTCATTAGTATCCATTTTACAGGTAGGAAACACGGAAGATCTGGTATGTTCACATTCCCATAGATTGCGTAAACGTGCAGAGCTTTAGCCATTGTTGTTTTTGTTAAACTATTAGGAGTTAGACACCTCTTGTCATGGACTAGCTGGGTGCAGAGGAGTGGTGGGAGGCACTAGTTGGGAAACCCCCAAGGGAACCCCCAGGGGAAGAAGGCTCAGAGCCAGGGGATTGGTGGTGGGATGACGATGAGTGGTAAGAGGGGAAAGAAGGAAAAGACTGGGGGGCGGAGGTGTCTAAAGTTGAAGAGGCAACAGTGTTTAGTGAGCAGGAAGAAGCTGGGCTCCTAGAATCAGTCCTGATTCAGACACTGGAGAAGAGGGTGGGCAGGAGACAGAGATGAAGCCAGCTGCTGAAGAAGCCAGGGAGTCACCCCCTCCTGATGTGACCAGCTCCCTACTCCTCTGGTCTCCCAGAACACACAGAGAAATGAAAAGAGCAGAAGAGAGATTGGTTGCGCACAGACTCAGTCTCTGATTGCTTGGGGTAAAAAAACCTAGAGAGGAGCGGAATTAAACAGCTATGGGAAGGTGAGGACCTTCAATCCTGGCAACTGCCTCATTGGGGCAAGACCTACTGTAAAGAGCTCTTGGGATCACTAGGCCTGCACTGTTTTGGTTCCTTTGAATAAAGAGTTAACTTCACTGACACCGGTGCTTGTTTATTGCTGACCTGCACCTCCTTGCATCTTTCATATTCTTTTGACAATCATCCAAAGATCTACCAGTAGATGCTGATTGTGTCCACTTGTTCCTTGGAGCGCTGCAATTCAAACCTGGATCTCTAGGTATTGTTGGACTACGACTCCCATAATCTCCAACCAGTTTAGCTAATGGTCAGGAAAAATGGGAGTTGAAGTCCAGCAACATATGGAGACCCAACGTTGAAGAACACTCTCCTAGAACACAGCTGAAATCAGTGCCACTGTGTCTTCTAAACCTGAGTCTTTCATGACACTGACCGATCTTGAACTTGTTTATTTCAAGCCATGTCAGTGTCTAACATAATATTGAAGATTCCTTGTCCCCAAATGTGACAAAGAAGGAAATGTGACAGACGGCCTTCCCTTTTAGCAATGAGCTGGAACTTTTGCTTATTGAAATTTGTTCTCTTATGAAACAGTCTCTTTCCATCAGAATCATCACAAAAGGAGCATTTGTTGAGATTTTGCAATCTGTACGTTTATTTAAATTTAATTGAGTAATTAATCAGTTAAAAGCCAGTTAATTCATCAACATAATAAAACTGTTGACAGCCCTTCTCAGATTAATAAGTCTGTGATTCTCTCCCCTTTAAAGCATGTAAGCAGTGAAGCAAGCTGTTAGCTTCCGGCCTTTGCAGAGTTTATTCTCTCTCTAATATTAATAACCTCTGAGTGAAGGAAAGGGAGAGCAAACACAATCCAGTGCTTCATTCCATCACCTCACCTCCTTCCTTGCACTACAGTCTTTTGCCTCACGCTTCAAGAGGCTAGTATTAATTCAGAACCTAGTATGGCCTTCACTGCGCTTGAGCCATTCAGATTTATGAGTAGGACAAAATTAAACTGGGTTGAAAGAGGACATTCATCTCCTCCTTCACTTATTTATTACATTTGTAGTCCACCCTTCCTCCAAGGAAATTAGGTGTGTGCACCAAGCCGGCTCCAGAGGTTGGTGAGGTCAGGTGTATGCTGGGTCCACTAGACGGGCAAAGAGTTTCCAGCACCACCAGCAGGTCAGCAATACCATCATGGAGAGGGTCAGAAGCAGGGCAAGAAAACTCCTGGTTTGTATTGTACCACCTCTTAATGGGTGGCTCAAGAAGGCCAGGTCAACATATGGAGGAAAACCAAGTGGTAGGGTGGTGTAGATGTAAATACATGGGCTGTTCCACTTCAGACTGCTGGCGCAGAATTCCAGTTCTGAATGCAGAAACCAAAATAAAAAAGCAATCATGGAATCATAGTATCTGAAGAAGTGTGCATGCACACGAAAGCTCATACCAAGAACAAACTTAGTTGGTCTCTAAGGTGCTACTGGAGGATTTTTTTTTATTTTTTACTTTGTTTTGACTATGACAGACCAACACGGCTGCCTACCTGTAAATGGAATCATAGTGTTAGGAGGTTTCTAATCTAGCCCCGTGCCAATCCAGGAAACCTCTGTATATTTTTATACCCTGGCATAGCAAGAAGGAAGGTTCTATTCAAACCTATTACCTTTTGTGCTGAGTTTTCTATTGCCAATGAGATTTTGACATAGGGGGACATTAAAAATGTGGTCATTCACCCGCAGTCTGAAATGGCACCATCTATTCTGCCAACTCTGCATGACACTCATGGACTAAGTGTTTCAGCATCTCGATCATTTGGCCCTGATCCTGCAGTTTGAGAATGGTCCTCACATTCCCTCCCTCCCTCCATGTCTGTCTGTGTGTGTGTTTGACCATTAATAATAATAATAATAATAATAATAATAATAATAATAATAATGGGGCGCGGGTGGCGCTGTGGGTTAAACCACAGAGCCTAGGGCTTGCCGATCAGAAGGTCGGTGGTTCGAATCCCCGT
This sequence comes from Darevskia nairensis, assembly GCA_034642065.1. Lineage (NCBI taxonomy): Eukaryota > Metazoa > Chordata > Lepidosauria > Squamata > Lacertidae > Darevskia > Darevskia nairensis. The sequence goes on from JAWWNI010000329.1 coordinate 5,378,496, forward strand.
GACAGGGTGAGCTCCCGTTGCTTGGTTCCTGCTCCTGCCAACCTAGCAGTTCAAAAGCACGTCAAAGTGCAAGTAGATAAATAGGTACCACTCTGGCGGGAAGGTAAACCGAGCTTCCGTGCGCTGCTCTGGTTTGCCAGAAGCAGCTTAGTCATGCTGGCCACATGACTTGGAAGCTGTACGCCGGCTCCCTCGGCCAATAAAGTGAGATGAGCGCCGCAACCCCAGAGTCGGTCACGACTGGACCTAATGGTCAGGGGTCCCTTTACCTTTACCTTTAATAATAATAATAATAATAATAATAATAATAATTTATACCCCGCCCATCTGGCTGAGTTTCCCCAGCCACTCTGGGTGGCTCCCAACAGAATATGAAAAGCACAATAAAACATCAAACATTAAAAACTTCCCTAAACAGGGCTGCCTTCAGATCAAGGTCATGACATTTTAAAATATTTGAACCCCATCTCTCCCATCTCTCTCGGCAGATCTACATTACAAGCCTATGTGGGTTTTGTGCCAGTATGAGTAATGTGGCTTCCCCTTAAAACTCCTGTGAATTGTCATTTGCTTAGTCTGCTAGGAATTTTCTGCTAGAGAACCATAGTTTTTATCAAAGAACTATGATTCCCCGGATAGAGTATGTCTTTTAAATCTGATTAAGCCTGCAATCTGTCCCATTAAATGTGCCTTCTCCTGTCCCTCTATGATCATTCGCTTATTCCCTCCACTACTTAATGGTGCTGGCATTTCTCCCCAAGCCTGCCAAACTCTTGAGGAAGTTCTGTTTAAAGCCCCATCATCAATAGTGGCTTTATTACACAGCCAGCTGCTGCATGCATCCAATATGTTGCTTATTGAATTATACATGCTTTTGTGGTTGTTGTTAAGCTCCTCTATATTTTTGTTAAAAGACAAATCTATAGGAATAAGAGGACAGCTTCCTTTGTTATTACTGAGCCCCATCTCTACAAACTGAGGGGTTTGTGGCTGGTTGTGGTTGTTGTTCTGTTTGTTTTTGCATTAAAGATGGAGCCATCTGTTCCTGTGAAAATGTGCCAGATAAGTGAGAAACAATTAATTTGGGTAGTTGGTGAACTGTGAAACCTGTCTTCTTGACAATGTTCAGTGTTTTTGGCTCTGGACAGCAAATCCAGTGCACAGTCAGGACGAGATCGTGGCCATAGAACAATTGATTGAAAGTCAATTCATCCTTAATAGTGCATCAATCTTTTTATATTTTATTTTTTTTATAAAAAAAAAAACTCCCTTTGTTTGATTGACATGATGAGTTGGGGCTGGATGGAGGAAACGATTCAACTGATAAACATTTGCTCCAATCCTGCTAAAGAAAGATTGGACTAGGGACTCAGCTATACAGCTGAAAATATAATGTTTTAAGTATGTTTTAAGTGTTTTTATACAAATGTGACACTAGATGGCGAAGGTAAGCTTAATGGCAAATTCAATATATTTTTTTAAACTTTTTTTTAAAAAAGCATTTTCACAGTGTTCTTAATATGTGTTTAGATTTCACCTAGGGCTGCAAGGTTAGGATTCCACCCGGGGGAGGGAAACTCAGATCCTGTGGGTAAAATGTGGCCCTCCAGGTCTCACTATGTGGCCCACAGGTATCTTCCATAGGCCACACCTCCTCACTAGCCACGCCTCTCTCCCTAGGCCCCAACTCTCATTGGCCTTGCTGTTGCAGATATTAATATTGTACAGCTTGAAGCAATAGGATGAATAAAAACCGACTCCTCTTGGAATAAAAATTGTCTAGACCCAAAAAAAATGGCTTCAAAGCTTTACTAACAGAACTTTCTTCAAAACAGAACATACAACAATCAATGCTACATCCAGATACTTGTATAATATCATGTGCATTTCAAGACAGATTCGTTTTCTTATAATTTGAAATAACTCCAAACAGACCTAAAATCAAAGGCCTGTCTCTCCCCAGAGTCTCCATTAACCTGGAGCTATTTTTTCTTCAGGAGAGACCTCATTATCACATCCTTTGTTCTCTGTGTGGTGCCAGTGTGGTGTAGTGGTTAAGAGCAGTAGACTCGTAATCTGGTGAACCGGGTTCGCGTCTCTGCTCCTCCACATGCACCTGCTGGGTGACCTTGGGCTAGTCACACTTCTCTGAAGTCTCTCAGCCCCACTCACCTCACAGAGTGTTTGTTGTGGGGGAGGAAGGGAAAGGAGAATGTTAGCCGCTTTGAGACTCCTCAGGGTAGTGATAAAGCGGGATATCAAATCCAAACTCTTCTTCTTCTTCTTCTGTGGCTTCCAGAGAAAGACTCAAAGGCAACTCCCTTCAAAATGGTGATTTGCAACTGTATACCTTTCACATGATCTAAAGTTATTATTATTATTATTTATTAAATTTATATACTGCCCTATTCCCATAGGTCACAGGGCGGTTCACAGGATAAAAGCAGAATATAAAACCACAAAATACATGCACACTTCTTCAGATACTTCAGGTATCTGAAGAAGTGTGCATGTACACGAAAGCTCATACCAAGAACAAACTTAGTTGGTCTCTAAGGTGTTACTGGAAGGAATTTTTTTATTTTTTATTTTGTTTTGACTATGGCAGACCAACACGGCTACCTACCTGTAACACAAAATACATAACCAAGAATAACCCAATAACCCGCCCCTCCAGCACATTTTAAAAGGGCATAGTTAAACGCCACATGAGAGCTAGCAGAGAAAATCCAAAGTTAATTATCCACCCATTTAGGTGTTCAGAGAGCTCTTCTTAGCTTCAGTATAGCTCAGTGGAATTTCCCATGTTAAACCTTCAGCAGCACACATACAAATACAGGTACATAGAGGGTTTTTTCCCATTTCAGTGTACAATTAAACAATTATACATAATACTTGCTTCACACCTTCCTTGAGTATTTTTTCCAGGCTGGAATGTGTCATTGAACTGTAATAATGACTCTTGTTTGCCTGGCTAGAGGCATGTGTGGGAAAGAGTGTGTGTGCAGAAACTAGACGACTGTACAAAAACTGCATTTATATTCCCTTCTGCCTCTGTCTCCACCCACTACTGACATGTGGCCCCTGGAAGGTTGCCCAGAATGGACTGTGGCCCTCAGGCTGAAAAAAGCTTCCCCACCCCTCCTACGCCTACTTACTTTGGCACAAGCCCTGCTGAACTCAGCAAGGCTTACTGCTGAATAGACATGCATAGGATTGAGTGCACATCAATAAGAAGTAGATTCTAGTGAGCTTAGTGGGGCTTACTCCCAGGTAAGTGGGTAGATCCTTGTAGCCTGCATCCCACTGAAGTCAATGGTATCAAAATGCAACTTGAATAAGATGTTCCACTGGTGTCCATGGGACATGGCCAGGCCTAACTTTAACTGCACAAGTGTCCAATTCTGCTACATTACAAACATAAAACTCTGTTATGTTGTGAGGCAGCTTACAGCCATGCAAAATGCAAATGCAAACATACAGATGGAAACACAGTGCGAATCAAACTGAATCTTAACATATCAAAAATATTTAAATACCGTATTTTTCCATGTATAACACGCCCCCGTGTATAAGAAAATGGGGGGAGGTTGCCCAGAGTTGTTGAGCTTTCTTGGGGGGGGTGTCCCAGGGTTCCTTAGCTTTTTTAGGGGGGGTTGCCAAAAATCTCTCACCCGCCGGACCTACGCTGACCCTCGCATGCTTCGCAAAAGCCACCTATCGTCTGTCCCCTCGCCGGCAGGAGATGCCAATCGCCCACCCAATTGCTGCAGCGACAACCAATCAACTCCAGCACTTGCCGCAGCCACCAATAACACGCCCAATAGCAGCTGAAAATCTCAACCAATCCCACATCCCCCCTATGCACTATCTGGGTATAAGATTTCTAACATAATTTTTTAATTAAAAAAACAACAACTCGTCTTATACACAGAAAAGTACGGTGCATTTCCTTGCTACTAAGGCAACAGCTTATTCCCCACAGAAGCATGAAGAGAGAGCAAGAATAAGCAGCCCCTGCTTTTAAAGGTCGCGGGCAGGCAGGCAGCACAAGGCAGGTGAAGTAGTTTACCCCAGTGGTTCCAGAAGTCTTCATCATTTCTTGTTAGATTAGGTATGGCCAGGTGCATTACTCCTTGGGGCTAAGACAGTTTTGCCCCCCACCCAAGTATTTTTTAGGTGGCCAACCCCCCCCCCCTCAATATTCAGGGGGCATTCATCTCCACCCCCTGGCTCTTCACAGCATCACGAACACAATGTCAGGGTATCGCATGACATGGCACAAATGATGTCATTACATCACGCGGCATCAAATTTTGGGTCCCCTTCCCTTTTACCATTTTAGATTCATTTTAGTCTATAACGTTGGCCTGCATTAAACACAGCTCATGCACAATGATCCAAGGGGTGTGTGTGTGTGTGTAAGAATACTAACGTGGCAAAATAAAGTCTGCAAAGCCACAACAAGCGGCTGCTCATTACAATGTGGCTAAATGGCTATTCCGTGACTCTCTCCAGTGTTACAGTGCAGTGGCTTAATTAAATAAAGAAAGTGGAGGGCCGTGCTTTATTTATTAGTTTTTCACGCCAGAGTAATGCAAATAATAATAATAATAATAATGAGTTGCAGCTTTAATAAAGTGCTCCAAATGTGATATTCCTTTCATATATTATTAATACCTTCACAGCTCTAATAAATACAGGCTTGCCTTTTCTCTACCTTCTTTATGATGAGCTGTTGCTCGGGTAAAGCAGAAAAATTCAACATGAGGCTGTCAGAATGGTGGTGAGCTGCACAAAAGGCTGTAGGAAAGCAACACCAAAAGTCAGTTGTGAACTGGTAGCATAATTTGGGTTGGGGTGAAGTGGCCCCAGGGATGACTGAGTAAAAGGGCACATAGGTAAAGGTAAAGGGACCCCTGACCATCAGGTCCAGAGAGGTAGAGGTTAGAGAGGTTTTCAGGCAGAGAGGTAGACTCCCAAACACATAGGAATAGGCAGGGGACACAGCCATTTGCCACAATGCCATCCATCCATTGGCACTGCTGCCCGAACATAGGATTGGTGAAACCACGCTTGGAATCCTGTGTGCAGTTCTGGTCACATCACCCCAAAAAGGATATTGTAGGGGAGGCAAAGGGTTGTTTGCTTATATATTTACAATCCACTTTCATCAAGCATATTGAGATGTCATGCAACATACAAAATATAATAACATCAGTCCAGCGTTCAGGGGTGATGGGATTTGGAGTCCAAAACATCTACTGTCAGGCTTCAGGGAATCGGCTAATCGGCTCTCTCCCCCTCCCCGTGGCAGTAGATAAGAGATCAAACTAAAGGAACACATTACCAGTTAGACTCTTTAATAATCACAGCAAGAGAACAAAGAACACATCTCCTAGAAATGGCGGTGCTCCCAATTAAGGGAAACTCCTCCTTCCGTCCTTATTAATCTACATCACTCCTACGCCTTGTAATCTGAGCTTGTAGCATCTGTGCTTTATGTTCTGAGACTTTCTGAGCTCTCCGTGACTTTGGAGAAGGGGGGTGGATGCTATCCAGAGACTGTGAATCTGTTAACCCTCTCTCTTCCAGTGTTTCTTCTCCTACCTGTTCCCCATCCAGTATTTCCCAGCTTCTGCCTTCTGAACTATGTCCCTCTGCAAACCACTCTTCCAAATCTATACTTTCCTCCTGCTTCTGGGAAGATTCAGGATCAGGAGTAGGAGCAGGGGGAGGGGGAGGGGTGGCCCCCACCATTCCTCCTCAGTGCAGTCCTCCTCAGCACGATCCCTGACATCTACACCATTTTGGTTACCCCTGCCTTAGATGATGTGTGGTGGCCTGGTCTTCAAGTTCAGAAGGAAATAAAACCTTGCAAGCTTTTTATTAGTAAGAGTAATGTCAACTTCTTTTGAAAGCGTTCAAGGTTTGGAATGTATGAAACACTACAGACAGAGACAGATTGCCAGGTAGAAGGCAGGTGATGTGATCAAAGGGGGAAGGTAAATAGAATTTATCACATTGTTCAGTATTTTATTTTGTGGATGACACCACTGCCATGACATTGTATATAATATAGATGTTTTAAGAAATGAGCCCTCATTGCTCTTCTGTAGCTGACATAGTGGCATCACTTTTGTTGAATTAATTTATAGTTTCCGCTGTTAATGAGTTGGGAGTGTTCTGTTCCACTGAATATCTAGTGCTGGGATTTTATAAGGAATCTTCAAATTTGCGGTAACATTTGCTCTTAGATTTTGAACAGGGAGGACTAGAAATTCCAGTCCACTTCTAAACTAGACTAAATTTCTCATTCTCGCATGTGCAAGAATGGAACTTTCTAAAAATAAAAAACTCAATTTCAAATTTATCTGCACAGATTTTTTTCTAAACACCACCTCACTCCTTGATCTCAATCATCAGTGAGAGATTTGTTTCTTTTACCAGTTCTGCATTATTATCCACTCTAGGTTTCCATAAGTCTATGGGGTGCGGTACTCATATTGCTTCAGGCTGAGGGAGCCGGCGTTTATTCTCAGACAGCTTTCCGGATCATGTGGCCAACATGACTAAACCGCTTCTGGCGCAACAGAACACTGTGACAAAAACCAGAGCACACGGAAATGCCGTTTACCTTCCCACTGCAGCAGTACCTATTTATCTACTTGCAATGGTATGCTCTCAAACTGCTAGGTTGGCAGAAGCCAGGACAGAGCAATGGGAGCTCACCCTGTTGTGTAGATTTGAACTGCCGACATAATAAAACATTAAACATTAAAAAGGCTTCCACGACTGGACCTAATGGTCAGGGGTCCCTTTACCTTTAAGCAGGATTGCCTTTGGTCGGCCTGGGGGTCAGATAACTCCACACCATCCAACATTTCTCCAATGAAAATAGGGACGTCCTAAGGAAAAGTGGGACATTCCAGGATCAAATCAGAAACCAAGATGGCTTCTCTAAATCAGAGACATACTGAAAAATAGGGACACTTGGAGGGTCTGTGAGTTTTGGTGATTGGTGCCAAACAGCTATCTGCTTTCTCTGATAGCAGAAACATCACCACAAGTATTATAAAACATATTCCTGGCCTTAAGATATTGGACTGCTTGTACATGAAAGAAAAATATTTACAATTAAGCATGAAAGTAAGTCCCACACAGACATGCAGATTTAGCATCCTGGCAGTCAGTTCTGCAAAGAGTTTGCTTCCTTACAAGAAAGTGGCCAATATTTTGAGGCTTAATAATTTATAAAAGTTTAAAAGAGCAAAAAATGAATCAGTATTTAAAAGAAGAACAATGCACACGCACAATAGCTTTTTCTCCCATTTCATCTATAACTTTAAAAATTCAGCATGAATCTCTTTGAGTCCATGGCTGGCAATGCTACTTACATCTCTACTTATAAAACCTTTGAAGAGATACAGTTACACACACACCTCAAAAAACTCTTGAGTCTTTGCATTTGGGTTTTGTACAGTTTCTGTAGTCAGCTGAATCTCCATAAAATGCTACGCTTTGCCCCCTTTCTTTTGCTTTGGAAACAAAATGTTAGCTTCAGAACATTAACCTTTACTACATTCCTCTCATTAAAAAAAAAAGAAGAAGAAGAAGCTGCATAAAATTTCCGGGAGTGACTACATGCTAGGAATTAATGCCCGTGGATCATAATCACAATTTTAAAAAATATGACCCAATTAATTTGGTTTGCATAGCATACATAGCCACTCCCAGCTGTATGCTCACAATTCACTCAGCCTGCAGTTTATTGCTGGCTTATAACAACACTTAGCAGCTGTTAGACAGGGTGATCACCTGTTGTTAGCCACAGGTAGCCTTAATTCTGATGCTAATTGCTCATAGTGTTCTGCTCATTAAGCTGCCCCCAGTGTCAGGATGTGACTGCTCAATGGCAGATGGATGGCAGAGTGAAATGCCTGAGCTATCTTCTCATGTGAAAAACAAGATTGCTTTTTAATACATGGAAAAACGGATTCATCCAGCATGACAATACACATTTATTTATTTTAAATATCTAAACTTTTAAGGTATAGCCCCCGGAAGACAGCCTGCAACTAAAGAAGCTCCATGTGAGATATGTTTGGATGGTTTTGTTTTTGTTTTTGTTTTTTAAAAAGCAACAACAACAACAACAACAACCCTGTAAGAATCCAGAACTGCAAGAACTCGCCAAGTCCCAGGGATCAGTGACATAGAGAAACATTGTTGGGTAGAAACAGACTAGAACTAACAAGTCTTCAAGGTATGTTTGAAAGCTCCTTCTGAATGGGCCTTTCCTAGTTCTGTAAAATGGGGGTTCCACAACTGTGAAGGCCCCATCTCTTGTGCTTGGCAACCTAACTGTGGGCATTCAAGGAAGGCCTTTGCAGTTTGTATTAATAAATGAGCAGGATCATATGATCACAGTCAGAATTGCATCATAATGGATAAATAATGGTAGTTTAGTTAGCAGGAAGAAGCTGTGGCAGAGAGCACTCTAGAATCAGAGGCAGAAATGGAGGCTGGAGAGGAGGGGGGAGCCAAGAGGCAGAGATGAATCAGGTTAATGAAGAAGCCAGGGTGTCTTCCTATCCTGCTGTGATCAGCTTCCTTTCCTCCTAATCTCCCAGAACCAGAAGAGGTATGAAGAGAGAGGAGCAGAGACAGACACAGTTACAGAGTCTCAGATTGCTTGAGAAGGACCCGGAGTAGGAGGAGATTTAGGCAACAGTGGGAAGCCGGGGGTCTTCAGTCCTGGCAACAGCCTCATAGGGGCAAGATCTACTGTGATGAGTTGCTGTGCTCACCGGGCCTGGCCTCCTGAGCTGACCTTTTTTCCTTGAAAAAAAAGTTAATTGCACTGATGCAGTGTGATTTATTGTTGTCCTGTTCCTGGCACCTGCTCCTAACATCCAGGCTTCCAGAAAGCTATAAAATAATCTGAAATACAAAATCTTCAGATTTCCTGAACTTCTGTGGAGGGTAGAAAAACCCAGGTATTCATTAACCTCTTGGATCCAAGCCATTATAAACTTGGCTTCTTGAACTGGACTCTGTATGGAGGAGGATGTCATTAACATATACTGTTGTTCTCCTGCGGCTGGTTTTATTTCTGCTAAATCAATTATTTCAGCAATGCAGAGCAAATAATGCTTTGTTTCTTCTGATAGTAATTTGAGTCAAATTAGGATAGACCCCTATGGAGTATTTGGATTCATTTTCATGACTACTCCCCACTATATTCTGCGTAAATGGAGAAAAGCAATTAAAAGTTTCCTACTGATAGGAACAAACGCGAATGAGATTTCTTCCCCTTTCCTTGTAGAGTTTAGTTGCAAATGTGCGCTGCCCAACAACTTGTATACAAAAGAGGGTTTGGGGGGGGAGAGAGAGAAGGAACGAAAGAAAGGCTAATTCCTACGCACAACAAGATAAACCTAATGAGATAAAATGGCTGGCTGGGAAAGGCTTAAAAAAAATTAGCAACAACTTTCAGCAAGCTTAGCTCTGATCTTGGTCAATGTGTCTCTGCGTGAGCCATCTTTTATTTTGCTGTCTTAAGCTGTGAAAAACAGAGTAGGTTGAAATTGTTCTATCAGGCGCACAGCCTGATATGAAACACGCTCAATGTGGGTCAGGGACAAAGGACAAACCGAAATGAAAAGGAGAGCAGCTTCTTTGATATAATCTGCGAGCAGAAAAATTAGAGTCAACCGGGAGGCGGGAGATCAGTGCCTGGCTGGTTTTTTGTTTTGTTTTTAATCGAGGTCATTGCCATTAGGGATGTGGGAGAATTTCAGTCCGATTCACATTTGCACGCGAACCTACCTAATTCGCATTTACCGAAATAAAAAATTCACCCGTGCTTCTGAATTTGCACTTTTATGAATTTTGCAATGCAGTTCTCTAACCCTTCAATAATGTGTACCGAAATGCATAATTGGGGTCATTGTAATATATAAATGTATATATTACTGGAAATGACATGCAAATGGCATGGAAAACAGCTTTGTATTAGGCAAGATGGCTTGTATATATTATTTGTGTGTCAAATAATATATTTGTGTGTCAGAATTTGTAGACTCATAGAATCATACAGTTGGAAGGGACCCTGAAGATCCTGTCCAGCACCGTACTATATAGGAATATGCACCTATCCTATAGGGAAATTGAACTTACAACCTTGACATTATCAGCACGACACTCTAATCAATGATGATTTTCAAAACCCACACCACCAAGTCAAGGGGATGCATTTATGAAAGGTGAAAATCCAGTGGGAATGGAGAGACAAGTACGTTCAGGTTGATTTCATTGATAAAGTTAAATATTCAACCAGCACAATCCTATTCATGTCAACTCAAAAGAAAGATTCGTTGTGTTCAATGGAACTTAATCACAGGTAGGCAAGTACAGAATTACAGTCTAAATCTTGGAAAGAATCAAAAACTTCCTTAACTAAAAAACAGTTTGCATGATAATTTCAGTGCTGTGGGAAACGTCTAACCCATGGGTAGGCAAACTAAGGACCGGGGGCCAGATCTGGCCCAATCACCTTCTAAATCCAGCCTGCGGATGGTCCGGGAATCAGCGCGTTTTTACATGAGTAGAATGTGCCCTTTTTATTTAAAATGCATCTCTGGGTTATTTGTGGGGCATAGGAATTCGTTCTCCCCCCCAAAAAAAATATATATAGTCCAGCCCTCCAGAAGATCTGAGGGACAGTAGACTGCCCCCCTGCTGAAAAAGTTTGCTGACCCCTGGGTAGGCTAGGGTTGCCAAACAAAGGTTGTTGATCTTTTTTTTCAAAATTAAGTAGAACACTGTTTCCAACTGCTGTATTCTGGCTATGTCCAGGAAATTCCAGATGTATGGCAACCCTAGATAAGCCAGTCTCTCACGTGAGTTGCTTTGCACTGAATTCTGCTTCTCGCCCCCATTAAAAGATACAAATAAAATGCCAGCAAAAAGCAGGCCCATGACTGCTTGTTGCCTGCCATGAAATGAATGCATATGAAGCAAAAGAGCTATTGGCCTCTTGCTTTTGCACCCACAACAATCTGCAATGTGGGAGAACCATGGCCCCAAAAATAAAATGAAAGGATGAAGAACCCTTTCCCCATGTGGTTCTTTACTTGGATGATTCATGCTGAGAATGTGAGAAGTTCCTGGTGGAAGACACCAAATATTTATCAAGTCCAGCATACCATCTTCCACAGTGGCCTATGGGAAGCCTACCAAAGGACTCAAGCACAACAAAAGCCTTCCCAGGAGAAATTCATTGATGACAAGGCTGCTACCAATGGCAATGAGCTGCAATGGCTCTTTTCTACCTGACTGCCAGAGGCATGATGGCACTGAACACCAGTTGCTGAGAATAGGCACTGTCCCACTTAAAGGGCACCGTCCCACTTAAAGGCTTCCCGAAAGGTATCTGGTTGGTCACTGTGAGAAGAGGATGTTGGACTCAATGAGCCACTGGCCTGATCCAGCAGGTTCCCCTTACATTCTTAACTGTTATTCAATGGCAAACTGCCTAGTGGCAGTTGGTGAAGCCATTTGCCATATGGAATCACCAGTGGCATTAAAGGTAAACATTAAAGGACCCCTGGAAGGTTAAGTCCAGTCAAAGGTGACTATGTGGTTGCGGCGCCCATCTCGCTTTCAGGCCGAGGGAGCCAGCGTTTGTCCGCAGACAGTTTTCCGGGTCATGTGGCCAGCATGACTAAACCACTTATGGCGCAACGGAACACCGTGACGGAAACCAGAGCACACGGAAGCACCGTTTACCTTCCTGCCACAGTGGTACCTATTTATCTACTTACTCTGGCGTGCTTTCGAACTGCTAGGTTGGCAGGAGCTGGGACAGAGTAACGGGAGCTCACTCCGTTGTGGGGATTCGAACCGCTGACCTCCTGATCGGCAAGCCCAAGAGGCTGAGTGGTTCAGACCACAGCGCCACCTGTGTCCCTAGTAGCAACAAGGAAGGATGAATCCCAGTTTGGAAGTGATGGTGGTGTCACACTGCCTAAGTGCACTGTTGCTCAATGCTTTGAGCAGGCTGCACAATGCTGGCTGCAGCAGCCCCACCTCAGCCAAAAAGTATGGACAGGATCCTCCCTTTCCTATTGCACTGTCATGGCTACTGGCAGTTTTGCTGGTAAATCACTTCATTGGCCACTGCTGACTCTGAACTTGGATGTTCTGGATAGGCTTCCTTAAAGTAAAGGTAAAGGGACCCCTGACCATTTGGTCCAGTCGTGTCCGACTCTGGGGTTGCGGCGCTCATCTCGCTTTATTGGCCGAAAGCCGGCGTACAGCTTCCAGGTCATGTGGCCAGCATGACAAAGCCGCTTCTGGCGAACCAGAGCAGCGCACGGAAACGCCGTTTACCTTCCCACCGGAGCGGTTCCTATTTATCTACTTGCACTTTGACATGCTTTCGAACTGCTAGGTGGGCAGGAGCTGGGGCCGAGCAACGGGAGCTCACCCCGTCGCAGGGATTCGAACCGCTGACCTTCTGATCAGCAAGCCCTAGGCTCTGTGGTTTAACCCACAGCGCCACCTGGGTCCCAAGGCTTCCTTGGCTAATAGCAATTGATTGATCTGTCCTCCTTGGAATCAAAGAATACAAGAACAGACATTTGAAGTAAACTACAGCCATGATTATGGCTAAACATGGCCACAGTAGAGAGCTGTGGGTGATGCAAGCTTTATGCACATATAATCAGCAAGTACATACTGTACTGTATATGCTGGAGAATTGCCAAGGCTACAGGCAATGTTTAGTACTGGTAGCTTTTTTTTAAAGACCTGCGGTTTTATAACAAGATGTATGCTAGATGGACAAACGGATATGAAAAGGAAAGACTCGCACATTACAGAAAAAGCTAAACTGATTCAGAAAGGTGGTTTATCCAGCTAAACGGTATAATTAAATGCACACGTCTAATTATACACCAGAAGATTTTTATTATGATGATGATTTCGGGGGGGGGGGAGGAATGTCTATCTGCTATCATTTAACTTCTGAATAATTAGTTTTTCAAGGGTTCTGCATTTCGTCTCTGGCCAACTAGTCATTGTAGCTTTTGATGCCATTTCAGTTGGCTGACAAGTAGGAGATAATTTTGTTTACCAGTTTACCTGTAAGTCCAGCTCAAGAAAGACTGGGAAGCACGAAATGAAATGAAGTCTTGAAATCTAGGAGGAAAAGAATTCTAGGCAAACTGTTCTGAAACTCCCCCTCCCCTTTTTTAATTTCTTGCTTCCCCCCAACACCCCTCATTTGGATCTTCTCTTTTTGCAGACCACCTGAAAATTGCTGTGAGTCTTGGTGGACCACTTAATAACTTTTTTGTTCTACATAGAAAAATACATGCATAACTCATGTTTTAATCGCTTTCTTCTTATTCAGTGTCAGGAACGTTGTAAAAAACTTGTACTATTAAAATCACAAGCCCTAGGCCAGGCTGCTGAAATAGGACACTTTTCACTGTTACTTTTTTTAAAAAGGGATAAATTTGTAGATTGCACCAGGATCAGATTATTGAAATCACAGAGCCTGTTTGACAATCAACAGCCTTGTCGGCTGAAATCAAAAAATAAATAAAGAAGTGGGTAAACACTAGAACACAACAATATGACAGCTTTCTACATGCAAGGAGGTTATACATCTTATTATATATGTCATATATCTTATTCTTAGATCCTCAAGTCTAGGAAAGAGTCCAAGCCCCAACACCATTGCCAATCCCACTTAGCATAAAGTTAGAAGCAGGCGTTTGAACATAGCTGTCAACCCTCCCTTTTTTTGCGGGAAACTCCCTTATTCCAATGCCATTTCCCGCTGCTATCCCGGATTGTTGATATCCCTTAAATTTCCCAGATTTCAAAGGAAGCAGCTCCTCTCCCTCCCTGCCGGCCAGGGAGGCTCCTCAGCTGCGTTGCTCGGCTGCCAATAAGGAGTCTGAGACCGACTTGGGCGGAGCTTGCATGCCTTGTGCAGCCAGACCCTCACGCCCAACCAGACAGACAGCCTGCCTGCCGTCTATGCGCTCGCTCTTCTGCTCACCCATTCGCGCACAGCCTCTGGAGCGCAGGGTGGCAAGGCTACTTGGTGCCATTGCACCGCCCTCGTGGCATCCCTTATTTTCAAATCCGAAAGTTTTGGGAAATCCCTTATTTTCAAATCCGAAAGTTGACAGCTAGGCGTTTGAATCAAGTTAGGATAGATACTTAGGAAGTATTTGGATTCATGTTCATGACTGCTCCCTTCTATAGGAAACCTCACTATACGGGACCTCAACATGAAAACAGGGGTTGATATATAGCAGAAGAAATGGGGGGGGGCAGAACTGAGGTGGGGTCCGGCTCACAGCAGGCTGTGCATCCCTTGGTTCTGTTTGCAATTTGTTCTGCTAACTTATTTATTAAGTTTATATCCCATCTTTATTTCTTTGCAGCTAAAAGCCAGTGAAGGTTTGCACTCTGTCCTCATTTTCTCATCGAATGACTCCAGGTAAGCTTAAGAGAGACCCAAGAGTTTCCCATGCCACACTTTGAAAAACCATCGCCAGCTGCTTATTAATGTTGAGGATTCCCACATGGCCGTGTTTCATAATTTGTCTGCCTAATAAGTTCAGTGTGTAGGATTTCAAAGAAGCGCTTCCTGCTTACACTGGAGGCATTGTAAGAACAATTCAGAGTGTGTTTTGCAGGGGAGCGAGTATATGTTTATCTGTATCGTTCATTTGGCAGACTGACGCCTGAAATTGGCAAGTAGCTCTTTAAAAAAAAAAACCACACACACGGATAGAATGAAGTTGTCAAATTTCATTTTTTGCCTTTCACAAGTCATAATAGAATCACCATATCTGCTAGATGTGTCTAAATGTAATGGAGATGATATCCGGCGCCAGGTGGGTGACGTCCATTGAGGTGTTAATTAAAGAAGGAGGCTGGGGTCTGCAATTTTCACTTTGCCTCCATGGCTATGACTACCTAAAGAAAAATAGTTTTCATCCTTGCAAATGCTAATGCATTTCATCCGCACTTGCCTTGTAAGGCTCCACTGATCCAACTTTCTGAACTTATAATATCCAAATCTGTGGTATGCATGTATGCAATAATGTTATTTACATTAGATGATCATTTGTGGTATTTCACTGATTCCGTTTGTGGAATTTCACCGATTTTTGTTTGCAGCACCTTGCTCATTTGCAATTCACATACCTCTTTCTCTCACACACAAATACAGTGGACGCTCGGGTTGCGAACGCGATCCGTGCGGGAGGCATGTTCGAAACCCGCACTGCTGCGTCTGTGCACGCACATGACGCAATTCGGCGCTTCTGCACATGCGCAAAGCACGATTTGGTGCTTCTGCGCATGCACAAGCACCAAAACCTGGAAGTAACCAGTTCCATTACTTCTGGGTTCAGTGTGGTGCGCAACCCGAAATCGCACAACCTGAAGCAGCCGTAGCCCGAGGTATGACTGTACACAAACACACAACCACTCACAGGACTCAATTCTATGGCAGTTGGAGAATATGACCACTCTGATGTAAAAACCACAGTGGTGGGTTCATGCAGGAGTAACTAACCCGTGGCCCACCAGTTATTAGCAATACAGTTCATACTGAGTCTCATCTAGTTCACCTTTCAACAGCTCTTGAACTAGACCCAATCCAGGGTGATCTGGGGCTGCCTTGACTTACTCCAGGCATATCCCGGATCAATCTGATGCAGTTCCAGATATAGGATTTGCCCATAGCAGATGCTCAGCCCTAGTTTGAGCAACTTCTCTGTCATGCTGTTCCCCATACACACATAGACAGGGAGTTATCTGTCTGTAACAGACCAAAAGTGTGAAGTTCCTGATGTCTAATCTCCTTCTCTCCCCTCAAGAGCAGAATTCCCAAATGTCAATTGTTAATTTAATTTAAAAAACAAACAAACAAAGGGCTACACATATCCTGCATACCTGTTCATAACTCCAACATTTACTGGTTTGAGGAACAAGGAAGTGGACCAGCCACACAACTTTGCTTAGTCCAAACACATCCCATCATTGCTGTGGATGGGGAAAAGTACAGTCATCAGCCTGGATAGCTCAACATGGTGCTAATAACACCAAGGTTGCAGGTTTGATTCCCATATGGGACAGTTGCATATTTCTGCATTACAAAGGGTTGGACAGGATCCCTTCCAGCACTATGATTCTATGATCTATGTTCTTTGATCTATGGCCACGAAAAACATTGGAGCAAACTGCAGTTCTAGCACTGTAAACAGTATAAACAAGGCCCAGATCTAGGATCATGCAGCTAGTATTATTCCTTGGGAAACTGGGATAGCTTCCATAAAAGCTGTTTATTTATCATTCATCCTGATATGTTCACGGGGAGATGATGACATTGCCAGAGAATGGTTGTTCTGCCAAACTTTCCACTGCACTTTTCTGCCACTTTTCTTATTGGATTCCTGCCCTGTTTGCAAAGTGACCGGATTATGGCACTGTGAAGTATTGGATTAACAAATAGCCCATGCCCTGAGTTTTATACCAAGGGCAGGATCCCGAGAAAATGTGTTGTGTCAGCAAACAAACACACACACCACTCACATGACTGGCCAGCTAAACCACAGATCAGAGGGCTCGCTTTGCTTATGATCATTTAAATGAACAGGCACCACGCAACGGATGCCGACCTCTCCTTGGGAACTAAAATAAAGCCTATTTTGATGGTTCTTCATCTGTGTAAACATTCCAAAGTCATCATCTTCCAACAGATTCCAATACTGACTTTTCCTAAAGCAGCCGAAAACTTGTTAGCTGTCAGAGCGTTTAACAGATGTACTTAAAACATTTCATAGGCAGCAATTACTGATAAGTGCTCTTGGAATAAAGTACTCCTGAAGAACTGATGTGAATCAGGGAATGCCTCGCAGCGAGTGATTCCCCCACCCTCCTTCCAACAAGAAGATCAGATTTCTTATCAGGGTTGGTAGTCTACATTAAAAAAAATAAAATCATTCCACTTACCACGCTTTCCATCATTTCTGTTAAAAACTCGTTTATTATGGGTCTGCTCCAAACTATTTGGGACCTCACAACAGCAAGAGCAACCTTGGGGCCAAGTTAGACACGATGCACAGAGATCACTGATTAAGATCTCCTGCAGTTTTTATTTTACTAATGAGCAGCCCCACGAGGCTGCTTTGAATATCGAGGAAGTGGCACTCTGGGAGAAGACAGTTAACCCTTTCCTCTGCACACTGATGTATTTTATTACATGGCCACCCAAGACCCCATCTTCCCCAGGTAGCTCACAAAGCATAAATAAATTACATAAATTACATTAAAATACAAGATAACAATTAAAAGCAAAACAAAAGCAATAAAATGCAGCATTCCCCCCCCCTTTTTTTGGCAGACAGTAACACATTAAGTTAGCAGCAGCTCATCTGAAACAAAATGCAACTTGCACAAGGAAATCCCGGATTTTGTTTTATTAGAACGGAGGATGGGGCACATTTTTCAACCCAAAGGCCACATTCCCTTGCCTGAAACTAAACTTCAGGAATACCATCCTGACGGTAATTGCTGTTCGGCAGTGGAATAGACTCCTGGGGGAGGAGGTGGACTCTCCTTCCTTGGAGGTTTTTAAGCAGAGGTTGGAGGTCCGTCTGTCATGGATGTTTTAGTTGAGATTCCTGCATTGCAGGGGGTTGGACTAGATGTCTCTCGGGGTCCCTTCCAACTCTACAATTCTATGATTGCAGGGTTTCCCCGCCCCTGATTTAGATGCTCTACAACAGAGTTCATCCAGGAGGCACCAGGCAAACCTAGAATTGCCATATTATGATTGTCACAGAAATGCACTAGATTATGTCTGAACTCCTTATAGCCTTCATCACAAATAGTTCTTGAAGCCATATAACTGCTTTTCTTCTGTGTAGCAGATGGTTCCCCCCCTTTTTTTGCAGGGGTGGGGTTCCCTTTGCTGGCTAAGGCAATGGCGAAGCCAAGCCATCCTTGCAACAGATAGAGTACCAAATTGGCGTCCATCTGCCTTGTTCAGACCAAGGGCCATATTTCCTTCTGGGTACCCTTCTGGGGGACCCATGTGGCACTGTGGGTTGAACCACAGAGCCTAGGGCTTGCTGATCAGAAGGTCGGCGGTTCGAATCCCTGCAACGGGGTGAGCTCCCGTTGCTCGGTCCCTGCTCCTGCCCACCTAGCAGTTCGAAAGCACGTCAAAGTGCAAGTAGATAAATAGGAACCGCTCTGGTGGGAAGGTAAACGGTGTTTCCGTGTGCTGCTCTGGTTCGCCAGAAGCGGCTTTGTCATGCTGGCCACATGACCTGGAAGCTGTACGCCGGCTCCCTCGGCCAATAAAGCGAGATGAGCGCCGCAACCCCAGAGTCGGACACGACTGGACCTAATGGTCAGGGGTCCCTTTACCCTTTATCTTTTACCCTTCTGGGGGGCATCCCAGTGGGGGATGGGGTGGTGAGCAGAGCAATTGATACAAATGCTGTACAGCAAGCTAGTTTCTGCACACACTCCAACATCCATCCAGACAAGCGACATGCATTATGGGAGTTCGATGACACATTTCATCCAGGCAAAATCATTGAAGGCCAGTGAGGGCTTGTGACTGAAGAGGCTGGGGCCGCGCAGCATCAGCACACCGTGGGGTGTGCGCACACTATGTGAACATGGCGCAGGGTGTGCTGACGTCATGCAGGCATGCCACGGGGTGTGCCGAAATGTCGTGCGGACGTCCTGTGGCATGTGAGGCATGGCCACTGCAGAACTTTGAGTGACCTGGTGTCAGGGATCGTGCTGAGGAGGGCTGCACTGAGGAGGAATGGTGGGAGCCACCCCCTCCCCCTGATCCTGAATCTTCCAGGAGCAAGAAGACAATATAGATTCGGAATAGTGGTTTGCAGAGGGGCATAGTTCAGAAGGCAGAAGCTGGGAAATACTGGATGGGGAACAGCTAGGAGAAGAAACACTGGAAGAGAGAGGGTTAACAGATTCACAGTTGTTGGACAGAATTCCTCCACCGCCCTCCCCAAAGTCACGAAGAGCTCAGAAAGCGCAGAGGGTACAAGCTCAGATTACAAGACATAGGAGTGACGTAGATTAATAGGGATGGAGGGGGTGTGAGCCTTAATTGGGAGCACCGCCATTTATAGTAGATGTGTTCTTTCTTCTCTTACTGTGATTATTAAAGATTCTAACTGGTAAGGCATTCCTTTTGTTTGATCTTATCTACTGCCACAGGGGAAGGAAGTCGATTCCCTGAAGCCTGACACCCAAACCCTTCATTTAATATTGTTTTCCTCTGGGCCCTTGCCCCCCCCCCACTTGGCGCCGCAGTCTTGGGAAGAGCAGTAGTAGCTATGGAGAACTAACCTGTGGAAAGTCCTGAGGGCCCATTTGGCCCACAGGCCTGTGATTCCCCAGCTTATTCAAAATATAGGATATTCCCCAAATAAGACATGACTGAGGTAGGCCCAGGTTTAAACAAACTGCCGCTGCCTCCTCCACTTTGGCTCTGCATAACAGCATGCCGTTATGGGAAGGGATGTTTTACATGATAACCAATCAGCTACAAGGTGTTCTTTCTGTTTTTTTAATCACTTCCCATACTGACTAAGCAAGCTGTTGCTCCCACTGGGTATTCTGGCATATTGCAGTCATACCTCACCCCTTCCATGTAAGATAATATTACAGCGACAAGCAGTTTACAAAAATGCACTTGATTAAAGATTCAGCCATTTTGCAACGAATCACCACTGAGATAAAATATTCAGCGGCATGATTTCCAGACGATATAATTTCCACACTGTGACTTATGCCTCATCAAGCACAAAAAGCTGAATAATTGCCAAATACCACCTCCACAATTTTAACGGAACAATGATCTCCTTTGATGCCTCCATTGCAAGACAGTGTGTGACAGAGGTTGTTTTAAGAAATAAATAATAATAAAGAGTAAATGATACCTGTGTTTAGCAAGAACAAAATAGCATGTTTTATTTCCTTATGCCATTGTAATCATCCAGCATTTTTTTTTTTTAAAGGGAGCTTCAATTTATTATTCATTTTCCTAAGAACAATAGATGTACTAAGATGCCAATCTTATGTCAATTTGCCTGAGGGGGATCGCAGGATGTACGAAGTCATTAATTTCCATTCCATCCATGTTACTCGCATGCTGCGCTGTTTCCGTTTTGCTGCAGTTCGGCTTCCGACAGAAACAACATTATTCATCTCACTGCAACAATTACACAATCAATTACATACTTAATTACAGGATTATGTTCTTCCACAGCATTCTTTTCAATGCAAAGGAAACAGAATGCAAGTAGTAAGCTATCAACTGCATATTATTCGTGGACAGAAAACAGCAGCAGCAGCAACATCAGATACCAATTTCATTAACTGGATTGATTTCCATTCCAGACATGTGATGGATAAGCGAACATTGACAACTTATGCTCCCATTTCCATCAGAGTGCTCTGGTATTGCTAGAGTAACCACCTTTGGACTGAATGGGTCTGTATGAATAACGGATCAAGTGCACTCACAAATTCAAATGTAATTATTGATCCACTATGAGGACAAGCACAGCCCTGATCACACCCTAATGTGACCCAGCAAATCTGTGCTGTGTTCTCCACCACTGCCTCCTCCAAACTTTCTCTGTCCCATGGAAAATATATCTTAGGCAGGGAGAGAGAGAGAAGTGAGCAAATCATCTGCCAGGGACCCCATAGCAGAGAAGAGACAGAAGTGGGACTTAGGGTAGATCTACACACGGGGGGGGGGGACACTATAAGTCTGAAATTAAGTTGTTATAACAAAAGGGGAGAAATGCTATGGAAAGTTGCATATAATATTTTTGCTCTGCAACACCATCTGGTGTTGCATGTTTATAATGCATTCAAAACACTCTTGTTATTTTTTTACTAATGTAGCTGAGTCCTTAAATGACTATTCCGCCTCTGAGCTTTAAAAAATGGCTCAACTAAGGCTCTTTCAGGAACACAGGAGGAAGCTGCCTCATACTTGATCATACTGTCTAGCCTGGGCTGTCTACTGGCATTGTCTCTCTAGGGTCTCAGGCACTAAGAACTGAACCCAGGACCCTCTGCAGGCAAAATTGGTGCAGACCTGCTGCACTATGATCTCTCTCCTCTTTCATTTTTTTTATTCAATTGGCTAACTTTATATATGAATGAATGAAACTTTATTTGCATCAGCCATCGGCCATAGCAACAAAAGAACATTGCGATATGCACAGAACAAAATAAAAGTCGATTATATAAAACACAGTTTAGGGTCCTGAATCAGCAGTCAAATAGTGGGCCTTATTCTGATTGCCCCAGCTAGAAACCTTGCCACCTTTGCAGTCATCTGTTCCTCTTGATCTGCCAGGAGAAACGACACTGACTAACTTTATATATTTATTAATGTTTCTGCAACACAGAAAGAGAAGAAATTACACACACAATTGAAGAATCCTGATTGTGGCCCTCTCCATCAGCCTGTTTAGAGTGGGGGTGAGAAATTCAATTCAGTTCATATTTGAACCTACCTAACAGACATTTTCCAAAACAAAATGAGAACCGAAAGACAGCCATCCGTCGAAATTTACACTTCTGTGAATTTTTCAGTACAGTTCTCCAACCAAGCGTTTAAAAAAATGCATATACTGAGGTATGGAATACATTAAAATGTGTATTTTAGTAGTGAAAATAACATGCAGAAATGTATTATATTTTAAAAAATTAATTTTTATTAAAGATTTCCATGAACTACAAAAGAACATGCAATGTCTCTCTCTTTTTTTGTTCAGATTATAAATGCATTATAGTAAGGGAAATTGCTTTGCAAAAACGTGTATATTAAACAAAATTGCATACAAGTATATGCATATTGGAAGAAACATACACTGAAATGTTGATTAACTATTGTGAGGAATTTTTAAAATATAATTTTATTGGATTTTACAATTTTATCATCAACACAGCCATTATTTCCAAGGGGAAAAAACACAAAATAAAGTGTAGATCCCCCACCCCCACCCCCCCAGTGACTTCCCTCAACTTCCTTTTCTGTTTTGTTTTGGGGTGTTTTTTGTGTGTGTGTGTTTTTCTTTGGTAAATTATCTCTCCCTGCTTATTGGTTATTTCTTATTCATTAAGATTTTAAAAATAATTATTATTATTCTCCTATCATTCTAACATCAGCCAATGTGGTGTAGTTAAGAGTGGTAGACTCGCAATCTGGTGAACCGGGTTCACTTCCCCGCTCCTCCCCATGCAGCTGCTGGGTGACCTTGGGCTAGTTACACTTCTCTGAATCCTCTCAGCCTCACTCACCTCACAGAGTGTTTGTTGTGGGAGAGTAAGGGAAAGGAGAATGCTAGCCGCTTTGAGACTCCTTCAGGTAGTGATAGAGCGGGATATCAATTCCAAACTCCTCCTCCTCCTCCTCCTCCTCCTCCTCCTCCTCCTCCTCCTCTTCTTCTTCTTCTTCTATTTCTACATTTGTTTTGTTGATTGCAAATGTTTAATCTAACCCTGCAAGTGAGTCCATTTCTTTACATTGATTCTGAAGATATAACATACAGGTAAATGGATCCAAGTCTTTCTTAAAATCTCTATTGTCTTTGTCTGTTTTTTTAAAAAAGTCCTATCAAAAAAGTCCTCACTTGGAAAGTGTCCCTGGATTCATGGGGGGGGGGGGAATCTGGTAACCTTACTCTACAGTGCCATCTGGTGTCACATTTTTATAACGTACTTAAAATGTTATAATTGCAGCTGTGTAGCTGAGTTCCTAGACTGATTGATTTCTCCATCCCTATCATCCCTATCAGTGAGTTCTAATGTTGAAGCGAACAACCAACACTGGAGCAAATCTAATTCACAGAATGAAGGACACTTAGGGATATATGAAACTCTCATGTTTTAAATTAGGCCATTGGTATTTCCAGGACAGAATAGTTCCTTGTTCCCAATGGAAGGCAATCTAAATGTCAATGCTTTCTCGTGTGTGTGTGTGTGTGTGTGTGTGTGTGTGTGTGTGTGTGTAGTACCAGGATGAAATAAGTGACCACAAAAAGCAACAGAGATAATACTTGCTAATGAGCCCAACCTTGATTTCAGCATAAATAAAAAGAGACTCCTTTACATTTAACACAGAGCAATTGTTTCCAGTGCTGGACTGAAAAGTTATAAAATGGTGAGTGCAAAATGAAAGGAGGGATGCCGGGAAGACAAATGCTTTGTTCTTCTTTATCCAGGTGTGTCCGTAAGCCACACAGCAAGATGAATTGCCAGCTGGCATGCCTTGTATGCACGACCCAAGAATACCAACCAGCAGGAAACAAAATGGGAGGCTTGTGCTTCTTATTTTAAAAGTCAGAACGAATTAACGAAACAAGGAATGATCTACCACTGCGAAGTAAAATGAGCACTGCAGCTAAAATTAGTAGCGAGTCTGGAGCATCTTCTTTGCCCGAGGACAAGCGAAAGATGATAAATGGTGACAGTGAGAGGAATCATCACTGCAGTGCCAGGCTACTAAATAAATAATCTCATTAATCTTCTCACCACCACTCACCTACTTTTTCTGCTACATTTCCACCAGCTTTATGGATTCCCCCCCCCCACGCAGAACCAATGATGGCTTCATTTATGATGCCAACATGATTTGCTAACAGCTGGAACTAACAGTATTCAACCTTTAGCAGCCAATGAATAAATCGCAAAACATTTGCCAGCTTCTAGTTGAGTTCCTTGGTTTCATCTTCCTCAGTTCTCTAATGCGAATTCACGTGATACTTTAGTTGGTCATACCATCCATAGCAATTAGGATTTTAGAGGCTATATGCTTCCAAATACCAGTTACTTTGTTTAGTCGTTTCCGACTCTTCATGACCCCATGGACCAGAGCACGCCAGGCACTCCTGTCTTCCACTGCCTCCCACAGTTTGGTCAGACTCATGTTGGTAGCTTCGAAAACACTGTCCAACCATCTCATCCTCTGTCGTCCCCTTCTCCTTGTGCCCCCAATCTTTCCCAGTATCAGTGTCTTTTCCAGGGAGTCTTCTCTTCTCATGAGGTAGCCAAAGTATTGGAGCCTTAGCTTCAGGATCTGTCCTTCCAGTGCTGATTTCCTTCAGAATGTATAGGTTTGATCTTCTTGCAGTCCATGGGACTCTCAAGAGTCTCCTCCAGCACCATAATTCAAAAGCATCAGTTCTTCGGCGATCAGCCTACTTTATGGGAAAACCATAGCTTTAACTATACGGACCTTTGTCGGCAAGGTGATGTCTCTGCTTTTTAAGATGCTGTCTAGGTTTGTCATTGCTTTTCTCCCAAGAAGCAGATGTCTTTTAATTTCGTGACTGCTGTCACCATCTACAGTGATCATGGAGCCCAAGAAAGTAAAATCTTTCACTACCAGTTACTAGGAATCGCAATTGGTAGAGTGTACTGTTGCATTCAGGTTCTCCCGGTGGGGTTCCCAGAAGCATCTGAGAACATGATGTTGGACTAGATGCGTCTTTGGCCTAATCCAGTGGGCTCTTCTTGTGTTACTTAAGGCCTTTGGAGGATGATCTGTCATGTTTGCTATTGTGGTCTGAGAGTGACCAGACCCAAAACCTCCTTGGTAGTGGTGTTATATTTCATGCAGTGCAGTTAAACTCGCTCCCATAAGAGGCAGTGGTGGCCTCCAAAATGGAAGGCTTTAAAGGAGGATTGGACATGGGAAATGATATAAAATGAATTGGGGGGGGGGATGTTTAAAGTAACTTTTGTAAAAAAACAAAAACAAAACAACCAGAAGCTTTTTTATTAGGCATTCTAGGTACCGACATAACAAAGGAACAGAAAAGACTCTTTATGTGTGTGATAACAGTCGCACAGATGGTATTAGCCCAAAGATGGAAAGAAGACAACGTCCCTACCAGAGTGTAATGGCAAATTAAACTGTTGGAGTAAACCAAAATGGCAAAACTGACCTGAAAGCTCAGGAACCAAGAAGACAAAAAGTTTAAGAAAGAATGGGGAGAATATTACAATTTATTTGGGAGACCACTATAAGCAAATAAAAACATTAGCAGGATTTTGATAACACTTGTAATGTAACAAACACTGTTGACAAATATGGAGAGATATAATACAGTATAGGGATTGTGAAACATTATGTAGCTGAAGATGTTTGACGATTGGACCAATGGAGTGGAGGGGGGAAGTTGGGAGATTCAGAGAAATCTCAATATATGGTTATCTATTTGGCATTGTTATAACTTTGTGTTTGTAAAATCAAATAAAAATTATTTTTTTAAAAAAAAAACATAAAAATAAAAGAGGATTAGACAAATTAATGGAGGAGAGAGCTATCAATGGCTACTAGTCATGCCGGCTATGCTGTCTCTACAGTTGGAGGCAGCAATACCAGCTGCTGGAAACCACAGGAGGGAAGAGGGCTTGTGGGCTTGAGTCCTACTTGTCAGTTTCCCACATAAAATGATTACTGTTGTTGTTGTTGTTGTTGTTGTTAGGCTCCCAATACATTTCCAAGCACAATTCAAAGTGTTGGTGCTGACCTTTAAAGCCCTAAATGGACTTGGACCTGAAGGATCATCTCCACCCCCATCACTCAGCCCGGACACTGAGGTCCTCCTCCAAGGGTCTTCTGCTGGTTCCCTCACTGCGAGAAGCAAAGTTACAGGGAACCAGGCAGAGGGCCTTCTTGGTAGTGGCACCGTCCCTGTGGAATGCCCTCCCTTCAGATGTCAAGAAGATAAAAAACTATACATTTTTAGAAGACATATGAAGTCATCCCTGTATCGGGAAGGTTTTAATGTTTGATGCTTTACTATGTTTGCATATATGCTATGTGCCTCCCATAGTAGCTGGGGAAACCCAGCCAAATGGGTGGGGTATAAAATAAAATCAAAAAATTATTTATTATTATCTGGTTGGCCACAGAGAAGAAAGGATGCTGGATAATATGGGCCATATGTTCTTATGTCTAGAGCTCTTTGTCCATAGAAGATTGCATCAACTGTTGTTGTTGTTTTTACTGTTACTTAAGGAGGATTTTTGCAGCAATCTGGGCAACTGACCTAGAGCTTCATTTAAAGTACTTCTGACTTTGTCATTCTCTGTTTCCTGTTCTTTCATAATTGCATGCTTTTTAATGCTGGGATGCATCAGAAACTTCTTTTTAACATGTATTTTTCTATAAAGTTTTGCTTGTAAGCTGCATCTGAAGCTGGGAATATACATCTCCCCAAATGACTGAATGGATTGGTATTTTGGATCTCTAAATTGGCAGGTGATTGATATGCAAAAGGAGTAGCTTGAACAGCTAGGGAGATGGATCATCAAAGTATAAAGAAATATTTTGAATTGGTAGGTTTTTACCATATTGGCTTTGTTCACATTGCTTTTGATGTGATGCGTTCTGAAGTCATATTAGGCATAAACATTTCCTCTCTGCATAATAATGATTCATATGGGTCTAGATTACATCAATTGATTTATCATCTTCATTAAGGATGC
The DNA here is from genome assembly GCA_034642065.1 of Darevskia nairensis. Lineage (NCBI taxonomy): Eukaryota > Metazoa > Chordata > Lepidosauria > Squamata > Lacertidae > Darevskia > Darevskia nairensis. The sequence continues at coordinate 5,405,100 of JAWWNI010000329.1, forward strand.
AATCCTATGGTCTGTGGAAGAGCATCCCAGAGGGCCATAGGATACAGCAGATCTCCCTCTCTGCCTGCAGAAGAATGGCCACGGCTTATTTGCAGAGCATCTGCTTTGCATGCAGAAGACCCCGGGTTCAATACCTGGCATTTCCCGGTAGGGCAGAGAAAGATTCTCTGCCTGAAACACTGAAAAGCCACTGGTAGTTTATGCTAAGTTGGATGGGCCAGGGATCTGACCTGGTATGGTGGTAACGGCAAAAAGTGGCATGCCAAAGCAGATCAGAAGAGACTCCTGCCCCCAACATTCCCCCAGAATGGAAGAGAAATTATACCCACCTTGGACCTGACGAACTTATTTCCCTTCCTTCAGCCCTGGCATGCATAAAATTGTCAGGGCTTTGGACTGGGAAGTTTCTCAGTCTTGGTTTCTCCCTCCTTCCTTCCTGTTGGATATCTCCCTGAGGAAACCCTGGTGTTGGTATTGCCCTGTCACAAGGTGAGGGCTCAGTCCTATCACCATGGACACTTTCACTCACCACTAGGAGAAGCCAGTCCCCGTCTACCCAAATCCTGGGGTATATTTATTCAGACCCTGTGGGGCAGACCTTAGATACTTCCACCTGGGATGCTTCAGGCTGAGGTGCTGACAGGGAACTTCTCTGTGTGGTGAAGGCAGAGTTCAACTAACCAAAAGAGGAACCACAACCACTCTAAATAACTTGAGTACTATGGGCTCTTCCCCCCACAAGTATCCAATACTACCTTGAGCATTTACAGTTGTGGAGAGGTGGAGTCTAAGTACCTAGATAAATAGGTATTGCTGTGATAGTACCTGGATCCATAGGTATTGCTACAATACCTGTATGGAACTTCCATGTTAAGGTGGTTTTCAGCTAGGTTTTGCTCAGAATAGACCCACTGAAATTAATTAGCATGACTAAGCTAGATCCATTAATTTCAATGGGTCTACTTTGAGAAAAACATAGTTGAATACCACCCTCATAGCTTCCCACTGGTCACTGAAAATAACCGTAAGTTGAGCTAGATGAACCATTGGTCTGATCCAGCACAAGTCTTCTGATGTTCTTATTGCTTTCATTTTCTTCCTCTAACTAACTAATAATAATCCATTTCAGAGAAGTTTCCCTCCTTTGGAATGGAATATGACCATGTTGTGGGACCTTCTGGGTCATTTTCCACTCCCAGATGTGTAGAGTTTGGTACAATGTCTTTGTGTCTCTCTTCAGTTCCCAGTAACAATGATGTGCACGTCAAAGTCAAGGATACTGAAACTTCCACCACCCTCTTCAACCTTGAAAACAAGTATGATTGTAGATTACAAATAAGTCACCATCAGGTTGCTCTTTATCAGTGGAGTGAGCTGCTGGTGCTAACTCCACATGAACCAATTTTCAGCTGCTAAGCCCCGCATCCACAAGGCACAATCTCCTCATCTCCTTGGTCTAATGTTCTCAAATGTGCCAAGGCACTGAAACACTACTATTTTTATGGTTTGTTTGTGTTAACGAGATAAATATGCACTTACATACAACTTTGAAATGACTTCTTAGGGGTTTCTCTCTCTCTCTTTCCTTCGCTCAAGCTGCCTGAGAGATACATGTACAAAGCCAGTTATTCCCCTCACATTCCTCTTTTAAAGGTGTTTCCTTGGCAACAGAAGTCCCCAGAACAGTATCCAAGCATTTTTCCTTAGTTTTCCTTCAGCTGAACTTTCTTTGGTTCACAAGGCTGAATGGAATGTTAGATTCCTACATTCTTCCCACCAATGATTGGATTTACATATCTGTGAGTTAGTTCTGTTAGGTGATGCACTGGCCTTATGAAATGTCATCATACTGAAGGGAGAGCGGCTTAAAACCTTCAATGTTGCATTGTTTGTCTTCTCCATTTCTTTAGTAAAGGGATCCCTGACCATTAGGTCCAGTCGTGACCGACTCTGGGGTTGCAGCACTCATCTCGCATTATTGGCCGAGGGAGCCGGCGTACAGCTTCCGGGTCATGTGGCCAGCATGACTAAGCTGCTTCTGGCGAGCCAGAGCAGCACACGGAAACGCCGTTTACCTTCCCATCGGAGCGGTACCTATTTATCTACTTGCACTTTGACGTGCCTTCGAACTGCTAGGTTGGCAGGAGCAGGGACCAAGCAACGGGAGCTCACCCCGACGTGGGGATTCGAGCCGCCGACCTTCTGATCGGCAAGCCCTAGGCTCTGTGATTTAACCCACAGCACCACCCGCATCCCATTTCTTTAGTTGTTGTTGTTCAGTCGTTCAGTCATGTCCGACTCTTCGTGACCCCATGGACCAGAGCACGCCAGGCACGCCTATCCTTCACTGCCTCTCGCAGTTTGGCCAAACTCATGTTAGTAGCTTCGAGAACACTGTCCAACCATCTCATCCTCTGCCGTCCCCTTCTCCTTGTGCCCTCAATCTTTCCCAACATCAGGGTCTTTTCTAGGGAGTCTTCTCTTCTCATGAGGTGGCCAAAGTACTGGAGCCTTAACCTCAGGATCTGTCCTTCTAGTGAGCACTCAGGGCTGATTTCTTTAAGAATGGATAGGTTTGATCTTCTTGCAGTCCATGGGACTCTCAAGAGTCTCCTCCAGCACCATAATTCAACACCATTCAAATCCTTTTGTAAGATTTTGGTTTTAAAAGATGCGAAGAGGTTTCTTGCTTTTCCTTCGTCATTGCCTACCCAGATATCTTTCTGGAGTTGTTAACCAACCCACAAACAAAATAATCTGGGCCCCCCCCCCCAAAAAAAGCTTGCCCTAAGCAGATCTAATTGTGTTTCTCAGTTGTCTCATTTGCCAGGTTTCAGATATCTTGAGCAATAATAATCCTCCAACTATTACTTTGTTCCTTGACCTAACCTCCCAGCTCTGACCCCTTGGACAACCTCCTACAGTTCAGCGTTGACAATACATTACAGGGAAGGAGCAGCATCTGTTTTGCATGCAGAGGGTAGCAGGTTTAATCCCTCGCATGTCTAAGTTGGGCTGGTAATGCCCCCTGTGCAAAACCTAGGAGAACTGCTGCCAGTCAGTGCTGCCAATACCAAGTTAGATGCACCAGTGGTCTGACTCAGTATGAAGCAGCATTCTGCATTCATATTTTGCCCCTTATGTCCACCTTGCTCCATTCACTAGTAACTGCACACATCAAGAGTAAGGCTGATTCGCAGCTCTAAGCAACCGTCTTTGGCTTGTGCTAATTTTGAACTACTGTAACTTTAGTGACTGAAACAGAATGAGGTCCCTGTTCTGAAAAAGCAATTGATTGGGTCTCCTTTCATGCATAAAGAACACTGCTAAACCAAGCCATTAATCTTAATTTGCAGAAGGAGAGGCAAGTGAGATCTTCAAAGTTCTATGAGAATGTTAAAAGGCGCTGGTAAGACTCGAGACACAGCCTTTTCAGAACCCCAGCCTTTTAAAATCTTACAAATGTTTAAACAACTGTTCATTCAACTGACGTCTGGTGGATCTCCTCCTCTCTCTCATAATACTAGAACTTGGGCTCATGCAACAGAGCTGAATATTGGAAGATCAAGGGCAGACAAAAGAAAATGCTTCTTCAAACAATGCATGGTAAATTATGGAATTCACTCACGCAAAATGTAATTATGGTCACCAACTTGGATGACTTTAAATGAAGATTAGACAAATCAATGCAGGATAAGGCTATCAAATGGATACTAGCCACAACAGCTGTGCTGTACCTCCATTGTTGGAGGCAATGGGCCTCTGGTTGCTAGATGCAGGGAATTGTAAGTGGGAACAGAACTATTGCATTAAGGTCCTGCTTAGGGACCTGCTTAGGCACTTGGCTGGCCCCTGTGAAAGCCAAATGTAGGACTAGGTGGACCATTGGCCTGACTCCACAGGGCCCCTCTGATGTTCTTCCACCATCTCCTTAGCTTAAGAATGGGGTGGGTTTGGGATGATAAGGTTTTTGCAAGCATTCTTCTTGACATTTGTGTGAAAAAGTTATTTGTGGCAAGGGGATGTTTAACAACCTACTCCCGCTAAGCTGTTCTCCAGGCAAACAGGAGGACATTCACCATCTCAGCTCTATGCCTCTCTATCATTCATGTTTTCTTTTTCAATGTGCTGCTCAATCTTTCCTGTTTCACCATTAACACTGGTGGAGACCAGAAACAACCGACGGCATAGTGAGTTCTCCTTGAGGAAGGGTCATAGCTTAATAGCAGAGCATCTTCCTTGCGCTCAGAAGGTCCCAAGTTCAATCCATGGCATCTTCAGGGATGGCTGGAAGAGACCCCTTGTCTGAAACCCTGGAGAGCCGCTGCCACTCAGTGTAGACAGTACTGAGCAAGATGGACCAATGGTCTGACTGTATAAAGCAGCTTCCCATGTTCAAATCACCTTCTCTTATTAGTACCTTCTTGTCTCCATTTTATTTTATTTTCCTCAAGTGTTCTTCTTCATCACACAACCTTCCCCCAAGTCCCCATTTTTTTCAGTCCTAACCTGCACTCTTCCTTCACAGTGCAAGCCTGTACATGTCTACTGAGAAGTAAGCTCTACAAAAACTGGTATAGGATTGCAGTCTCAGCCATCTTCTTTCTGGGCTCTCTGCTCTTCAAGTATCCTTTGGGTCTCTCTGAGGTTTTAGGCCCAGCAAGATGGACAATTTACCCTTGCCTCAGACAAACTGGACTGTCAGCATTCCACAAGTCTTTTTGCTGGGAAGCTGGGACATTCCATGTGAACATTCCATACCATCACCACTAGCTCAGCCAATTGGAATGAGAGACTTCCCACCAGAAAAGGAATACAATATAGAAATATCATTGATCATCCTCTTCCAGAATTTACTGCTGGTTGGCTAGATTTTATCATCTTCAAAGTAGGCTGTCAAAGAATCGTCTTTTAAAAAGGGGAGGGGATTATGCTTCTGAGCCATTCTATATTTTGTGGACAACAGTGCCAATCTTTGATATGTTTTGAGAAAAATTCCTGCTACCCACTCAAGCTGTTTTGCCAATACCAATACTTTTCTTTGAAACGTAAAACTAAAGTGAGTGTTGCAGGAAAGCATATTTTCCATTTATTAAAAGGCTGAAACAGGAGAACTTACCCACAGGGCTGAAACTGTCAAAGCGTCTCCTACAATCTGTTTTTTGGGAGCGCCGAGTTTACTTTTTAGCATATTCCATGTGTTCTTCCTTTCAGAAGTTATCATTTTCAGAAAGCTGGAAGATGCACATGTATCAATAATCACACTCAGTTGCGCCTTGCTAGCTGTCAGTGTTGCATTTCTTCCCCCAAGGTCTGAAGGCAGAAAGCATAATGCCGGCCTTAAAAATTCATGCGTCATAGTAATGTTGTAGTCCTTGAATTCGTTATGCAATCATTATTGCACATTAACATCTCATTCTGTTGACAGGCATTACAATTTGCACAGAGAATGAAGATGCTGTTCTCTCCTCCGCCCCAAGGTGCTTCCAATAAAACTTGCCTGCACATTCCATGTAGATACTTTATCATATCTATATCGTGAGAATATATATCATTGTCTTGGGGCACACGTTACTACTATTTATTATTATGAATTGCATTTGTTAGCTGCTTTTTTTAAAAAAGCACCATATCTTTAAAGCACATGATTTCCCCCGAAAGAATCCCGGGAACCACAGTTTCCCACTCACAGAGCTACAATTCCCAGCACCCTTAATAAACTACAGTCCCTGGAATGTGTGTGTGTGTGTGTGTGTGTGTGTGTGTGTGTGTGCGCGCGCATGCTTGCTTTGAATGAATGGTGTGGATCTGCCCAAAGCATAAAAGTGACTTAATGAACAAAAACAAGAGAAACTAGAAAACTGAAAACAATGTACATATCTAAACTGCTGATCCAGTAAGATAATAATGACAAGTCCTACCCACCTCACTAAAAATACACCTCATATAACCCTAACCAGAAGCAAAACAGTCCTGAAATATTTGAGTTGTGAATAAGGACAGGGATCAAAAGCAAAAATTCAGATACTTGCTCTGTACAGAGATATCGGACATACGTTTGCAGTTCCACTGGAAATGATGGTCACTGTTGACTGCCAACAAACTGGGATCTGGATGTCCAAATAAAATAATGCAAACTGGTGTCACGAAATTACTTTATGTCACAAGTAGAAACAAATGTAAACAAACATTTGTTGCAGTTCAGCACAGAGCAGCAAGTGGCATGGTCAATGCGACCTGCAGAGCTCAGTGATTACAGTCATTGGGCCAGAGCCAACTAATCTTCTGGACTAGATGGTGTGATGTGGCAGAGGTATTCTTATTTCTACATGGAAGAGGGTTAATGTCAGGGAAGAGCCAAAACGTGCTTCTTCGTCAGTAGCAGGGGAGGGTTCTGAGCAGGAACTGTCAGAAGAGGAAGAAAGGGAAATGACGCATGAAGCAGAACAGGGGGAGGAGAGTAGTCAAGTGGAGCAGGGGGTCAGAGATGGTGAAGAGCCCTATAACCCACCAGAGTCGGGAGAAGGAAGTTCAGACTCAGAAAGGGGGGGGGAGCATTCACATCAGCACAGGCAAGGAGGGAAATGAAACGTACTGGACATCCAGCGCCAAGGGCCTTCTGGCGGTTCCCTCACTGCGAGAAGCAAAGCTACAGGGAACCAGGCAGAGGGCCTTCTCGGTAGTGGCGCCCGCCCTGTGGAACGCCCTCCCAGCAGAGGTCAAAGAGATAAACAACTATCTGACATTCAGAAAATACCTCAAGGCAGCCCTGTTTAGGGAAGTTTTTAATCTGTGATATTTCAATGTATTTTGATATTTGTTGGAAGCCGCCCAGAGTGGCTAGGGAGACCCGGCCAGATGGGCGGGGTACAAATAATAAATTAGTAGTAGTAGTAAAGATCAAAGACATATCGCGAGGTTTCCACGCCTACTTTGTTGGCGCCGGAATCGAAAGAAGACACTCCCCGAATCTGACTCGACAGGTTCGGACGCATGATTTTGAACTGTAGCTGTTCTTTTGTATATATGTAATAAAGACTGTAAATATCACGCTGAGTGTACTGGAGTGTTACTGCGAAGAGTTAAGCACAGACATGGGCACAAACAGGTAAGCACGTTCTCTCAGGGCTGGAGCAATCAAGTCATGGAGTATGTCTCTCATCTCAGGGTTCAGCAAAAAATCAAATTCATGAAAACACACAGCAATTTACTGAAGCGGCAACACCCCAGCAACACGAGAATTAGCACGCAAAGGCGTTAGCAGCATGGGAATTGCAGTCTAATTAGAACCGCTCCAAGTCAAGTGTCAGCAAGTTAATCAGCCTGAGATCCCTGAAATGGCACCAACTAGACGTACGTTATGGGGGGGGGGGTTGTTTGTTTTTAAAGTAAAATTGCAGCAAACACAATTCAAAAATCTATGTTTTAGAACCCTACTGGATTCTTTCTGCTGGATCAGGCCAATGGCCCATCTAATCCAGTATCCTGTTCTCACAGCAGCCGACCAGTTGTCTGCGGGACAGCAGCAAACAGGACCTGAGCATACAAGCACTCTCTCTTCCTTTGCTTTCCAGAAACTAGTGTTCAGAAACATTGCTGTCTTCAACTGTGGAGGCAGAGCATAGATATCATGGCTAACAGCCATCCATAGCACTCCCCTCCACAAATCAAACTTCCCCCAGTGTGGTACGTGTACCCCCTCCACTCCCCCAGGGCTATGCGAAAGGGTTTCAAAGGATGCACAGCAAAATTTGCTCTAAACTAGTTTTAAAAAATATTATTAAAACTAGTTCCAAATTATCTTCACCCAAGAAGGGGCACAACAATAAGGCTAAACTCTCAAAAGGACTATGTGATTATTATGAGTTTGGGAAACACTGTTTCAGGGAGCCCAATGGACAGGAGCCAATCCTAATAGTACCAAGGTACCTGGGCAGTTATCCTTCCACAAGGGCTGACCGATGCCAAAATCCAACATCACTTGAGCTCTAGAGTGCAGCTTTCTCCTGATTGAAGTGCAGAGTGTTTGAGGACCGGGACATTCGCAGGGAAACCAAAATGCTAATTTACAAAGCTATTGCACAACCAACTTTACTGTATGCTTCTGAAACATGGACCACTTATAAATGCCGTCTCTAACTCCATGAAAGAGTCCATCAACGGTGTCTCCAAAAAAATTTACACATCACTTGGGAAGACAGGCGAACTAATAGAATCATAGAATCATAGAGTTGGAAGAGACCACAAGGGCCATCCAGTCCAACCCCCTGCCAAGCAGGAAACACCATCAAAGCATTCCTGACAGGTGGCTGTCAAGAATGACAGTGTACTGGAAGAAGCCAAGATCCACAGTATCAAAGAAATGATTCTTCAACATCAACTATGTTGGACTGGTCATGTTGTTCGGATGCCTGATTATCGCCTTCCAAAGCTCAAGAATGGAAAGTGAAATACCAGTGAAATACTCTATTCCCAACTCAAGAATGGAAAGTGAAATACCAGTGAACAACAAAAGAGGTTTAAAGACTCTCTCAAGGCAAATCTTTAAAAAATGTAGCATAAGCACTGATAACTGGGAAACACTGGCCTTTGAGAGCTGCAATTGGAGAACAGCCATTACTAAAGGTGTCATGGGCTTTGAAGAAGCACAAACTCAGAGTGAAAAGGAGAAACGAGCTAAGAGGAAGGCATGTTTGGCAAACCCTCACCATGATCAATTCCCTCTTGGAAACCTATGTCCCCACTGTGGAAGGACGTGTGGATCCAGAATTGGCCTCCACAGTCATTTATGGACCTACTGTTAAGACCATGTTCCTGGAAGACAATCTTACTCGGCTATGAGTGATTGCAATAAAAAAGAAGGAAGAAGTACCAAGGATATAATTTTGAACTTCTGAGAAGCAAGATGTTGCTTATCGTCTTCCCCACCCACACTAAATCCCATCAAAACATGTTGGGACTTTCCATTTTGTGAAGAAACACCCCTAAAATAATTTTGCTACTGGAATGACAGCTAGGTTTTTATCCATCCATTCATTTGAACATTTGTAAACTCCCCTTCTTCACAACAAATCCCGGGGCAGGGTACAGAATACAGATGATATGAAATCACATTAAAATGGCCATAAAACCAATTTAAATAACAAGAGCAGCAGAAACTACTGAGCATGTCACTACTCAGCCTACATCAATCAACACACCAAGGCTGCAATTCAAAGGTATGAGGGAATCCAAAGGTGGTTCAACTCCCATATTCAAGGCCCTGCCTTGCTCAAGCCAGCAGGCAGAGCCGGCCCGACCATGAGGTGGTCTGAAGCACCTGCCTCAGGCAGCAAGAGACAGCATTCCACTCATCCCACGTCTTCCACCGCAGAGAGGAAGGTGTTCTGGCGTGCAGAGTTGCTGCTCATCTTCCATGAATCTGGGCAGAGAATCCAAGCCACAACGCTTTGAGGAACACCCAGACTCCTGCCAAGTTCAGGATAGAGATAAATAAAATAAGAATAAATGGGAGTCTTGTGAGAGTATCCAAGGAGCATGCTAAAGAAGACTATCACTGAAAACCAAGTTCTATCATTTGAAGGAAAGGGCCTCCATTGAGAGTGAAAACTAAACACTTTTCTTGCAAAATGCCCATATTAGATTTTACTTTGGGACCTGAAGCAGAGGGCAGTTGAAACCTGTTGTGTGTTTTTTTAACATTAATTTTAGAAATGCTGGTTGAAATTTGAAACGGCAAGGGAAAAAATAAGCCAGAGAACCATTGTAACAAGAGGGTTGAAATGACTTGTTCTTGGCCACTGCCCACCTATCAAACGCCTTCCTTCCTTCCTTCCTGACATTAGTATAAATGTAGCTTTCAAACCCACCACAGTCTGTGATAATGTATCTGAAATAATAGCAGGGCTAATCTGACCAGTCTTTAAATATACCCCCATTTGAGCCAAATGTAATTAGAGGGTTTCTTTTTGTGTTCTCCTTTCATATCTAACCAATGGTTGAAGTACCTGTATAAATAACTCTATTATTAAGGTCCTGTAGGATTTTCTTTCAATGCAGGGAAGGGGAAAACCATAAAATAACGATCTTGTGAATCCCCACCCTAGCTGTATCCCAAAAGAAGAAGAAGAGGAGGAGGGGGAGGAGGAGGAGGAGGAGGGGGGAGGAGGAGGAGTTTGGATTTGATATCCTGCTTTATCACTATCCTAAGGAATCTCAAAGCGGCTAACATTCTCCTTTCCCTTCCTCCCCCATAACAAACACTCTGTGAGGTGAGTGAAACTGAGAGACTTCAGAGAAGTGCGACTAGCCCAAGGTTACCCAGCAGCTGCATGTGGAGGAGCAGGGACGTGAACCCAGTTCACCAGATTATGAGTCCACCACTCTTAACCACTACACCACACTGGTGTTGTTGACCTCTCATCAGACCCAGCAAGCATGGCCAATATCCAAGAATGATGGGCGTCGATGAGTCCAATCACAGATTCCTCATCCCTGATGCAGCAGGTTCAGGTGAATAAGGCAACCACCACCTAATGAACAGATAAAGCTCCGTAGCACAGGATGAATTAGTGTCCCTTAGCTCAGATGGTTTTTAAAAGGGTAGGAGCAGACATGAAGAATAATAGCCAAAGGAAAGCTTCAAGCTCCTTTTCCAACAGAGTCTTCAAGGAGCGGCTTAGGAGTGGGATGCTTGGAGACTACAGAACGATGACAGCTGGTTTTCCATAGATAAGGACGAAAGGGTGCATTGGATGATGCTAATAATCTCAAAGTGCCCGGGAATGGTACAGAGTTAACAATTTTGTCCAGACTTGCCCGCTAAATGTAACAGCCAAAGCAGCAGTAAAAGAAAGTCATTACTTAGAACTCCGGGAGCCAAGAGAGCTACGCAGGGTGTTAATTAATTTCACATTTGTAACATTCAGGAATAATTTGCCTTCGGGGTGGACAGAGGAAACACCCTCAAAGGTCATTAAAATACATATCTCCATATCTCTTGGTACACAAATGTTATAGTATGACTATTTATCCTTAAGGATCCCTCCCCCTCCCGCCCCCATGTCAACATCAATGTCTTTGGCTATATTTGTCTGTCTCTCTGTGTGTGTGCATGCATAGGCGAGAGAGATTTTAATATGTATAATATTTTCCACTCTGGATATTTTGTTCCATCCGCTTCACTGAATCGTCCATAGATGCTGATCAGGGGGTGTGAGTTCATCTCACCTTAGGGAACCAAACACGCTGCAAATCCATGCAGGAAAATGAAGCTAGCAGTGGGGAAGAAATAAGAAAGCCACAGGAGGAAAAGGAAAACCCAAGTGGTGATGGGGAGGAGAAGGCGGAGAAGGGAAAGAATGGTCCATTGTGTATGAGCAACAGAGGACTACAAAAGTTTCTTTAACAAATTAAAGACTTACCAGGCATGAGGCTTTCTTCAGAAACAGCCATGAAAGGACAGAGGAAGAATAAGAGTTATCTGTTCCTCCACAATTACAAATCAAGTTGGTGTTCTTGCTACGTTACAGCCAGTTAGGTAGCTGTACTGAACATGAATGCATTGGCCCAGTTGAATGAGGCATACATTTGCATGGTCATCTGAACATAGGAAGGCACCTTGGGCCATTAAACAGGCTGAGGAGAGGATATTTTAAAAAGAGGTCCCTTGCAGCCCTCACTCGGTTACATACAGTGGTACCTCTGGTTACGAACTTAATTTGATCCGGAGGCCTGTTTTTAACCTGAATCTAGGACCAGGTGGCGCTGTGGGTTAAACCACAAGCTTGCTGATCAGAAGGTAAGCGGTTCGAATCCCTGAGACCGGGTGAGCTCCCATTGCTCGGTCCCAGCTCCTGCCCACCTAGCAGTTCGAAAGCACGTTAAAGTGCAAGTAGATAAATAGGGACCACTCTGGCGGGAAGGTAAACGGCGTTTCCATGCGCTGCTCTGGTTTGCCAGAAGCAGCTTTGTCATGCTGGCCACATGATCCGGGGGCTGTCTTCGGACAAACGCCGGCTCCCTCGGCCTATAGAGCGAGATGAGCACGCAACCCCAGAGTTGGACACAACTGGACCTGATGGTCAGGGGTCCCTTTACCTTTACCATATTCTTAACCTGAGGTACCACTTTAGCTAATGGGACCTCCCACTGCCACTGCGCCGCTGCCGCACGATTTCTGTTCTCATCCTGAGGTAAAGTTCTTAACCCGAGGTACTAATCCAGGGTTAGCAGAGTCTGTAACCCGAAGTGTTTGTAACCTGAGGTACCACTGTATTCAGTGGTCTGTGTTTACCTGAGCATTAAGTCTGGACTAAGGATTCTGAGCCCCTGTGTTCTGATTCGGTACATTATATCCAATCACAGAACATTTCAGGATTTGGGCCTCTGCCACTGGCCCTTAAACTCTGACTTATGATTCGCAGCTTGGAACTTTACAGCCAATCACATTGGGAGTGGGAGTGGCCCAGGCCTTCTGAAATGTATATAAGCAGTTGCTTTGCCCCTGTTGTCCAGTTCTGTTTGTTCAATAAAGATTGTTGCTGTTATCACTGTGTCTTGCCTCGTGGGAACCCACCTACACTTCACCTGGGTTTCTGTAGCAGCACAGAGGAACAAGGACGAGCCAGAGAAAGAGAGTTGGCATCACTTTTACTGTTCCTATCCATTGCAACAATAAGTAAGGCATGCAAGTGGACATGCAAGCAGTAAGGCATGCAAGCAGTGCCAAGATAGGACTAGAAACGGGCTCACAGTGAGTGACTGTATTAGCTGTGAGAACAGATAGCTGCTACAGTCACTCTGAGAAGTCTTGCCACAGGAAGGTTGCTTGCTGGGCTCCTGAGTAACTGGCCCTAATTTAATTTAATTAGCTGAAGGATTGAAGTTTAATGCAAGAAAGAAACCAAACACGTATTACTTAACCAGGAACACACACTTGCAAAAGGGTACTAAAATGGCAATAATATGCAACATTGCTTGTTTGGCGTTGTGGATGAGGCCAAGCACCAGAGATGTGGATGTGATAGCTCTGTAGTCTTCGAGGCTCTGAGGAAGGGCATTGGGAATGTCAGACGGAGAGAAGCTACATTTTGCCTGCAGTTGTAATAATTGCACAAGCCCCTGAATTTCTCACCACAAGTGCATTCAAATTACTCAGGAAGAAGCTACAAGCACAACACAGTAAAGAAGTGATTGGTGCTGACGCCTATTTATAGATGTTCTTCCAAAGAAAATGAATTAAATATATTTGTTTTCTGACAGCTATTTGGCCCTAGCAACATGCAGTGTCTAGAATTTAAAGGGAAAACATCGCCTTGAAAATCACTTTTCCTTCAGGACATTTCACAGTTATACTGAACATAAATAAAAGTCCCCTTCCCCACAGTTTATATTTCCTTCCTTCCTTCCTTCCTTCCTTCCTTCCTTCCTTCCTTCCTTCCTTCCTTCCCCTGTTAGTTGTCCATATGCATATGCCCCACTTTTTAAAATTCATCATCATCATCATTTTTAATTTGTATACCGTCTTTCTATCATACAATACTCAAGGCGGTTTACAAGCTGAAGAAACAAAAAATATACATCTTATAACAATCTGATGCAATACAAAAATGTGATAATAAAACATAACTTTAAAATAGGTAACCTATATCAAAAAAGTATCATTCAACAATCATTAGAATAGTATTAATAATAACACATAAAAGTTAAACAGAAATCCACTCAGCAGTTATAATAAATAATTTCTAAACTATAATCAATAAAACAATGGCAAGCCACAGTAGATAAAATAATACAATACAAATTGAGAAGCAGAGACTAGAGGGTGGGGCAAGGCAGGTGGAAAGAGACATTCCGTGATGGAGTCTCTCCCCTCACAGCTCTTCCTCCAGGGCCAGCTCCCTTATGAGGACTCCTAGGTCCGGAGGGTGGGGCAAGGCAGGTGGGAAATTGTATGTGTGAGTGTGAGCTTTGAGCCAAGAATTCCTTGACTGTATACACACCATACATTTAAAGGTTGCGTCCCTCAATGCAGTGCATTTGTGGGCACTGCCAGAGTGCCGGGACCCAGGCTGTAGTCCCAATCCAAGGATAATGTTTGCTGGCACGTAACCTGGTATCATCTTTCCATCTGTAACACAAGGCTTATGTTACTGCCCTACCTTACAGCGTTCTTGTAAGAATTACAGCCAGCTTCTATATTTACATGGAAGCAAGTCCCACTGAATTAATGTGATTTTCTGTCAAGTAAACATATTTAGGATAGTTGCTTTAGCATGAGATCATATGCACATACCTGTAAAACCCATCTAAATATATGGGGGTTACTTCAGAGTAAACGTGTAATGGAGGAGGACGCACTTCAAATAACGTATGTACTGTGATTACAACATTTTTAAATATTGGAAAGCTTTCTCGATGATGATGATGATGATGATGTTAACTATTTCTATTATCTTCATCATCAACATTAGCCAGAAGCACTGTCCTAAGAACATTATATTCACTATGCAGGATACTTGCAAAGATTCATATCCATTTGCCTTTGCCTTTTAAACTATTGAAACGAAAGTGAGGAGAAGATAAAATTTACAGCGAGAGAAGATTGCTTCTGTATAAAATAATTTGGAAAACATTCTGTTTTTAAGGTTGCATTAAGCAAGGAAGTTCTTGAAAAACAGAGGAGGCCGGAGGAAGGAGAGCAGGTGTGAGTCTTAGCCGCGCTGAGGAAAGCTTTTAATCATCACGGCAGGCTAGAAGGTCCTTGAGAAATGGGGACTTCAAATTGAATGGACTCTCTTCCATCGGGTATGATTTGCAAGTGCATCCCCTGCTTACATATATAATGAAGGCTTGATTGTGTTTTTCCCTCTTCAGTGCCAAGCAAAACGTTCTGCAAATCACAGGCAGGAAAGAAGAAAGTGAAATATGAAACAGAAAACATAAAAGGATAGTGTTTCTCAAGGAAATGCATAACACAGAACTTCAACTTTGATACAGGCAATTTCTGACCATTCTCAGGAATGTGTTCTATATGTGCCCCAGTGATAGAGCATCTATCTGTCCCAGGTTCAATCCCCGGTTTCTCCAGGTACGGCAGGGAGAGAATCCTGTCTGAAACCCTGAAGAAGTGCTGCCCGTCAGTGTAGACAATACTGAGCAAGATGGACCTATGATCTGACTCAGAATCAGCAGCTTCCAAGGTTCCTAATTTGCTAGAAACCTTATCCACGATCTCCCGTTCATATTGTTGCAAGTTTGCAGGGCCAGCCTGTATGACGCCCTTCTAATTCCTGGAGTCCTGATCTAGCAAGGGTCAAAATCTAATGGAGGATTCCATTGTTGAATGAGCCTGACCATGGTCATTAGTATAGCAAAGCCAGTGGCTTTGTGCCAAATGAGTGGGCTACGCACCCTCCCCTGGCTGGTAGTAGGAAGGACAAGAGTCAGAGCTGAGTGTGTGAGAGATGAGCTAGAAGCAGGTAGAAGCAAGAGAGCAAAGCCATGCTTGAATCTAGGGCTATGGGAGAAGCAAGACCTTCTGGGGTGTTAAAGCACTGTAGGCCCCTCCATTATAGGCTCAGCTGTAAAGGTAAAGGGACCCCTGACCGTTAGGCCCAGTCGCAGATGACTCTGGGGTTGCGGCACTCATCTCACAGGGAGCCGGCGTACAGCTTCCGGGTCATGTGGCCAGCATGACTAAGCTGCATCTGGCGAACCAGAGCAGCACATGGAAACGGAGTTTACCTTCCCGCGGGAGCGGTACCTATTTATCTACTTGCACTTTGATGTGCTTTCAAACTGCTAGGTGGGCAGGAGAAGGGACCAAGCAACGGGAGCTCACCCCGTCGCAGGGATTCGAACCGCCGACCTTCTGATCAGCAAGCCCTAGGCTCTGCGGTTTAACCCACAGTGCCACCCGCACCCCTTTAAAGCGCTCAGCTGTATATATGTATAAATAAACCATATATCATAAAGATACCAGTTGCTCCAAGGGAGGTTCGACTGGCGCCTTCATTATACACCTTTAGGCGCCAGGCAAAAACGTCCCTCTTCAACCAGGCCTTTGGCCAATTAACATCTAATGCCCTTTTAAAATGTGTTGTGGAAGTGGGGGTTATTGGGTTGTCTTTGTGTTTTTTATATTGTAATTTTATGTTGTGAACTGCCCTGCGATCTATGGGTATAGGGTGGTATACTAATACTTATTGTTGTTGTTGTTGTTGTTGCTGTTGTTGTTGTTGTTTGAAGGAAACCAAATGCCTTGAAACCCTGGAATCTAGCACTGCTCTGAGAGTGGGGCGTTGTGCAACAATATGTTATGCATCAAGTTCAAAAATTCAGAAAAGAAAAAGAAAGACCCTAACTAAAAAACGGGATTTTTTATTTATTTGTTTTTTTAAGGCTCAGTGTGTTTGGGTTTCTACTTCATAGGGGCGACGTTATGCAGAAAACCCAGCAAGTCACCATTACAGCTCATTTCCTCCCACCAGTGGGAGACGGAACAATCCGCTTGATAAACACATCGAATATGCAAAGGAGTTGCAAACTTATATTCAAACTTAAAGCCAAACTGTTTTCATCACTCTCTTCCTCAGCCATTGTATAATGCAGGTGTTTTCTTTTCCTGTCTCCTTCATCTTGCCTGCCTCCCTTACATCTTCAAGCCCTATAATTTACATTTCAACCACCTACCAGCCCAGATGGATATGTTGACTATATTGTTTCATAGCTCTCTGGTTGTTGCTGATGAATAAAACACTTATTTACAAGGAGAGGTGGGTGAGAGTGGGGTGCCAGTTTGTGGGTTTCCTTTTTCTTTTTTCTAATTTAACAGGCTTTGCGGTAAATATGTCGGAACATTAAGAGCGATTATGCCAAGTACTTGCACGAGTGCCAAGTTTGCGTCTGCCAAGCAAATGACATGCTTTAGAGAGTTGACTCTGAATCCACCACAAAGCGGAATTCAGCCTCGGATTATTATTATTTTCTGCAGAGTTCAGAATTGAGGGGAATCTGCGGGCGTTCCAGCACTTCAGCTGTTAACAGAGTCCTTGAAGGTGCATTCTGTATACAGTGGTACCTTGGTTTACAACCATAATCCGTTCCAGAGGTCCGTTTGTAAACCAAAACAGGTTGTAACCCAAGGCGCGCTTTCGCCAATGGGGCCTCCCAAAAAATTTTTCCGTAATCCCCCCAAAAATGGGTTGTAATCCAAAAAAAGGTTGTATACTGGGACACGCGCTTCCAGGTTTGACGTGTTTGTAACATAGCTGTCAACCCTCCCTTTTTTTGCGGGAAACTCCCTTATTCCAATGCCGTTTCCCGCTGCTCTCCCGGATTGTTGATATCCCTTGAATTTCCCGGATTTCAAAGGAAGCAGCTCCTCTCCCTCCCTGCCGGCCAGGGAGGCTCCTCAGCTGTGTTGCTCGGCTGCCAATAAGGAGTCTGAGACCGACTGGGGGCGGAGCTTGCATGCCTTGCGCAGCCAGACCCTCACGGCCAACCAGACAGACAGCCTGCCTGCCGTCTATGTGCTCGCTCTTTCGCTCACCCATTCACGCGCAGCCTCGGAAGCGCAGGATGGCGAGGCTACTTGGTGCCATTGCACCGCCCTCGCGGCATCCCTTATTTTCAAATCCGAAAGTTGACAGCTATGGTTTGTAATCCAAAACGTATGCAAACCAAGATGTATGCAAACCAAGGTACCACTGCATCATGCAAAGTTTGAAAACTACTGGTTCTTGCTAACTCATTGATCTTAAAAGCAACAGCCCCACATAGGGCAAAAGATTCCTGCATTGAGGGGGTTGGACTAGATGGCCCTTGCAGTCCCATCCAGCTCTACAATTCTATGATTCTACCTGGAGATGTCAGTGAGTGAACCTGGGAGCGTCTTCATACTAGCAGGTGCTCTGCTACTGAGCTATGGCACAGCCTCAAAAGTAGGAGACTCAAAGTGCACCCCTAATGTATTTCATAGAATTGTAGAGGTGGAAAGGACCCCGAGGGACATCTAGTCCAACCCCCCTGCAGTACAGGAATATGCAGGTGGCCCATATGGGGATCAAACCCATGACCTTAAGTGTCACCAGCACCACCCTCTAAGCAACTGAGCAGAACTGTTCAAACTGGTTGTGAAGGTTTCTGAAATGTGACTTGAGCAGTGGGATGAGATTAGCACAGACATCGAAAGTAACTAGGCTTGGTACAGGAGCCTTGCTAGATTGTGGTGATAGTTCATAAGGGGTGAGTGGTAGTATGGAAACACCTTTACAGTGGTACTTTGGTTCTCAAACGTCTTGGTTCTCAAACACTTTGGTTCTCAACCTCCAAAAACTCCAAAAAGTAAGTGTTCCGGTTTTCGAATGTTTTTCAGAAGCCGAACATCCGATGCAGCTGTTGGCTATTGTTTTCGGGGCACCTGCACCAATCAGAAGCTGTGCCTTGGTTTTTGAACATTTCGGAAGTCAAGTGGACTTCTGGAACTGATTAAGTTTGGCGCTTTTGTTTTGGCTATTTATTTTGTGTTTTTGTTTTTGAGGCTTTTTCGATTAATTTGTTTTGTGACTGTGTGGAACCCAGTTCAGCTACTGATTGTTTGATCATGTGACTGGAGAAATGGATAAAAGCCTCCCATCCAAACAATGACTATCATCAGCGCAGGTAAGAAAAAAAAATTAATTTTAATTTTTTTCATCCACAATACTGTCTTATTTGTTTTATAGTACAGTACATTGATTATTGCTTTCATTTTACGGATCAATGGTCTTGTTAGATTGTAAAATTCATGTTAAATGGCTGTTGTAGGGGTTGTTTTTAAAAGTCTGGAATGGATGAATTCGTTTTGCATTATTTTCTATGGGAAAGTGCCCTTTGGTTTTGGAATGCTTTAGTTTTGGAATGGACTTCTGGAACGGATTAAGTTTGAGAACCAAGGTACCACTGTATTAGGACCAACCCCAAATGTCACAAGAACTGTTCATCAGGCTGGAGAAAAACCTAGGCATGGTGAAGTCTGTACTTTGTACTGATTCAAAAGCCACTGATTCACATATTCAGGTACTAGTATATTTGGAGTACCAGTGCAAACAAGTGTCTCCAAGAGACTGAGTAAACTAAAAGAACACATTGAATGTGTGAATTATGTACTGTGAGAGCAGTACAAGTGAAAAGGATCTAGGAGTCTTGGTAGACCACAAACTTGACATGAGTCAACAGTGTGATGCAGCAGCTAAAAAAGCCAATGCAATTCTGGGCTGCCTCAATAGGAGTATAGCATCTAGATCAAGGGAAGTAATAGTACCACTGTATTCCGCTCTGGTCAGACCTCATCTGGAATACTGTGTCCGGTTCTGGGCACCACAGTTCAAGAAGGATACTGACAAGCTAGAACGTGTCCAGAGGAGGGCAACCAAAATGGTCAAAGGCCTGGAAACGATGCCTTATGAGGAACGGCTTAGGGAGCTGGGTATGTTTAGCCTGGAGAAGAGAAGGTTAAGGGGTGATATGATAGCCATGTTCAAATATATAAAAGGATGTCATATAGAGGAGGGAGAAAGGTTGTTTTCTGCTGCTCCAGAGAAGCGGACATGGAGCAATGGATTCAAACTACAAGAAAGAAGATTCCACCTAAACATTAGGAAGAACTTCCTGACAGTAAGAGCTGTTCGACAGTGGAATTTGCTGCCAAGGAGTGTGGTGGAGTCTCCTTCTTTGGAGGTCTTTAAGCAGAGGCTTGACAGCCACCTGTCAGGAATGCTTTGATGGTGTTTCCTGCTTGGCAGGGGGTTGGACTGGATGGCCCTTGTGGTCTCTTCCAACTCTATGATTCTATGATTCTATGAATTATTCTCCTACACAGTATACATATATATTTCACATTCTTAGTATGATATTCCAAGAGCATGACAATGACTAGAATGACTTGGTTCTTGGGCTCATTGTGGGAATCATTGATCTCTGGCCTAATCTGCTCTTGGAAATGAATCGCTTGGTAGTGCCATCACTAACCATCATTGTTGCTTAATGTGCGTTATTGTTGCTACTATGCGAACAACATTCAGTCTCATTACTGAATAACATAAGTTCAGCAACATGAAGTACTATGTAATTGTTTAGATGAAATACAATGCGATTGTTTGGATGTGACTTGTGTTGAACCATATTTTGTTATGCACAGTGCAATAACATTCATTTGTCTGTGGCACTCAGTCAAGGTTGATCTGTGAATATTTTCCAGCTACTATATAGCCCATTGTTACTGTAACTTTTGACTGCTGGTGCTTCTTGTCAAGGAAAATCGGGGGGGGGGGGGGAATTCTTTGGGCTTTATGTAGGTTAGCCTATCAATGGAATTGCGATTTTTTTAGAAAGAAAGAAAGAAAGAAAGAAAGAAAGAAAGAAAGAAAGAAAGAAAGAAAGAAAGAAAGAAAGAAAGAAAAGAAGAAGAAGAAGGAGGAGGAGGAGGAGGAGGAGGAGGAGGAGGAGGAGGAGGGGGAGGGGGGAGGAGGAGGAGGAGGAGGAGGAGGAAGGAAGGAAGGAAGGAAGGAAGGAAGGAAGGAAGGAAGGAAGGAAGGAAGGAAAGTCCAAATTCTACAAACAACATTTTATCTATTCTCTCTGTCGTTCTTTCCTCTAAGAGTGGTGCAATCTCTGGCAAAAATCAATTGATTTTTCTTTTGGAGGGGAAAAAGAAAAAAACTTTCTTAACATCAGAATTATTCTAATTTTAACTTGAGTCTATTTAGCATGATTGAAAGGGAGGCTGCTGTTACAGGGAGCTGCTTTGCTTTTGTAAGAAAAAATGGTAATTCGAGAAGATCAGAGCTGATTAGATAACACAATGGGAGCCTTGAAGGAGTTCCTTCCAACAACTTACCCACCCACTCACCTCCGTTATACATGTAATATTCTTGAAAAGAAACCATCCTCTAGTTACAGATTTAATTCTGCTACCTTCCATAATGGCCTTTCAATCTAAGCAGGACTCTGCAGATCTAAAAGTCGTTCTTGATTTTCTATCTTTCTTCTTTTAATCAGGGGAATGCTTTAAACTTTGATGCACTCGTATTCTTGGGTTCCATTTAGGTAAATCTCTGGTTCATTCATTCATCCAATGTTGTTTCAAGCTGTTTTTAGCCAGGTAATTTTAGCATTTGTTTCATAAATATAATCCATATGAAGGTTTGTGCTTCAAATAGGAATAAGAAGCTGCAGGGTTGTTCTCACAATGGCTAATGTCTGTGTGCAAACACATAGCCACGCATGAAGGACTCATGAAGAAGTTCTGAAATCCTTTTTAACTGGGTTCCTGATCCTGATCCATTTGAAAATGGAATCAGTGATCTGCCCACCACTGCTGAGTTTCTTCTTCACTGAATTCTGTGGTCTTCCAGATCTAATCATTAATTGGGCAGGAGTCAAATTAACAGAGTTTTTCATATGGGCAAGTTGAGTTACTGAACAACTGGGCCAAATTTGGAATGCAGAGGTTACCCTTGGCTTACCCAACAAGTCTCACAGGGTTGTATCCAAATGAGTACTGTGTGGATGTTCTGTCAGTGTGAGAATTTCTGCTTGTGCAATGGAAGGTTCTTCCACCTAATTAATCTGCTCAAGGGGTACCCCTAACTTTCTGGAGCAGATTTGGGGAGGGCACAGGGAACACCACAGAAGGAAGGGGAAATTCCTGCTGCACAAATGGAAATCATTGGGGTGATGGGACGTATTAGTTGAATATCGTCCCAAGTGGAATCCTCCTTGCACCTGTAGTGGTCATTGGTTCAGACAGCCACTACAGGCAGTTGTGTCCTGAAAATCTTCTCCAAGCTCTTTCCTTGTTCCACGTTCACAGAAAGGAGGCGGTGCCCCTGCAAACTAATTATTGTGACAGCATCTTTGCTTCACCCCACGAGAACCTGGACTCCTGACATTGGGAGTAAATTCAATTGAACACAAGTGGGATTTAAGCACCCAAAGTAAACTATAACCAGTCCAGATTAAGATTGGCTGAAGCCTTGGAGCTACACTTATTTGTAGGGGGAAGGAGTTTTTAAAAATGCACAAAGATACACCTGTGGTCCCACAGAGCTTTCCATGAATGGAAGGAAGTAGGGAAAGAAACTCCTGATATCTCCCCTACAATTCCAAAGGATCTCCCAATTCTTTGGAGCAGTTTGGGAGGGGGGCATAAAGGGCTGCAGAGGGAACGAAAATCAACACAAATCACCTCCCCGCCCTCTTCCATTTATGGATGTTTCCTCCTTCTGTGAACAGAGGGACGCCATTGGATACAACCCAATGTGTCAGCCCATCCCTGCTGTTGGAATAAAGTTTCTTATCAGCTTTTGCAGTCCAACATTAAAGATGAAAATAACTATGCAAAGATAGTTTATTGGATTCTAATTATCAGAATAACTCTGCATACACACACACACACACACACACACACACACACACATATCACATACACACACACATCAGGAAGTTCTGGATATTTATAACAACCTGATGCAGAATATAAAAGCAAGATAACATTAGCAGTGGGATTTCTGCAGCAAGTGGAGACTGTTGGAGACTGGAAGCCCATGGTGAGAAGCAGAGGTATGAAAGCAGCCAGCTTTCAGCAGTTGACATAAGGATAATGTCTGATCTGATTCAGAGCAGGCTAGGCAAAGCTTACCTGCCTTGTCCTGAGAATCCTGGAATGATAAAAAGATATGCTATCATCCAAACATGCAGACAAACAGCAGGAGTTAATCTCCATCTTTGTGTAACCTTCAGAGTCCGATGTGAGACACTGAAAATAAATAAAACTCATTGGTTACAAAGACTAGATGTGGTTAATTTCAGAGTTCACAGCAGCAACAATATGTAAGGCTGCCCCTCTCCTGGAAACAAGGTGAGGGGAGATGATGAAAGGGTTTGCATCTGTCCACGTTGACTTCATTAGTGCCCAGGCATTTGGAAACTTCAAGCCACATCTGGATCACTACATTTCTTACATATGACAGCAGGTACAAGCAATATGATATTGAATGTGGCATTAAAATTGTGTAAGTTAAATGCAAGATTCTTGAAGTTATGGGGTCAGCAAAGAGCTCAGCCCTTAGGCCTCTATCTCTTATTATTTTGCTGGAGAAGATGTGGAAAGGAAACATAGACATACTTGTGGTTCTGCCTCTCATTGAAGGACACAGAGAAGGGAAAAGAAGTCATTGGCAGTCTCTGGTACCCCAGCTGCCCTCCCCATAAATAATTCTTTCATTGGTCATTCACAGGACTGGGCTAAAGAGCTGGGCTCTATCTAATGAAGTAGATACGGGGTAGCCAACCCCAGATGTGGTTGGACTCCAACTCCCACCAGCCCTGACCATTCGCCATGTTGGGTGGCAACTGATGCATCTCAAGGTCACCACATTGCAACAGACCACTAGGGAGCTTCAGCTCAAGTTGAGCCACTCCTTGGCGAGGAGGACTCTAGTGCAGGCATCCCCAAACTTCGGCCCTCCAGATGTTTTGGACTACAATTCCCATCATCCCTGACCACTGGTCCTGTTAGCTAGGGATCATGGGAGTTGTAGGCCAAAACATCTGGAGGGCCGCAGTTTGGGGATGCCTGCTCTAGTGGTTCATTTGATCACTGCATATTCTCTCAGCAGGATAGAAGATGAACAGTGAAGCACACTGTGCACAACTGCTTTCAGTTGGTGGAATTAATCATAGTCTCAAGAGAGGTAGCAGTTCGGGGAGAAACTGCAATGTTGAGAAATTTCAGGTTGTTGGGCCTTCTATCTGAGCAACACAGCCATTGCTTCAGAACCCACAGGGTACTTCTTAGAAAAATTAGGCTCTTGCAAGATTTATTGAGTTCATATTTAATTGATGTGGAACATAGTAATTTCATCTGAGTCTCACTATGAATGAGTAGGGCCAAAGTTGACACATGACATTTAAACTGTGAGACCTATGAAACCATTTCAAATGCAGGTTTTCTGCATACTGCATTTTAGAGTATCTCCTGCAGCAGTTCAGGCAAGCAACTACACTACTGCAGTTTGTCTTATACTGGGTAGGGGGAGAAAGAAAACTATATTACCAGATACAGGTAGATAGCCGTGTTGGTTTGTCATAGTCAAAACAAAATAAAAAATAAAAAGTGTGCATGCACACGAAAGCTCATACCAAGAACAAACTTAGTTGGTCTTTAAGGTGCTACTGGATGGAATTTTTCTATTTTATATTACCAGAAATATCCATAACAAAAGGAGAATCAGGGCAGTGGTTTAATTTTTGTTCCCAGCTTGATAACACAGCAAGCATAGGTAATTAAAAGGGGGGATTTATTGCAAAAACAAACAGATAGCTCCAGACAGCTCTGACAAAGCTTCCAGCATCATTACTCAAGATGACCCTTCTGAAGACTGCTTCCGGCCACGACAGAAGATATTGAACTTACGGCTCTTGTTTTGCTTCTTGTCTAGCAGCCCTCCCATTCATCGACTCCTAGGACTTAGTGGATCAATTCCAACCCCTTCCTGGTCTGAGAGGCTGAGTCTATTCACTCCTATTTGTGCCTCCTGCGAGCTTTGGCTGTGTTCTAGCCTGCTCTCTGCTACTGCCTTATCAAGCTGTCAAGGTCAGGAAGAGCTGAAGTTTGCAGCTGCCAGCTCTCCCCTGCGTGACTAGCATCTAAGCCTCTCTGTTCCTGGCTGCTTTCTACAGTTGGCTGCAAACCTTCGCTGGGAGCTGGCTCATTCCTGATGCCCAAGTTTAGTGAGCCTGGGGAGGGGGGCTGAACTTGTATTGAGTTGTTTCCTTTATTATATCTAACCACTCTAATTAAAAAGAGATGCGATGGCAGGTATAAAGGTAAAGGGGTAAGAGGACCCCTGACCATTAGGTCCAGTCGTGACCGACTCTGGGGTTGCGGCGGTCATCTCGCTTTATTGGCCGAGGGAGCCGGCATACAGCTTCCAGGTCATGTGGCCAGCATGACTAAGCCGCTTCTGGTGAACCAGAGCAGCGCATGAAACACCGTTTACCTTCCCGCTGCAGCGGTACCTATTTATCTACTTGCACTTTGACGTGCTTTCGAACTGCTAGGTGGGCAGGAGCAGGGACCGAGCAACGGGAGCTCACCCCATCGCGGGGATTCGAACCGCCGACCTTCTGATCGGCGAGCCCTAGGCTCTGTGGTTTAACCCACAGCGCCACCCACGTATAGGCAGAGGCAATTTGGAAAGGCAGAAAGCGCCATATATAGAATCAAACTGGATGTGACACTGATTGCATGGGTGCAATTCATTTGCATCCCTATTTGTAATTAATAGTTCATTCAAGTTTTTGCATACTCTTGTTATACAGTATCACAATCCCCCTACCCCACCCCACCCCACCCCACCCCACCCCTCCTCCTATTATCCCAGCAATGGAGCAGCTTGGCTCCTTCTCATCCCACCGAGGTAACAGAATCAGACTGTGACCCTTCAAACATCGACGCTGAATGGCAAAACCAAGTCCAAAAGAATTCTCCTGTTTTGTAGCCAGTGATTCCTGAGTCACAGTGGCAAACCCATTCAAAAAAGAGACTCACCTCCAGCCCTCTTTTCGAAGGGGTGACAGGTGGTCTATTTGCAGTGCCTCCCTTAAAACACACATGCAATATATGGAATTACTCTTTGGTTCACAAACAGTCTCGAGGTAACCCCTTAAAAACTGAATTCATTCATTATTCAAAAACCAATCAACTGATGATTTATGCAAATATATCCCAGATTGCTGAATCTCTCTCTCTTTTTTTTTTGCCAGTGCAGTGTAGTTATTTTGAGCTGTTGTCTTTCTCTCCCCCCCCCCCCAGTAGCAGGACTCCTATGGAATTTGAAACAGGGTTGCAGGGGGGGGGGGTAGAGTTGGAAAGTAAATGGGCATTTTATATTTAACTTCCTTTGGCAATGTTTTCTTTTGAAATGATTAAGATAAGTTGTTGTTCTTAGCCACGTTAAATGTGCACTCTGCCCCTGCCCTCTTTTGTAACGTTTTATTTTGAAATCTTTAAATATTTTAGTTTTCTGTTAACTTTAAATGTATACTTGATTTCCTTCGGTAATATTTTATTCTGAATTGTTTTATTTGATTTTTTAATGTAGACATTAAACTGCTTTGAGGTGTCCCCCCCCCTTAAATAAACAAATAAATGATAGCTTTTTTTCCAACTGGAACTCATCAGAACTCAGTTTTGGCACCTCTCAGGTGGGCCCCATTGCCATTATAAGAGAACAAGGGAGGCATCCATGGTGAATTCTGGCCCCTCTTTTTCTAGAAAAATAGCACTTCTTCTTCTTCTTCTTCTTCTTCTTCTTCTTCTTCTTCTTCTTCTTCTTCTTCATACGACCAGGTGAATCTACCATTCCATAGCAATCTCTAAACGGCCTTGGTCCTGTATACCTGAAGGAGCGTCTCCACCCCCACCGTTTAGCCCGGACACTGAGATCCAGCGCCGAGGGCCTTCTGGCAGTTCCCTCATTGCGAGAAGCAAAGCTACAGGGAACCAGGCAGAGGGCCTTCTCGGTAGTGGCGCCCGCCCTGTGGAACGCCCTTCCATCAGAAGTCAAAGGTACTAACAACTATCTGACATTTAGAAAATGCCTGAAGACAGCCCTGTTCAGGGAAGTTTTTAATCTGTAACATGTGTATGTATTTTATTGTATGCTGGAAGCCGCCTAGATTGGCCAGGGAGACCCGGCCAGATGGGCGGGGTACAAATAATAAATTATTATTATTATTATTATTATTATTATTAATCTGCATGTGCGAAAGAATGAGTCTACTAAGATCACATACCTCAGGCTTGGAACATCCCCTGTCTGAGATTCTAGATAGCTGTTGCTAGTCAGTATGTACAATGCTGGGTGGGTCAGTTGCCTGGATGTCCCTATTTTCATCACAGAAATGCTGGAAGGTTATGGACTCAGAATAAGGCAACATCCTATGTTTCTATGAGAACAATGCCTGAACAGGACCATTGAAATCCAGTCTGGTATAGTGGTTGAGAAGGTGTGAGGAATCTGTAGCCTTCTTGGTGTTGCTGGACCACAACTCCCAGCACACCTGGCTATTGGTCATGCTCTCTGGGGATTATGGGAGTTGAAGTCCAACAACAACAGAAGGGCCGCAGGTTCCACACCCCTGAGTTCAAGCGTTGGACTAAGGCTAAAGAGGAAACAGGTTCAAATTCCAAAAAAAAAAAGAGCTTATTGAGTGTCCAACCAGTTGCTAACTCTCACCCTAGCCTGCATCCAAAGGTTGGTGTGAGGTTAAAGTGGTGGAGAAGTTAGCCCTGGGCTTCCTGGAAAAAGGTGAGCTAAAAATGTAATAAAGAAATACATAAATAATAGGTAAAGGTAAAGGGACCCCTGACCATTAGGTCCAGTCGTGTCCGACTCTGGGGTTGCGGCACTCATCTAGCTTTATTGGCCGAGGGAGCCGGCGTACAGCTTCCAGGTCATGTGGCCAGCATGACAAAGCCGCTTCTGGCAAACCAGAGCAGCACACGGAAACGCTGTTTACCTTCCCACCAGAGTGGTTCCTATTTATCTACTTGCACTTTGACGTGCTTTCGAACTGCTAGGTGGGCAGGAGCTGGGACCGAGGAATGGGAGCTCACCCCGTCGCAGGGATTCAAACCGCCAACCTTCTGATCAGCAAGCCCTAGGCTCTGTGGTTTAACCCACAGCGCCACCTGGGTCCCTTACATAAATAATAGCACTCACAAAAACTATGAAAACATGATTTTGGTACACTCTTAGTCTGGGACTGGAAAAAGGGTATCAGCTGCACCTTCTTGCATTTTTGCAAGCCTTACAAAAAAAGACAATCGTTCCCTGGGGTGCATAGTGCTTGGAGAATGAGGACTATATTCATTGTTTGCAGGCTCTAGAAAACACAGACTGGAATGCACAGAATAGACTGTGGAGCTCAATTTTTTACACCATAAATTTGAAAAGTGTGGTCAGTGATCTAGGTTTAAGTCTAGGGGTCACAGAAGTGAATTCTTTCCTGTACAGCATGTTCTCACCTTTCTGCCCTTGTTATTAGCAGCCGGCGAATTTTCCTGCACCACTCAGAGCGGTGCTATTAAAGATGGTCTGCAAAGTAAAGGAAAACCAACAGTTCCAGCAACCCTGGGAAATGAAAACAATAGACCTTTTCCACCCCTCCATGTACATCACTCTATTAGTACATACCAGGTGAGCCAGGTTTGGGGTAGGACTGCTCAGTTTGCTAATATTTACTTGCATGGTATTCCTCCCACCCCCAGAAGCTGCACCTTCAAACGGCATTAATGGATCTCGCCCTCCCCACAAACATTAGACAGTGTGATATGTGAATTTTTGCCAGGTTTCCCGTCATCAGTGGAACAGTGCCATCTTCAGGATGCTAAACTCAAACTCTCCATTGTGCAAAGCCCCAAATTTGCAATCAAGAACTAGAAACCACTGAAGTTGAAAATGTAAGTGTCAAAAATTAGCCCTGGTCGATCAGTCTGACAAACTGTGCTATTTTACAAATTGTCCAATATCATGGCTCACCAACAAAAATATTATATTAAACCAGCTGCTAGTGGTGATTAGAGTTGGCTCATCTCTCATTTCAGGGAGCTACAAAGCACACGGGGTTCCTCTTTGTTGCGATGCAATTATGCGAGTCCTTGTACTTTGTCAGACCGTGAGGCCACATCGTACGATGAACCGCATGAGAAGCTTGCATGGTGCCTGTGACTGGCTGAGCATCTTCCTTGACTGTGCAGGGTGTGATGTGAGCTAGAAGGCTTCTTCACACAATACATGTGTGTAGGAAAAAAATGCAATTGGACAGTGGGGGAGAAGAGCGCTATTATGCCCACTCTTCTCCTGGCCTCTATGCAGTCCAACTATCCCTATCTATCAGAGGTAGTCCTCATTTCCTGGTACCTGAAACCTGGAAAATCCCTATCCTGCTTATGGCTCCATTTTTGCCTTTTGCAGGATTTCTTGTTACTTGCAAATGCACCATGTAAGTGCTATGGAGAGATTTTTAAAAAGCAATGTGTTTGCACCATGCTGGCCTCCCCAGCACCAGACCCCTTTGCCTCCCCTTCCCGGTAAGCAACAGCAACCCACCTGCTGGGAACCATCATGGCTCTGAACCACACAGCAAGTTGCTTCTGCCAGCAACCTTTTTCAGCCGTGGACCGGTCCACCGTCCCTCAGACCATGTGGTGGGCCGGACCAAAATTAGAAAAAAAAAAATATGAACGAATTCCTATGCCCCACAAATAACCCAGAGATGCATTTTAAATAAAAGCACACATTCTACTCATGTAAAAACACAATGATTCCCGGACCATCCGCGGGCCGGATTGAGAAGGCGATTGGGCTGCATCCGGCCCACGGGCCTTAGGTTGCCTACCCCTGTGCTAGAGTCCCTTCACCACCTGCACATTTTAGCAGCAATATATTATGTATTTACAAAGGCCAGGGCCTTTTCTAAAGTGGCTCCCCGATTTGGGATTCCCTCTCCAAACAGACGGGTCTGGTGTTGACATAGCAACCATTTTGGTGCCTGATAAAGACTTTCCTCTTTGTCCAGGCATATAAGATGACAGTTTAGTTGGGATTTTGTCTTACTCTGGTCTTTGGTTTGATGTTTTTGGTCTGATTTTCTTTCTTTTTTTCATTTGGCTGTATAATGCTGATTGTTTTTTGCGTTTATTTATTTGTTGAATATATTTCTGCGGTGCCTCTCATTAAAATAATACCGAGGCAGAGCACAATAAAACAATTTGATGTAGCATGGCAAGTCTAAAACAATTCAATACACAATAAAAACTATTCAATTTAAAACAAAAACACACATAACCCAATTACAGTGACCAGGAATCATTCAACCGGTATCAGAGGCCAGGGAAAGCTTGAGTAAATTGGTATGTTTTTAGCAGCCACTGTAATTCTAATAAGTTTTATTCACACCTTTGTGGGATGCCTTGGAATCATTCCAAAAGCTGAGATACTGTTTGTTTGTTTTTAAGTAAACAAATGAATAAATTAAACCAAAAGGACAAACGCCTTCCTGGCTTTTAAAGCAATTCACACCAGTCTACTGCAAAGTAACTAAGCAGAGCAAGCAGCAAACATATTGGAGCCTTCAGAAACAGAAGGGGATGCAGACATTTGTAATATATATAAAGCTTCATTATACTGAGCAAGATCATTCATCCATCTAGCCCAGCATTGTGGACACCCTCTGGGGCGTCAGACAGGGTGAGACAGGCCTGGCCATTCCAGGGACTAAACCTGGGACCTTCTGCATGCAAAGGTGATGCTCTGGCTTCAGGCACCAGACCCGTTGACAGACCAGTTCTGCATTACAAAAATGTCTGCAAACATGACATGAAGGCTGGCAACATCAACTGCACCATGTGGAAATCCTTTGCAGATGACCACAGTGCCTGGAGACAGACAGTCAGGTTGTGCATCCATAGCAGTGACCAGATGCTTTCATCTGCTCCCAAGACAGATGGATGCTAACTTGCCAACTTTGCAACTACTGAGCTACAGCCCTTCCTTATCTGAGCATTGCAAGCATGTCCCTGTTTTCATCAGTGAAATATTGCCAGGCATGGCCTTCATGCAGAGCTCTGCAACCTATGTGCATAAACATTGCACACAGGCGATCCCTCTGCTTCCACAGCTGAAGGAAGAACTTTTATGAATACCAGTTGCTGGAAACCACAGCAGGACAGAGAGTTCAGAGCCTGTTTGTGGGTTTCCTACAAGCATCTGTTTGGCCACTGTGAGAACAGGATGCTGGACTAGATGGGCCATTGGTCTGATCCAGCAGGCTTCTTTAATGTCCTTATGCTCCCTCTATGTGATGGGAGACCCAAGGGCAAGCTCTTCAGTCTTGTGTACACCTGCATGCTCAGAAATTCTGTTCCGATGACCTCTGGATCAACGTACAGTGGACAGGGAGAGGATGCAGAATCCCACAGACCTTGGATTCATGTTGCACAATTCAGTGTGTAAACTTCTAGATTCCCCCCTCTCCAAAGGCATGCAGAGATGTGGTCTTGAAAGAGGTTGGAAACTCTGAAGAAATGAGGGCTTTTGAAGTTTAAGAGTGGTGGAAATTACAGCTGGGGGTGGGCAGGAGACCAGTGGAGAAGCACTTCCTGGGGGTAGCAGAGAGGAAGCAAGTTCTCTGTAGTCAGACTGGCCCCCGTCATGCTATGGGGCTCCTTTGGTGCTCTGGGTAAGAGTGGCCAATTCAAGGGGGGAAGAGCAGGAAGATACATGTGCTAATGAGCTCGTTGGTGGAAAAACAACTACCAGACTTTTAGAAGAC
Organism: Darevskia nairensis; assembly: GCA_034642065.1. Classification (NCBI taxonomy): domain Eukaryota; kingdom Metazoa; phylum Chordata; class Lepidosauria; order Squamata; family Lacertidae; genus Darevskia; species Darevskia nairensis. The sequence continues at coordinate 5,436,486 of JAWWNI010000329.1, forward strand.
ATCTGAAGGCAGCCCTATTTAGGGAAGCTTTTAATGTTTAACAGACTATTGTATTTTAATATTTTGTTGGAAGCCGCCCAGAGTGGCTGGGGAAACCCAGCCAGATGGGCGGGGTATAAATAATAAATTATTATTATTATTATTATTATTATTATTATTAAAAGTAGGATCGAAGCTCAGTAGAGTACGCCAGAGGCAAACAGAAGATAGAATGGGATCTACTGGTAAATCTCTGGGTGATTTGCGAGAGATTAGCAAGGGATCTGTTTTTTAACTCCCAGTTGTTTCACATTAACAATAATAAAATGTTGTTGTTGTTGTTGTTGTTTAGTCATTTAGTTGTGTCCGACTCTTCGTGACCCCATGGACCAGAGCACGCCAGGCACTCCTGTCTTCCACTGCCTCCCGCAATTTGGTCAAACTCATGTTGGTAGCTTCGAGAACACTGTCCAACCATCTTGTCCTCTGTTGTCCCCTTTTCCTTGTGCCCTCCATCTTTCCCAACATCAGGGTCTTTTCCAGGGAGTCTTCTCTTCTCATGAGGTGGCCAAAGTATTGGAGCCTCAGCTTCAGGATCTGTCCTTCCAGTGAGCACTCAGGGCTGATTTCCTTCAGAATGGATAGGTTTGATCTTCTTGCAGTCCATGGGACTCTCAAGAGTCTCCTCCAGCACCATAATTCAAAAGCATCAATTCTTTGGCGATCAGCCTTCTTTATGGTCCAGCTCTCACTTCCATACATCACTACTGGGAAAACCAGTAGTGTTTTTAACTATATGGACCTTTTTCGGTAAGGTGATTCTCTGCGTTTTAAGATGCTGTCCAAAAAATGCTAGGACGCTGGTTCACAAAAAGCTTGTGGGCAATCAGGAGTGCCATTTTGGGGGGAAAGCTTGGTAATGGTAATTTTAAAAAAAAACAAAAAAAAAAACCTCAGCTGAGCATGTACTCACTTCATTCCTAAATTCAAAGTGCATGGGCACTCTCTTGAGACTTTCTATTTTGCATCTGGTTTTCAACCATGGATCTCAGGGTTATAAGGGTGGTTTAAAAAAAAAAAAAAGGAGTTCCCACAAGGCTGATGTCTGTTAAGTGTAAAGTATAATGGACGAAATAATATCGACTGATGACCGAGAAGGAAACGGCCCAATATATTCTGTTATCTTGGCATTCCAGAATTAGATGTGAAATGGGTTTCATTTCAGTTAGTTTTAATATTCAAGCTGTGTGTGTGTGTGTGTGTGTGTGTGTGTGTGTGTGTGTGTGTGTGTGTGTAAAGTTTGCAAAGTTCAAATGCAATGTCAAGGGAGTTAAAAGCTTGTGAGAAATTATTCTGTGTTCCATCCGCAGTGAAAAATTATCAACATGCATCAGTGGCTGCTGAAGCAGGGACACACGGCTCAAGTGAAGTTTTTGACTTTGACAAAGAGGCAGAACAAGAGAAATTACGGAGTTATCAAGGAAGCATTTCTAGGGAGAGTGGAGTGGCGGGGCAGGGGTGGAGAGAGAGAGAGATGTCAGAGGGTGAAGTAATCAGATTGAATATGTGACCTTTGCTTCTTCATGAGGTAACATGCTGAGTGAAAATCAAGGAAGAGAATAAAACATTATTTGGACATAATTGTCACTCTGGATCCATATAAAATATTTTGAAGAAGTGGGAAGCACCAGCAGCAAGAAAAGTGGTGAGGACACTGGGTGTTGGTGTTGTTTTTAAAAAGGGTTCTCCCAGCCCCCACCCAGCCTGCATCCCAGTTGTATGGGAGGGGTTCCTCAATGTTTCATTTATTTCAAACACTTTCATGCAGAATTTCCAGAGCAGCGTACAACACCGTCAAAATATAACAACACAATCATAAATACCTTATGAAAACCAATTCAGCAATTACATTAAAAGTGTGTTAGTATGCTCAATCATATACAGCAGGTAGTACGTTCAATAATTAGGAAAGTCCTGGGTAAATGGATGGGCTTTTCACATGTGTGGAAAGCACAATATAGATGACCTATGCCATATTTCATGGGATGACTGTGCCACATGGTAGGTGCCACCACTGCGTTGCAAACACCCCTTTTCTGCTGATCTGCAACTGAATTTCCAAAGGCCATGGTACCACCAGAAGGGCCTTATCTGCACATTTCTGTGCACAGACAGATCTACATGGGAGGAAACATTCCTTTGGGTGACCTGGACCAAAGCTTTTTAAGGCTCTGAGCACAGGCTTAGAATTCTCCCATTGGTCCTTCTCGTGGTTGAGGCTCAGATCTGAAATTAAAATAGGTGCTGGGGCTGAAGTCTGGTTCAAAGCAATGGCTGGAAATAACAGGTTGTCCTTTTCCAAGATGACACTCAACAAATTTAGCCCTAGTACCCAAGGTGTCAAATTCCCAGTTTGGGCTGATCTGACATAGAATTTGATGGTCATGATTGTGTGGTTCAGTTAAGAACATCAGAAGACTTCAAGGGTTCATCTCGTCTACCATCACGTTCTCACAGTGGCCAACCAGATGACTGCAGGAAACCAGCAAGCAGGACCTGAGCACCAGAACACTGTCCTCTCCTGTAGTTTCCAGCAACTGGTATTCAGAAGCATACTGCCTCCAGCTGCTAAGTCAAGTTAATTTAAGAAGCTGAAGAGCAGAGTAATTGGAAAAAATCAGAGTAGAGCAAGACTGGAGTAGAGCAAAACATGGAAGCGCTAGATTAACTAAGTAATCTTAGAGTAATTAGTAGTTCATGCTTACCAGTGCTTGCAAAATCTGTCTCTGCTGGATTCCACCTTGGATATTGGGAGCCTACTTTGCCACATATTTTCAGTTACTGCTCTGGCGAACATGTTTGAATATGCTGTTCTTCTGGAGACATATGCCTGGACTTCTGTATGGAAAGTGAAGTGTGATTCATATTTTTAAAAGGAAGCTAAGGGAAACTTCCCAATCCCAACAAGCTAGTTTTGGTTTTTTTCCAAGCAGTCGTCAATGCTCTTTAAAAATTTGCAGCTAGCCAAAGCCTGCAATCCTCTCATCTATGAAGACATCCCACAGACAATGAGTTGACAAATAGCCCTGCTGTTCAGGCCTCCTTCTTCTGGATTTGTAAGCAGCTGTTGTTCCACAGGACAATAAAGCAAATGGATCGTCTTGCTTCTGCTGTATTGAGAATTTTGACAAGCATTTATTCAGAGAGTGCTCTTCAAGTGGAACCCTGGGAGCTCCAGCAGAGACTTCGGCATGCATCACTAAAATATTTGTGGCTGTGACGCCGAGAGAAATGACATTCATGACACTTCTGAAAGTAGGCAGCCCAGCACTGGGTTTGGCGCAATAAAAATGAACATGCCTGGCTTGTAGGAAACCTGGGCGTGAGCCGTGCTAAAACAATAGAGCATTTACCATAACCAAATGAAGGTCCACAGAAAAGACCTCATTGGGATTTTGAAAGCAAAATGGTCACACAGCTTGTCTAAAGGCAATTTTGTACTTTAAATGATGACCTTCCGTCGTTTGACTCTCGGTTGCAAGGAATCCAAGGCAGCTTCCAAACATAATAATAATAATGATAATAATAATAATAATAATTTATTAATTATACCCCGCCCATCTGGCTGGGTTTCCCCAGCCACTCTGGGCGGCTTCCAACAAAATATTAAAATACAATAGTCTGTCAAACATTAAAAGCTTCCCTAAACAGGGCTGCCTTCAGATGTCTTCTAAAAGTCTGGTAGTTGTTTTTCTCTGACATCTGTTGGGAGGGCGTTCCAGATTCTAAAAATAGCAAGGAAATAGCTTGGGAAATGATCGTGTTTTTCCACTGCTCACTGAAAGGCAAATCCTGATAGATTCAAGAGGACCTCCCTTTGACTATATGTATTCCATCGTTTTGCCACCATGACCCAAAAGGATCTGTCTTGCATGTCCACCCACTTTACATGGAAAGCAAAGGTGGTGTGTAGTGGTTGTTGTTGGATCTGGACTGGGTGACCCAGGTTCAAATCCCTGCTCAGTCATGAAGCTCATTGGGTGACCATGAGCTAGTCACTATCTCTTCACCTGTCAGAGGCTGGCCTGAAGAGGAACAGGACTGGGAGATGGTCCCTCCTTCCCCTTTGCTTCTTTCGGAAGAGGAGGGGGAGGAGGAAGAATTCCCCCCCCCATTCTCCAGTAGCGGCAAGAAGAGACGGAGACAGGTAACAGACGCATCCTTAGAGAGCCTGGGAATTCCTCCCACTCTAAAGACACGTCGGTCAATCAGGATCCAGGAACAGAGAATGCAAAGATGTGGGACTCCGGGGACTTTACGTAAGGACACAGGATGTTGCTGGGGACGGAAAAGGAGGGGCTCAGAGTAGGCAACGTCCTGCTAGCATCCAGGACTAGATCTCTTGCCTCGTTCCAAGATTGCTGAATAAACCCACAAATAAGAGCTTTCTGTGTTTCCTCTTTGATCCTGGAAGCTGCTAGGGGAGGAGAGAATCCCTCGAGTCTGGCATCACCTAACCTGCCTTACAAGGTTGTTGTGATGATAAAAGGAGAGGGACTATGCATTCTGCCTTAAGGCTTTTGGAGAAAAAGCAGAATATAAATATAAGAAATAAATAAAATAATGGTGATTATGAGGTAAGATTACTTCAGACATTGACCAGACCATATAGGTAGACACATATGGGATGAGGTGATGATATATTATTTGAAATTTCTAAAGGTCAACATTTTATTATTACTTTGCTTATGATAAAGATTCTAGGACGTTATCAAGGCAGCTAACAATACAAAAATAAAAAAATACCATAAAATAGCTAAATAAATAAAAACAACCAAACAGCACACATACACATACATACATAAATATAACATCAAAAGAACCAGAATAAATCAGACATTCTCTTTTGCTGTGTATTATCATTGTCTTTTTCTTTTTCTATTGATGAGAGCTTCCTTTGGTGCAGTTCTGCAGGAAACATACAAATGGATTGAGTCATCTAAAGTGTTGGCAAAGGTTTGGGCTGATTGATCAACCAGCATGTAGAACCTGCGGAAAAGACTCTTTAAAGCGACAGTCCAAATCCCTTGGGACAATGGAATTAATGAACAGATGGATAGAGGTACTGCATCTGTTCAACATAGGATGAGCATAATTGGCATCCCTTTGCATCACAATTGGGATCTGGAATTATGCTATTAGTTGCGTGCATTTCTTTTATTTGAAAATTCACCAGTTGGTGCAGTGGCTGCTATTTAGTTAGTTAGTTAGTTAGTTAGTTAGTTAGTTAGTTAGTTACCGTACTTTTTCATGTATAAGACTAGGGTTTTTTTACTAAAAAATAATGTTAAAAAGGGGGGTAGTCTTATACACAGGGCAATTTCCCCCATTTTCTTAATTTTGAGTCCCCCAAAATAGGAGGCGTGTTATGCATGGAAAAATATGGTAGTTAGTTAGTTACCCTATATACTCGAGTATAAGCCTAGTTTTTCAGCACATTTTTTGTGCTGGAAAAGCCGCCCTCGGCTTATACTCGAGTGAGGCAGGCAGTGGCTCCTATGAAGCTTTCCCAGGTTTTTTGTGGTAAAATTGGGTGCCTCGGCTTATATTCGGGTCGGCTTATACTCGAGTATATAGGTAGTTAGTTAGTTAGTTAGTTAGTTTATATTTGTCTCTTTATCAGAAGATCCCAGGGTGGTGTGCAACATTGAAAACATATTACAAAAACATCAGTGATAAAAACATAATAAAAAATATACTGACAGACAGCCAATAAAAAATAGTCATAATAATAACAGACCACTTGCAATAGCAAGGTTGGAGTGGAAATTGCAAGTTTAAGGCTTGGCAACTGTATTCTTTCAATAGCGCATGGATGCTTTTAACAGCAAATTACGGCATTCACTGAGCGGCACTGAATTATCTGTAGGCATTCACATATGCAAAGCATCGCAGATCATATAGTAACAATGCACAAAATGTTAATGCATGAGCAAGGGTGAATTTCAATGAATGCCTGAAACTATATTTAGGTGGAAATTTAGACAGGTATACAGTTAGAGGTCCCAAATTGCTAATTAAAAGCTTGCCTATTCCCACACACCCCACACACCATTTTGGGATGTAGGGCACAAATCTACCAAGAAGCCCTGTTCCCCATGGATTCTGTCCTTTAATTTGTTATTTTTAAATTACCTTCGATGTTGAACAAGGGGCAATTTAAGCTTCTCATCTATTTCAATGAATGCATAGGCTGATGAACAAATGCCATCTTAAGAGCATCCCAGCTACCGACAGGCATTAAAATTTGCCGCAGGGCACATTAAAGCCAAAGCCAAAAATACCCCCAAGAACATAAAAGTGTTCTACTTAAGAGGTTTATTGATGGCATTCAACGTTCCTTTAAAATCCATTTCTGAATTTAGAAATTTGTTTACGGTCTAACTGTAGACTGAGATTTGTCAAATAAATTATTCATTCTGGTGTGTGTGTGCTTTTTTTCTGAGTAAGCATTTAAGCACTGCAGCCTTCACTTGTTCTGCCAATGACAACTTTTGTTTGTTTTTTTAAATGCTTCATCATGAAGTGCCCAAGAACCCAAGCATGACCTCGGACAAATGTCGCCGGTGAATGGAGAGGACTGTCAGCTCCAGCCTCATTTGTCTCCTCTGTGCCACTTTTAAGTGCAACGTGCAGCGAGACAGATTTCTGGGCGAGGCTTCCTATCCTGTCCCTCCGATGATCCATTTCTTTCCTTTCCTTTGCCTAGCTGTCAGAAACAGCACTACTTGGAAACCCGGTTAGGTCACAGCCATCTGGAAGAGAGCTTCTCCTTCCAAACATATCAGAAGCCCGCTCCAAGAAGTAACTCCAAGCAGGGCTTTTATGGTGGCTGCCCCTGTTTTGTGGAATAGCCTTCCTATCAAGATACAACAGGCAGCCACTATCTTCGCTTTCCAGAAATGACAGAGGACCATATTTGTTCTGACAAGATAATAATAATAATAATAATAATAATAATAACAACAACAACAACAACAATTTTTTATTTATACCCCGCCCTTCCCAGCCAAGACCGGCCTCAGAGCGGCTAACACCAATAAAATCGCAACAAAACATACAAAACAATCAATTAAAATGCAGGTTAAAATACGATTTAAAGTTTAAAATGCAGCCTCGTTTTTAAGTAGCCCACCGATCAACCCATAAAGGAATGAAACATCAGGGTTAAACTGAAACCAACCCAAAGGCCAGGCGGAACAGCTCCGTCTTGCAGGCCCTGCGGAAAGATGCCAAATCCCGCAGGGCCCTGGTCTCTTGTGACAGACCGTTCCACCAAGTCGTGGCCAGTACTGAGAAGGCCCTGGCCCTAGTTGAGGCCAGCCTAGCATCCTTGCGGCTCGGAACCTCCAAAATGTTATTATTTGAGGACCTTAAGGTCCTACACGGGGCATACCAGGAGAGGTGGTCCCTCAGGTACAAGGGTCCTAGGCCGCACATAGACTGGGAGTCTGCCAGGTGTGTCTATTTTGCATTGCTTTGAAATTCATCTTCCAATATTCATTTGTTTTTTCTGCTGCTTTTTAGTTGTTTTTGTTACATAGCCCTGAAAGACCATCCTGGCTTTAAGAAACCTGGAAGACCATCCTCCTGCCTTGCGGCCACTTCACTTAAGGCTTCAATTCTCAGTACTGAGCAGAGTGCAGGCACACCAACCAAGGAGGGCTGGAGGGAGGGCGCCAAGCCCCCCCCCCAAAGAAATTCAAGGAAGGGCCCCCCTCAAAATTCCTTGGGCATGCAAGTCATGGGGCGTGCGCACGACATATCAGTGTGTGAGTGGCATCGGCACGGCCCACGGAATATGTGAGTGATGTCAGTATGCCCTGCAACATGTGTGTGGGGAGTGCTGACATTGCGCAGCCCCAGACCCCTCAATCGCAGGGGCAGGGCAGCGCGCTAGGCTGTGTGCAAACACCTACTTCCTGTTGCTGCCCTCCCCCCCCCCGCCCCCTGTTCTTGATGAGCTTACTTTGATGGAAGGGGTGTCAGGGATTGTGAGTTTCATGGGTGCAGAACTTTCTCAAAACATGCTCTCAGCTTTTGTTTATCTAGTTAGTCTGTGAGTCTGTGGGACTCAGGGTCAATGCTCGTAGGCAGGTAATACCTCTTCCTGGTTCTGAGAAGAAGAAGAGGAGGAGGAGGAGGAGGAGGAGGAGGAGGAGGAGGAGGAGGAAGAGGAGGTGGAGGAGTTTGGATTTGATACCCCGCTTTATCACTACCTGAAGGAGTCACAAAGCAGCTAATGTTCTCCTTTCCCTTCCTCCCCCACAACAAACACTCTGTGAGGTGAGTGGGGCTGAGAGACTTCAAAGAAGTGTGACTAGCCCAAGGTCACCCAGCAGCTGCATGTGGAGGAGCAGGGATGCGAACCCGGTTCACCAGATTATGAGTCTACTGCTCTTAACCACTACACCATACTGGCTTTGAGCAGTTCTATATCTTTCTCTGTACATTCTGCCTATCCTGTCTGTTCTTTACTTCTGTGGCTGGATGCGCTCTTATGAGCTGAAGTTTTGAACCTTGCTGGGAGTCCAGTAAGATCTTGGGACTTTGTAACCATTTGTATGCTTTTCAACCTCAGTAAACTATTACTGAAGAATTCTGCTGCCGGTGTGTGTCTTTTCTTTGGATTCAGCACGAGAGGCACTTCACACTATGCAATGGGATGCAGGTGGTGCTGTAATCAAAACCAATGAGCCTCTTGGGCTTGCCACTCAGAAGGTCGGCAGTTCGAATCTGTGCGACGGGGTGAGCTCCCATTGCTTTGTCCCAGCTCCTGCCAACCTAGCAGTTTGAAAGCACACCAGAGCAAGTAGATAAATAGGTGCTGCTGTAGCAGGAAGGTGAACAGCGTTTCAGTGCACTCTGGTTTCCGTCATGATGTTCCATTGCGCCAGAAGCAGTTTAGTCATGCTGGCCACATGACCCGGAAAGCTGTCTATGGACAAACGCCGGCTCCCTTGGTCTGAAAGCAAGATGAGTGCCACAACCCCATAGTCACCTTTGACTGGAATTAACCATCCAGTGGTCCTTTACCCTTTACCTTTTTTTACCTCCAGGGTGACTGGATTTGCACCAGCCATGTCAGGGGGAATCACCAGGGTGGTGCTGGGGCGGTACATTCTAAATGAGACCCTTGATCCATCTAGCTCAGTATTGCATACACTGGCTAGAACATGGGTAGGCAAACTAAGGCCCGGGGGCCGGATCCGGCCCAATCTCCTTCTAAATCCGGCCCGCTGACGGTCCGGGAATCAGCATGTTTTTACATGAGTAGAATGTGTCCTTTTATTTAAAATGCATCTCTGAGTTATTTGTGGGGCATAGGAATTCGTTCATTTTTATTTTTATTTTCAAAATATAGTCGGCCCCCCACAAGGTCTGAGGGACAGTGGACTGGCCCCCTGCTAGAAAAGTTTGCTGAGCCCTGCTTAAAATTAACAAGAAGTTTACTCACATTCAGTTCACAGTATGATCCCTGCTGACCCCTGGGCTAGAAGCAGCTCTCCAGGTTTCATACAAAGGACAATCTCAACCCTGCCTCAAGATGCTGAGTATTGAACCTGAGGCAAGGCAATTCCTCTTCCAGCTAGCTACAGTACATTTCCCTTGAGTGCGTCTTGCTCAGCCCTTCCTCCAAACCTGGCACCAACTCTGCCTCTGACCGATATCATACCAAAGGATGCTCTATTGCCATCTTCTCCCATCACCTCTGGCTGGCCTCTTCCAATGCAGCGCAGTGGGAGATTGGAATCACATTGTCAAAGCTGCCTCCCTGTTGTTTGCAGAGATAACAGCCATCCTGACATTTGATCACCCAAAGCTGAAACGACGGTAGTCATGCCATGGCTAACTAGGTGATACATGATTTTTGCATTGCGCTTGTGGCATTTTATGCTATATCTGGATGAATTACTTTGAAGGGATGACATTTAGCAAAACGGTTGCTGGAAACTCGAGAGAGAAATTGGTCATCATTAAAGAAGAAAAGGTCTTAAAGTGCAACTGAGCAGCCATCAGGTCTAATGGCTCTTTGTTCAAAAAGTAGTAGTGGTTCTCAAAAGATGCTGAGAGAGGGAGGGAGCGAGAGAAGCTAATTTTGATCCACATTATGTTCCAAGGTACTAGAGCCTGGTGCTTAAAACTGCCACTTCAAGCACACGCAAAATTTACATTTAAAAAAAATCAAGAATTTGTTTTTTGCATTTAAAGACATCAATAAGTCATGGTTATGAATCAACAAGTCATAATTAGATCCTGCATCAATGTCAATATTAACGAACTATATATGGAGAGGAGAAGGAAAAATACAAGATTAATAGTTTTCATGAGAGCCTTTATAAATGTTTGGAACTTCAGAAATATCCATTTATGGCAAATAATTAAAATTAACTTAATTTATCATTAGCTTCTCATTAATTTCTTCTCATACATTAATTACATTTTGTTGTTGTTGTTCAGTCGTTCAGTCGTGTCCGACTCTTCGTGACCCCATGGACCAGAGCACGCCAGGCATGCCTATCCTTCATTGCCTCTCGCAGTTTGGCCAAACTCATGTTAGTAGCTTCGAGAACACTGTCCAACCATCTCATCCTCTGTCGTCCCCTTCTCCTTGTGCCCTCAATCTTTCCCAACATCAGGGTCTTTTCTAGGGAATCTTCTCTTCTCATGAGGTGGCCAAAGTACTGGAGCCTCAACTTCAGGATCTGTCCTTCTAATGAGCACTCAGGGCTGATTTCTTTACATTTTACACACACACACACACACACAAAAACCCCTTATTGTCAAGGGCACTTCCCAGCCAAAGGGATGCACATGTCAGATAGTTAACTCTATTGTCAAAGGTCACTTCTACAGCTCTGGATCCTACACATCCCCATCTAGCATCTAGGCAGCTGTTCCCAGGTCCACATTCTATGGAGCAGTTGCAGCAACAGGGGACCACTCCCCTCTCCACCAGTTTATGTATCTTTTCCAGATGGGCTGTGCACATGCAGCTGGAGACTACACCCAAATGGCAACTTCCTCTGCTCATCCTGTTTCAATCCCCTCCTGGTTCTGCAGGAGAGCATGATGAAGTGCCTGACCCTTCACTTGCCTGACCTCTTCCTCTTCTTCTTCTTCTTCTTCTTCTTCTTCTTCCTCTTCTTCTTCTTCTTCTTCTGACCCATCCTGTGCTCCACGTTCCAGCTCTGAAACTCCCCCAGCCCCCAACTCTTGCCTCCTGGCTGGAACAATTTCCCCCAAATCATTGATCCCCTCTTCCCTGGTGCCCACTCGTCAGTGTCCTGCCAGTCCATGACATTTATATACACATGCATATTTCCTGGAGTTTCTGCCCAGGTTTGGACTGTGTCTATTTGGTCTCCAATGCTAATACCTAGGAAATCTCTTCAATGTGTTGCAGTTAGATGAGTTTTTGGGTCATTTGGGGAATATTTAGAAGGTGGAGATGGAATGAGCATGTGCCAAGTGTTCCTATGATGCTCTTGGTGAAGACTTCATTTGGTTCACTGCTGTGTTGACTACATAACCAATGGGGTAACTGCTTTTCGGTGCTCTCCTTTTCTTTTGACCTTTCACCTTACTTGCAAGGCGGATGTGGCAGGAATCCCTAAGAAGACAGGCTTGTGATCATGAGAATAAGGAAACCATTTGAAGGTCAAAATGGTTGCAGAGACTCTGTCTCCGAACTACAGGTGACAAATGTGTGTTTCACTTAGGTGTCAACTGAAGGATGAGCAGAACAACAGAAGCTCATCCAAGATATCCTGTCTAACCAGGAAAGAATATGCAAAACATTGTTTACAAGTAGACACTCTATTCAAGGGGTACCTTAGAGAGATAAGCCACATATATTTCAGACATGACATTTCAGGTATAAACTGGATTTTCTCACCATTTTCCCCACAAAGACTATTTTCTCCCCTGAAACACACCCACCCATACCTCATAAAACCCCTCCTTTTTACATCATTAATTCCCCTTACTACAGGTACATACCCACCAAGAGAATTGAAAAACCTATTTAAGAACCCCTCCTTTTCCCCCCTGTGTTCCATCAGCTCACACAGTTCCAATGATTTCCTGTTCCCTCTATGTCACTCTCAAGGACCAGCCATAACATGTGGTGCTAAGACTGTTCTAATGAGATCAAGGTAAAACTTTGCTGCCAATCTCCATCCTCTTGGGCTAGCAAGACAAACGGTTATGCTCATACCATTTTGCTTCCTTTGGTAGAATAAGCCTTCTTATTCTCTTAAGATTAATTGTGCATGGATTTCTTCATCCTAAGGACTGAATCCTCATGGCTTATCTATGTTTAAATCACATGGGTTCATGTGCTTCCTGTCTTGCAATAATAATCTTTTGTGCAGATCTGTGTGAAAGTGTGTTTAGAACAGTGTACATTTTCTCCATGCATATGGTTTCATTACTCTCATAGAAAGGTATATTAAGGGTTCATATGTGGGTGGACATACAGGTGATTTCCATGTACTGTATGTGTGTAACACATTCTCTACTCCCCCCCCCCTTTGGCCATGAGGATTAAGGAAGGAAATTAAATAAGAGTTGAGTTTCTCATTGATCCCAAGTGTTTTGTGAGATCACACACTTTCCTAGAAACCAGTATGCTTGTCTGATCAATGTAGATCAATGCCTACATTTTTCTTGGAAGCCGCCCAGAGTGCCTGGGGCAACCCAGTCAGATGGGTGGCATATAAATAATAAAGTGTTGTTGTTGTTGTTGTTGTTGTTGTTGTTGTTGTTGTTTCAGTGGTGCAGTGGGGGGCACAGGGGGTTGCCCCAGGCACAAAATTGTTAGGGGCGCAAAATTTCGACACCCAGTGCTGTCACGATACAGCTGCACATTTCCGTTGCTGGGCTCCATTGAAAATGGCTTCTCCATGCGAACTAGGAAGTGACCTTTCCAGGCAACAGAATGGCTCTTCTTTTCTTACCTCTGCAGCTCTGATCTCCTGGGTGACGCAGACGCCGTTAGGCAGTTGAAAGTGCATGCATACTCTTTCCGCTTCCCTCCCACCTCCTCTGTGTGGCCCCGGACACTGGCAACCCATGCTATACCACTGGCAGGCCTCTCCCCGCTTATGGTGCTCTGCAGCTGGTATTCAGAAGCACTACTGCCCCCAACATTATAGTGGGAGCATAGTCATCAAGGCCAAAAAAGGTAAAGGACCCCTGACAGTTAAGTCCAGTCGTGAATGACTCTGGGGTTGCGGCGCTCATCTCGCATTACTGGCCGAGGGAGCTGACGTTTGTCCGCAAACAGTTTTCCTGGGTCATGTGGTCAGCATGACTAAGCCGCTTCTGGCAAAACCAGAGCAGTGCACGGAAATGCCATTTACCTTCCCGTTGGAGCGGTACCTATTTATCTGCTTGCACTGGTGTGCTTTCGAACTGCTAGGTTGGCAGGAGCAGGGACTGAGCAACGGGAGCTCACCCCATCGTGGGGGGTTCGAACCACCGACCTTCCGATCGGCTAGGCAAGCCCTAGGCTCAGTTGTTTAGACAACAGCGCCACCCGCATCCCACCATCAAGGCTAGTAGCCATCAATAGCCACAAATTTGTCTAATCCTCTTTCAAAGTCATCTAAGCTGATAGTCATCATTGCCTCCTGTGGGAGCAAGTTCCATAGTCCAGGTATGTGCTGCATGGGTAAAGGTAAAGGGACCCCTGATCATTAGGTCCAGTTGTGACCAACTCAGGGGTTGTGGCGCTCATCTCACTTTATTGGCCGAGGGAGCTGGCGTACAGCTTCCAGGTCATGTGGCCAGCATGACTGGCGAACCAGAGCAGCACACAGAAATGCCGTTTACCTTCCTGCCGGAGCGGTACCTATTTATCTACTTGCACTTTGACGTGCTTTCGAACTGCTAGGTTGGCAGGAGCAGGGACCAAGCAACGGGAGTTCACCCCGTCGCGGGGATTCAAACCTTCTGATTGGCAAGCCCTAGGCTCTGTGGTTTAACCCACAGCGCCACCCGCGTCCCGTGCTGCATGGGTATCTATTTTCAATTTACCTGACCTGAATCTTGTACTTCATAACACTGCTGTACACTTGCTTGAAATGCCTGCACAAGGCAGTCTATAAATAACAAATAAAGAGATGCATTTCACTGGAGCCTTATCAAAAAGGAGCTGGGGTTAATGTACAATCCGTTTCAAGCAGCCTCCTCTCATTCTTTGCAAAGGGCTCTTCTTTCTGCGGATCCAGTGCAGAACTTAAAAGTCAGACCTTAGTGTGCATTATACATTCCCATGTTTTAATCCTAGGAATCAAGTAGTGTTTTGTGAGCAAGAAAGGCAAAGAAAGTCCTCTAGGCTTCATTGATCCTTATTCTAATTCCCCTCACTTCAGATTACCCCAGCGAGTGAATCTGACCCTCTGTAACATATCTATCACTCGACTGACTACAGAGAGAGTATCTTGTTCTGCAGACAAATTATGCTGTAGTGTAAAAAGCACTCAGTCCCCCAACACGCTCCTGCCTCAATGGAGTTGCCGTGTCAAGAGCTAAATCTCCAATATACCAGAGTTCCTAGCTTGCCTACTCTATGATATAATATGCATGAAGGTCAAGGGAAAAAGCTGTCACCTCCGATGTGTGTTTTTCACACAGTTATCTTTCTGGTCTAGAGGAAATTTCACTGATGTCAACCTTACTGATCTGAGGGAAAATAGCATGAGAAAAATCGGAAGAACCCATGCAAAAGAGAAATAAGACAGGGGCCAGCCATGCAAACGGATGTTTCCGGCTTACACCACTCCAGCTCTCTGGCAGAGTCACTTTAGATGCATTTTCCTCTTTAAACAGCATTAAGAAGTGGAAATTAGCTTTATAAATATAAATCAGTTAAGAACAATGCAATATTTATGCCCAAGAATCAGATGCTTTTAGTTCCCCTTGGGAGCTCATTTAAAAGGGAAATGAGAAAGTTGTTTCTTAATGGCTTCAGAAAACAAACAGGGAGGCAATTTTGATGGATAGATTAAGCCCTTGTGTGATTTGATGATGCTGGATAAGGAAATCTGAAACACACACACACACACACACAGAGAGAGAGAGAGAGAGAGAGAGAGAGAGAGAGAGAGAGAGAGAGAGAGAGAGAGAGCCCAAATTATGCAACATCTCTGCTCATAAGGCTAGCATAAACCCGTAAGTCACATCTAGGCAACATCTGTATGCTATTTGATTCTATTTTTCTCTTTGAAAATGCAAATGCAAATATGATAAAATAATTTTTTAAAAGTCTGAAGGTATCCCCCCCCCCAATTGTATCAGTGTCATTGTTCCCTTGGGGCAGGCTTTGGAAACCTGGGCGTTCACATTCCCATTAATGTGCACTCATTTTTAATCTGTGTTCAAACAACATTATCCAAAATACATACGTATCCTGTACTGTCTTATAAGATACTACTGCTTGGTGCACCAGCTTCACATAGTTCTTAAGCTATTCCTAGTTTGTCTCTAGCCAAGATGTGAACACCTTTGCATAGGGGAAAGACATCGCCTCCCCATCAACGCCCCTTAGTGTGTTCACAAACAGAAATGAATCTCACTCTATTTAAGCCATGCTGACCGTCCCCCCATCATTCCACTGCATTTGTTGTTTTGCAACATTTTCCTCAACGTTGCTGTATTATTGCTGCCTGGAATGGTGCCTTTGCACTTCAGCACAACAAAACTGTGGAACGGTCTCCCTCGGGAGGTTGTAGACTCTCCTTCCATGGAGGCTTTTTAAGCAGAGGTTGGATGGACATCTGTCATGGCTGCTTTAGCTGAGATTCCTGCATTGCAGGGGGGTTGGAAGAGATAACTCTGGGCGTCCCTTCCAACTCCACATTTCTATGATTCCATGATTCACCAAACATTTATAGTAGGAAAAGGTCCAGGATTCCAGCAGGAAACGATGGGGCGCACACCAGCTGGAGACAAAGCTGTAGGCCTGCCCTGAAACCTTTGCAGATGTCAACGGTATTGAAAGCAACATTACCTATAACTGCCACTGTACGGTCATGAGTGCAAATCGCCGCAAATGCACAACAAAAAGGGTGCATTGAAAGGCCGCCTGTCAAATATTTACAAAAATCGTATTTTCTGCTCAGCTTCAGCTTTGACTTGTGGCATTGACTGCTGTAGTTATCAACATGCCCAATATAAAGCATGCTCCATGATAGTGAGAGTCTACTCCAAACACCAGGAGCACACCAGTTTCGGGAAGGCTGTGCTAGACCAGGCATGTCCAACAGGTAGATCATGATCTACTGGTAGATCACTGGACATCTGTGGTAGATCACTGGTAGATCACTGGCTCCCCCCCCCCAAAGAAGCTCAGCAACTTTGGCTCCCCTAGAAAAAGCTCTATATCTTTGCCCTGAAGCCCACAAAACAGGGCTTTCCTTCCTAAAAAAAGCTCAACAACCTCAATCTGACCCCCCCCCCAAAAAGGGGGTAGATCACTGCCAGTTTTTAACTCTGTGAGTAGATCACAGGCTCTTGGAAGTTGGCCACCCCTGTGCTAGACCAATGAAATAAGGTTACCTTCCCTTGATGGTAGGTATAGATCATTTCCATGCCCTCCATTAAAAACTTTCCTTTCCTTGATTGTGAGACATGGCTCTTGCTGCCACAAAACTCACACTCAAACCTGAAATAGAGGCACAAATAGTCATTCAAGGCTGCTGGCTTTCCGCTCCCATGTTCCACTCCCATGTTCGCTGCTGTAATTAATGATTCACTTGGGCCTTTTGCATTAAGAACAGATTAGCGCAACTCAGATTTATGGCCTAAAGAAGCAAGTTTCTATTCTTGGAGCTGCATGAACCAGTGCAAACCTTCCAAAAATTATTTCAACAGAAGGAGATGAACTAAGAAGTTTGCCCTTCTGCCACTTAACCTCCAGTAACATAAAAATGGTATATGGTGACTTTTGAGTATACAAAGCACTTGTTCACATCTCCCCCCCCCCCCGGTAATACTTCCCAAGACCTGGGGGGGGGGCATTATTGCTACCCCTGTACTGGAAGAGGTATGGTGACACCCAACCATCTCATCCTCTGTTGTCCCCTTCTCCTTGTGCCCTCAATTTTCCCAACATCAGGGTCTTTTCCAGGGAGTCTTCTCTTCTCATGAGGTAGCCAAAGTATTGGAGCCTCAGCTTCAGGATCTGTCCTTCCAGTGAGCACTCAGGGCAGATTTCCTTCAGAATGGATAGGTTTGATCTTCTTGCAGTCCATGGGACTCTCAATGGTCTCCTCCAGCACCCTAATTCAAAAGCATCAAATCTTCGGCGATCAGCCTTCTTTATGGTCCAGCTCTCACTTCCATACATCACTACTGGGAAAACCATAGCTTTAACTATATGGACCTTTGTCGGCAAGGTGATATCTCTGCTTTTTAAGATGCTATCTAGGTTTGTCATCACTTTTCTCCCAAGAAGCAGGCGTATTTTAATTTTGTGAATGCTGTCACCATCTGCAGTGATCATGGAGTCCAAGAAAGTAAAATCTCTTACTGCCTCCATTTCTTTCCCTTCTATTTGCCAGGAGGTGATGGGACCAGTGGCCATGATCTTAGTTTTTTTGATGTTGAGCTTCAGACCATATTTTGCGCTCTCCTCTTTCACCCTCATTAAAAGGTTCTTTAATTCCTCCTCACTTTCTGCCATCAAGGTTGTATCATCAGCATATCTGAGGTTGTTGATATTTCTTCCGGCAATCTTAATTCCGGCTTGGGATTCATCCAGTCCAGCCTTTCGCAAACCTCCTCTCCCTAGTCATGTTTATACCTAGCAATGGCTGTACTGCAAAAGAACAGAAGATGAGCCTGCTAGATCAGGCCGATGGCCCCTCTAGTGCTGCATCCTGCTCTCCCAATGGCCAACCAGATGCCAGTGGGGAACCTGAAGAACTTAAGATGAACTTAAGAAGAGCCTGCTGGGTCAGGCCAACGGCCCACCCAGTCCCACATTCTGTTCTCACAGTGGACAGCCTGCAAGCATGGCTGAAGCACAAGAGCACCTCCCTCCACCCATGGCTTTTAGCAACTGGTGTTCAGAATCATTACTGCCTCCGACTGTGGAAGTGACACCCGCTTTAGACAGAGCCAGTCCTATTGTTAGGCAGATTGAGGCAGCTGCCTCAGGTGGCAGATTCTGGGTGTCAGCTATTCAATTTATTATGGTTGCGTTTTTAATTCCCAGGGAGAGGCACTTGTGGGTTTTTCTGCCTCAGGTGTCAAAATAAATTGACCAGTTTTGCCCACTATGCACCTTGTTTGTTTGTTTGTTTGTTTGTTTGTTTGTTTGTTTCACGGGGGAGGCATTTGGTACATTGCCTGAGGCAGCAAAGTGATTTGAGCCAGCCCTGGCTTTAGGAGAAGCAGACCACAGTCAAGTGTTTAGTGAAGCAGCAACTTTCCTTTTCTCTTGTGAAGTGATCTATGCCAATTGAAGGTGGGAAGAATCCTAATTTGTAGTGAAAGGCGATTATTTTTGGAGGGAGCACTGCTCTCTTAGAGTGTTTGGAGAGACCCAATCCTTTATCTTCCCTGAAATATATTTTCCTACAAAATTCAAACTCGGGGAGCATTTGTCTCTGCTGAGAAAAAATAATAATGGCATCATACGCTTGGGCAGTTGAAAGAGCTTTGATTTTCTTAATAATTGCACTAAAACAGAGCCATTTTAATGCAATAAATGGACCCTTCTGGATGCTTTACAGTTAATGTTATCCATTTCTGAGCTATTCCGGACAAAAGGGGAGGGAGTCTATGCAGCTCTCTATATTCCCAAATGCTGATCTGAAGCAAAAGTGATTGTGCTACTAATCTTGGCTGACAGGAGGATAACGGAAGCTCTAATGCCTTGTAGTATTTATACACCTTTGTTATAGTCATCTCCCAGGTTGGAGGCATTTTGTCTCTCTGTACTTTCCTGTGGAATCAATATCTTGTGCTTTTCAGCAGCCATTGTGCCTTATAAGCTGAGACAGGATGTAGGGGTGCTTATACTCCAGATTTCATGCTACATGATAGTAAACGGCTCACCTGCTGCACCAGGGAGGAATGTAATGTTACCTTTCAGAATCTGATGCATCCATAAACTATGCTTCTGAGTCTAACAGATATTTGGTCTTCCCCCTGATTAAGCGATGAAAAGTGGATTTCATTGTGCCATATTCCAGACACAGGGCTGTACATCATACATTGTTTATTGCAGCCTGCCAGGGGGTTGAAGAACGGTTTATAGAGATGTCATGTATGGACCAAGGCTAAATGTATGTGTTTGAATGTGTATTGCTGAAGGTTTAACATGGGAAATTCCATTGGGCTATACTTAGGGCAAAGAAGAGCTCTCTGAGCACCTAAATGGATTGATAATTAACTAAGGATGTTATCTGCTCTCTCTTGAGGTGTTTAACTTTAGATCTTGTGAGAGGCTGCTCAGTTGCAAATTTCCATTTTGAAGGGTGCTGCCTTTGAGTTTTTGAAGAAAGTTCTGTGAGTAAAGCTTCTGAATCATATTTACAGGTCTGGACAATTTTATTCCAAGAGGAGTCCTATTGCTTCAAGCTGTACAATATTAATACCTTCAATACTTCAGTGGGTGTGCAGCAACAGCAACCATGCTTTGGTGCTATAGTTATGGTCAAGTGCTATTTTTCTAGAAAAAGAGGTTCCAGAACTCACCATGAAAACCTCCCTTGTTCTCTTATAATGGCAATGGCATCCACCTGAGAGGTGCCAGAACTGAGTTCCGGCAAGTTCTGGTTGAAAAAAGTCCTGGTTATCATTCTATGAAGGAATGAAATTATTCAGCCATTTTGTGTTCTAAAATGGTTGGCTTCTTTCTGAATTATTTGGAGGCCATATCTAGGACTGTAGGGAGCTGCGTTACACTGAGTCAGACCATTTGTTGGCAGTGGCTCTCCACAGTTTCAGGCAGGGATCTCTCCCATCCCTATCTAGAGATGCTGGGAATTGAACCTGGGGCCTTCTGCAGGCAAAGCAGATGCTCTACCACTGACCAGCAGCCCTTCTTGCCAGAAGTTCAAAAAGAAGCCTTTTCAGAATAAGCCATTGCTTTCAGAAGAACACCAATCAAAGGATGGGAATGGAAACTGAGAAGATGGGAGAGTCTGGTCTGGAGGCACATGAAACTACCACCTTCCTGAAGCTAAGCAAATCTGAGTCTGGTTGGTGGCTGAATGGATAGGGATCTGCCTGGAAGCTATATCTAGACTTCCTTGACTTCCCTTATGGAAGAAAGGTGGGATGTAAATGCAAGGTACTGGCTGATGGTGATTTCAATCTCAGTCCCACCCCAGTGTATGTCTAAAACTTTCTCTCACTTAATACAACTCTGGAAGCTAACAAAGAGAGACAAAGTTTTGTTCTAAAGAGCTGTTCGGCAGTGGAACGGTCTCCCTCAGGAGGTTGTGGACTCTCCTTCCTTGGAGGATTTTAATAATAATAATAATAATAATAATAATAATAATAATAATAATTTATTTATACCCCACCCTCCCCGGCCAGAACCGGGCTCAGGGCGGCTAACACCAATAAAATTACAATAAAATGTAAAAGAAAGAAAAATAAATTAATTAAAATATGAGTTAAAATACAACTTAAAATGCAGCCTCATTTTAGTAGTACAGTGGTACCTCTGGTTAAGTACTTAATTCATTCCGGAGGTCCGTTCTTAACCTGAAACTGTTCTTAACCTGAAGCACCACTTTAGCTAATGGGGCCTCCCGCTGCCGCTGCGCCGCCAGAGCACAATTTCTGTTCTTATCCTGAAGCAAAGTTCTTAACCTGAAGCATTATTTCTGGGTTAGCGGATTTCTTAACCTGAAGCGTATATAACCTGAGGTACCACTGTAGCCCATAAATCAAAACCATAAGGGGAGGGAAACATAAGGGTCAGACTGAGTCCAACCCAAAGGCCAGGCGGAACAACTCTTGTCTTGCAGGCCCTGCGGAAAGATGTCAAATCCCGCAGGGCCCTGTTCTCTTGTGACAGAGTGTTCCACCAAGTCGGGGCCAGTACTGAAAAGGCCCTGGCCCTAGGTGAGACCTAGTTGAGACCCTGGCCCTAGTTGAGACCTAGTTAAGCAGAGGTTGGGTGGCCATCTGTCATGGATGCTTTCGTTGAGATTCCTGCACTGCATGAGGTTGGACTGGATGACCCTTAGGATCCCTTCCAACTCTACAATTCTGTTTCTATAATTTTAGCCAGTTTAGTGGATTTTTTCAAAGTCAGCTGAAAAGTATCATCGCCAGTGCTTTTTTTCTTTAAAAAAAATAATGTTTAGGGGTACTCTCATTTTGACTCAAGAAAATCACCATTTTATAGTTCAAATAAGGAAAAATAAATACAGTAAATGGACAAAAGTACAAAGATCCACAAAATGTTTAGGGGTATGCGTACCCCTGCATTCCCTCCCCCCAGAAAAAAGCAGTGATCATCTCAATAAGCCAAACATCTGTTTTAACACCAAAATTAAAAAGCAAGATAATAATAATAATAATAATAATAATAATAATAATAATAATAATAATATCCCACCTTCCCCCAGACTGGGGCTCAAGGCAGCTTGCACAAATTTATACAACAGAGGAAAAAATACATGAAGCTAAAAAATATATTTAAAATAGCTATTAAAAAGTCTTCCTCTTTAAATGAATCTATGGCCTAGCCATCAACCATTTTCCTGCTGTGTTCTGAATTATAGATCAAGCTGGGGGAAAATTAATAGATAAATGCTGGAATCATTAAAGGAGCCTCCGAGTGAAGGAAGAAGAGCACATCCCAGGTCATCAAAAGAATTGGTTTTCGTCTCATGTTCACTGCCAACGTTCCCATGAGTCTGCAGAAATCTTTTCCATCTACCTTTCTGTCATCTTCTTGTCAAGAGAAATCTCCCTATCACCTTCCCCCTCCCACATTGCAGAAACAATCCGTTTTAAAATTTCATCACAGGCTTTGGGGTGGTTTTTGTTTTAACGCTGTGAAGCCCTTGTCAGCTGTGGGAATTCTATTTCTGAAACAAAACCCACCCTTTACATAACAGTGGCTGGCAGAAGTGATTAAATGACATATCTCACCAAGTGCCCTGCGTCTGTTCCACCCCATTTCTAAAAAAAAAAAAAAAAGTATAAATTTAACCCACCCACCCCAAAAAGCCCCATTGCAACTAGAAAATTATAAAAGTGGAAAGCATCCTTTGATAGATTGATTAATTGGCTTGCTGAATCAATTATGCCTGCTTTTTCTGTTCTGCATGCATGATCAAGAACCCTGCCTTTTCCAGGCGTCTTGGCTGCATGGACAGTACATTCTTGGGCTGTTCTACAAGTTATTCTGAGTGCACAGAGATGTTAGGAGTATGGGCAGCTGGTGCAGTCCTGTTGTTTGCCCTCCCTAAATATCTACCGTAAGATGTGAAGACGGATGAAAAAGAAAGAACGTTGAATATAGTCCCAGCTATGATCAACTGTGGGACGCGGGTGGCGCTGTGGGTTAAACCACAGAGCCTAGGGCTTGCTGATCAGAAGGTCGGTGGTTCAAATCCCTGCGATGGGGTGAGCTCCCGTTGCTCGGCCCCAGCTCCTGCCAACCTAGCAGTTCGAAAGCACGTCAAAGTGCAAGTAGATAAATAGGTACCGCTGCAGCGGGAAGGTAAACGGAGTTTCCGTGTGCTGCTCTGGTTCACCAGAAGCGGCTTAGTCATGCTGGCCACATGACCAGGAAGCTGTACACCGGCTCCCTCAGCCAATAATGCAAGATGAGCATCGCAACCCCAGAGTTGGTCACGACTGGACCTAATGGTCAGGGGTCCCTTTACCTTTACTTTATGATCAACTGATTGTTTCTAGAATGGATAATTGGCTGGATTCAGGAAAAAACAATTGATAGATGGAACAAGTTTGTTTCCTCCTGCTCTAGAGAATAGGACCTGAACTTGTCAATTCAAGTTACAAGAAAGGAGATTCCAATTAAACATCAGGAAGAACTGTTGAAGAGCTGTTCAACAGTGGAACAGACACCCACGAGTGGTTCCTTGGAAATTTTTAAGCAGAGGTTGGATGGTCATCTGTCATGTAGGATCCAGCTGAGATTCCTGTGTTGCAGGGGTCAGGCTAGATGAATCTCAGGGCTCCTTGCAACTCTACAATTCTATGATTCCTATATAGGAAGCTGGCATATACTGAGTCAGACCACTGATCCCTCTCGCTGAGTATTTTCTACTCTGACTGGCAGCAGCGCTCCAAATTTTCAAATAGATCTCTCCCAGCCCCATCTGGAGATGCTGGGGATTGGACCTGGAGCCTTGCAAAACAAATATTCTACCACTGAGCTGCGTCCCTTCCCTCTTTGTTGCATGTGCAGACATTAGTTGCAATGTCCAATGTCCAACAAGACCCATGGAAGTCAAATAAACCCAATAATGGTTTATTAAATGATTATGAATAGTCAATCTGCATCAGGCATAGGCAGACTTGGCCCTCCAGATGTTTTGGGACTACAACTCCCATCATCCCTGACCACTGGTCCTGTTAGCTAGGGATGATGGGAGTTGTAGTCCCTAAACATCTGGAGGGCCGAGTTTGCCTATGCCTGATCTGCATCCTAGATCACCGAGCTGAGGTTTGGTTCAATGCTCTCAACTTCAGTCAGGGTGCTTCTTAACCTGACATATTTCAGCCTGACATATTTCAGCTATAAAGTTATCAAAGGACTTGAGGACAGGGCTAATATTGCAGCTCTTCTTCTCTTGCCAATCTTGCCAGGCTGTTTTTACAGTGAAAAATGACAACACTTTCTCATTGTCTCCACCCCGCAGAAATTGGCTGCTTTGGCAGAAGAAGAAATCATGATTGCTGCAGGACTGTTTTCTATCTGCCAAAACTCAGAGGTGGGAATAAATGGATTATGATACACCTCCCCCCTCCTTTTTTTCCCTTTTCCATCTGCAAACCTGCAAGAAAAAAAGTTTGCCTTCAATGAATTGATTTTGCAAAAGCATTTGATTAAATCCTAGATTTACAGGAGGAAGATGGAGAGGTAGCAAATCTTTTACAAATACTAATCAAGTCTAAGCCTCTTTTAAATGCTTCCAAGCTGCTGACTTTTGAGGTTTGCTGGAATGTTCAACCCTTCCCATGACTCAAATCCATGCAGTAATAATCATTATACTTAGCATTTGGAAAAAAAAAACACTCTGGGGTGCAATCCTAAACTAGATCTGCTGGGATGAGCAGGGTTAGGATCCAGCAGATCTCTGGCTGTGCCAGGAGGTTTCCAGCTGAGCTAGGCTATGCTGGCATAACTCCCTCATCCCAACTCTGCCAGTATGGTCTCCCGCAGTATATGCTGGTTTAACTCTTCCATCCTGGCTCAGTCGGTACCCAGCTGGCGGAGCTGAATCTGGGTGATCTTAAGGATGTGAGCCCTGAAAAGGGGGCATTCTGGGAGTGTGGCAGGGAGGGAACAAGGAGAGCACTTAGGCTGAATCCCAACCTCATTCAACATGGTTCTTTGACCCGGGAACCTGGCGTAAATTAATCCAGCAAAAAAGGGTGGTGTAACTCAAAACTCTGTTTTAAACGCTTGTTTTCCCTCTGCAAGGCTTAGGCCAACTCAGCAGTAGCCCCAACTTTGAAATGCAGTTTGACTCTCCAGGTGCTATTGGACTACAGCAGCCATCCCTGATCATCGTCTATGCTTGCTAGGAGAGAACCAGGGCTCCCTAAATCTTATAGGGCCTGCTGAGTCCAGGAGAGCCAAGTCCATGGTGGACTGAACAAGCTCTGCAAGGAATCTAGCATCCTTCTCATGGCTTCTTCTCTAGAAAATCCACATGCATTTTCTATTGCTTTATCTTAATTATGGCGTCCAGGGGTGGAAAACTATCCTACACAGCAGTTTTGCAATGTGAGTGGCAACAAAATTAGCAGCATTTTCCATTATATTTACACACACACACACACACACACACACACACACACACACCACTTCTCATTTTTATTTTCCCCCATTTACTAGTTTTGTACTGTCTGCAGAAACCTTTTTTATTCTTGCCTCAAAAATGTAATTTAGAAGACACTGCCCATGAAGATAGTCCACGCAGAGAGAATCTTCACTAACATATTGGCAAACTCCATCTGTTCTCACAGAATCATAGAGTTTGAAGGGACCCTGAGGATCATCTAGTCCAACCCCCTGCAATGCAAGAATAGAAAGCTGTCCCTTACGGGGATCAAACCTGCGACCTTGGTGTTAGTTATCATCACCATGCTCTATCCAACTCGCTCTAACCAGCTGAGCTATCCAGCAGTAGTTAGAAGTTTTCAAGTCGTATTCAAAAGTGGGGCTTCCAAAATACGAAGTTTCCAGGAAAGTTAGGAATGGGTGGAAACCTTAACCAAGGTAAAGGTAGTCCAACAGCAATGTATGGATTACATGCTACATGCTTGACAAACCCCCTACTATTGCAATCCTTGGGAGGTGACATAACCTAGAGGCTTACTCCAGTGAAAATGGTTGGTGAACTGTGGGGGTCATTTCTAAAGGAGGAGGAGGAGGAGGTGGAGGAGGAGGAGGAGGATTAGCTACACGTCTTCAAGCAATTTGGAAAGAGCCAGGTACAGCTCAGAACAAAACTATTACACTGAAGCTATTGCTTGTGATGAGATCTCCTGCAAGAAACACACTGCAGAGTTCTTTCAGAGTCAAATTAATATGCATAAGACACAAACTCAGGAATAGATTGATTGTCTACATCATGGCAAGCAAGAAGAAGTGAAGCAGGAACGGATTAAATCTCTGTGTATACCGCTTGGCTGTGCTGTGACAGTTTGAAATTAAACATGCAAACTGCTTTCTGAGGGGACTTTCCAGGCTGTGTTTGTATTCCATCAAAGTAGCCTGGCTTTATCATGCAGCTCTTAGACAGTGCTGCAAAATAGGCAGATAACTGTTAAATCGGAGGTGGTCCAAGTGAAGCCCCTATCAGGAATTCAATGGCATCGCTGAATATAGGGTCGCAGCTGAAATGAAAGGAGGGTGGGAGGAGGCGAGGCCCACTGAAACATTGCAAACTTCAGATGACTCCGCTGGAACCATCAAATTCTCCCAGGCAGGAATGGAATCATAGCGAGCTGCTTCGCAAATGTCATCAGGCGATGTCCGCACGCACACATCACCTTATTACCCTGGGACATCATCTGGGACTCCGCAGACTGAATGGCAATTTGCAGCATTCTGACCTTGAGTATCATTGTTGCATTACTGCAGTCCACTCAGTAGAGCAGAGGGAGAGGGAGAGGGAGAGGGAGAGGGAGAGGGAGAGGGAGAGGGAGAGGGAGAGGGAGAGGGAGAGGGGGAGAGAGAGAGAGAGAGAGAGAGAGAGAGAGAGAGAGAGAGAGAGAGAGAGAGAGAGACTCTGTTCTGAGAGCAAAGGGTGGATTATTTGCGTAGTCAAAGTTTCAGTGCCTTTGATAAATTATGGAACAGCACAGAACCTAAAGAAAATGGCCCAGCAATTGGCACAGGACAGCATTAAAGAGGAAATCATGATGAGGTCGGTTTTATTGATCGAGTCTTGTAAACACTTTGGACGGCTTTGGAACGTGGCGCAGAGCACGGGGAGAGGAAGCATGAATCACTCATGCTTCCTTTCTGTGTCAATGTCCAAAGGTGCCACACACGTGATCCTCCCACTGGTATGTGCATATTCTCATTGTAACAAACTGGAGGACAGGCAAATTGGTTCCCCACAAAGCAAATTGTACTAAGTGAGTAACAAAGCAAAGGAAAGCAAAGAAGAAAAAGAAAAAGACTTAGCAATGGAAAATGCCAAGTTCAACATTCATTCCAAAGAACCGCTCTGAAATTCTCAGATAGTTCTTTAGCAGTGTGAGTTCGGTGGCACGTAGCTTGATTATCTCCTAAAGCTTTGTTTCCCTCCCCCACCCTTACATTTTTACTGATGTCTGCAAACAATACTGGAGTTCTCTCTGGGTTGAGGATCATTAAGTCAAAGTACTCAAGCACAATGGGCAATGAAAGATTGGATTTGTTCATACTCATAACAGTTGACAAAGACACTCATATGCATGAGGACTTTATTGAATTTTATGCTGCAGTTTTCAGCATCTGGAAAGCTTCCCACAGAATCTGATTTTGTCAGTATAAAACTTTAAATACATGCTTCAGGGCACGTATACTTTTAAATACATATTTAGAGTTTGATGGGCTTTAGCAGGAACAGCTCAAAATCCCCAGCACATCAACAAGATGTTGCAGCTTACAGAATGGTTTATACACAAATGGAAAGCAATCAAAAGTGGGACTGAACTAGGGTTGGCATACTGGCCTGTGTCTTCAGATCCAGGCTGGCTCTCCAAGGGGCACCTGCAAGAGTCCAAGGTAATGAGCAGTCGGTCAGCACCACGGACAGCTCATTGTGGGATGCAAGATAAAACCAGATGCAAGACCAGGCCAATTGACAAAACAGGCAGATTAGAATGGGGTGGGATGGGATGGGATGGGAAACCATTTCCCCACTCCCACTTCTAGGGCCACATTCACACAACAGCAAGCTTCTGGGGGTGATGATACGTGTGGCCCGTTGCAAAAGTGTGTGCGGCCAAAAGCAAAAAAAAAAAAAAAAGGGCAGAACCATTGCTGTGTAGAGTAGGGTGCACTCTAGGCATGCACTAGTCAGGTTTCTACATGTACACTTGTCTCCAGTCTCCATCCTCCATCCATCCATCCAAGCCAGCAAGCCAGCATGAGGAGGACATTTCAAGGACACAAGTCAGCCAGGCAAATGAACTTGAAGTGAGTTTGAAGAAGCACTGGTGAGACCTGTGGCCTGGAGAGGGAGTGGTGGCTGGGAGACAGTCCTTAGGACCAGCTGGAGAATGGTGTGTTTTCAGGCTTTTCCAGTGGTGTTTCAAATATACATAATTTCACTTACATGCATGGTACCTCAGAATGTAACCCTCAAGTAAATGGGGTGTTGTCTGTACAGGTTCTCTTGGGGGGGGGTGCTGTTGTAGTTAACTGTGGCAAGTATGGTACAAAGTGGATTCAAACTGCCCTCAGGATTCAAGACAGCCACAGGTTCCCAACCCACTCCATGCTCACCTTCACCCAGGCTGCCAAAAAGCTCTCCTGCTTCCATTGAAATGAGTGGGGCAACCTGCTCACCCAGGAGTATTAGAATGTGCCTGGGGTTCTAGACTGGGATGCAGGATTAGAAATGACAGAAGCTCCACCTTTCCAAAATGAAATTAAAAGCAAATTTAGTGGCTGTTCAAATTTCATCCATGGAATTTCAAGGGAATCCTAAAATAATAATAATAATAATAATAATAATAATAATAATAATAATAATAATAATGTTGTTAATGCAATTGCTCAGAAAATACTTTGTTCACATCCCTAATAAGAGAAACAACATTGCATTATGTTCAGTGTTCTAAAAGGCCCTTACCCGTGATGGTTTCTTTTTAATCCCATTGTTTTAAATTTTTCAAACCTCCTGCGGTTTTTAATCCACTTTCAAAATCACAGATTTGCAGCCTCTCGGTTGTTATCCACTTCAGAAACCAAGCATTCTGGAGCTGTGTGGTTATTTCCCATGGAGAGACAATTGCTTTGGCTCTTTTGTTTTCACCCGCATCCCTCTTCAAGTGAGACATCATTCTTTTCAAATTCCACCCCAATGCTGAGAAATAAAACAGGGGCATAGTGCCAATCACAAGAGATTCTCATGGGGAAAGGATCAGTGACAACCAGCATCATAATTAGGGACCAAGAAGACTTTCATTTGGTCCACATTTTAAAGAGAACCAAACTAATTCACAGTTCATGAATTTTTAGATGCACGCAAAAATCCATATGGTGTAGGGGTGGGGTAATGCATTAAATATGTGACTTTAAGGGGAGGTACGTACACTAAATGGAATGGAATGGATTTATGGAACAATCTGAGGGCTAGAACCACAGGGTAAGGTAATATGGGTAAGGATCTAGCAGATCTCTGGCTAAGCTGGGAGGTTCAGCTACCCTGATTTAACAGGGAGCTACACTGGTATGCGGGTGGCACTGTGGGTTAAACCACAGAGCCTAGGGCTTGCCGATTAGAAGGTCAGCGGTTCAAATCCCTGCGACGGGGTGCGCTCCCATTGCTTGGTCCCTGCTCCTGCCAACCTAGCAGTTCGAAAGCATGTCAAAGTGCAAGTAGATAAACAGGAAGGTAAGTAGATAAACAGCAGCGGGAAGGTAAACGGTGTTTCTGTGCGTTGCTCTGGTTCACCAGAAGCGGCTTAGTCATGCTGGTCACATGGCCTGGAAGCTGTACGCCGGCTCCCTCAGCCAATAATGTGAGATGAGCTCCACAACCCCAGAGTCGGTCACGACTGGACCTAATGGTCAGGGATCCCTTTTACCTTTACCTTTTTACCCTGGCTTAACGCTCTCATTCTGGCTTAGCTGGAGATATGACAGCATGGAGAGGAAGGCTGTAATTGCTGGGATTTCAACCTGTGGTCTTCTGAATGCAAAGAACCAGTTGGATATGGTCTCTTCCCAGCCATTACATTCAGCTTTACATCTATTGGGAGCCAAAGGGACTACAGCTGAGAACCTTTCAATGTACTATGTGTTGATGTGTTGGTGTAATGTGAAGGATGGGTTAATACACAGTGCTCTCTTGTGTGTTGATGAGCACATCCTCCCATGTCTGGGTGTTCTGAGATAAGGATGCCAGGTGCAGTGGGTTACCATAGCAACACTAGCGAGGTTGAGTGTTTGACTTGCCAAGTCCTTCAGCCTCCCATTGGTTCAGGCATGTTTCTAGAATGCATTTCTTTCTATATGTCTTCATTCCAGTTGCAGTGCTTTGTCTTGTCCATTTCCTGACCTGCTTGCAGTCAGGGTCCGAATCTGTGAGAGTCAGGGGAAGAGGGTGTGGGTTTTGCATAGCAGCGTTAGCTAGCATGGTGATAGTGTTAGAGGATCTCTCTGTGCATATGTATCTTTACTTCAAAGACCAGAAGAACTGTATACAGTAGATACTGGTGTTTAGCTTTGCATTCTGTCTGAAGGCAATAAGCACTTTGTTACTTTGAACTACACGGGAGAGGAGTTTTTCCCTTCACCGAGGACTCTGGAAGAAGTTGTTCTGCTGGGAGCAGGAAATATCTGATGTCTCTTCTGGAGCTCCACATACTCTGCTGATACAACATGTTGGTTGAGGTGTGATGAACTACCAACTGACTTCCACAAGTCACCAACACCATGCAGTGAGCTGAATACATGGAGGGGGCAAGTGAGATGAGAGTGGCACCATCTCAGCAACCCCTCTATGCAGAATCTACCTGCTTATGACTTGTATGTATGCTGGCAGGCTGCAAAGAGCAGAAGTAGCCTACAAATGTACAAGATATGCATGTATTAGCCACTCTGTAAAGAAGTGTTTTGACTCATCTTGCCCTTCACACATTCTGTTTATGCGGTCTAGGAATGCTAGAATCTGTCGATTTCTGTTTCTCTTTGTTTCTTTTTTCTTCAAATCCAGCTTCTGCTCTCTATATTTCCATATATGCTTGCAATGTTTAAAAAAAGAAAAAGTCCTGAAAATTCACCAGCATTTTAGTGAGAATTTCTCCTAATATGCATACTTTTGCACTGAATTTTGCATAATATTTTGCAAAGCACATTTTACCCACTTTTGGCAAATTATTTTCTTGAATACATGTATTTTTATGTACACTTTCCCCAGATATGTCCAATTTTGTGCACATTACTTAGATGGAGAACTGCATTGCTAAATTGGGAGAAGTGCAAATTTGGAAAGACTGCTGCATTTTGGTTTGTGTATTGTTTTGGGAAGTACAAACCAAGTAAGTTCTCATTTAAATTGATCCAAATTTCATCCCCTTCCCTAACTTCTCAGTTGCTAGAACACGGGCTAAATTTCTTTTAATCTACACAGAGTTTTGCGCTCTCTCTCTCTCTCTAGCTTGTTCCTCTCCCAAGTCTAACAAATGTCATGCTAGATTATACAGCTCAGCTACATCTGTCCTCTCCCTTGTTTTGTAGATATTACACTCATTGTATTTCACAGCATGAGCTCTGCAACAAGATCCTAGCTACTGCATCATGATGAAATGTCACAGATGAAGAAATGTTCCCAGGCCAATATCATTATCCCATCTCCTTCAACAATGCCATTTAGTGTGTTGCTTGCACAAAGCAGCAGCAAACAAGGTACCAAATTCGAGCACTTTCTGGCCATATTTGAATAAACCATTTCAGAATAGCTTTATCACAGCATTTCCTTTACTCTTCCTAACAGTTATCTCCCCCCTCAAGGATAATGAGGCATTGGTTACAAAGAACTTAAACTTTTCTCATGGACCAACGAGGAGAAGGTGTGATTTATTATTAGTGAGCTATTTTAGTTATGTATTTATTTAGATTTATTCAAACACCCAGGAGGCTCATGATATTTAAAGCACGGGGACTGAATTGGTCCATGGGAAGAGGTACCATTTCCAGAAAATTCCACCTAGGGCAGTGTTTCTCAACCCTGTGCCTCCAGATGTTTTTGGCCTACAACTCCCATCATCCCTGACCACTGGTCTTGCTAGCGAGGGATGATGGGAGTTGTAGGCCAAAAACATCTGGAGGCACAGGGTTGAGAAACACTGACCTAGGGCCATACAAATGTGATTAAACCTTACATAGGTTTAAGGACGTGAGAATTCTAATAGTAATGTTCAAAGAGAAGTCTCACATTTGTAGCATCTTTCCTCTGTTTGAAAGCAGCAGTAGCTAGGTTCTAAATCCAATCAACTTCTCCAGGAGATGCAACTTATATAAGGTTGCTTATGACATTGGTTTTCCTCAGAAGCTTTTCAGTGGAGTTCCTTAGGGGGTTCATCAGTGGAAGATCAGTAATGGCTGCAAGGTCCCCAAAATACATCTTCCTCACCTCTTGTGGACTTTCCATGGGACACACAGTCACAGTGAAGTGTTTGGTGTGTTCTTGAGAGACAGTGAAGGGTGCCCACTCAGCTCCCCATATGGATTAAGATGCTGGCCTACAATGAAGGTTCTCAAACAATGGCTTATGGACCAGGGGTGGTCTAAAGGCTCCATCCAGAGGTGGGAGAGACAAGATTATATGTGCTTGACTTTGCACTTGATTTGTTTTTCCCCCATGATGGAAGTAAGGATCATACTAGGGTGCATGATTTTCAGAAGAAGAGGAGGAGGAGGAGGAGGAGGAGGAGGAGGAAGAAGAAGAGTTTGGATTTGATATCCCGCTTTATCACTACCCAAAGGAGTCTCAAAGTGGCTAACATTCTCCTTTCCCTTCCTCCCCCACAACAAACACTCTGTGAGGTGAGTGGGGCTGAGAGACTTCAAAGAAGTGTGACTAGCCCAAGGTCACCCAGCAGCTGCATGTGGAGGAGCGGAGACGCGAACCCGGTTCCCCAGATTACGAGTCTACCGCTCTTAACCACTACACCACACTGACACATAACATAGCAACAGTGAAGTATATTATTTCCCCCCTAAAAACTGATTACTAAAAGAGACCCATGATTCTCATAATATGGCACAAGTTTTGAAGATGATGTCAGTGCGGAAATAAAATAAAATATGGCTTGTGTATGTGCTTTGATGTGTAGAACAGAAAGAAAGAAAATGAGGTTTATTAATTAGTTCACCAAGATTCCTAGCAATTTTCAAGTGGTCTATGGGGAAACATGTTTGGTTGAGATGCAACGACCTAGAAGCTTGCAGACACGCACACAAACACACAAATGTTCTGCAATGTACATTGGTCAATGAGGTTTATATTTTGAATATTAGAACACAATCAGTGCCTCTAGCTAGTGACTTCCGGACTGAACATTTGTCAAATGGACTTCCTAGCTGTGCAGATTCAAACTCAAATCTGTTACAAATATTCAGACACTGTTGTTGTTTTAAAGAGAGAAATAAGTAGGTTTCGTTCATGGCCATTTAGTTCCATCATACTCCCAGAAAGCTGATATTCAAGGGTGATGGTCCCTCAAGGCTTGATTACAACTTAAGCCTTATCTCAAACTGCTAGATAAAATTTCTGGGAAACACTCTCGGTGGATATCCAAGCCTGAAACAAATCAGCTGCAATTTCTGTGTCAGTTGATTTTTGTTTTTCTTTAAGGTTACGGGTGGCTGCTGCTATCATTATCATTTGACTCACTGTGTAACAAATATGAGAACTGGTAACATGACATGCCTTGGAGACAGAGCACAGGGTTTAATTTCAGTGTAGATGTCAGTACTCATAACAAAGCCACGCATACATATATTCCACCCTGATGAGCTAGCTTCTTCCACCTCCTCGTAGTGCCCTACAGTTGTAATGCTGCCGTTAAATTATCTTAGCAGAATGTGCTCCCTGGACCCTTCAACTCCTTCTCTACCCAGAAAACCTTCCCATTCTATTACAATTGTCTCGCAAGAAGCTGCGAGGAAAAGCAACAGAGAATCATAGATGGATTCACCTTTTTGACCCAAGACAATTGGGTAGCATCTAATGCACTGGCTGCCAATTAACTACTAGGCTAATTCCAATGTGCTGGTTTGGGTGTATAAAGCCTTATCCAGCTTGGGACCAGGATACCTGAAAGACCACCTCACCTGTTATATACCCAATCAATCACTGTGTGTTGCAGGTGAGGGCCTCCTGCAGATACCAACTTATCAGGAAGTCTGTTTTCTTCACAATGTAGGAATTGGGCCTTTACTGTTCTGCTACCTATGCTTTACAATTTGCTCCCATTAAATATTAGACAAGTGCAATAACAGCTGCCTTTTGGGTACCTTCTGAAGACCATTCTCTTCCAACATGGCTTTCAAGATGTTTCCCATCCTTCATACTGTATATTTTGGAATTTTTAAAAAGATGGTTTTAAAGATTTTTTTTTTAATTGTTTTATTATTTGTTGTTTGACGCCTTGGGCTCCTTTAGGAAGGAAGGCTGGATATATATTTAATTAGTAAATGGAAAATTCAGAGCAGACCTGCTGAAATTAAAAAGGTAATGGTAAAGGACCCCTGACCATTAAGTCCAGTCGCAATCGACTCTGGGGTTGCGGTGCTCATCTCGCTTTACTGGCTGAGGGAGCCGACATTTGTCCGCAGATAGTTTTTCCAGGTCATGTGGCCAACATGACTAAGCCGCTTCTGGCGAAATCAGAACAGCGCATGGAAATGCTGTTTACCTTCCTGCCTGAGCGGTACCTATTTATCTATTTGCACTTTGACATGCTTTTGAACCGCTATGTTGGCAGGAGCTGGGGCAGAACAACGGGAGCTCACCCCGTCGCGGGGATTCGAACTGCCGACCTTCCAATCAGCAAGCCCAAGGCTCAGTGGTTTACACCACAGCACCACTGTGGTGTCCCAATGGACCAAAATTAGCCCATTATTATCCATGGGATTACTTTGGGTAGACCTAACATTGACTACAGCCCTGAATTAGGTTTGCTATCAAATTAAATATTGCAGTTCTGTCACTCCCAAGATTCATGAAAAAAAAAATTAAAGCTGTTTCACAATCCACTATGATTTCAACAATTCTCTTTAGGAGATACCATTACACAAGCCGGAATTGCATGTTCTCCACAATTCCCATTTATCATGGTGTTGTAGCTATTGTGCCCCTCGAAATATGAATCCATCAACTATTTATGCAGCCTTATGCAAAAGCTTTCATGCAGTCGGACCATGAACTTAACGAGAAGGTTTTACAATGAAGAAGCAACATTGTGGGTGAATGTCATGGAACTTATAATTCTCTCCCTCCAGCCAACGATACCGACTTTTAAGGGGAAGCTCTGTATTCAAATTAATTCTCACATACTAGTATTTGCTCTGGGAGGATTTCCTTCCAATGAAAATGCCAGTTTCAGGAGAGAGGTTTCGTCAGAGCTATGGCAGTGAAGGGTTTGGTTTATTTAATTTACATTTATTTAGTTACTACTTGATTGTAAAGAAGAAGAAGAAGAAGAAGAAGAAGAAGAAGAAGAAGAAGAAGAAGAAGAAACCCAACAACCTCTAAGTGCTTTACAAAAAAATATAAAATAAACCATTAAAATTCTCAATAAAAACAGCTGAAAACAAGGATTTAAAAATAGCCAGAAGACGATTGAAACTAATAGTAGCTAAAAAATAAAACATGTGTAATATCTACATGTCTGGATGCAAAAAAGAGTACAGTGAGGTACCTGCCTGATGTCAATACACAGGGAGTTCCAAAGGCTAGGTGCTGCCTATCTGTTGTGATCTAAATGAATATGAATTTAATATAATTAAATATAATTATAATTATAATATTAATATTAATAAGCTGTTGAATGAGTGCTAAACACATGTATGTATACGAAGATATTTTGCTGCACAGAGTGTTGCGGTTTGTATACTCAGCATACGCTGTTGGACACAAGCATTTTCTGCATGGCTGTTTTCAGCTGGACTGCCATTAGGGATCCTGTTTAGAACCTTGTGTATGATAAATGGCAGAGCTGCCCAAGCCCTTCCTCTGCTGCGCTGCATGGTGTCACGGGCCAGGAATCGGCTCCACCGGCTGAGCAGCAACCTGAAGGAGGAGAAGGCAGAGTGACTCCACCTGCTGCCAATCAGCCTTCTTGCTCCTGATGTGAGCCAGCTGGCTCCAGCTTCCTTCAGCAGGGTCTCCAGCCCCAGTCAGTTTCTGGAAACAACATTTGTCGTTCCTGGCTAGACCTTGCTGCATCTTGCTTCTTGTGACCTTGGGCTCTTGACTTTCTTGACCCCTGGACTGTCTGAACTGAGATATTCCTGACCTTAGGACTGGACTGAGCCTGGCATATGGACTCTGCCTCTAGGCAGGTCCCGCCCTGAGATTCAGCTGGCCTATCCTGCCACTGATAATACAATACAATACAGTTTATTCGACCGTCAGTCAGAGCACAATCATTATCCATACAAAAATTTAAAAACGTCTAAACAGCTTGGCAAGCTTTACACTAAAACATACAATGAGAAGTAGATTATACTTTTAGACCCATGTCAATACTGTCAATTTTAACCTTACGGCGTTTAAGGGCCAAAAAAAGAAATTTGGCCACCAAGAGGGTTGTGGTACCAGTAAAATTGCTCAGCAAAAACAAAACCTGTCTTTCTCTGTCTACTAGGTTAAATTAGCATAAGAGTGGAGCTATCAGTTTTTGCCTGCCCAAATGGTGGGTTGGCAGAAACTACCTCTGGGGCATTCGGGGAGGCAGGAAGGGGGTGGGGGGCTGGCACAGGTTCTACTGGATCCTGAGCCAGCCCTGCTGCGACCACATGATGGCAAGGTGCCCAATCCAGGCCTTTTTGCTTCACCAGCATAAGAGCAAGCAATACCTGAATGCAACAGCAATCTCCCCACTTGTCATTCCCAGCAACTTGGGTGGAGGACCTTCAAGAACCTTCATTATCCTGGCATAAGGTGGTAGGACCATTAGGCCAATTTT
The DNA here is from genome assembly GCA_034642065.1 of Darevskia nairensis. Taxonomy (NCBI): domain Eukaryota; kingdom Metazoa; phylum Chordata; class Lepidosauria; order Squamata; family Lacertidae; genus Darevskia; species Darevskia nairensis. Next base: position 5,473,122 of record JAWWNI010000329.1, read on the forward strand.
TATGCTGCCTCTGATCCTATTAATTTCCGTACAGCAGACCAGTCTTGACCCGCCGTTTAACAGTATTTCTTCGCTCTCTCAATGTATCTTCTATTAAGAATTCCCTGGTCTTATTTAGGGCCCGGTAAAATCCTTAAGACTTCAGTACCATATATTCCTTCCTCTCCATTTGCTCCGAAACATTCATTTGCACATTGAAAACCTTCTTCCCCTTCCTCTCCCTCTGGGCCCATTGTCTCTTTATCACTTCTGTGTCATGATGTAATTGCCTATTCTTCAGGAGGTTCTTAGCAGGGAGGGAAGGAGTCAAACGAAAGTGTCATGCACAGGAAACCCGTCAGCCAGTTAGTAGGTGTTCTCATTTTCCAGGGAAAGACAGATTCATTCTGATGTTTCAAAGATGCTGGAAAGAGGAGGGGGAAGCCACCGTGAAGAAAGCCCATCTTGCAGATGAAACCCACTACCTAATTAAACAAATCTATTTAAGAAGTTTCTCCTCTTCCCCCCCCCCTCTTCTTCTTTTGGACAAGGAAGATGCCGTTGTTCTCTGTAGCATCTTGTGAATTAAGTTGCTGTCTTTCATTATCCCCAAAGATTATTACTACTCTTGTTTCAGAGAAGTGCAGCGAGCTAGAAAAGCAGAGATAATAGGTTATTATGGAAAAATTTGGCTTTGACATTTATATGATAAATTGGGAGTCAATTAGATGAAAAATACTCCATTAGATAAAGTGAGTGTACCAATTACTGCAGTGAAGAGTCACTGTTAATATAATTGAAATTTATAGAGTGTTGGATACAGCCCTACAGGAGTAGATTGTATAAATGATGGAGAGAGGCATGTAAACAGTTTCAGCTTCATCCCTCTACACACTTACCTGGGAGTAAGCCATACTGGACTCAATGAGACTTTCTTCTGAGTAGGCATGGATAGGATCACCCAGTTGGTTTCTTGTCATTTTCAGACTGTCTGGGCAGACTTTTGCCCTCATTAGGAAGCCATTTCCATGAAGATTTAAAAAGGCAAAAAAAACACCAAGCCATCAGAAGCTTGCAGATAGTCTTTCTTCTGCTGCTTCTTTTTTAAAAAATGCTTTAATTGGGTTTCATCAACTACAATGCAATGTATCACACAAAGTGTTGCAAATAAGATCACAAAGGGACTGGGTGAGAAAATAAAACAACATTGCAATGACTGCCATGGACACTGGGAAATAGTTTTTTTGTTGCATTGACACCTGCAGTTGTTCTAACCTAATTTCGACGTGCTGATTTCATATCTGAAGTTGGTTTTGTTCTGTAAGCTCTAGTTGTTGTTGTTGTTGTTTTGCAATTCATGTGTTTTTTTACTTTTCACCATAATCTTTGTTTTTCACAATGCAAGAATTCAATATTTTATTAAACACATAGCCAAAGTAGTACAATATGAGCATAAATGTAAGTGACTTATATAGCATTGAACATGACATGTATAGCATTGAAAATGACATGTATATCTATGTACTATTGGAGGTATGCAAAAAAATGTATTCCTTTGGGATAAACAGTATCTACAAGCTGTAGGTACAGTATGATGCATCGGGGAGGGGTCTTGGGCTACACCCCTTCTGTGACGTATGTGTGATGTATGGAGGGGTGGTCTTGAGCTCCAGGGCAGGAAATTTCAAAATGTCTATATAAGGGCAGGCACACCTTTGTTCTGGGTCCTCCTCCTCCTCTCTCCTGCATGTGAGGGGAGCACCCTATTGCAACAGCTTTAATAAAGATCAGGCTTACTAGCTGCTTTGCTTCTCAATAGTCTCTGGTTGGCCTCTGTTATTTTCTCCTACCAATGGAGAACCTACAAAGGACTCTATAAAGGCTCTTGTGTCCCCCATAAGGGAATAAGGGCAGATTTAGTTTATAACAGTGTAAACAAGCCTGGTGCCTTTTGTTATGTATGTGGCACTTCCTCGTCAAAGACGGAATATAACAGCGTTTGTGAGGCGTGCCTATTGTTATAAACAAAATCTGCCCTTATTCACTTATGGGGTACACAAGGGCCCTTATAGAGTAGGCCACCACCAAGACAACAACCCAGGAATGAAAACATGAGCCTTGGAATGGGATAAATGGGCAATAGTTGAACCCTCTGCAGATAGCATCTCATCTGGAAGTCTGTACAATGTAGAAAATGGGTCTTTAGGTGGTGGCATCTATCTTCAGGAATTCCCTCCTGTGCCATCTCTATTGTTTTTCCATTTCCCATTCCTTTTTCAATAAGGCTTTTAAGTGGAGAGTCTTATCCCAGTCTGTATCTGTACTGAATTTGAAATTGTTTTATATATACATTCATTGTTGATGCGTTTATTGCTAATCTCTTTTGGATGTTTCATGGGATGAGAATCATTAAACGGTTGAGGGAGACGGGTACATTTAGCCTGGAAAAGTGAAGGCTGAGAGGTGATCTTCAAATATCTCAAGGCCTATCACATGGAAGGCGGAGCAAGCTTGTTTCCTGCTGCTCCGGGGGGGGGGGAGGACCCAAACCAAGGGATTCCAGTTACAAGAAAGGAGATTCTGACTTTTTGATGGTAAGAGCTGTTCAACAGTGGAACGAACTTCCTTGGAAAGTGGTAGACTGTCCTTCATTCAAGGCTTTTAAATAGAGATTGGATGGGCATCTGCCAGGCATTATTTAGCTGGTTATTCCTGTCAGCATTTCACTCCTCCGTTGCTGGATGTGTGATTGCTATATCACATGTCTGTGTTTACTTTCCAGGCTTGGAAAGTGTGAGAACGGAAGCCAGTCTTATCTCTTTCACTTGTACTGTACTTTTGTACAGTGGAACCTCTACTTACAGACGTAATCAGTTCCGGAGGTCCATCCATAAGTCAATCCGGGTCGCTGGTAGAAGCGCAGGCGCATTCGGTGGCAGCGCGCTTCTGCGCATGTGCAGATGGCGGCAGCCGCTTCTGCATGTGCACAAATGGCAGAAGCCGCTTCTGCACGTGCACGAATCATGGCAAACCCAGTATTTACTTCCGGGTTTGCCATGGTCGCAACTTGGATCGGGCCCAAGTAGAGGCGGTCATAAGTAGAGGTTCTACTGTACTTCTTTACTCTCTCTCTCTCTTGAAGATGTGAGAGGACGCCATGATTGCTTTGTCCTGTATATATTGCTTAATAAATACTTAGAATGCACACACCTACGCTCCACAATCGTTTCTGCTATACTCTGCTGAAAGAGTGTGCACATGCCTTTTGATATGTGTCACTGGTGCGCACTGGGACTGATTTATGAACGTCCCAGGCTGCGCTTCCTCAGGAAGATGCCCGGAGAGGTCTGTCTCATTCCGGGGGCTGCGTGTGCCCCCCAGGCGTGTTCCGACAATTCCTTCATTGCAGGGAGTTGGACTAGATGACAGTTGGGACCATTCCAAATCCACAATTCCATGAAATTCACAAAGTTCAACAAGCATAAACACTCCAGAAACCATTTAAAAATCCCTCAGCATTGACTGCAAGCACTTGATCACGTCACATAGAATCACAGAACTGTAGAATTGTAGACCCAAGTCCTGTCCCTTACTCTTTTGCATTTTGAAATTGCCAGAGTCATTAAAAAGCTAATGCAATCCTAGGCTGCATCAACAGAAGTGCAGTGTCCAGGTCAAGGGAAGTTATAGTACATCTCTTATGTGGTCAGAACCCAAATGGAGTCCTGTGCCCAGTTTGGGCACCATGTTGGCTAGGGGCTGATGGGAGTTGTAGGCCAGCAACATCTGCAAGGCCACGGGTTCCTCATCCCTTTTGGATTCATTCCAATTCTGTTTCCTCGCCCTGGCCTCTCTTCCCCACACGTTGACAAATACAAGAAGATGAAAAAGCTCGCTCAGCAAAGCAGCTCATAAAAATAAGTTGGGAAAGAGACTAAATCGTATCTGAAGTTATTTTCTTTTCACAACTGCCAGTAATTCAACACGAGGAACCATAAATAGGAAGGTGGCACACTGCTAAAGTTAAGGGTCTGCCTTTGCTTTCATTGCAGGAGCGGTTTCCTTTTTAAATCCTGCTGAAAGGAAAGAATAGAGCAGGAAAATTTAACTGTAAAGCCAAGATACAAAGGAGTATCTCTCGCCACCCCCCACAGCATTCATGTAGGATTAGGAGTTTTGCAAACAAGTCTCCAAGGTCCATTGGGAGGAGGGGTTATTAGCTCCCTGACTTTAGTCCTTTTGTTCCCAACAGTAAAAAGAAACAACCTCTATAAAGTGTTGTTGCACCCAAATCTTATTCAACTGACTGAGCTTGGTGGACCAGTGGCTCAACTCACTGTATGGCAGTTCTTAACTTAGCAGACGAACAAGTGATTCTGTGTGAGCCGAAGGCATAATACAGGTACTTGCAGTGCTTTTTTTCTTTAAAAAATGTTTAGGGGTACTCTCATTTTCCTACTCATATTGAAATACTGCCCCTCAATGAGGTCAAATTTAGGTTCACAAAATGTTTAGGGGTATGCGTACCCCTGTGTACCCCCAGGGGAAAAAAGCACTGGGTATTTGTCTTTCCCTCCAGAAGTAGGTTAACCACAGCTTGGGAGGGAAGCAAATTTGACTGGGGGAAAAGGGGTTAAACCTCTTTTTTAGAATGGTTCCTCTGTTTCAATTTGACCCCACTTGAAGCTCTTTGAGCTTAAAAAGACCAGGAGACCCTATCCTCCCTGGTAACAGCATCTGGAACTTTTAGGCAGCTGTTCTAGGCCCACGGCTGCAAACCTACCTGGTGATATTCTAACATATAATGGGGAAACGGCTGCCTGCTCCTACTGTCTTGCCTCCTGCCCCGAACATGCAGAAAAGGTTGTTGCCTTCAAGTAAGAAAGAGATCTCTATTCGAGCAAGTAATGGTACAGGAACAGAGTTCAGGGGTCACGATTTCAGGAGTTCAGGAATCAGGCAAGATTTATGGGCTACACAGATGCAGCAAAGATGTCCCAACAGTTTGCACACCCTACCTGCCGAGCTTTTAAAGATGTGATGCTCCCACTTGCAAGAATCACTCACTTTGTCAGAATGTTGAGACTGTTGAGATGTGGGGTGGTTAGGTCTGCTCCCTTATGCTGAGGTGATGCCTAGGCAAGAAAACTGCACCCTCCTGTTCAGGCTCCTGACTGGACACTGCCTCTGCCTGAGTTGCTTCCCCACTCAGCCCTCCCCAGCCTCTTCTCTCTGCCAGGAGGTCAGGGAGAGAAGTTGGCATCCCTGCTCCTTTTGAAGTCAAGGCACCATGGAGAGGGACCATCTCCTCCAGTCCTGGTTCCCACCAATCAGGCCTCCTTCTCTTTCTTCTTCCTGCAGCCTGCCAAGTCAAGGCTGATCCCCACAGCACTGCAGCACTCAGGGCACCTGCCAGCACCAAGTCAGCCTACAACTTGGCATGTACCAGAAGCTACTTTAGCCAAGAGCTACTTCCAATCTCGAACTGGCCCTGTAAGCGTGGATCTCTGGTGTCACATTTTTTTTGGTCCTGAGATGAGACCGAAGAGGTTTAGTGAATACCCTGAGTGTGCGCCTTAGAATATACTCCCCAGCAACCTCAGCAAAGTACCAGGGTTCCTCACCAAGAAAATCCAACGTGGAAAGCATTCTCTCGAAGTAGAAAGTTTTGAAACTCATAGCTTTCACTCATTATTGTAAGAATTACCTCTGAAAGCCATAAAATGTTGCCAAAGTGGATGTTGCTAGTAGAGAAGCTTACTTCCCTGGTGACCATGTTAGGATTGGTGTTTCATGTTTCAAGGTTTTCTGGAGAAAAGCCATTTTAAATATGCCAAGAGTTTCCAGATCACCAAGGCACAATATTTGGAGGACCTCCATCCCCACCAGTCATTTGCCATGATGACCGTGTCGTGTGAATGCCACGTCAGAAAGATTTCTACCACCCAAGTTAATGTTGCTTAAAAGGAAATATAATTTTTTTTTTATTGATGTCAAAGCAACAGAGTAACTGGAGATTTTCTAGAAATATGACTCAGGAGTCCCAAAAGATATTAGGGCAGCAGGTTAGGAAGAAATTAAATTCCATTTTCTACTGCACTATATTAAGATAGAAGGGAAAGCAGAATGTTATTCACTTAGTGCTGGATTTATAGCCCAGCTGAAAATATAAAGAAGAAATAATGCAAAGGCACACAGATTTCATTGGTCTTTAAGGCTCAGCTTGTTGACTTTGTCCTCTAGAAACTGACAAATGTTTGTGTGTGTGTGTGTGTGTGTGTGTGTGTGTGTGCTCTAGTAACTAGAAATTCAGTTTATTACACGATGGTTGTCTTTTGAGATAAGCGCTTAAAAGCCAAGGACTTGTCTGCATTCTGTTGACATTAAAGTCCCATGATGCTTTTCAGAATGGGAGCATTAATGGCTAACATTTCCCTTCCCTCACGCTGTGCTGCATCCATCTGGCCCATCTGATTTAATATTTTATAACTCCCAAAGTCACATTGGGATCCTTCCAGAAGGAAAGTGCAGCCTTATGTGAAGGAAGCAATGAAACGCCATCAAACTACTTCAGACTGTTACGGAAGGTCCCGATTCTCAGAATGATTCAAACACACACTTGGATTTCCCCCTCAAAAGGGACCTTTATATAAGATGGGCGCAGTAAAATGTTGCAGCGTGAAGTGCTCCTGTTCAGAAGTACTGCCAGCTAGCCAATTATTACTTTTTCCAGTATATTTGCCTACCCCACCCCTACCCCCACCCCCTCCATTTCCTCCAACAGACAATAATCAGACAGCCATGTTCTATCCTTCCTGGATTACACTGGGCTCCCTCCTGGGGGGTTTTCTCTCTCTAAATCAAAAACGGGAAACCAGCAGCCCATTTGGAACAGAGGAAAAGTTGATCTGAGGCAAGCCCCCTCCCCAGTTAAGCCCACCCCCCCATTCTTTTGGATGTTTGAATAGAGCAGGGGTCAGCAAACTTTTTCAGCAGGGGGCCGGTCCACTGTCCACCTTGTGGGCACAGGACTATATTTTTTTTAAAAAAAAAATTATGCAACAGCGCCACAAGCCCCGGTGGCTGCTTACCTGTGTCTTGTGAGTGGCTGCGGCTGGCGGTGGCAGAGGGACGATGAGCGGCATGCGAAAGGGCTCCAGAGAGGGACTGCTTAACATGGCGGCCGCTCAAGCGCTGCTGCTGCTGCTGGCACCAACAAAGCCCAGCCCCCTTCCTCCTCTAGGCAGGGCAGGGAGAAGCTAGGAGGAGGGAGGGAGGAGGCGCAGCTGCCGCTGTGTGAGGGAGACGGAAAGAACATGTGTGCTGGAGATCCACGCGGTGATTCCAGGACCATCCGTGGGCCGGATCCAGAAGGCAATTGGGCCTGATCGGGCCCGTGGGCCTTAGTTTGCCGACCCATGGAATAGAGCTTTAGAGTGCAGTCCTGCCCTTCCACCACAGGGGAAATGCTGGGGACCAACTGCATTGGTCGCATGTTAGATGCATGGAAAATCTTCCAGAGAGCAGCTAATCACTGCACTGATACCCTGTGTTGTGCTTTAACCTGAGATACCAGCTATTTGGGCTGTGATGTTTATTCAGAGGGAACATTAAGGCCACAGTCAATACCGTCTTTAAGTGAGCATAGAGGAATTTCTACAGGCGATCCTTAGTTATAAAGCAGGGCAAGAAGATAGTGTGGTAATACAATATTGGCTTAACCTGCTCTTTTGAAGGAGCAAGAGTCATCCAGCCAAGAAAATGCTCAACATGTGATTTTATATTATCTCTGACAATGGTGCAGATGCTTGGATTCATTTTCAGGTCCACTAAGGAACAGCAATTGGAGATGTGATTTCCATCCATGCTTATATAAACCAAGTATACTCTAGTCTTGCATTTAACTAGGAAATCTCTGCAATACAGACCTATATTGGTTTTATATCATTTTAGCTGCCGTGGCTTCCCTTCTGAGAACTGTAATTTGGTGAAGTGGAGATCTATAGACTCTCCTCACAGAGCTGCAATTCCAGTGTTTCCCCCGGGGAAGATGAAATGGCTCTTGATTCAGTTTAGGCCCGCTGTCCCCAATCTGGCCCTCTACAGATGTGTTAGGCTACATCTCCCACCAGCACCATCGCTGACAGGAGTGAGGCCTTGTCAGCGTGTAACAAATGTGCTCTGATATCTGCACTGGTGGCTGATTTGCTACCAGCCAAATTCAAGTATATAAATTATATAAACCCCTTAACAACAGGGGACAAGATTGCCTATGAGATCTCCTTACCCATGTGTGCCCACTCAACCAATTCAGTCGCTAGAATTGTCACTAATACAGGTGGTACATATTTCTCATCCCACATTTGTAAGAACTTGATCATTTAGTGTGGCAGCGACTAAACTTTGGAACCTCCTGCGTTTACTATACCCTTTTTGGCACCTGCTAAAAACATTCCTGGGACGCGGGTGGCGCTGTGGGTTAAACCACAGAGCCTAGGGCTTGCCGATCAGAAGGTAGGTGGTTCGAATCCCCGTGACGGGGTGAGCTCCCATTGCTCAGTCCCTGCTCTTGCCAACCTAGCAGTTTGAAAGCACACCAGAGCAAGTAGATCAATAGGTACCACTGCAGCGGGAAGGTAAACGGTGTTTCCATGCACTGCTCTGGTTCGCCGGAAGTGGCTTAGTCATGCTGGCCACATGACCTGGAAGCTGTACGCCAGCTCCCTCGGCCAATAAAGCGAGATGAGCACCGCAACCCCAGAGTTGGTCTCGACTGGACCTAATGGTCAGGGGTCCCTTTACCTTTACCTTTAAAAACATTCCTATTTGGACAAGTCCACCCAGATGCTTAGAAAGTTGAGGTCATTTTAATCTGCTTCAGTATTTTAACATTTGTATCTTTCAAAAGCAAGGTTGCAATTTTTTCTTGATTTTGCTGTTTGGACTTTTGTAAGCCGCTTTGAAGGGATTTCTTTCACAATCAAGCGGAGTATAAATTTTATGAAGTAAATAAATAAAATAAACTCTGCCCCTTGGCATTGCTGGCTAGGGTTGGTGTGAACCGGATTCCAAAATGTCTGGAACTTCACCTGGAAAGTTGGTTTAAGCAGTGCTGGTTTCCTGCTTTCCCTCTGCCTGTAGGGGAAGGGGTTTCAGCCAGACGGCTGCATTCCTTATAGGGCAACATTCCAAGGAACATATTCCAAGGGTGAGAGGAGCCAGAGACAAAATTTGCACATGTAGCCTAGTTTAGGACTGCCATAACGTCCGGATTTCCCCGGACACTACCAGGATTTCAAAGGCAGAATTGATGTTCGGGGGGAATTTCCAAAATAAATTTCCCAAATTTACTGGGGTGTCCTGGGTTGCTTTTTGAAATATGGCAACCCTACGTCTAACACCCTCCAGGAAGCATCATCAGAGCTCAAGGACACATTCCAACCATGTAAAAATACATACCCTCCAATATTGTCATTGTCATCATTTTACTGTTCCTTATACAGGGCTGCTTTCGGGTGGCTCGAGGGTCGGATAACTCCATACCCTCCAATATTTCTCCAATGAAAATAGGGACTGTGACGGTACAGGTAGGTGAAGCTAGAATATGGGAGTGCTGGAAGGGAAATGGTTAAATAGGTTACCCAATCAGAACCCAGAGGGAGGGGGAAGGTGGAGTCAGAATGAGTATAAAAGCCCACTCTGGGGAAGTTGGGGGAGAGTTGAAGTTGGTTGTTGGGTGGGGGTTCTGAGGGAGGTTTGAAGTGGGTGGTGAGTCAGTTGGTCAGTGAGGAAAGAGGTATTAGTTCAGTTAGGTGAGGAACAAATAAGACAAATAAGTATTCTTGTAAACATTATGAAACCACATGCATGTTTATTCTGTACTAAATAAACATAACTTTGAGGTTACAATTTAAACCTGACTGGACTCAATAGATTTACCAGGTAGGCCCTGGTTGGTGGCAGCGGGAGAAGGGAGCGTGGTGGCTGTTATGTCGTGGGTCAATGACTGGAGGCGAGAATCAGGTACAACATCTCTTTATTTCAGAAACAGGGAAGAGCCAGCCACAGGAATGGAGAAAACTGGGGTTTATATAATAACAGTAGGCTAGTAGGGAGAAGATACATTTTGGCGGGAACCAATGGCACGGATTCCCTCCTGCGGAAACCAATCAGGCAGAGGATCCAAATCCTGCTCTCTGAACCAGCAAATGATTGCCGTTCCCGCTGTAACTCATACATTCAAATAAGGTCTGTAATACAACACCATACTCTGTATTAAACCGTCTTGACTGTGTTATTACTTAATACACAACACCCCCCCACACTTAGCGGGAATGACACACAAAGTCTTTCAGGAGCTGTGGCTTCCTGCGATTTCTACTTGATCGTCTCACCTCCGGTGTTGTGACATGAGGAATTGGAGGCTGAGGAGTCTCCTCGGGAGTATTGGTTACCGCTGTTCCTTCTAACGACCCCCCCCAGCTCATTATCTTCCGCCAACTCCGTATTTTCAGCAGGTAGTTCACCTTCCAACTGCCCTGGTGGATCATTAACCCGTGCAGGCATCTCCACCTGACTCGGGGGTGGCAACTCCCCATCTAATGCGGGGGTGTTAGGTCCCTCGGCATCACTCCTGCTGGGTGTTCTGCGTCTCAGCTGATCCACATGCCTACGCCAGACCTGCCCTTGTGACAATGTGACATAATATGATACGGGACCGGTGGCCCGCGAAATGACTCCCGGAACCCAAGTTGGACCTCTAGCATAATTCCTCACCCAAACGAGATCCTCCGGGTTAAGGTGTCTCGTTCTGTCTCCTTCGGGTTGGGGTGGCTCCCGTGCGGAACGCGAGGGCATCCTATCTGGATGTACAAAATCCAGGACTGTCACCAGCCTACGACCTAACAGCAGCTCAGCTGGTGACTTTCCCGTGGCTGTGCATGGTGTGGCGTGCTGCAAGAACAGCATACGAGCTATCCGGGCTGCCCAGTCACCCTCCAGTAGCCGTGAAATAGCCCCCTTTGCAGTTCGCACCATTCTTTCTGCTTGACCATTAGAAGAGGGGTGGAAAGGGGCAGAGGTCACTCCTCGTATGAAATTGTCAGCAAGAAAACCTCTGAACTCACTCGACACGAATGCTGCCCCATTGTCTGATACCAATGTTTCTGGCAGTCCATGCGTGGCAAACAATTGCCTTAAAACTTTGATAACTGCTGCCGATGTGGGACTAGAAACTAATGCTACTTCCAACCATTTTGAGTATGCATCGACCACAACCAAAAACGTTTTCCCTTGATAGGGCCCTGCAAAGTCTATGTGAATACGGTTCCATGGTGCCCTGGACTGTTCCCACCAATGAATAGGTGCCCGGGGAACCTCAGGTCGAACCTCTTGGCATGCCTTGCACGTGCGCACCCACATTTCTATTTCCCTATCCATCCCTGGCCACCACACATAACATCGTGCCAGGGATTTCATTCTGACCATTCCTGGGTGCCCCATATGCAAGGTTTCTAGAATGCGGTTCCTAAGTGGGTTAGGGATGACTACCCTGTCCCCCCAAAGTATGCACCCCTTATGAAGTGATAACTCATGCTGCCGTATTGCGAATGGGCGGAACTTTTCTTCTTGGCCCCCATTGGGCCACCCCCTCCCTACCCAGGCAAGGACTCGGGAGAGTGTGGGGTCCTTGCGCGTCCTGGCCGCAACTTCTTCCGCGGTCACAGGAGCGCTCGGCAGTGTTTCCAACATCATGACCTGTTCGGCTGGAGCCGGGTCACAATCATTAGCTCCTTGGAGTGGCAGCCGGCTGAGGGCGTCTGCGTGACAGAGCAATTTCCCTTTCACATGGCATATCTTATATTGGAAACCGTTTAAAAAAATCGACCACCTGAGCATTCTAGGGGACAAGATTTGAGGGGTTTGTTTGTCAGGGTTGAACAGACCCAGCAAGGGCTTGTGGTCCGTTTCAATTAAGAACGATCGCCCATATACATAGTCGTGGAATTTCTTTACCCCCGCTACCACAGCTAATGCCTCTTTGTCGATCTGCGCATAGTTCCTCTCGGTGGAAGTAAGAGTCCTTGAATAAAACGAAATGGGTCTGTCTGTCCCATCCGCCTCTCTGTGGCTGAGCACAGCTCCCAGCCCATATTGAGACGCGTCACAAGCAAGTACGAGGGGTTTTGTCTCATCATAATGTGCCAGGACGCTCTCAGAGGACAACATTCCCCTAATGGTTTCGAAAGCTTTTTGTTGCGGCTTCCCCCAATGCCAGACGCATTTCTTCTGAAGAAGCCTGTGCAAAGGTTCTGCCACTGCTGCTTTGTGTGGTAAAAACGCATGGTAAAAATTCACCAAACCCAGGAATGACTGGAGTTCAGTTTTGTTGCTGGGTCTGGGGGCATTGGCGATGGCCTTAACCTTGCTTTCCATGGGGTGCACACCCGCAGCATCAATGGTGTAACCTAGGAAATCCACCGTAGGAACTCCAAAACGACATTTTTCCTTTTTTAGATGGAGCCCAGCTTCCTGGAACTTTTTAAGCACCATTCTGATGCGGCTTTCCAGCTCGTGGGGGTTCCTCCCCGATATTAGAACATCATCAAAATACACGAGGGTGCCAGGCACTCCCCTTAATAACCTCTCCATAATGCCCTGAAATATTCCCGGGGCCACACTTACTCCGAATTGCAATCGGTTCACCTTAAATGCCCCTTTGTGGGTTACAATAGTCTGAGCTTCTGCTGTTTCTGGCGTTACAGGTAGCTGCTGGTACGCCTGGGCAAGGTCGATCTTTGCAAATACCTTGCCTCCAGCCAACTTTGCTAGCAGTTGAGACACCACTGGAATGGGATAAGAATTTCCCCGAATTGCCTTATTTATTGTGCATTTATAGTCTGCGCAGATACGCACTTCCCCGTTTGCCTTTAGCGGGGTCACAATTGGAGTTTCCCATCTTGCTGATTCCACTGGTGCCAATACCCCTTGCTGGACTAGTTTGTCGAGTTCTGCCTCTATTTTGGGCTGCAAGGCGAATGGCACGCGTCTTGGCTTGAAGCGAACTGGGGCCACCCCTTGGTCCAACTCGAAATCAATAGGAGGCCCTTTATAGCACCCCAGACTACCATCAAATAGTGATGCGAACTCCTCATAAATCTTCTCGAATGTTTTTGGGGCTATTGCTATTGCGTTCAGCCCAGATATGCCCAACCCTAACGCAGGAAACCAGTCTGTTCCCAAGAGGCTAGAGCGCTTTCCCTTGGCGATCACCAGCTTAAGTACGGCCCTTTTGTCTCTAAAGTTAACATTGACAGAACACATTCCCAGGATGTGTATCCGGCCAGCTGAATAAGATTGTAATGTGGCGGGGAAAGGTTCCAATGGAGGGAACTTACCCCCTGAGAAAAACGACCTCGCAGTCTCGTCCGAGACGATCGTGTATCCTGACCCGGAATCTACCTCCATCTGGCAAGGGCGGCCCTCAATGCTGACCTGGACAAACGCCTTCCCCTGAGCAGGAAACTGAACGGTCTTGCCCTCAATCTCGGTGAGGTAGTTGCAGTCGTCCAAAACGTGCGCCGATGAACTTGCCTGTCGCCGGGACGGTGATGGGGATCCCGATGTTCCCCCGGTAGCCGACCTGCATACCCGAGCGATGTGGCCCTTCTTATTACAAGCGTGGCACGTGGCGTTCCGGAATCGGCAGTTCCGACGTTCATGCACACCACCACAACTCGGGCATTCTAGCTTTCTTCCTTTTGTTCCCGATGAACCAACCCCCAGGGATCCAACTGCACGGGATGGACTCTGGGACGGGCTGGACTCCTGGCTGCTCACAGCGTGAGCTATCTCTGCAGCCGGCCTGGCGCTTCGTTGTGGGGTTTTTTGCTTTTCCCCCTCTGCGGTTTCAGTGGCTATGGCTTCACGCACAGCCGTTGCCAGATCCACCTCTTCCCTTGCAGCGATCCGACGCCGGGCTTTACTGCTGCTCAGGCCGCCAATGAACTGGTCAAGCAGTGCATCCTCGAGAGCCACGAATTGACAGTGCCTCGCCAGGACCTTCAGCTCAGCAAGGAATATGGAGACTGATTCACCATCCCTCTGCCTCCTATTGTGGAACTCGATGCGGCGTGTTGTCTTGGTCGCTGCTGGAGCCAGGTGCCTCGTAAGTTGGTCTGTTATCTGTTTCAGCGTCGCAGTTTCTAGCGTGAGAGGAACCACCAAACCTCGGGCCAACTCGAAGACTTCGGCTCCGCAGCAACTCAGGAAGACTGCCTTCTTCCTGTCGTCGTCGGTGATTCCTTGTGCGGCAACAGCGAAACCGAAACGCTGGAGATACGAATCCCAAGCTTCTGTGGCTCCCGGTCTAAATGGCTCAAAGATTCTACTTCCTGCCATGGTGTAATCAGGAGTGTCCACGATTTCTCCCTCCTCTTCTTCTGACTCCGGATGCCGAACTCTGTCATCCATTCACAGCAAGCCGGATCCCATCCTCGTCGCCAGTATGTTATGTCGTGGGTCAATGACTGGAGGCGAGAATCAGGTACAACATCTCTTTATTTCAGAAACAGGGAAGAGCCAGCCACAGGAATGGAGAAAACTGGGGTTTATATAATAACAGTAGGCTAGTAGGGAGAAGATACATTTTGGCGGGAACCAATGGCACGGATTCCCTCCTGCGGAAACCAATCAGGCAGAGGATCCAAATCCTGCTCTCTGAACCAGCAAATGATTGCCGTTCCCGCTGTAACTCATACATTCAAATAAGGTCTGTAATACAACACCATACTCTGTATTAAACCGTCTTGACTGTGTTATTACTTAATACACAACAGTGGCACAGGGATCAATCGACGGTGAAATGTCCGGGGACCCTGTGTGATCGCCACAGGGACATCATACCTTCCATCATTTCTCTGATGGAAATAAGGATGTCCTAAGGAAAAGCAGGACATTCCGGGATCAAATCAGAAACCAGGACAGCTTATGTAACTCCATAACTGTCCCTGGGAAATAGGGACACTTGGAGGGTGTGAAAATATTCTAGCAGTGGCAGTGAAGAGAGTGGCCCGGGAAGCCACTACAAAAATGGAGCCACTTCAAAACTTGTCTTTTCAGACAGTGAACAGTGTTGCACTGCAAGGAGGTAGAGGTGTGGGAAATAGAAAACTGCCTTTCTAATAGACTGAGGTGGGGAGCTCCTTCTCAAGGAATCCAACCAGTTATAGAATGTGCGGTATGGCGAAAGATTTCTACAGGATGCCATCAGCGTAAGGAATGAATCCTGTGAGAATTCTGCGTACGCCACCATTGCTTCCCCATTTGCAACATCAACCTGTGGCATTACCAGCTATGAGATTTCCTTTCTCCACCCCCTAAAAGAATTGGGGGGAGGGGGGAGGCACATAGTCTACCATTGGCTAGCCTGCTTAACAGACCTACACAGTTTGTTTGACATTCCTGGACGCTCTGTAATTTAAGCTATAGAAATCTATTAGCGGTTCCCTTCCAGATCATAAAGCCTGCCCAACAGGACGCCTATTTCGCGAGGTCAAAATGGCAGAATCCCAAGGCTATAATTTCTGCTAGATCACAGGAAGAAAGTAATGCACAGAATTTCCCGGATGGCCTGCCGCACAGAGTATGAATGTCATCACTCGGGGCCGTGCATTTCTCCATTTCGGAGCTGCTATGCCAGGTGCATTTACAAGAACCCCACGCGGTGCTATCATTTTAAAATCACACAGGCGTATAATAGAACGCCTTCCGTCCACCTCCACAGGTCACGGGTTTGAATCTCGCTTCCAGCGTTTTAATTGAGCGTATCGAGAACAGAGCGCAGCTATGATTAAATGGCAGGAAAAGGAGTGTGTGTGTGTGTGTGTGTGTGTGTGTGTGTGTTTTACCACCATCACCACCAGTGCTGGCAAAATGGACTGAAGTCAACCAGGGCAGCTTCACTGGGTGAAACAGCAAGATTTCAGACTTGCCTTTTGCCCCTCTCCAAATTAGGAACGGGAAGTATTGAAAGATGTGGTACAAACACTCCAGAAACCACAGAGATCAGCCTCTGCTTATTTTTCAATTTTATTTATTAAAAGGAATAAGAGTAGTACGCAGTGCTGGATTCATGTATAAGCTAAACAAGCTATAGGGCCCCACTCTCTTGGGGGCCCCCCAAAAAAAAACTAAAGGGAAAAAAACTGGATATACATTTCCAAAATATAAGATAAAAAACAAATAAAATAAAACCTACATACAGCAACAGTGTTTTGTGTTGTGTAGGCTCCTATGATGTAATTAATGCTAGCCTGCTCCCTAAAATATCACTAGTTTGCTCATTTCTATATATAGGGTGCCTACATTCTGCATGGACTGGTTGCATGGCAACCAAAATACATATTTTGTTATGTGCAAATGGCTTTGGATACCTATTAGGCCCATAAATTGCCATGTAGCACATATTCAACACAAAAAAAACAGTGACAGTTTGTTGCTGACAAAGGACAGCGGGACATATAAAGGGCCCCATTGCCTTCAGTAGCTTAGGGCCTCATCAAACCTAAATCCAGTCCTGGTAGTACACCACTTTCCAAGGCAATCTGTTCTGATTTGAACATCTCATACATTCATACACGGCTCATGCAGTTCTTCCCAGTGTTAGGTTTCCTGACCCAGGAGCGGCGCTGCGGCTGCGTGCAAGGAAGCTGTCCCAGCAGCTCCCTCTCATGCTGGAGCCAGGCTCCAATGGTCACACCCCCTCCCAAAAATGTGCCCGGGGCAATGGCCCCCTCAGCTCCCCCTTGCTACACCACTGGCTTAGAATAGTATTTGTTAAGTCACTTCGAGACACATGACAGCTTTCTTTTTTTGCATAAAGCAAATAATAATAATAATAATAATAATAATAATAATAAACTTTCTGTGTAAAGATTCCATGAACATTAAGGATGCACGAAATATGCTCCTGCAAGCTCAACAACTTTGGGGTCCTCCCCCCCAAAAAAAATTTTTGGGTAGATCACTGCCAGTTTTTTATTCTGGGAGTAGATCGCAGTCTCTTGGGAGTTGGACATCCCTGGTATATAGGACCCATGCACTCTCAAAGCCTAGAACCATGCTTCGTGATGTGGAAATTACAAAAAAAACAACCACAAAACAACAACATCAATATCTGATTCAGCCCTGATGTATCCCTTTTATGTGAGCATCTCTGGAAGCCTTTGAGATGTGCTTGTGATCATAGAATATCTAAACAAAATGTGTATACACCCTTGAAAGGAAGCGAGGGAAATATAAACTAATTGAAAAAGTCATCCAACTAACAAATCAACCGAAGGACTGGTAAAGGGTAAATTGTCTCTTTGTTACCATAGCAATGAATGAATATATTAATTAGGGCTGAGCACAGACACACTCTCTCAGATATATATTTTTCAGCTGGTTTTGTTTTGTTTCGGCACTCAGCGGGAAATGATGGTGGAGTCATGTACATTGCCCTCTGTTGCCCTCTCTTGCCTTGAAATCTAATTGCCCATTTCACATCATCTGCTTCAGGGTGTGATCCCTGATTGGTTAGGACCACTTGTTTGTCTAGTCCAGGAAGGAGGAAATTCAGTGGCATCTGGAAGCAGGGCAGAAAGCAAATAGATGGCAAGTGGTAAAAGGAAATTTGATGGGGAAGGGAGAGAGAGAGAAAGCCAACCAACCACATTATAATGATTAACTCAGTACTTAGCAGCTGTTCAAAGAGCCCAACACAAGCAAAATGGTTTACTGTAGTAGCAGTGGGGGTGAAAGCAGAAACCACAGGTAAGAAATACAGCGTGGAAATAAACATCTGGGTACAGTTTCCAGTGAGCTGGTTTCTAAGAAATGGAATATGTATTAAATCCATTCTACACCAACAACTGTGAGGAAAAATAAACCAGAAGTGGAAAAATAAATAAATCCCAAAGTGCTGATGATTCTAATCAGGAAAAGGGGGGCATGCTAATTTCCATAAAAGCACCAGAGATTAAAATGTCTTCAGCTAGGCTACAGAACAGCTGTAGCAGAAAGAGGGACCAGCAGATCTATTTGTGGACTATATGTGGACAAGAACAATGAAATGCCATCCTTGTTTTAAGGCCATGAAACCCATGATGCAACAGAGTTGTGAGTGAAACACAGATCTGCAAATATAAGCAGGTACTTTCATTGACAATCCCACATGTGCCAAGCTGAACTTCTTCAAAGCGGCAAACGAAACCCCCGCAGGATAGAAATGTTACAGAGAGATGTTTCTCTAAAGCATAGCCGAGGGGCCTCAGACCCAGGGACTGGATGAGGCCTGCCAAGCCTCTCGCATGGACCCTGGGACTCTTCCAGGCCACACCCACACTCCCTTGGCCACGCCCCTCTCCAGCTTTACTTGGCGATCTCCTCAAGCGCCTTGAACTTTGCTCATGCGTGGTCCTCAGGCTGGAGGAGACTCCCTCACCCCGCTCTTCAGGGCTCCTGGTAGCCAACTCTAGCCATGTCCCCCAATACTATGGCTGTGTAGGGGGGGGAATCTAATGAAAACAACAACAGCACACCAGCCAACCAAGATGAAATTATGCCCAAGGATTGGACCCAGCTATATTTTTTGTTCCATGATCATTAAGAGTTTGGGGCATGCTAGAGTTAAAAATACCAGAAGATTCATAGCTGTAGTTTCCCAGACTCCCGATAGCAATGTCTTTGACTCTTGTAAGTAATGTCTTTACTTCAACAGCACACAGGCAGTAAGAAGCATTAGCTCCTAACGATAGTGAAAGATTCCAACCCACCCACTATTTTCCCCCTTCTTTTTTGCTCCTTAAGGAAGATCATTTTATACTACTTTCTTGGAAAATAGTTGAAAAATTGCAGGCAATAAATATCTCTCTCACTTGAGCTGGCAGGATCTCGCTCTTCTTCTAAAATATATTGTTCCCAGTTTACTTATTACCTTGTGCTGGGACTTGCCTGTTAAAGAGAAATATTGCTTGCGAATCCACTCCTCATTTAAACAAATGCTATTAAACTTGAGTGAGAAGATACTAAGGAGGCTTCCAAAAGACTTCCATGGCTGCACTAAATCAAAGCTAATGGCTTGAGATAAAGAAACTGTGGAGCTGGTCTTCTGTACTTTGTCAGTATTAATATTTTAAGTAACAAGTCCTCACCAACTTGCTGGGTCCTTCCTTCCTTCCTTCCTTCCTTCCTTCCTTCCTTCCTTCCTTCCTCTCTCTCTCTCTCTCTCTCTCTCTCTCTCTCTCTCTCTCTCTCTCACACACACACACACACACACACAATTCAAGGAAGCAATCCAAGGAAGTCGGAAGTGCTGTGACAAAGGCATTATACAAGCACATTTTCCCTTCCAGACACTATATCTGATCAAACAGGCATTGCAGGTTTTGCAATATAAACCCCTGTAAAAATCTGCCAACCAGAGATGTGACAAGAGTAGCATGAGCATACCACAGGCAAAAATTGTGTTTTGTTGATTACACTGCATTCATATCACAGTTTGTTCTGTTTTTCTGAAATTTCCCTAACCCTAACTATTAATTCCTGCATTGTATTTTGACTTTTCACATGATTGTGAAAGCTGCTTCTGGAGAACTAATGGAATATATCACATTTAGCTCTTGTTTCTATGTTATTTGATTCTGTAACCATTTTGTCTGCAACCTCCTTAACCCAGAAAACCGTGGGAGTAAAGTGACAGAATTTGGGGCAGCATTTGTTGTTGTTTAGTCGTGTCCGACTCTTCGTGACCCTATGGACCAGAGCACGCCAGGCAATCCTGTCTTCCACTGCCTCCCGCAGTTTGGTCAGACTCATGTCGGTAGCTTCGAGAACACTGTCCAACCATCTCGTCCTCTGTCGTCCCCTTCTCCTTGTGCCCTCCATCTTTCCCAACATCAGGGTCTTTTCCAGGGAGTCTTCTCTTCTCATGAGGTGGCCAAAGTATTGGAGCCTCAGCTTCAGGATCTGTCCTTCCAGTGAGCACTCAGGGCCGATTTCCTGGAGCACAATATCAGCATATATAAAGTTATTTCCTGCTGTTTTCATGGGGGAATAGAAGCACACATGTGTAGAAAGGGTGGGCAAGTAGCCATGTTGTCCAATGACATTTGTTGCTGTGTCACACCCCACTCGCCAGTGTGAATGAAATTTAGGGAGACTTGCTGGTATATCGGCTGGAAAGCCACCGTTCTATAATGAAACAGGTACTGCAGCATGAAAGGAAAGTTAGAAAATGGAACAGAAACCCAATTCCTAACAAAATAGTCCTCATGCCTGAATGCACTCATAGTCACTTTGTTCCAAAAACCTGGCAAGATGAGCAGTATACTAATTATTTTACCCAACCTTGCTACCAAGAACGGTGGTGCAGCCAGGATTTTGGAGGTCCATGTGCAAGAGACCCCCAAGGATATGCTCTGCTCCATCACAGGGCTACCCTCCTCCTCAGTGCCATTGGTCCAGACACGTGTGTGTGTGTGTGTGTGTGTGTGTGTGTGTGTGTGTGTGTGTGTGTGTGTGTGTGTGTTGGAGAGAGAGAGAGAGAGAGAGAGAGAGAGAGAGAGAGAGAGAGAGATGGTGAACAAGCTAAGAACAGCAATCACTGCTTGCTTCTTATCTTTGCTGCCGTTTCCCCTTGCTTGTTCTTCCGCTTTGTGCCAAGGGTTTGGGTGAAAACCAGAACCATAGGGTTGCTGATGGTGAGCTCAGACATGACATGCTCAGACATGGACCTCGACATGTGCCCATCTCTGCTGATCCCTAGCTATGGCCCTGACCGAAATCATGAAACATTAATATTGACCAAGTACAGAAGACCAGCTCCACAATTTCTTTATCTCAAGCCATTAGCTTTGATTTAGTGAAGGAGCCTTTATGTCCCTTGGGGGAAACCTTCTAGGAAGGGGCACTCTCCAACAACAGGAAGAGTCAGAGGGAAAGCTGGGCAGAGCAACAGATATGACTCCTACCTTTCTACAGGAGGTGACATTTCAACCACACAAAAGTCAGAGGGTTCTAAACATACATCCCTCTTCATGCATCCAGACCCTGTTGCACCGGCAAAGAAACGACGCAATGACAGGATGGTATGAACGGGAAGGCCACCACGAGCCACACCCGAGGGCTCCCTTTTATTAGCAATCTCACACACTGGTTAATGATTAGCCCCACAGGCACAGCTCCAAAGACCAAACAAGGAGACATACAACCCAATGGTGGTACATAGCACCATATAAGGAAATGCTTACAAACAGTGACACCCCAAAACTTCCCCACATGACATCTCCATTGCGTACGTGCTCATCCTGCATGCCTCTTTCACATGCACTTCTCATGCACCTCCCTTATGCTCATCTTGTGACTTTTCCAGTACTTTTCCACCACTCCTTTTGTTTTTCTGTCCTGCTAACCCGTGTTTCCCATCCTGACATTCTGGTGTCAGCGTGGTTTGCCAGCGCTGCATTTCTAACCTTGGCAGAATCGACGTGGTTTGCCAGCGCCAATCCAGCCATAATCCCTACATCACCCTCCAAGTGTCCCTATTTTCCAGGGACAGTCCCGGATTTACAGAAGCAGTCCCATTTTCTGATTTGATCCTGGAATGTCCCACTTTTCCTTAGGACATCTCTATTTTCATTGGAGAAATGGTGGAAGGTATGTTTCTTCTTTCTTTGGCAATCATTCGTAGCCGAGTAAGGTTCGTCTTCCATGAACACGGTCTGAATAGTGAGTCCGTAAGTGACCGTGGAGACCAATTCTGGATCCCCACGTCCTTCCACAGTGGAGACATAGGTTTCCAGGCAGGAGTTGATCACGGTGAGGGTTTGCCAAGAGTGCCTTCCTCTTAGCACGTCTCTCCCTTTCGTCCTGAGTTCGAACGTCTTCAAAGCCATGACACCTTTGGTAAAGGCTGTTTTCCAATTGGATTGCCCGCAGGCAAGTGTTTCCCAGTTGTTGGTGTTTATACTACATTTTTTAAGATTTGCCTTGAGAGAGTTTTTGAACCTCTTTTGTTCACCACCAGCAATGCGCTTTCCATTTTTAAGTTCGGAATAGAGTAGTTGCTTTGGAAGACGATAATCAGGCATTCGTACAACATGACCAGTCCAAACAAAGTTGATGTTGAGGAATCATTGCTTTGACACTGGTGACCTTTGCTTCTTCCAGTACACTGGCATTAGTTCGCCTGTCTTCCCAAGTGATGTGTAAAAGGGTTCGGAGACATTATCATAGTTCAAAAACACATTCCAGCCAGGCAAAAGAACTCAAGGAGTGGGTGGAGCCAGCTCAGTGAGGGGTGTGGCCTGGGGAGAATCCCAAGGGCTGCAGAGAGATAGGTAGAGTGAGTCTCACCAGAGAATCCCACAACTGAATGGCAGAGTGAAAGAATGCCCCCTTATGTGCACTTGAGAATTGGTGCATGTTTAAGAAAAGCTTTGGGGGAGGGGGGAGCATCTCCATGCAGCTGTAGTATCTATTATGTCCCCTTGCTTGTGTGTAGGTTTCTCTTAGCTAAAACCACGAAATGCCTCAATTTCCTGGCAGTTAACAAGTCTAGAGTGTTATTCTCACTGCACTCAATTACTCATCTAAGTGGCATGACAACTCTGAGCATGTGAGGCACGAACATCACGTGCCGTTTACTCTGTGTGGCCTGGTAAACTAATTAAGGCAACATGGAGCACTAATGCTCTACATAACACGGCGTAATAATGTCAGGGATGAAGTGTCCTTGGGAGATGTTTCACGTCAAGCCGGAATGAAGGCCCTAATGAAACAAAATGAAAGGCGTCCCCTTCAAATGCTCAGATCTCAGGTTGAAGTATTTACTTCCCCTTTGATGAATATTTGAATTCCGTCTCGTGCCATTTGGGAACGCTGAATAATTCACTTTGGCAACTCACAAACAGTATTTCATTAGCTTTGTGCAGTTTGTGCTAGAGTTTAAGAGGGCTCTAGGTTTTCGCTTGGCGAAGTTAGCGAAGGCTGACAAAGCTACAGAAAAGACAGGCCTAATCTAATTCACTGGCCCCAGGTGGCCAATGTGGCCAGTCAGATACTGGACCACCAACCTCATTCTTCCATCACCCAGTTTCCACTTGCCTGCATTAGTACTTGCAACTAGTTCAGTGGGTGGCACTGACTGTCAGTTTCCTCTTTCCTTTGTCTCAGTGCTGCCCTCGAACTGAGCAGGTAGTAGGATAGGGACAAAGCTAGAATTAGATGGCTGTCAGGAGTGAGCTGGCAGTAAATCACCCCGGGCAAGTTGGGGTTAACTCTTTATTGGCAGGAATACAATCTGCAGAGACTTGGCAGCAGCTCCTCCCCGGTTGGTCTTGCCCCATGGTTCAGATGCCTGCCTCCCCACAGCTATCTAAGTACCCTCCTCTCCAGGGTTCTTCCCAAGCAATTGGAGACAGCACCTGAGTGAAGCCAACCTCTCCTCTGCTCTTTTCATGCCTCTCTTGGTGCTGGGAGGGGAGCTTGTCGCAGCAGGAGGGGGAGACACCCATGACTCTTCACCAGCCTGACTCATCTCTGCGTCTTGTGGCCTCCCACCTTTCGCTCGCCAGCTTCAGCTTCTGCCTCTGATTCTGAACTCCTCCCTGCCACAGACTCCCCCTGCTCACTAAGTCTTGTTACCTCTTAAGCTTCAGATTCCTCCTCTTCCCCATCTTCTCCCTCTGACCACTCATCATTGTCCCTCTACCACACCCCGGACATACAAAGCTGCCTTATACTGAGCCGAACCATTGGACCATCCAGCTCAGTACTGTCTACATTGACTGGGGTTTCAGACAGCGAGTCAGACAGAGAGCCAGTGTGGTGTAGTGGTTAAGAGAGGTAGACTCGTAATCTGGGGAACCGGGTTCGCGTCTCCGCTCCTCCACATGCAGCTGCTGGGTGACCTTGGGCTAGTCACACTTCTTTGAAGTCTCTCAGCCCCACTCACCTCACAGAGTGTTTGTTGTGGGGGAGGAAGGGAAAGGAGAATGTTAGCCGCTTTGAGACTCCTTCGGGTAGTGATAAAGCGGGATATCAAATCCAAACTCTTCTTCTTCTTCTAGAGTTGCTGTGGCTTGATACTTGACCACGGGCATCTACAGGTGGTGAGGGAGGGGAGTTGTTCCATCCAGGCACCTTATCATCATGCAAAATGTATTTAACAAATGCCAATAATAAGTTGCCACCTGAAAAGTAGGGACTAGGCCAAGGATGGGAAACCTTTTCAGCCCCAGGGCCATATATCCTTTTGCGCAACCTTCCAGGGGCCACAGGCCAGGGTCAGCAGAGCCAGAGGTAAAAGTGTGCAGGTCAACACATGTGAATTTTATCTTTTTACAACAGGCTGATTTGGGTGTACCAGTAATACCACTGCTGCTCCAGAAGAAATTCCTAATGAATTCAGACTTTTTAGATTAGAACCTGTTTTACTTGGTTACATATTGAAATAGTAATTAATTGAAAATCTAAATTAGCTATGTAGCAGACACAGTAGGTTCTGGCCAGTCCCCTTCACTTTGTGGGAGAAAGACACATTTCTTATTATGCTCTTTCTCCACATCAGCAAGTCATGAGGCAAAACACACAACAAAGATGGCTATTTAGGAATGAAAAGATGATATTCCTTAATCAGGGGGCACAATTGGAGAACCCTTGCACCTAGCAATCACTCCTCACATGGCCCGTGGCTGAGACGGTTCCATTAACTCCAATCTCTGGGCCTAGACATTAATGGCTACCCCTCAAGAAACAAATATCACCGCGGGTCGAAAAGTTGGTATAAATTCATTTGCGGCGGATTGACAGCCATTTAGAAAACAAGAGACAAAAGGACGACTCCAAACAATGGGAGAAGTTTTCAGGACCTCTTCTGGAATCTGACAACATCATATCATCTGACAATAACAATGCATGTTCTTTGAATAAACACAAGAGTCATATTGGCGACGAGCAGAAACACCTCGAGACGTCAGCTCCGATTCTGAAATGCAAACGACAGCGCAGAGGGGCAAAGTATTCAGTTTCATCCACATGTGAAATGAAGCAGCTCAGAGCTGCTCGGAGCCTATTATTTAGACTCTCCCGTAAATCACTGAAGCATTTAACCAATGTACTAATCTTCTTTTACTGTGTGAACCTGAACTGACTCTTGAAAGCAAAACAAAAACCCCTCAGTGAAGTAGATTTGCCATGGGGATGCGTGCTAATGCATGTGGTGTGGGCGCCAGATAAGGAAGATGGGCATGGCATACGCTATTGTCCTCGCGGCAACAATCGTTTCCGGATGCTTGCCATAGACAGGCTCTCGGAGGTACATCAGACAGAAATATCGGCTCAGCTTCTCAAAAGAAACTTTTTGCTGTCCGTTCAGGAGGGCTCTCATTGGAAAGCCCTGTTCAAACCACTGAAGTGGGGTAGAGGAAGGAGGTGCAAAAATTGACAAAGGAGGCCCTCTTGGCTGTTCCACCACCTTCCAAAGCTTGGGTGGATGGCCCAGGAGATGGCTTTCCCTGCGACAGCCCCTAAGTTATGGAACTCCCTCCCCATAGAGGGCACCTTCCGGCACCTTCATTATATAGGTTTCAGTGGATGCTGAAGAGACACCTCTTTATCCTTTCCTTTGACCCTTGAGATGTCTGTTATCAGGGCCTATCATATTCCTGTGATTGTAATCTGTTTTAACTGTTTTTAATTGTAAATTGTTGTAACCTGCCTTGGGAACTGCTACTGAAGGGTGGGTAATAAATTTGATTGTGATAATTATGATCGGTGACATAGCATGGGGGGCACAGGGGCGGTTGCCCCGGGCACAAAATTGTTAGGCTGCCTTGTTACAGCTGCACACTTCCATCATGGGGCTCTGTTATTTTTTATAACAGTTCTAAGTTATCAGAGTTCTAAGATGGCGGCACGCATAGACGCAGCGGCTGCTCAGTGCTCTCCCTTATTTTTAAGTGTTTCGTATGGCTTTTACTGCTGTTACTCGTGTTGAGTACATTTTTGGTTGGGGAAACAATTGTTTAAATGAAAAATGAATTTTTTTAAATTATTTAATTATTATTGTTATTATTATTTAAATCCAATTTCGTTGTACTTGTACAATGACAATAAAGATATAAAAGATTAAAAAAGAAAGAAAGATAAAAACGGCTTCTCCATGCAAACCAGGAAGTGACCTCTCCAGACAGCACAACAACTCTTCTTTTCTTATTTCTGCAGCTGCAATCTCCTGGGTGGCACGGATGCCATTAGGCAGTTGAATGTGCATGTGTCTGTTTTCCTCCCTCCACACAGCCCCAGATGCTGGCAACCCATGCTATGCTACTGACAACAACAACAACAACAACAACAACAACAACAACAACAACAACATAGCACAGAACAACTACTTTATGTTTCTGTGCCTGATTCAAATTGTTGCACAGCTTAGGACCCCAGTATCTTCTGGAGCATGTTTTCATGGACGGATCACCCCCTGGTGAGGTTGGGATTGTCTGTGACTGACGGGGGGGGACCAGTTAGATCAGTCTGCCCTCCAAAACTGATGAAATCTGAGGCATTTCTGAATGCTCCGGGGGATTTTCCAGGTAGCATGGGGAGTCCAGGGGACTTCTTGGTTTACTGAGGAGTTCCAGACAAGGAAGCAAGCCAGATGTTGGCTAGAGTGCAGGTGGCACAAGTCTCAAACATCAATATGACTAAACAGAGGTATGAGTGCATAGATGTTCCTGCCATGTGGCAGTGAAGACAGCATATCGCTCAACCTCTATTGCATCCTCAATGGTAGACTACCTGGTCCAGATCAGGTGGCATCATTCACAACAGACCACTCAATAGCCTAATAGCCTGTTCTGAAATATTTCTGACTCACTTTGAGGGGGAAATCACTCAGATCTGTGCTTAGCATGATGCCACAATTGGTTCAGGCTTGTTGGAGGTCCTTGGAGCTCTATCGAATTACAGCTTGTGGAATCAGTTTCAGTTGTTACCACCTGACAATGTAAACAGGATGCTTGAAGAGGTGAGGCCATGGATGTGCCCTCTCAATCCCTTTCCTCATGACTGGTAAGATCCAATGGGAGGGGACTGGTTGGATGGCTCCCAGAACTGGTCAATGCCTCACTGGTCAATGCCTCACTATGGGCACCCAACACCTTGAAGATGTCCTCCCTGGATCAACATATTTTAGAACTGGAAGCTGCCTTATACCTCAGACCATTGATCCATCTAGTCCAGCATTGCTTGCTCTGATGGGCAGTGACACTTTAGAGCAGAGCCTTCCAAGCTTTCCATGTTGGTGACACACCTTTTAGACATGCATCATTTCGCGACAAGAGTAATTCAGTTTCACTAGCAAACCAGAGGTCAAATTAACCCCTTTCCAGTCCCGGGACGAGCGTGGGGAGCATCCGCATGCAACCGACACACTAACGTGTCGCAACGCACAATTTGGAAAGCTCTGCTTTCGAGCATTTTAGAAAAGAATCTTTCCTATCCCTAGGAGATGCTGAAGATTGAAGCTGGGATGGAGTTTGTGGTACCTTCTGCGTGCAAACTACCTGCTGCATCACTGAGCATCAATCATTTCCCTCCTCTTCCTCCTAAAATGGCATAAACATTTCAGAGGAGGAGGAAATGGTGGTGCCTTACTATTGTGACCTACATCAACTCACGGTGCATCAGTAAATGACTAAACATTTAGAAGGTCACACTAGCAGTTTCTCTATGTTACTACACTGAAGACATCCTGGCTTCCTAATGATGATCAAGAGCACATTCAGCATTTTAAGAACTGCATATAGTTGATAGTGAACCAAGGGTTGGGATATGAATCTGAAGGTAAACAGAACGGATGGTTTTACAGTCCCATGGTGCAGGCGTAGAAGAAAAGATGCAATCATTCTTCATCGGGAGAACATAAGTGCTGTGCAAACTAACTGGGTCAGATGAACAACCCATCAAGCACCGAACTCAGCCAGGCAAGGAAAAACAAAATTGGGAGCATATCTTCCCATTCGAACAGGAGGCAGAGAAGATGAATATTGGTTCTGGCCCAGAGGAACGCTATGCACAATAAGTGCCCTGTGTCCAGGGGCAGTTGATATGGGTATGTATACATTCACAGGCACATTATACTGGAGACAGAAATAAACATTCCCCATTTGAGCCATGCATTGCCAATCCACGGTCTCCAATCCACTCAGGCATCTCCCAGTCCATCAAGAAAATCCACATGTCAGAATGTGGTTCCATGTGCATTTGGACTTAATTGAGATAACTGACCATACAATTGGAGAAGAAGAGGTCAGCATAGTATGTGTCATCTCATTCCCCATGGCAGAATGGAAGCATTTCATAAGGGACACTGCCTTCTACAGAGACAGGTCATTGCTCCATCCAACTCATATTGAACGGCAGAGATCTCCAGGGTTTCAGGCAGGGGACATTGCCAGCCCTGGGTCCTGGCTTAACTGGGATTGGAGAGATTGTTGTTGTTGTTCAGTCGTTCAGTCGTGTCCGACTCTTCGTGACCCCATGGACCAGAGCACGCCAGGCACGCCGATCCTTCACTGCCTCTCGCAGTTTGGCCAAACTCATGTTAGTAGCTTCGAGAACACTGTCCAACCATCTCGTCCTCTGTCGTCCCCTTCTCCTTGTGCCCTCAACCTTTCCCAACATCAGGGTCTTTTCTAGGGAGTCTTCTCTTCTCATGAGGTGGCCAAAGTACTGGAGCCTTAACCTCAGGATCTGTCCTTCTAGTGAGCACTCAGGGCTGATTTCTTTAAGAATGGATAGGTTTGATCTTCTTGCAGTCCATGGGACTCTCAAGTATATTTCCAGGTCAAGTATATTCCCAGGTCAATCAGAATGGGGGAGCTACTTTGGTGTAGCCAGAAACCATCTGGATCAGCTGAGATTGACTGGAACTTAACCCCCCTCATTGCAGTAAACTTAGCCTTAGGATGGCACCCTTAACGTGTTCTAGGATATCATTTAAAGCATGCACACATGATGCCTTCCTTTTGGGGAGCCCCTCCAGATGTATTCATTATTGTGCTTTCATGTTTATTATACTCTTGATGGTGGCAGGGCAGTTGTATACAATGCCATCTTCAATACATAAAAGGGGTTTGGGAGAAACATACTGCTTCATTTCACGTTGTTGTGTGTTGTGTGCAACTTCCTGCTGAAATCCTGCTTTTTTTATACCATAAATGTTCTGAGGAGGGGGGTGTCCCACGTTTGTTGTACTATGGTGCAAAAGTGCCCCTCCAGACAGCAAAAATGTGACATTACAGAAAAACTAATGATGTGTGGGCAGTATAGCTCCACCACCAATGCTCAATTTGTTGTGTCAATGATGTTACAAAATGCACACCTGAAGGGGTCCTCTGAAACCTTTGTCCATTTTGTTGAGGTGTGCAACAAAGCTGTATCATACAGTGATACAGAAGAAGGCAAGACTTCAACTCCTCTATGTTTTCCTTTCAGATTTGAAGGAACTGGGAAGCTGGTTTGACTTAGAATCCTGGGGCTTGTACAAAAACCGTGAATGCATGCTAGACATATGCTAAGCGATTATGGAAGCTTCTTTTGGACTTCTGTCCTCTGTCCTCCTCTGGAAAGGAACAGCCTCTTTTTCGGTGTGGGGATTGGGTGCTGAGAATGTGAGCAGATGGTGTTTTCTCTCACTGCAAAACATTTGGCGTGTGCCGTCTGGGTTCATAATGCCATCCCTGATCTGAGATTGGGCATGAGAAACAGGATAGAAAATGAGCAATGCATAGCACATTGTGGTAGAAAAAAATATGTGTTTTCTAGCCTCTTCCAGGAACAGGAGTGGCCTTCCAGGTTTTTTTTTTCTGGACTCCAACTCCCATCATCCATGCTAACTGAGGCTGAAGGGAACTGGAGTCCAACAACAGCATGCTGGGAATAAAGCAACATAGTTTGCAATAAGTTACTTGAACTGGGGGCAGGGGGTGATAGACAGAAAGCCAACCTATTCCTCCCTCGCTGATTCTTTAATGAAACAATTGTTGCTTAGTTGTTTAGTCATGTCCGACTCTTCGTGACCCCATGGACCAGAGCACGCCAGGCAATCCTGTCTTCCACTGCCTCCCACAGTTTGGTCAAACTCATGTTGGTAGCTTCAAGAACACTGTCCATCCATCTTGTCCTCTGTCCCCTTCTCCTTGTGCCCTCAATCTTTCCCAACATCAGGGTCTTTTCCAGGGAGTCTTCTCTTCTCATGAGGTGGCCAAAGTATTGGAGCCTCAGCTTCAGGATCTGTCCTTCCAGTGAGCACTCCTGGCTGATTTCCTTAAGAATGGATAGGTTTGATCTTCTTGCAGTCCATGGGACTCTCAAGAGTCTCCTCCAGCACCATAATTCAAACGCATCAATTCTTCGGCGATCAACCTTCTTTATGGTCCAGCTCTCACTTCCATACATCACTACTGGGAAAACCATAGCTCTAACTATATGGACCTTTGTCGGCAAAATGAAACAATACCTTCTGATTATTTTTCTCACACTCCCTACTTCCTGCTGCTGCTTCACTTAGTTAATGTTGGACTTTCCTTTTGAATTCATGATGGCCACAAACAGCTTGTACTTAGAATGGCTTTGTCTGCAAGGAGCAATAAACCTCCAGTTTCATTATTGTTGCAACCAGCCATCTTACCAGACTATTTATATCTGCGCTCCCCTCCTACACATATACCATACTCCAACATGTCACAAGTAGCCCACCCTCCTCCTAAGGCAAGAAGGCCAACCCCCATTTTGGAAACCTGATGCAACAATTTAAGTAGACAGAACCAGGATGGGTGGATTCAAGAATACTGATAGGGATGCAAATCACATCCTCCTTTTAGAGGCATTGGAGTGTCGGATTGTATGAACGTGTGTGTTGAAAGATGTATATACATTTTTGTATTCTTGTATTCTATGCACATTAATTGTGCTGCATGGTTTATTTCAGCATTTAGTTGTAAATAGGTATAGGAAAGCACAGTAGATCTTAAAGGTTTTGTTCTGGCTTCTAACACCCATTTAGGCCTGTCAGTTCCTGGATATAGAGTGGCAACAGCTACAAGACCATTTTGTGGTTAAAAACAATGAGCAGTTAGATGTTGAAAAGAGGGAACTCCTGGACATGTGGTCAAAATAAGAGGTACCTAAGGTACCTAAGGTTGCTTCTTGGGAGAAAAGCAATGACAAACCTAGACAGCATCTTAAAAAGCAAAGACATCACCTTGCCAACAAAGGTCCGTATAGTTAAAGCTATGGTTTTCCCAGTAGTAATGTACGGAAGTGAGAGCTGGACCATAAAGAAGGCTGATCGCCGAAGAATTGATGCTTTTGAATTATGGTGCTGGAGGAGACTCTTGAGAGTCCCATGGACTGCAAGAAGATCAAACCTATCCATTCTTAAAGAAATCAGCCCTGAGTGCTCACTAGAAGGACAGATCCTGAAGTTGAGACTCCAGTACTTTGGCCACCTCATGAGAAGAGAAGACTCCCTAGAAAAGACCCTGATGTTGGGAAAGATGGAGGGCACAAGGAGAAGGGGACGACAGAGGACGAGATGGTTGGACAGTGTTCTCGAAGCTACTAGCATGAGTTTGGCCAAACTGCGAGAGGCAGTGGAGGATAGGTGTGCCTGGCGTGCCTTGGTCCATGGGGTCACGAAGAGTCGGACACGACTGAACGACTGAACAACAACAACAAAGGTTGGACAGTTAGGGACTTCTGGGAATATTTGGGTAACAAACGATCTAGGTCATTTACTGGAAAGAGGGGGTTGGCCTATTGTGCTGCTTACTGGAAATGGAGGGGTGTGCTGAGGTTGAGACTTTCTTTAGCCAATGAGCTGAGCAGACTTAGCATAGAAAATAAAAGTCATAAGCGAAGAAGATATAAACGCAGAACTCAGCCATTGTTTAGCACCATTCACTGGGCACCTGAGGCAAACTCTGTGTTGCTGTGATATGAGCAGGATAAAGGGACGCGGGTGGCGCTGTGGTCTAAACCACTGAGCCTCTTGGTCTTGCCAATCAGATCGGTGGTTCAGATCCCTGCAACAGGGTGAGCTCTGTCCCAGTTCCTGCCAACCTAGCAGTCCGAAAGCACACCAGTGCAAGTAGATAAATAGGTACCGCTGTGGTGGGAAGGTAAACGGCATTAACATGCACTCTGGCTTCTGTCACGGTGTTCCATTGCACCAGAAGTGGTTTAGTCATGCTGGCCACATGACCCAGAAAGCTGTCTGTGGACAAACACCGGCTCCCTCGGCCTGAAAGTGGAGATGAGTGCCACACTCCATAGTTGCCTTTGACTGGACTTAACCATCCAGAGGTCCTTTACCTTTACTTATGAGCAGGATGTGGTCCATGATCCATCGCTGACAAAGAATTGGTTCTTCTTCTGTCTGCCTTGCTTCAAGATCTTGTACGTCTTAAGCTTTTGCTGTGTGAAAAGGGTGTGGTTGTCTGTTTGTCTATTTTCTGCTAATGGATAAAATAAATTTACTGAGCACCAACTGTCTGTTGACTGGGTCTGATCTGGTTAAAATGTTTGGTGAACCCCAGATGAATCATTTAAGAAGCAGAATTGGAGTGACAACCCCCCATCCTTACCCGATCTTCATATGAGCATGCAAGTGTGTGAGTTGGCTGCACCCACACTGGAGGGTTGGGAAGAGGTGAATGTGGCCCTCAGGTCAAAAACATGGATAGCCACCCCTGTCCTAAAGGGTTGTTTTAAAACTTTGCAACAGCTGCATCACCATGCAAGAAAGATCCATATTAAGGAGAGCTGATTGGCCTGAAATTTTAAAAATAAAGGACTCATTTCAAGAAATAACAACAAACAAGAGAGGTCTGTGTGTACATTTTACTACCCACAAAGGGCAGCCCAAAGGAAGGAGCATTGTTCAACTTATATAACACCTTAACATATTACAAATTTCCCATGACTGTTATACTTGCAGTAGGTTTAAAAACATTTTTCTTTGACGATAAAGGCCCTAAAAAGAAAGCAGGAAATGCTATATCTCCCCCAGAGAAGGGAATCTGTCGTTCTATTAACTTCTACTCCCAGAAAAGGAACAAAATATATATCCAAACGTAAGAGAGGGAGAAAACAGCACATTTTCTATTTCCTTAAAATTTAAGTGTGCCTGTATATCCCACTTGGAAACAAAACCTGAAACAAAACACAGGGCACTTAATATTGATTTTTAACACAAGGAATCTAAAACCAGCAAAGATTCTTTGACACACAGAAAATCCAATATCGAGTTGCTCCTCTTCTATGACAAGTATTTCTTTGTGCAGTTTTTCAAAAGAGGCATTTGGTAACGATCTTGGCGGAGAACGCTGGGATCCTGGCTGCCCATGATGCACTGGTTTCTGAGAAGGAGAAAACCTGAGAATACAGCTTCTCTCTCTCTCTCTCTCTCTCTCTCTCTCTCACACACACACACACACACACACACACACACACACACACCAGGTGCACCCTGCACAGTTAACTGGAGATTTTGGAGATAGAAATTTTGAAGACTTAAGATTTACTTTCCTTGAAGTTCCTTGCACAACTTGTGCTTTTAGTGTTCCTAAATTCTTAACTCTACAGCATACGGAATAACTCCTTGGTGCTCTTCCCGCACAGCTTGAGTCTGGACTAAGCAATCTGAGCCCCTGCATTCTGATTCAATACATTATATCCAATCACAGAACATTTCAGGATTTGGGTCTCTGCCATTGGCCCTTAAACTCTGACTTATGATTCGCAGCTTGGAACTTTAGACAGCCAATCACGTTGGGAGTAGGAGTGGCCCAGGCCTCCAGAAATATATATAAGCAGTTACTTTGCCCCTGTTGTCCAGTTCTGTTTGTTCAGTAAAGGTTCTTGCTGTTATCACTGTGTCGTGACTTGTGGGAACCCACCTACACTTCACTTATCCACACTTAGGTTGCTCTTTCCAGGCAGAAGGCGGTGCTTTAACACTCTGTGTCTGAGTGTTGTTGTTGTTGTTGTTGTTTTGCCCCAAGCTTTCTTCACAAAAACCAGCTCTTCATAGCAGAATCAGAGCATAAATTCAGGTTTTCTGTGGATTAACGTCTCTGCTCCAAATGCGTTTTAAGGAGCAGGTTTCCATGAGGAAAAGCTTGGAAAAAGAGAAAGGAAAAAAGGAAGGGTGCTTGGACACGGAGCGAAAGAAAGAATGGAGGAAAGGTGGATAAGCCCAGTGTTTCCATATCATTATTCCCAGGCTCCCGCAGGACTTCGACAATAGCGCTCAAAGTAATGAAGAAGTAATGAAAATGCCGAGCATACAGCAAGCCGATATGGTCCTCTATGCTGACTAAATCTCTTAATAAAGGCGAAGCTAAATAAAGCAGGTGCGTAGTTATGACAACTCGCTGCACAGCACAAGAGAGGCCGAACCACAGAGGAATTAATTAAGTGCTACTTTCATGCTCGAAAGCCGCGACTCGGGAACAAGTGGCTTTGGCTCTGAAAACCACTTGTCAGCGCAGTGCAGATGGATGGGTGGATGGGCGGATTACAGGTAATGTAATCTTACTCAGTTCTGTACTGAGGGAAAAAGGCCTTTTTGCATCCCACCTTTTCGTCCTCAAAGCAGCTAGCGCCACGGAGCATAAAAACATATTATGATTAAACAGCCTGAAAGCATGAAGAATAAAAGCATCAACAACATGACTCAGTGAAGGTAAATAAAAGAGCTGAGGTTGGCCCAACTGGGTTGAGCCACAGTCTGAACCAGGTTTGGGGAAACAGTGGACTAGTTATTACAGGGACTTGCGCCCCACTCTCCAGCTTCCATCTCGGGAAGCAGGAGTTCAAGGGCCCATTCCAGCCAGGCAAAAACAGCTGGGGCACAGCTTGGGAGAATGAGATAGAGGGGCTGCATTTGGCCCTCAGGCCTGAGGTTCCTCACCAGTAGTCTAAACCAGTGTTTCCCAAAGTGGGTGATACTGACCCCAGGGGGACTCTGGAATAATCGGGGGCAGGGTACTAGCCTTGGATGCAATTGGGGGGGGGCTTTGAATAAAAACAAGGAGATTGTGGGAACATAAAAAAAAGAAGAGAAGTTTGGAAAACCATTTGTACATGTTTCATCCGTTGTGTAATGACGCTTACCGCCAGGTCGGGCACCATTGCGGGATGGCGACCATGCCTCCACTGGATCCAGGGGTCGTGCTGGAGGTGAACCCTTTTTGGCTTCACCCAGGCCCAGAAAGTGGGTTGCAGCTTGCTTGCCTATTTGGCCAATGGCAGGGGGGTGGATCTGGGTGAGGCCAGGGGGCACTGAGTAATATTTTTTCTGAAAAGGGAAAAGAGGTTTGGTAACCTCTGGTCTAAACAATCCTATCTTGACCTGATACTGAAAGGCAAGGAGGGAGAGAAGCTTCCAGGGGTCCTGTGTGAAAGAATTCTGAACTCTGGGTGCCACCACCATGAAGGCCTTACACTGCGAGTCCATCTGCCGTATCTCAGGTGAGCTTAAGGGTAGGCTTTTATTGAAAGGGTGCCGCCAGAGACAGATCACATGGTCTCACAGGTAGAAATCTTGATATGAGGTGCATGACAGATGCCCCCACAGTGGCTGAGTCCAGATTCTGCATTGAAGGCACTGAATGGGGCAAACCAAATGTGAACATTCTCAAAACAGTTCTCTCAGAACACCACTCTGCTCATTCGTATCAAATTACCAATCTTTGTGATGTTCCAAAGGGACGTGAGTGGCACTGTGGTCTAAACCACAGAGCCTAGGGCTTGCCGATCAGAAGGTCGGCGGTTCGAATCTCCATGACAGTGTGAGCTCTGTCCCAGCTCCTGCCATGTCAAAGTGCAAGTAGATAAATAGGTACCACTCCAGCAGGAAGGTAAACGGCATTTCTGTGCCCCTGCTCTGGCTCGGCAGAAGCAGTTTAGTCATGCTGGTCACATGACCCGGAAGCTGTCTGCAGACAAACGCCGGCTCCCTCGGTCTATAGAGCGAGATGAACGCCGCAACCCCAGAGTCGTTCGCGACTGGACGTAACGGTCAGGGGTACCTTTGCCTTTTTCTGTGACGTTCCAATAGCTTGACATCAAGGAATTCAAGAGGCTGCCTTTTTCTGAGTGAGATCCCTTCTGCATCCAGCTCAGTGCCTTGATTTCAGGCAGATTTTCCTCAGTCCTGGCTGGAGATCTCATAGATTGAATCAGGGACATTGTCTGTGCAACATGGTCCTCTATGGCATGGTCCTTACCCTTTATACATGTCATTATTTAAAAATATTGTTTTATTACTGACTAGCTACAAGTATTACTGACTAGCTACAAGATAAAGAAGGATGATCACCGAAGAATTGATGCTTTTGAATTGTGGTGCTGGAGGAGACTCTTGTGAAGATCGAAGAAGATCAAGAAGATCAAACCTATCCATTCTTAAGGAAATCAGCCCTGAGTGCTCACTGGAAGGACAGATCCTGAAGCTGAGGCTCCAATACTTTGGCCACCTCATGAGAAGAGAAGACTCCCTGGAAAAGACCCTGATGTTGGGAAAGATGGAGGGCACAAGGAGAAGGGGACGACAGAGGATGAGATGGTTGGACAGTGTTCTCGAAGCTACCAACATGAGTCTGACCAAACTGCGGGAGGCAGTGGAAGACAGGAGTGCCTGGCGTGCTCTGGTCCATGGGGTCACGAAGAGTTGGACACAACTAAACGACTAAACAACAACAAGCTACAACTAAGGGCTTATACAAATCCTTACAGGTACATATTTCTGCATACAACTGAACGTGTCCATGCAGACAGCTGGCTCCCACAATTTTTACACGATCACATCTTTTCTCTTTCCTTCCTTTATTTTTTGTTTAAATTCATAGAATTCATGGAAGCTGAAGGACTGCAAGAATCAGACACTTGCAAATGTTTGCATGCAGTAGACCGAACATGTGGTTTGTCTGTTTGTTTAGACTTCTCGGATGCCTTAGCTGAAATCTCTGCTTCTCACCACCTCACGTACAAAAAAACAATTGAAAATCACAGTGAAACTCCTGGAAGCCAAACACTCAAGGTAAACAAACAAAGCAGCCCTCATATAAAACATTGGAGTGGGGCAGTCATCAGAGTCAACAGCTGCCGGATTTGATATTAAAACTGCCTCCAGCTCAAGCTGCAAGTCGAGCACCGGAGAATGCTTTTGAAAACACAAACAACAACCACAAACATGTTTTCAGGTGATGACCAAAAAAAGGGGGGGAGAAGCAAGCACAGCCCTTGCCCCAGCATTCTGGCAAAAGGATTTGTGTGGGCACTGCTGTCAAAAGACCACCCTGATGCACATCCTGGGTGGCCTTATTGAGGCAAAGCACCAGCCTGCCTTGAGGATTTTAGGGGCCAAGCCAGGATGTTTGGGAGGAGTTGTTCCCACAGCTATAGAAGTGCTCCCAGGGGGCACTTATGGGGTACGTTCAATAGAGATGGTAAATCCTGAGCCTGGGCCATACCATTACTAATTGCAAGGGGAAAACTCACATGCCCTTGAAACTGACCCAGAAACTCCAGCGGGTGCAGAATGCTGCGGTGAGACTCCTTACGGGGTCTTCGCCATGGGATCACATTCACCCGGTGCTATACCAGGTGCACTGGCTCCTGGTGGAGTACAGGGTCAGGTTTAAGGTGCTGGTTTTAACCTTTAAAGCCCTATACAGCCTAGGACCCTCGAACCTACAGGACCACCTCTCCTGGTATGCCCCAAGGAGGACCTTACGGTCTACAAATAACAACATGCTGCAGATCCCAAGCCCCAGGGAGATTAGACAGGCCTCGACCAGAGCCAGGGCCTTTTCGGTTGTGGCCCCAGTCTGGTGGAAGGCTCTCTCACAAGAGACCAGGGCCCTGCAAGATTTGACATCTTTTTGCAGGGCCTGCAAGACAGAACTGTTCTGCCAGGCCTTTGGCCAGGGTTCAGTCTGACTCATTTTCTCTTTGTATGAACAAGTACGAAGGAGGTTTCCCAGCCCTCTCACAGCTCTTTATAATATCAGTGGAAATAGTTGGTCCTGGCAAGTATTATTATTATTATTATTATTATTATTATTATTATTATTATTATTTATTACAGTGGTACCTCAGGTTAAGTACACTTCAGGTTAAGTATGCTTCAGGTTAAGAACTCCGCTAAGAACAGAAATCGTGCTCTGGCGGCGCAGCGGCAGCAGGAGGTCCCATTAGCTAAAGTGGTGCTTCAGGTTAAGTGCGCTTCAGGTTAAGAATGGACCTCCGGAACGAATCAAGTACTTAACCCGAGGTACCACTGTATTATTATTATTATTAATACTCTGCAAGTGTCCTGGAAAAAACAGAACATCCTGGGTTTTTCCCCACAGCCATTTTGAGCGCCGTGATCTAGTCCTCGAAAAAGCTTTTTTTCAGGCCCGCAATCACATGTTTTGGGACTCTGTGAAAGCATGGTCCCCCAAAAGTGCATATTTTGGGCTCCACAATCTCACGCTGCTGTGTGACTCATGCAGGAGGCATGGACGGGAAGACACACGTCCTGGTTTCGGGTCTCACCATGTTGGAGGGCAGGCACAATTGAATGTATCCCCTGTGGGTACCCACAGTACCAGTGGGTGAGATCCTAAGAACATAAGACAGGCCTGTTGGATCAGGCCAAGGGCCCAACTAGTCCAGGATCTTATTCTCACATTGGCCAACCAGATGCCTGTGGGCAGTGCTTTTCTTATAGAGGAGAAGAAGAAGAAGAAGAAGAAGAAGAAGAAGAAGAAGAAGAGGAGGAGGAGTTTGGATTTGATATCCCGCTTTATCACTACCCGAAGGAGTCTCAAAGCGGCTAACATTCTCCTTTCCCTTCCTCCCCCACAACAAACACTCTGTGAGGTGAGTGGGGCTGAGAGACTTCAAAGAAGTGTGACTAGCCCTAGGTCACCCAGCAGCTGCATGTGGAGGAGCGGAGACGCGAACCCGGTCCCCCAGATTACGAGTCCACTGCTCTTAACCACTACACCACACTGGTGCCAGTACTCACAATGAAGTTGGTACAGTAAGTGCCACAGTTTTAACCAGTGCTTTTCTTCTAGAAAAAAGAGTGCCGGTACTGGACACCCTTGAGTACCCCCAGATAAAAGCACTGCCTGTGGGAAGCTTGCAAGAGAGTCATGAGCACAGCAGTAGTCTCTCCTCCTGCGATTCCTGAAACTGCTATTCAGAGTCATGCTGCCTTTGGAAGTAGTAATAATAATAACAAGAATAATTTATTATTTGTACCCCGCCCATCTGGCTGGGTCTCCCCAGCCACTCTGGGCGGCTTCCAACAAATATCAAAATACATTAAAATATCACAGATTAAAAACTTCCCTTCAGGTATTTTCTAAATGTCAGGTAGTTGTTTATCGCTTTGACCTCTGCTAGGAGGGCGTTCCACAGGGCGGGCGCCACTACCGAGAAGGCCCTCTGCCTGGTTCCCTGTAGCTTTGCTTCTTGCAGTAAGGGAACCGCCAGAAAGCCCTCAGCGCTGGATCTCAGTGTCCAAAAAAAATATAATCTGGCCCACCACATGGTCTGAGGGACGGTGGACCGGCCCACGGCTGACCCCTGATATAGATGTAGGAGAAAGGCCCCCCTTTGGGAAAAGTTCCCTTTATATTTGCAACTGCCTGCTCTTAGCTGGCCAAGTATTTGTATATCAGCATCCTAGTGATGACGCATCTTATGTGAAAATAATCCCATTGCAGTCAATGGATCCTTAAAAAGGAGGGTCGTTGTCGCCTCCACTCCAAACACACACGGACAAATGAATGCCTTCCAGCCAAATAAACTTTTGGCTTTTCAAAGCCCAGCTTGGGAGACGTTTGCCAGCATCTCTCCTTCTGCTATCATTGCAGCTTTTTGACATTAATATCTCCTAAGGAAGGAACATCCCTGTTTGACATGCCTCAAGAGACCAAGCACTTTTCATTTTAAAAATCGGCAGTAGCCACTTGCTGAACTTTCGCTGTCATCTTTGAGAAATGTATCAATTAAAGCTTGCAGCCTGGAGAAAGAAAATCTGAACGGCAGTGACTCGGAGGTGGGCTGGGTGAGGGTCAACAAACTGGGACTCATTCGTATGCTGCTGGAGGAGACAGGTCATCGCCCTGTTGTGCTGCATATGTGATAAAGGGGAACCCCGTCAGAGTGAAGGCACCCTCTTTTCATTGCCGTGCTAGTTTAAGTTTGTTGGTTAACTTCTCCAGCAGGGGTTTTTCCCATGCATTATGGTACCAGTGGTGTCAGGCTTCGGGGGATCGGCTTCCTCCCCTGTGGCAGTAGATAAGAAGATCAAACGAAAGGAACGCCTTACCAGTTAGAATCTTTAATAATCACAGCGAGAGAACAAAGAACACATCTAGAAATGGCGGTGCTCCCAATTAAGGGATACTCCACCCTCCATCCCTATTAATCTACGTCACTCCTATGTCTTGTAATCTGAGTTTGTAACCTCTGCGCTTTCTGTTCTAACACTTTCTGAGCTCTCTGTGTAGTTGGAGAAAGGGGGGGTGAGTGCTGTCCAGAGACTGTGAATCTCTTCCAGTGTTTCTTCTGCTAGCTGTTCCCCATCCAGTATTTCCCAGCTTCTGCCTTCTGAACTATGCCCCTCTGCAAACCACTCTTCCAAATCTTCCTGCTCCTGAGAAGATTCAGGATCAGGGGGAGGGGG
Organism: Darevskia nairensis; assembly: GCA_034642065.1. Taxonomy (NCBI): domain Eukaryota; kingdom Metazoa; phylum Chordata; class Lepidosauria; order Squamata; family Lacertidae; genus Darevskia; species Darevskia nairensis. The sequence goes on from JAWWNI010000329.1 coordinate 5,513,899, forward strand.
TGGCTCCCACCATTTCTCCTCAGTGCAGCCCTCCTCAGCACGGCCCCTGACAAATGGTCTATGTTCACTCCTGATAGGTCCTTCCAGTGTCTAGTTACGATATTTCTAGCTGCTGAGGGTAAGTGACATATGAGTTCCTTACTCATGTGCATTTGTTGTTGTTGTTGTTGGGAACAGGGTTCGCGTCTCCGCTCCTCCACATGCAGCTGCTGGGTGACCTTGGGCTAGTCACACTTCTTTGAAGTCTCTCAGCCCCATTCACCTCACAGAGTGTTTGTTGTGGGGGAGGAAGGGAAAGGAGAATGTTAGCCGCTTTGAGACTCCTTCGGGTAGTGATAAAGAGGGATATCAGATCCAAACTCTTCTTCTTCACCATCTCTGTCCCCAGTCTCTTTCCACACACACTCCAGTCGCAAGATGTCTATGACGAATGTGCCTCTCGCTAAATGTAAACCAACTGTGAAAAAGACTCTATGAACTGAAAGTGGAGGTGATAGATGTACCTTTCCCTGTTTGTTTGTTTGTTTGTTTGTTTGTTTGTTTCTTTGTTTGTTTGTTTGTTTGTTTTGTAACACAAAAAATATTTAACAAAACCTAATTAAATAAAACTGGGAGTGAATATTGGCTTGGTGTACAGCATAGGGATTGGGCCTTTTCTGTGGTGGCACCCACACTTTGAAAGTCCCTTCTGTTCCATGCCAGACAGATGCTGTCTCTATGGTCTTTTCAGCACTTGTTAAAGGCCTCCCTTTTTCAACAAGCCTTTTAAATTGAGATCTTTATCTTTGTCTGCAACGGTGTTGGATCTGCAATTGTTTTCATTTGTTATATTTATTTAAAAGCATTTATTCGTTTATTTTTTCTTTCTGGTTTTCCCTTTCCCATCGTACAGGCGAATAATGAGATATCTCACTCTAACCCGGAAGCATTTGAATATTTCACTGAATATTTCACAAATCTCTAAGTGGCACACGATAAAATAAAATAAAAACACTCTAAAAACAGTAGAATTCTGGACCATACCACTTCAGCAGGAGGGTGGTCACGTTCTGGAATATTTCCCCATTTTAAAAGTTCCCGCTGTGTAACAAGACAGACTTCTTGTTTGAATCCATCAAAGTTAATTCTAGGCCACTAGTATTCATGGCATTGACTGCGCTGGTCCCAAGTCTTCTCCCTCTTCTTCTGTATAGAAGAAGCCAAAGTACTGAAATTTCATCCATTCAGTTTTGCAGCACTGGCGTAGTCTGCTAAGCAACCAGCTTCATTGCAAGCACACTTATGTCACTTTAACAGCCATGGAGAGTCTGGGAACTGCTGTTTATTAAGGGTGCTCGGAATTGTAGCACTGTGTGGTCAGCAGCCTTAAACTACAGTTCCCAGGAGTCTGTGGAGCCATGACTGCTAAAGTCGTATAAGAATGCTTTAAATGTATGGAGATGGATGTGACCTCGGTTTCTATGGATGACATTTCTTCTTTCTGAGCCCACTGAATGTATGTCTTAATTTGCGCCTGCCCACCCCCCACCCCCACAAAATAAACCCTTGCTTCCATTTAATTTCAGCCTGGACAAATGAACCTGTGATATTAAAACGTGATTTGCTCAGATCTTTGCCTTCAGGGAGAATGCAAGGATGCTGCCATCAGCCAGAATATTTGTGATCTAATTTAGAGGCAGTGAGGCATGGCACTTATTCTTGGTGGCTTTGGAAAAACAGAGCTAGGTTCCTCCTTTTTTATATATACGATACTGTAAAAGATTTCTCTTTAATGTGATAAAAAGTGTCCTTCAACTCAGTGCAATATAAACATACGGGCGGGGGAAAACATACGGTGCCAGGGGGCTTTATAGCACAGGGCAGCAACTGCAGGCGGCCCTCGGCCTCACTTTATGTGGCTCCCAAGAGTGTAGTGGTTAAGAGCGGAAGACTCGTAATCTGGTGAACTGGGTTCACATCTCCGCTCCTCCACATGCATCTGCTGGGTGACCTTGGGCTAGTCACACTTCTCTGAAGTCTCTCAGCCTCACTCATCTCACAGAGTGTTTGTTGTGGGGGAGGAAGGGAAAGGAGATAGTTAGCCGCTTTGAGACTCCTTAAAGGTAAAGGGACCCCTGACCATTAGGTCCAGTTGTGACCGACTCTGGGGTTGCGGCGCTCATCTCGCATTATTGGCCGAGGGAGCTGGCATACAGCTTCCAGGTCATGTGGCCAGCATGACTAAGCCACTTCTGGCAAACCAGAGCAGCGCACGGAAAAGCCGTTTACCTTCCCGCTTGCAGTTTGACGTGCTTTCAAACTGCTAGATTGGCAGGAACAGGGACCAAGCGACAGGAGCTCACCCCGTTGCAGGGATTCGAACCGCTGACCTTCTGATTGGCAAGCCCTGGGCTCTGTGGTTTAACCCACAGCTCCACCCGTGTCGCTTTTGAGACTCATTAGGGTAGTGATAAAGCGGGATATCAAATCCAAACTCTTCTTCTTCTCCTGAAGCTGACCCACTCACCCATCCTATCAGTGTGCCTTCCATCTTGTTCCTTTCCTCTTTATTTTAAAGTGTTTGCCCTTCTTCCTTAAAAAAAACACCCGTAAAGGGTAGGGTTGCCATACGTCTGGGAAAACCCGGACATGTCCTCTTTTGCGGGGACAGCATGCCCATCTGGGCGAATGTTTACATTTTAAAGGAAATGTCTGGGGGGGTTCATTTTGGGGGGGTTGGGGGGACTGGGGGCACATGCATGCTTGGGAGGGTGCTGTCCTCTTTTTGCTCTTGAAGATATGGCAACCCTAGTAAAGGGGAATATTTTATTTAATAGAAAAACATTATTTTTTAAAAGCATTTTTAAAGTCTTTCTCCCCCCCCCCCCCTGCCCATGCATACCAATTTTCCAACAGCTTCCCGGATGCCTACTGGCACATAGGTCAAATTACCAGTTAGTCTGCCAGCATCCTTTGGTCTACATCAAAACAATCTTTATCTCTTCTTAAAAGTCAAGAATAAAAAAGGGGTGGGTGGGATTTTAACAGCTCCTAGCAAAATCCCACTCTGCCACGCTGACAGCGATCCTGGCAGGGACACAAATATCATTCCAACGCCAACGTAACTGGGCAGTATATTAACAAGGTGTGTGTGTGTGTATGTGTGTTGGCTCTTTGCATGGCCAGTAATGGCTGCACCTTCAGACAACCTTAGCATTGTCAGCATGAATCTATCAGGCTCAGGCTTAAAAAAAATTCCACCCACCTAGCGGCTCTGGTGGAGTCTGGACTTACAGCTCCTGTTGAAGCATTGCTGCCCCCCCAAAACACCCTCTCCCCCCAAAACACCCTCTCCTCCCTCCTTCTCTGCCTCCCATCCCCAAAACACCCTCTCCTCCCTCCTTCTCTGCCTCCCATCCATCCCACCTCTAAAAAGCAATTTAGTTTGGAACGACATGGAATTGGTTTCCTCCGGTAAATATTTACGTGTTTGATTTCACCTTTCAAACATGATCACTCCCAAAGGAGAGGTGCTTTTTTTGAGGGGCGGGCGGGTAAAACACCCTAGGGGCAAGGTGAGGAGGTAAGCCTGAGCACACATTTGGAGCAGCTGATGCCTTCAGAACTGCCTTCTGAATGAATGTGAAGGCAGTGATTAATTGCAAAAAGTTAAAGTGGTTGGGCGGGGAAATGCCCACTTGGTACAATTGCCGTGCTGCTAAAATAATAATAATAATTACTTACTTACTTATACCCCACCCATTTGACAGGGTTGCCCCAGCTACTCTGGGTGGCTTCCAACGGAACATCAAACATTAAAAGTCTCCCCATACAGGGCAGCTTTCAGATGTCTTTGGGTAGTTGTTTATCTTTGAATTGTGCCCAGATATGTACTGGGAGCTGGTGTAGAACCTGTAAGACCAGTGTTATATTCCTTAGTGAATTCTAAGGAAAAAACCATCTTCCACAAAAGCTGCTGCTTGCCTTCTATCACTGTGCCATTGAGAGCGTGCTCACTTATGGCTTATGTGTGTGGTACGGAAGCTGTACTACCAAGGACAGGATGGGGTTGTGCAGAGTTGTTAAGGCAGCGGAGAGCATTGTTGGCTGCTCGCTCTCCACCTTAGAGCAGATTTATGCCATGAGGTGCCACAGAAAGGCACTGGACATAGTAAAAGATCCATCGCATCCTGGTCACCGTCTCTTTGAGCTCTTGCCATCGGGACGGAGATACAGGATGATGACGACAAGAACAAGCCGTCTTAGGAACAGCTTCTTCTCCAGAGCGATCTCGGCCTTGAATGGGAAGCCTGGACTTTGAAAGTCATCTAATCTTACCTGTTATGTTGTCTCATGCTGTATGGTTTTAATCAGTGTTTTTGTAGTTGTTTTGTTTTTGCGTGGAGTGCCCTATCTGGGTGGATGGAGCAGCAGAGACAATAAAATATATTCTATTCTATTCTATTCTATTCTATTCTATTCTATTCTATTCTATTCTATTCTATTCTATTCTATATGGTCCCAGCAGCCACTCCCAGTCACCAGTCTGGCAGCCACATTCTGGATTAATTGTAGTTTCCGAGTCACCTTCAAAGGTAGCCCCACATAGAGCTCATTGCCGTAGTCCAGAAACAGTCCTTCTGCCTAGCTGCCTGGCTGTGGAACAAGCCCTGCCCCTGGCTGCTTTTCCAAGAAATTCCATGATAAAGGCTAAGAGCTGCCCCCAAGTAACTCGGCCCAAAGTCATTACAGACAGTCAGAGGCTGGCCGTAACCACGGTTTGCCAAAGGCTTACCACACCACAGCTGGGTTTTGACTCTGTGGAGCCTCAAAGCCAGTTAGGGATAAAGGAGATGTTCCGGTTTGCATGCTTTTTTAATGAGAAGCTACCTAATTTGCACTTCTTGAACCAATGTACGAATTGATTTACAGCCATCCTTTGAAATTCCCACTTCTTGCGAACTTTGCAACACAGTTCTGCAACTGTGCCTACACTAATGCATATATTGGGGGGAAAGGGGAGCTTAAAATGCATGTATTGGTAAAGATAGCATGCAGAAGTGCGTTGCAGCACGAGAACATACTTGCAGAAATGTACAACTAGTCAAAACTGCATACAAAAAAAAATGTGTTTATTAGGAGAAAATTCACACCAAAACGCTCATGAATCTTCAAAAAAATCACGAAGTGCTGCAAAAACATGGGGAGTTGAATTTAACACTGGGGAAATGAGAGGAACCGAAACTGACAGACCTGCCCACCCATCCAGCTGTGGACCAATCAAATGTGAACACAGCCGGACTAGAAATGGCACAGTGGCACAACAGAAGACGCGAGTGACCGAGCGAGAAACCAAGGACAGGTGAGCAGCCTCAGCAGCAGCTTATACTTGAAAGGAATGGGCACTTGCAAAACAAAGCATTGGCTCAGGGTTGAAATAGCCCAGTAGCAAGCTGGAAAGGAACAGGTGTTGATGGAGAAAGGAAGAAGGAAATCTGCACAGTACACTCAGGGATGAGAAGACTCTACATTGATAGGTTGGCAGCTCACCTGGTGATGAAGGGAAACCTAGAACGAGAAGGCTGCTACACAGACAATAAACTCAACAATGGTTGTGATGCCAAGCTCAGCTCAGCTCAACACACACACACACACACACATACACACACCTTCAGCATCCAGGCCTAGCTCAATGCAGCTTGCTCATCCCTAAGGTCAACCCTGGCTGGGAAGGTCCCCTGCGTGACCCTCTGAAGACCCCTCCCATGGTTTCCTGCAACTGGTATCCAGATGCATTGCCGCCTCCTGCTGTGGTTGGTAGCTATTGCCTAATCCTCTTTTAAAGCCATGCAAGCGGATGGCCTCCTAGGGGAGCAAGTTCAATCGTTTGACTATGCTCTGCGCGAGTAATATCTCCCAGCCATTCTGCCTGAGATCCTTTAATGCAGGAGACGGGGGATTTCAGCAAAGATTCTCCACTGCTAAGTTTCAGCTATTCTGCTCCAGCTCAACCCCTTTCCAAGACCTAATCCAGGAGTCGGCAAGGTTGACCTTGCCTGGGCCGGATCAGTCCTGCGGAGCCCCCTCCGTGGGCTGGATAGTGAGCACGTGTGAGCATGCGCGCCCGCGATTTCTAGCATGTGCGCGAGTCTGCACATGCACAGACGTGATTTCCGGTGACCGCGAGTTTGCACATGCACAGGCACAATTTCTGGCGTCTGTGCGTGCGCAGACGCGATTTCTGATGCCACAGAAGCGAGTCCCCGGACCGCACCGTGCCAGTTAGTGGCGTGGCACAGGAAGTCGCCAAACGGGCAGCTCCGTTCTGGGGCGGCTCATGGGCCGGTTAAACAGTCTCCACGGGCCACTTCTGGCCCATGGGCCACAAGTTGCTGATGCCTAATCCCTTCAAACCTGTGCTAAGATCTGCCCACTTCAAGTATTCGGGGGGGGGGGATAAACCTCTGCAGAAAGAAATCTGCATGTTCTTTTTCAACTGTTTCTTGAAGAGGGAACAAGCTACACACCCAGCCCACATTCCCACCGTCCCACCAACCCCCAGAGAGGAAAACATGGAAAATTTGCACTCAGTGTGTGATTTAGCGGCACCCTTCGCTTCCATAAAGCCATTTTACGCGTCCCTTGATTGCTCACCATGCGTATAAATAAAACCCAGAACCCTCTTCTCAAAATAGTGTGCCCAGAGGCCTCGCACTAAAATAAAACGAAATTGTGCCGATTGTGGCGGGAAAATTATACAGCCATATTATATCTTTGCTTCAAAATTGCACTGATTAAGTCTTTTGGAGACCCTGCCCATTTAGCAGAGATAATTAGGTATATTATAAAAAGCCCTGATATTATAAAATAAATACGGAATTCAAAAATAGAATGAAGCCGCAGTCAGCAGGCCTCCCCAAGTGGCGTTCTATTTTTTGGGACGTTTATAGAGCATGAGTGCCACCTAGTGGCTGTAAGAAAGAAGTGCAGCCTGGCAGTGAGGAAAGCTTCATAGAAGGAACAGGACTGCGCTAGTTTGCCAGCGTTTCAGACTAAAACACAAAATAACCATGAAGAGCTGGTGGTGAAACGAAATGATACACAGTTTTGCATTCAGGTGAATAATCTCATGTTCTAATTCCTTTTCAAGTGAAAGATTGCTTGGGTCTAGAAAAAAGCCCTTCCAATTCACTGCAGAAAGTGTTAAGGTGTTTTTCCAAGTTTGCACGCTCAAAGATGCTTAAGAAGCACTTGGGAAAGCACTGCAGAGAAGCCTCGGCATTGCAGAAAGACTATGTGAATGCCCACTGTTTTCATATAAAAGGGGAAATGGTTTACTTCACGACAAATGACACCCCACCCCACTAGTAGATTCAAAGTGGAGATCTTATGGACCAAATGTACTGATGTATCTATCTTTGTTAAGGGATATACTTAAATTCACAATTCTATATATGTACTGAATTATTTTAGTTTAATTTGTTTATATACTTTGCCTCATTGCCTCATTGGTTTTAACCTGCTGTATGCAGTGGAATGTATACAGTGTTGTATATGGTTTGTATTATGGGCCTATGGCCGCGAAATAAAATGAACTGAACTGAACTGCCCACTGCCTGTATTATTCTTAATCCTGCTTGCAAGAACTCGAGCAGGAGTGGTCGGCGATATTGCTCAGATTATTGCAATAAGATCAAAACAGCCTCCTGGATCTCAGGACCTTCTGGTGGTTCCCTCACTGCAAGAAGTAAACTTACAGGGGACCAGGCAGAGGGCCTTCTCGGTAGTGGCGCCTGCCCTGTGGAACGCCCTCCAGCAGAAGTCAAGGAAATAAATTGTAAGAAGACATCTGAAAGCAGCCCTGCGTAGAGACGTTTTTAATGTTTGATGCTTTATTGTGGTTTCTTATTTTGCTGGAAACCACCCAGAGTAGCTGAAGCAACCAAATCAGATGGGCAGGGGCATATTATTATTATTATTATTATTATTCAAGTCTTTGTAGTCTAGCACCTTCTCCACAGCACCATTCTTGTAGTGTGATGCACAGACATAAAAGTCAGTCCCTTCTGGAATTTGCCTGGACGAAGCAAGTGCTTCATAATGCTTTGTGGCAAGGCTGGTCGTGGCACAGTGCAATCCTGCACGTGCCAACACAGAGGTAGACGTTTGTCCCATCGAGTGCAACGTCATTTACTCCCAAGTAAGCAGGTGCAGGAGCACAGCCTAAAACAGTATCCGTCTTCGCTATCAAGCCCATGCCTGCCATTAAGGAATATGTTCACCCCTCGCGCGATCAGGAACGTGAAGTGTCAGTGAAAGCCAGTCAATGGGATAATAAATGTGGTATGAAATTTCTTTCCATAATAGGAAGTACAGAAGGATAACTATTAGCACACAGGTGCTAATGGTCCCCTCGTCCTCCTATTTGCTGCCTGATTTATAAGGTCCTTCCTGTGTAATAAGCCACCTCTTTTTAATTACCCATTCACCCAGCAAAAGGGGAGCGAAAATATCTATATTCCGATTTCTTCAGAAGCAAAAGATACTGCAGGTGGACCTCACCCAATGCTCTGTGGGCTTCGGCACACTAGAATATAATTGGCTGTTTTAGTGGCTTAGACACAATTTCCTTTTCAACTACGAATTGGTTGGTACATTTTTCTCCTTCATTTGTTATGGCTCGACCTTGCAGCCGACGTAACTGTTGATTGTTATTATCCCTGGGGGAGGTCAGGAAACTTCACTGAACCAGTCAACAGCTAAAAGAGTTGTTATGGGGCAAAATGTGCAGGTACCCTCTAAGTGACTTTTGTGAGATGAGAGTGGTGCAAGGTTTTTTTTTGGGGGGGTCCCTGTTGTTATTAGACAGCAACAGCATTAGACGGCAACAATCTTTTGTTGGAAGCTGCCCAGAGTGGCTGGGGTAACCCAGCCAGATGGGCGGGGTAGAAATAATAAATGTTGTTGTTGTTGTTGTTGTTGTTGTTGTTGTTGTTGTTATCAGAGGTGGCTGTCCCTCTCATTCTGTGCTATGCCCTGCCCGCTCCAGGGCAGCCATTTTACAACTGGTGCCCCCTTGCACTCTCTCAAAATTGAAATGTGCCCATTAGACAGATGTTAGCAACACCTGCATTAAAGAAATATACGCCAGTGGGTACGGCTGCCATATTTCAAGAGGTAAAAATCCAGACACAAAAAGTTGTTGAGCTTTTTTAGGGCAATCGCCACTGCTGCTGAGCCCGAGCCTGAACAGCCCCCCCCCCCCCCAAAAAAAAACAAGCAAACCCCCAAAATCCAGGACATTTGCTTAAAAATGTAAAATTCCGCCCAGCTGGGCATGTCAGACCCCCAAAAGAATTCCCAGCTGTATAGGAACCCTACCAGTGGGCTACACACATGTACGTAGAAATCTCTGACTTTTGCATGGCTGGGATGTAGCTTACATCCCAATGTGGTGTAGTGGTTAATGTGGGATGTATAACACTGGTGCAGTCAATCACAACATTCCTAGAGTGTACACAAAGGGGTCTTGGTCCTCCAGCTAGAGTTTCCTGTGCCTGAGGAGGATCATTTCCTTTGTGTGACCAGAGGTGGGTGTGGCCTCACCTGAAGCACAGAGGTCAGAAGCCATTCTCCCCTCTCTTCCCACCTGGACTCTGAGGATGCAACATCTCAAGAGATGCTCTCTTGGCTTCCAGCCAAGAGAGGCCCACATGGAGCCTTTCTCCCTTAAGGAGAATCTCCACATGTACATACATTTAATCTAAGCTAGCCTGCCTTTCTGAGACTGTAGAAGCTTGGAATGTCTGTAAGTAAAAGCTTTATACTTTTATAAGCTTATGTGTCGTGTATTTTCTTTTAAGAGGGAAGCAGGGGAATTATATGCCAGGATCTGCCTTGTTCTAGAAGTTCATAGGAACTTAAACGCCACGCTTTGCTGCGCTTTATTGGGGATGAGAAACTCTGCTAGTTTGGAGCTTGTTAGCACAAGCTGGGATAGGAAATATTAATCAATATTCCCTCATCCACATTCCCACTCATATCCCACAAAGGGTCATCGGGCCCAGAAACTGCGTATTTTGTGTATTTTTAAAGGATTGCTTTGGATTGTGATTTTTGGCAGAGTAGAATTTTTCTGTCTGTACTTCCTGGTAAGCACATGGTCTTTTGTTCTCCATTGTGCTGTGAAGAGGGGGATTAGCGACCCCTCCCCTCCCTCAGAGCTCACAGACCTCAGAGGCAGTGAAGATTAGTTGGCATTTTAAGATTTTTGAGTTTTGATTTTTGAATTTTAGCCATTTTTGGGAATTTTGAAAATTTTTAAATTTTTGAGGATTAAGATGGCAAGCTCAGGATTTGATAGTGAAGCAAGATCAAGCTTTATGCTGCTGAATGATCATAATTTTGTGCAATGGAAGCAGCGTGTTTTAGTGCATCTTGGTGCAAAACAAGTGCTTAAAGCGGTGAAAGATCCCAAACCTGATTCAACTGATTTAACCAAGAAAGCAGATTGGGAAAGGCAAGATGCAGAAGCTAAACACATAATTTTGAGCAGTTTGAAAGATGAGCATTTATCTCTGATTGACTATGAAAGTGATGCATCTCAGATTCTAAAGGATATTGAGAGGGTTTATGCACAATCATCAGAGAACTCTTATAGACATTTATTGGATAAACTGCTGAAATTAAAAATGAATTCTAGAGAACAATTTACAGGGCATTTTAAGGACTTTAATGAAATTGTTCAAAAGATTGCCCTAACTCCCAGAGCTTTTGATGATGCAACCAAAGTGACTTTTATGCTGGCATCATTGGGACAAGAGTTTACTTCATTTAAGAGTATAATGGACCACACAAGAGATTTGACTTTTAATGAACTAGCAAATCACTTAAGAGAGGAATGCAGAGATTACCTTGATTCTCCACAAAGGAATCCAAGGAAAATGGACACAAGTTATGTTTCTAAACAATTTCCCAAGTCTAAGGAAGTGTCCAAAGATATAATATGCCATAACTGCAATTTAAAAGGGCACATAGCAAGAAGTTGCAAGAAGCCCAAGAATAAGTCCCGCCCCTTTCAACCAAAAGGTGAAAAGAAGGGGGGTCACGAGTGTACATTTCTACTGCAAGAAAAGAGTTTAAATGTGCAAAGAAATGAAAGGAAGAGTAACCAATTTATTTTAGATTCGGGAGCGACAAGCCATTTTGCGCATAAATTAGAATATTTCAGAGAAATTAATGATAGTGAATGGACTGAAATCCAGATTGCTGATGGAAATGTTCTAAGATCACAAGGTACAGGTTCAATGCGTTTGAAATTCAAGGTGAACAATGAATCTCTTGAAACAACTGTGCCTAATGTTCAATATGTCCCAGAATTGAATTGTAACTTGCTTAGTGTGTCTGCTTTAGACAAGAAAGGTTTCAAGGTTACATTTGCCAATGGAAAATGCAATGTAACGAAAAATGGTGAGGTTTACTCTCAAGGGAAATTAATCAATGGTGTATATGAGATTAATGTTTCAGAAAACCAATCAGCACAAGTGGCCCAATCCAAGCAGAAGGATGAACCAGATCTGGAGCTGTGGCATCGAAGACTGGGTCACAGGGATATCAGAGTCATCCAGGAACTGCAGAATGGAGATCTTGTGAGAGGTCTACAGGTAAACAAAAGTAACACACCCACACCAAAATGTGTAACTTGTGTAAGTGAAAAAGGAGTCAAACCTTCTTTCCCACGTTGTGCAGAAAAGAGAAGCACAAAAGTTCTGGACATTGTGTACACTGATCTAGCTGGACCTATGAATATACCTTCCTTAGGAGGAAATAGGTATATTCTGATATTTTTGGATGATTATTCAAAGTTTTGTGTAGGATACCTTCTCAAAGAGAAGAGTGAAACAGTGGAATTGTTCAAGCAATACGTAAGCATGGTCAAGAACAAATTCCAGCGAGCACCCACCACCCTAATGTCTGATAATGGTGGGGAGTTTTGCTCACGTGAAATGGAAGCCTTCATGGCTCAGGAAGGCATAGCACATGTGACCACAGTTAGCTACACACCTCAACAGAACTCTATTGCTGAGAGGAAATTTAGGTCCATCCTAGAGATGACAAGGTGTATGCTAAAAGGATCCAACTTGTCGAAGAAACTTTGGGGCGAGGCAGCAAATACTGCGATTTATATACAGAACAGGCTGCCAACAAAAGGCACAGAGCGCACGCCATTTGAACTTTGGCATGGAAGAGCCCCAAATTTGTCACACATACGTGTATTTGGAAGTTTGTGCTATTACCACGTGCCCAAGGAGCACAGATACAAACTTGACTCCAGAGCAAAGCCTGGTATCTTAGTTGGATATGCCTCTGGAGGAAAAGGCTACAGAGTTTTGGACTTGCAAACAGGGAAAACAAGTTCACATCACGTGATTCATTTTGAGGAGTATGAAAAGGCTGACACAAGGAATACAGCAATTGACTGTTCCAATGAGCCACCAACAGAGGAGTTTGTAAGTTTTCCTTTTGAAGCCATACCAGAAACTAATCCACCTCCTAGTATTGTACCTCCTAGTGTTGTAGCACCCCCTACAGATGACACCCCAGAAGACGCGGAGGACCAGATGTCAGAAGGCTCCAGAGACGAAGAGGACCCGTATGCAGGGATGCCGCCATTGGAAGGAGATGAGGAAGCTGATGCGGTTCAACAAGAGCCAGAGGTCAGACGTTCCTCCAGGTCCAACAGAGGCGTTCCACCACTACGACTGTCCTACTTTGCAGGGCCGGCGCCACCACAGGAACCTTCTACGTGGGAAGCGATTCAACGGTTGCCAGCTGCTGAGGCCAGTCTCTGGAAGCAAGCCGCGCAGGAAGAGATGGATGCACTGCATCGCAACAAGACCTGGACCCTGACAGAGCTACCTCCTGGTAAGAAGGCGATTGGGTCCAAGTGGGTGTTCAAGCTTAAGAAGGGGTCAGAAGGGGAGGTGCAACGCTACAAAGCTAGGCTTGTAGCACAAGGATTTTCACAGAAGTATGGCGAAGATTATGATCAAGTATTTGCGCCTACAGTACGATATAGCAGTGTTAGATTACTTCTAAGTATTGCAGCATCTAAAGGGATGAAAGTCCGTCATGTCGACATAGCAACAGCTTTTCTTCATGGGACGATTTCTGAACAGATTTATATGAAGCAGCCCAAAGGCTTTATCAAGCAAAATGAGGCACATCTTGTATGTAAACTTCAGAAAGGAATTTACGGTTTGAAACAAGCTGCAAGAGCATGGAACCAGAAATTACATGAAATGCTGGTTCAGCTTGGGTACAAGCAGTCAACAGCTGACAAGTGCCTGTACACTAAGAACAGAAATGGACAATTCTCTTACATTCTGGCTTTTGTCGATGATTTATTAATATCAACGTCCAATGACAGAGACTATAAAGACATAGTCAGACATCTCAACAAAGAGGTGGAAGTAAAGGAATTGGGATTTGTTGAATATTACTTGGGAATTCAAATTGAGAGAGAAGAGGACGGCTCATTTCTTCTCAGCCAGAAGCAGAAGATAATAGAACTGATTGAAAGCATGCAGATGCAAGGTGCACACCCTGTCGCGACACCCATGGCCACAGATTTTCTAAAGAATCAACAAGATTCGAAGCTGCTGCCAGCGATTGGTAAACTTTTGTATTTGGTTACTACCAGCAGACCTGACATAGCAAGTGCAGTGGGGATCCTAAGCAGAAAAGTGAGTTCTCCCACTGAACATGACTTGGGTGGGGTCAAGAGGGTGGTGCGTTACCTCAAGGGTACAATGAATTGTAAATTAAAATTGCCAGCTGTAACGGACCCTAAGTTGGTTGGGTACAGTGATGCAGACTGGGCTGGGGAAAAGGCGGATTACAAATCCACAAGTGGTTATGTTTTTATGTTTGGAAATGCACCTATCATTTGGGGCAGTTATAAACAGAAATGTGTAGCCTTATCGTCCACAGAGAGTGAATATATTTCAGCTTCGGAAGCATGCAGAGAGATCATCTGGCTGGATCAACTCCTGACAGACTTTGGTTTGCCGAGAAAAGGACCTGTCAGCTTGATGGAGGACAATCAAGGCTGCCTGCAGCTAGCGCAAACCGAAAAGTTCCTTGCACGTTCAAAACATATTGGGGTCAGGTATCACTTCATTCGCCAGATGATCCAAGATGGACTAGTAGAAATGTCCTACTGTAGTACACAGGAGATGACTGCGGACATTCTCACGAAACCCTTGCCACGAGAGAGTTTCCAGAACCTGCGTGTCAAGCTGGGACTCTGGGTGGTTGAATAAAGTTGTTTTATGTTTGTTAAATGTTGTTCAGACTGAGAAGGGGTTTGTGGGATGTATAACACTGGTGCAGTCAATCACAACATTCCTAGAGTGTACACAAAGGGGTCTTGGTCCTCCAGCTAGAGTTTCCTGTGCCTGAGGAGGATCATTTCCTTTGTGTGACCAGAGGTGGGTGTGGCCTCACCTGAAGCACAGAGGTCAGAAGCCATTCTCCCCTCTCTTCCCACCTGGACTCTGAGGATGCAACATCTCAAGAGATGCTCTCTTGGCTTCCAGCCAAGAGAGGCCCACATGGAGCCTTTCTCCCTTAAGGAGAATCTCCACATGTACATACATTTAATCTAAGCTAGCCTGCCTTTCTGAGACTGTAGAAGCTTGGAATGTCTGTAAGTAAAAGCTTTATACTTTTATAAGCTTATGTGTCGTGTATTTTCTTTTAAGAGGGAAGCAGGGGAATTATATGCCAGGATCTGCCTTGTTCTAGAAGTTCATAGGAACTTAAACGCCACGCTTTGCTGCGCTTTATTGGGGATGAGAAACTCTGCTAGTTTGGAGCTTGTTAGCACAAGCTGGGATAGGAAATATTAATCAATATTCCCTCATCCACATTCCCACTCATATCCCACAGTTAAGAGCGGTGGACTCGTGATCTGGTGAACCGGGTTCGCGTCTCCTCTCCTCCACATGCAGCTGCTGGGTGACCTTGGGCTAGTCACACTTCTCTGAAGTCTCTCAGCCCCACTCACCTCACAGAGTGTTTGTTGTGGCGGAGGAAGGGAAAGGAGAATGTTAGCCGCTTTGAGACTCCTTCGGGTAGTGATAAAGCGGGATATCAAATCCAAACTCTTCTTCTTCTTCTTACTCTTCAAAGGTAGGAGTTACACACCTGTTTCTCCACCCAATTTTACCTATAGACCCATCCACTGCGTCCGTCCAAGGCCCAATCTAAGCTATGTCCTGTTTTGGGGGTGTCAAAATGGCGTCGGGGTGTGGAATTTTGCTGAATTGGCGAAATAAATGCTAGGGGAAACCCCCCAAAAACTCAAAAAAATGGGGGGGGGTCTTCCTTAAAAAAAAAAAAAAAGCTCAACAATTTTGCAGGTGTCAGTAAAACCCTAGTCTCTCCCCCCCCCAAAAAAAAATCACGGGAAGTGTAATTGGTAAGGGCACTGAGAGTTGTTAGGAGACCCCCCCCCCATTCCCTTCACAGAGCTACAGTTCCCAGAATTCCAAGGGAAGAGGCCCCCATTCCCTTCACAGAGCTACAATTCCCAGAATTCCAAGGGAAGAGCCCCCCAATTCCCTTCACAGAGCTACAATTCCCAGAATTCCAAGGGAAGAGGCCCCCATTCCCTTCACAGAGCTACAATTCCCAGAATTCCAAGGGAAGAGGCCCCCATTCCCTTCACAGAGCTACAATTCCCAGAATTCCAAGGGAAGAGGCCCCCCAATTCCCTTCACAGAGCTACAATTCCCAGAATTCCAAGGGAAGAGGCCCCCAATTCCCTTCACAGAGCTACAATTCCCAGAATTCCAAGGGAAGAGGCCCCCCAATTCCCTTCACAGAGCTACAATTCCCAGAATTCCAAGGGAAGAGTTCTGAGAACTGCAGCTCCATGAGGGAGATGGGTGAGGCCGCCGGACAACTCTCCTCGCCCTTAACAAACTACACTTCCCAGGATTCTTTGGGGGAAGCCACAACTGTTTAAAGTGGTATGGTACTGCTTTAAACGTATAGTGCAGACAGGGCCTAACATAAGGTTTGGTCTGAAAAGGGTGGCGTACCCTGGCTCCTTGTGAGGAAGGGCAGGATGCCACTTAAAAACAGAAAAGGAAAAGGTCACACCAAAAAGCGAGCGATAAAGAAGCACCCGCACACATATAATGGTAGCCATTTGAGACGCAAACTCTACCAGAATAAATGGCTTGCTTTGGAAGAGGAATCTCAATAAGTCCGGCTTTCTATTTGGTGGGCAGGGAACTGAAGCAGCAACATGAAAATCAATTTATCTTTACTTTGCCTTTTTGGGGCAGCAGCATCCTATTTAGCACTAATCGCGTGTGCAATATTTATGTCTACATAAATAATTCAGTGGCTAATTAATCCAATTCTTTTATAATTACCTCCTAGAACAGCACAGAGCCTAAATCCCAGCATCTTAATTGCTACTTAATGGAGATATTTATGACACAGATACTCACAAACGATATAGGAGCTCTCACTTAATTTACACCAGAGCGCCGGAGCGGCAAAACTCCAGATCTGGGTTTCGAATTTCTGGTTATTTTTTTGCGGGGGTGGGCGGGCAGTAATGCAGGGCAGGGGGAGGCGGGCTGGGGTGGGGAGAAAGGTCAGCTCAGGCAGAGCAATCCAACCCCCCCTCCCTTTGTACTTGTATTGGACGGAGATGTCCATACTCTAGCCCTGCCGGCCTCACCTCAGCCATCACCTGCAGAGTGACATCAGTGTTGCTCTGCTGCCTCACAGCGCCCCCTTCTGGCCGGAATCCCAACAATGGCAGCCAGCAGAAAACCCCCAAATTATTTCTGCCTGCCATTGCTGTGCAATTTCCGGACGTTTTTTTAATTAGGAATGTTTTCTATGTAGAGATCCATGTGGCTTGCATAAGATAATTTGCATCAGATATTTTTAGCCTGTTTCAATAATGTGTGGGGTTTTTTAAAGCTTTCGAATTTATAGGATCCAACATGTTCATTTCGCTTGTGTTTAGCCAGCAAAGCTAAAGACTTGGAAATGGCCACGCTTGACTGATTTTTACTCACAATTAGCATCCATCCATTGATGCTAATGCTGCAATTCCCAGATTTCCCTGGGAAGAGGGATCGACTGTTAAACCACTCTGAAAATTATAGCTCCAGTGGACTCGCCTACCAATTCTCAGCACCTTTGGCAAACTTCAAATCCAATGATTCTTCGGGGGGAAACTATGGCTGTTTAAAGCGGTATGATACAGCTTTATATTATGGGGCCTGAATTAAATCCTTACCAATCTGGGGAGGCATGCCTCTTGCTCCACACTCCACACTGCAGTCACTTGGCATCTCAAGGATGTCAGGGGACCCAATTTTTTGCCTAGGTGGGAAAAGACGTCTGTGCAGTGCTTCGCAAGTGCTGTCAATCAGCTGAGGTAGGGCAGGTGGGCATGGCCAAAGCAGCCTCACAAGCCAATGGGGGAGGCCCATCCCTGCTCTACTGGGCTCTTTAGACTGTGCTTGGCCAATCACATCTGCAGGCTGTTGCTTTGGACAGAGGCGGGTTTATAATAATAATTATAATTTTTTTATTTGTACCCTGCCCATCTGGCTGGGTCTCCCCAGCCACACTGGGGGGCCTTCAACAGATATTAAAATACATTAAAATATCACAGGTTAAAAACTTCCCTAAACAGGGCTGCCTTCAGGTATTTTCTGAATGTAGGATAGTTGTTTATAATAATAATAATAATAATAATAATAATAATAATAATAATAATAATAATTTATTATTTGTACCCCGCCCATCTGGCCGGGTCCCCCCAGCCACTCTGGGCGGCCTCCAACGGATATTAAAATACATTAAAATATCACAAGTTGAAAACTTCCCTGGGAGGGCGTTCCACAGGGCGGGCGCCACTACCGAGAAGGCCCTCTGCCTAGTTCCCTGTAGCTTTGCTTCTCGCAGTGAGGGAACTGCCAGAAGGCCCTCGGCGCTGGATCTCAGTGTCCGGGCTGAACGGTGGGGGTGGAGACGCTCCTTCAGGTATACAGGACCGAGGCCATTTAGGGCTTTAGAGGTCAGCACCAACACTTTGAATTGTGCTCGGAAACATACTGGGAGCCAATGTAGTTCTCTCAGGACCGGTGTTATGTGGTCCCAGCGGCCACTCCCATGGGAGAGCACAACCAGTTTGGTCACACTGGGTGTACAGTCTCAGGGGAGCCACAACCATTAGGAAGAATGGTAGGTGAAAGGTGTCACACCGGGTGGCAATAATCCCAAGATCCACTAGTGCTTTAGAACAGGAGTCAGCAAACTTTTTCAGCAGGGAACCGGTCCACTGTTCCTCAGACCTTGTGGGGGGCCGGACTATATTTTATTTGGGGGAGAACGAATTCCTATGCCCCACAAATAACCCAGAAATGCATTTTACATAAAAACACACATTCTACTCCAGGCGTAGGCAACCTAGGGCCCATGGGCCGGATGCGGCCCAATTGCCTTCTCAATCCGGCCCACGGACAGTTCGGAAATTAGCATGTTTTTACATAAGTAAAATGTGTCCTTTTATTTAAAATGCATCTCTGGGTTATTTGTGGGGCCTGCCTGGTGTTTTTACATGAGTAGAATGTGTGCTTTTATTTAAAATGCATCTCTGGGTTATTTGTGGGGCATAGGAATTCGTTCATTTTTTTTTTTTTTAACTATAGTCCGGCCCACCACATGGTCTGAGAGATGGTGAACCGGCCCACGGCTGAAAAAGGTTTCTGACCCCTGTTCTACTCATATAAAAACACCAGGCAGGCCCCACAAATAACCCAGAGATGCATTTTAAATAAAAGGGCACATTCTACTCATGTAAAAACAAACTGATTCCCGGACCGTCCGCAGGCCGGATTTAGAAGGCGATTGGGCCGGATCCGGCCCCCGGGCCTTAGTTCGTCTACATGCTTAGAACGTCAACCAATAGCTATAAGTCAGTATGACTGCATGTTTAGGTTTAGAGGTGGTATACCCAAACACCAGCGGGTGGGCAGCGAGAAGCCATGGGCTTCCTTCCTCCTTCAAGAACACCTGTTGTGGAAGGTTAGGGGATGCTCCAGAGCAGAGTGGGAAGGTGAAACAGGGGGCTGCAAGGAGGAGGGTTTTGTTGTTGCTGTTGCTGCTAAAATTAGTCCCCCATCCCATATGGCAGTGGGAGCCTCTGCTGGTTCAGAATCCCTTCCACAAAGGGCAAGCAGTACCAGACCCATGCCATTGCATGTTGATGCCCACCTAGGTAAAGGTAAAAGGTAAGGTAAAAGACCCCATGGACAAAGTCTGGTCAAAGGCAACTATGGGATGCAGGGATCATCTCGCTTTAGGCCAAGGGAGCTGGCGTTTGTCCACAGACAGCTTTATGGGTCATGTGGCCAGCATGACTAAGCCGCTTCTGGAGCAACGGGACACCATGATGGAAACCAGAGCACACAGAAATGCCGTTTACCTTCCCGCCGCAGCGGTACCTATTTATCTATTTGCACTGGTGTGCTTTCGAACTGTTAGGCTGGCAGGAGCTGGAACAGAGCAACGGGAGCTCACTCTGTCGCGGGGATTCAAAGGCCAACCGTCTGATCGGCAAGCCCAAGAGTCTCAGTGGTTTAGACCACAGCGCCACCCGTGTCCCTGGACTCAGCTACATTAGTCAAAAAACAATGTTTTGGATGTGTTATAAACATGCAACACCAGATGGCAGACAATTTTTTTTTGCAATTTTCCATAGTTTTTTCTTTTGTTATAACGATTTAATTTCGGACTTATTTATAGTGTCCCGCCCCCTGTGTGTAGATCCACCCCTCCATCATTTCTCTGATAAAAATAGGGACCTCCTATTCCATAACAATAATATAAATAACAGCTTTATTAGTTATACTCTGCCCATCTTACTGGGTTGCCCCAGTCACTCTGGTCAGCTTCCAACAAATGTAAAAACGTAAAACATTTTTTTAAAAAAACTTCCCTATACAGGATTGCCTTCTGATGGCTTCGATCGAATAACTCCATACCCTCCAACATTTCTTAAATGAAAATAGAGACTCCTAAGGAAAAGCAGGACAGATCAGAAACTGGGACAGCTTCTGTAAATCCGGGACTGTCCATGGAAAATAGGGACACTTGGAGGGTCTGCGTCCGTTCACATACATACGTGTATGACCCAATTTCCACCGGAACTTGCTATTCAATTAAAGAGTAGCTGTTAAAAAATGCAGCCTCACATTTTAACAATTAAAAATCCCATGGCAATTTCGCACTCAACAATGCCTGATGTTAAGGATTTTCATTATTAAATCTGATTGAATATGATTAAATATGGCCCACGCTTTCCAAAATGGGCTGCGCGATAGATTTAAAACGAACTCATTAGCGGTTAATGCAGCAAAGCTCTTTCTAAATGCTAATGTTTGGCTGCCATTGGCTTGTTAATTAATTTGAAGATTCTGTAATTATCAGAGCTGTCGATTAGCATATGTCTTGCCCTTTTTATTGCCATATGATATTGGTTGGCATGTAAGCATAAGAAATTAAATTATGTGCATAATGGAAAGAGGGCAGCAAACTGACTTCCCGGGGTCTTAAGGTGCAAAGATTGATTCTCCCTCCCACTGTTGGGCCACGTTCCGAGTTCTTGAGAAAAAACTTTTGCCGTCTTTTCCCCTGGTGTGAATTGCTCCTCTGGAGCTACACCTTACCTTGGAACACAAACTCACCTGAGGTCTCTCCTGAGTGTAACTGGATCCATCCTCCCAGCAACCTCTGCAAAGGGAGGCTACTGAAAACCTCGTGTTTTGTCCCCAGACTTGTTTCCCTTGTGTTTCCCACCCTAACTAGTTACATCACTGATGTCCGGGGTCCCCAAAGAGGTGGGCTGCCTTGCCAAGGACCTCTGGTCCTTAGACTGGAGAGGGCCATCGCTCAGTGACAGAACATCTGATTTGCACCTCAGTGTTATTGCACTCATGCCCTGCTAGCAGGCTTCCCATAGGCACCCTGTGAGAATCGGATGCTGATTTTGGTGGCTGGCTGGTCTGAGCCACCAAATTGTTGTTGTTACCGTTGTACAGTAGGGTACATTCCAGCCATGCAAATTTCAGGTGTTTCTACACACAGACACTCCCCACACCACCTCTTTATCCTCCATCCCAGAATGCAAGAGGCACAATCACAGTTCAAGGACATGTTCGTTCCAGGCCAAAGCACTTGAGGATACATCGTGGGACCAGTGAGGGGGTGTGGCCTAGGAGAATCCCAAGGGCAATCTGGAAGCCCTGGCAGTCTGGATAAGCCCCGCCTCCCCTGTTTGAAGTTTCCTGCCTGTTCTACAATATCTGATTAGAATCCAACAAATTGTAGAATTGTAAGGCAAAGGACGCCGGGGCCGCTGTGGGTTAAACCACAGAGCCTAGGGCTTGCCGATCAGAAGGTCGGCGGTTTGAATCCCCACGACGGGGTGAGCTCCCGTTGCTCGGTCCCTGCTCCTGCCCACCAAGCATTTCGAAAGCACGTCAAAGTGCAAGTAGATAAATAGGTACCGCTCCGGCGGGAAGGTAAACAGCGTTTCCGTGTGCTGCTCTGGTTCGCCAGAAGCGGCTTAGTCATGCTGGCCACATGACCTGGAAGCTGTACGCCGGCTCTCGGCCAATAAAGTGAGATGAGCGCCGCAACCCCAGAGTCGGACACGACTGGACCTAATGGTCAGGGGTCCCTTTACCTTTACCTAATGTGTAGTTTTCAAATATATAGTTTTACAGTGGTTGTTGTGGGCTTCCGTCTGTCTCGAGAGAAAATGGAGTGCACCTTCAGGGTTGAAGTGAAAAGTGCTGCGCTAGCAGCATCTCCAAACTTAAAAATGGAAAGCGTAATGCTGGTGGTCAACAAGAGGTTTAAAGACTCTGAAGGGAAATCTAAAAAAAAAAAGTAGTATTAACACCGACAACTGAGAAACACTGGCCTGCGAACGCTCCAGTAGAACAGCCTTTACCAAAGGTGTCGTGGGCTTAGAAGACGCTAGAACTCAGGAGACAAGGGAGAAACGTGCTTGGCAAACCTTCACCGTGATCAACTCCCTCCCAGAAACCTATGTCCCCACTGTGGAAGGACGTGTGGAACCAGAATTGGCCTCCACAGTCACTTACGGACTCACTGTTAAAACCGTGTTTATGGAAGACAATCTTACTCAGCTACGAGTGATCGGCAAAGTAGAAAGAAGGTTGCAGCATTGAAATGATTTCCCTGGAGTACAAGCCTAGGCAGTGTGTATGGAGGTCCTGGGCCGCCGAGACCACAAGACCCTCCCTCTCAGCCTTGCTGATGTGGTTCAAAGGAAGGCAGAGCAATATGTTTTGCACCCGAGTTGCCAGAAAGAGGAGTGCAAGGCACTATCCAAGTATCTTAGGGACTCTCCTCCAGTTTTACTCCTTATTCTTTTCTTCTCCTGAAGACATCCCACAAGGATAGGTAAAGGTAAAGGGACCCCTGACCATTAGGTCCAGTCGTGTCCGACTCTGGGGTTGCGGCGCTCACCTCGCTTTACTGGCAGAGGGAGCCGGCATACAGCTTCCGGGTCATGTGCCCAGCATGACTAAGCCACTTCTAGCGAACCAGATCAGCGCACGGAAATGCCGTTTACCTTCCCACCAGAGCGGTACCTATTGATCTACTTGCACTTTTGACGTGCTTTCGAACTGCTAGGTGGGCAGGAGCTGGGACCAAGTAACGGGAGCTCACCCCGTCACAGGGATTTGAACCGCCTACCTTCTGATCGGCAAGCCCTAGGTTCTGTGGTTTAACCCACAGCGCCACCTGGGTCCCTTCCCACAAGGATAACCAGTGGTAAAGTCAGTTTCAGGTCACAAAGTCATAGCATTGGCCCAAGCTCAGAGTAGGATTCAGTTTTAGGTTATACAACGCAGCACATAAGCTAAGTGTAAGGATAAGCCAAGTTAAGTTTCAGCTTTTCGGTGAAAACTGGATCAGCTTTCAAACCTGTGAGTTCATCTGCAGTGTAGGCTTGGTTTAAGGTTATCATATCCCTGTTTAAAGTTATGGGGTGCTTGTTTTTGTGTTGATTTATTGAAGTTTTATTTTGGAATTGCCATTTACTGCTTTCCTTTCTTTGATGGGCGAGCTGCCCAGAGGGCATTTGTGTTGGGACGGTTTGGAATAAATTTTCACAAACTAAAAGTGAAACTGAATGTGAAGAGACCATATAGCCAGCATCGTATCAAAATATATTTTATTCTGGACCTCTTTCAGATCTGATTCAAATTACACTTGTCAGAGCAATACAATGCAAAGGGGGGAAACTGCAACAGAAAAAAAATGTGCCTAGAAACAGTTTAAGAAAAGGGCTTTTGAGAAGACAAAATCATTGTGATGTGGAACCAAAGTACATCAGAAAAGGTGTAATTAACATGGGTCCAGGACAGTATAGAACATCTATATCAGTCTTCTTTAGACAATAAATCATGAAAACTGAACAATAAAAAGTCTTTCTGAACAAGTAAAAAAGAAAAGAAAAAAACCTGTCACGTGGGCTGGTTTTACACTTGTACAACATTTGTAAATTTAACTGGATATAGAACTGAAGAAGTGATGAAGACATTTTTTTTTATCCAGTGCTATAGGTAGGCTCACAGAAGTAGACCCAAAATATTAGCAACTCCAAATCGGAACCTTTTTTTTTTTTTTTTTCTTTTTTTACAACTACAATGTCAAAGTCAGGAGAGAGAGTAGTAGAAGGAAAAGAAGAGTTTAGTTTTGTATTATAGGTGACTGACTGGCTTCCCGCGGCCTGTCGAGAGAAACGATATCGCAAAGCACACAGGAGAAGCAACCACGAAACAAAGAGTTTTGACTTCCTGAATTCATCCACAAATGCAAGAAACAAACCCAAAATAAAACTATAGGAGCACGTTCAGGCTTGGCCACAATGTTGGGACTGACCGACCTTGCATCGCCGAACCCATCTGTTTTGAAAGATCCCGTGCCGTTAGGGGGCTGGCAATTAAAAAGACGCCAGTTCACCTTACAGGATAACCCTGTTGTAGCTTCAAGAGTCTTCTTCCTCAAGAAGACTGAAGGCTCCAGATATCAAACCTTTGCTGCTGTCCACCAAACCAAGAGGCTCACCCAGAAAAATGACTCCAATTTGGCTCATGTGCATGAATCGCGAAAGGCAGGAAGCCAGCAAAGAAGGTACCTATTAAAGGGTTTTTATTTTATTTATTTTTTAAAAAAAACAGCATGGAAAGGAGCCACAGGCTTTGACGAATTGGGAGGGATGGCGGTGGGGACTGTCTGTGCATAGATCCGAAGTACGGATATTCTCTCTCGCTGGCTTGGTATCCATATGCCATAATGCTGCCCCCTTTCTACCAATTCTGGAAGTAATTACTAAACTAAGCTAAATGACTATGGCAGGCGGCCATTTGCAGAGTTCCTTGCTCAGCTTGTGTGGTTTTCGGCTCGCCGCTTCTGAAAGTCAACCTTTGCAGCAAGTTTGTTCTCACCTACAGTCACGAGAGATTGCGGAACGGATCCTCTCTATTTTGCAATGCTTCTCTCCCCTGCTCCCCTCGCGGAAAGGGTTTAGATGCGTTCATGTTATCAGTTGCAGTAGTCAGGAAAATAATCACATACATCCCAATTTCAGAAATACATTTAGGGCTGCAGACCTTTGTGAGCAAATCTAGACTACTAGGGCAATGCATACCTTAAAGCCAACCAAAATAATGGTAGTGGCCTGGTGTGGACTTGGGATTATTTGTTTATATTTCTCATGGGCCAACAAAATTACTTTGCTTTTAGAATACGCTGCGACCAATTTCAGCCCGCCATATTCTCTGCCAGCAGGACACTTTAATGATGCAACCCAGCAAAGATGGATCTGTTTTTAGCCCAAGCCTCACTGACGTGTACCTACATCTCAGTTTCACCAAGGCTTGCTGTAGAGACGGAGTCTGCAGTATAGCCCCATCCAATTTTGCACCATCGTTATGATGGTTTGGCTGAAACTTGCCAGGCATTCTGCCATCCACGCAATGCTTATCAAAACCATGCTCCAAACGTTCCCCTCTAAACATGTGGTAGAAAATGCCAGTCGGATGCAAAAGCCAGAGCAATTACTGTTCCCAACCCTAACCCTGAGGAAAGCCATCTAATTAGACTTTGATTTTGACCTGTTTTTAGGAGGTAATTTAATTGTTTGATTTTATACCAATGTTATATATCTGATGTTAGCTGCCCTGAGCCCGACTTTGGCCGGGGAGGGTGGGATATAAATAAAAGTTTATTATTATTTATTTTTTTAAAAAATTCCTTCCCGTAGCACCTTAGAGACCAACTAAGTTTGTTATTGGTATGAAGAAGTGTGCATGCACACGAAAGTTCATACCAATAACAAACTGATTTGGTCTCTAAGGTGCTACTGGAAGGATTTTTTTTATTTTGTTTAGACTATGGCAGACCAACATGGCTACCTACCTGTAACTAAAATAATAACTGCATTAACTTGGGAAGCTTATTTCTAAAAATGACTTCCCATGGCCACTGATGGTCATGACGTCCCTCTATAGATGTTCCTGCAAGAGATGCCCTAAAAGTCAATTTCAGGGAAAGAGTATAGCAAGTCACCATTATGAGTGAAAGACAGGGTTGGGAGGCCCCAATGTCTAGGGGCTGACCTCAAGAGGTCCAGGCGGTGTAGATTTTCCTCCCTGGAATTCCTGTATAGAACACAATTGGCACTTGAGAAGTTCCTTCTAATCATGCCGACCTGTCGTCCCCGTCCCCCGGTCAAATGCCATCTTTTACATGCTCATCTCATGCTGAAGACGAGAAGTTGGTTCAGAACTGGAGCAGCACTGTGGCACATCGATAAAAGAGGGCAGCAGCAAAACCACGGGCGACTTCAGGGCTGAGGTTCGAGCAGCCAACGCCTGCAAGAGACCGCAGCCAGGTGGCGAGGGCTGTTTCCCCTGCCCTCGTGGTCTTATCGGCAAAAAACAAAAACCTGCGCCAGTAGCTGGTTTTCAAAAGCAGCTTGCACCGGGGGATTTAGCGAGATGGAAAAGGCTGCAGTGTCAAGAAAGGTGGCAGTGGGAGGGTTTTTTGGGGGGAAAGCTCATGGTGCAAACCTAGCTGATAAATTTTATTCTCTGAAGTGCAGCCGTTTTGAG
This sequence comes from Darevskia nairensis, assembly GCA_034642065.1. Classification (NCBI taxonomy): domain Eukaryota; kingdom Metazoa; phylum Chordata; class Lepidosauria; order Squamata; family Lacertidae; genus Darevskia; species Darevskia nairensis. The sequence goes on from JAWWNI010000329.1 coordinate 5,540,136, forward strand.
GAGGGGGGGCGCTAGTCTTGCGAAACCTACTGCGTACTCTCGACCGTCACAACTTCAGTGGGAATAAGCGCATAGCACTCGGGGGGAGGGAATTTGCAGCTCGGGCGTTTTGTCCCATGACAATAACAAGCTCCCCTCTTGAGTGGGGCGTGGCTTTGGAGTTTGGGATCCGGCCCACGTTATCTTGAGAGAGAGAGAGAAAGCGGCTGAGCATCTGGCCCCCGCACATGTATAAACACACACAATTAAACGACGACCTTGAATTGTGTTAGAAGCATAAGCGCCGGGGGGGGGGGGGGGAGAGAAGAAGGGGGAATCAGCCCAGGATTTGGTGATAATGAAGCCTCGGTAACGTCTGCATGCTATCTCGTACGTAGGTGGCCAGAATCAAATCACAAAAACAAGCAGGAGAAAAACCAAAACGGAAAGAAAAGCAGCTAAACGGTTGCAAAAACCAGAAATGTGGAGGTTGCTGGGGAATCTTGCAGCTGTGTCAAAAGAGTTCCAACACCATCGTTGTTTTTATACAGTTTTTAAAGTCCGCTGAAATATCCGTTCAACAGCTTGTAAGAAAAATGAACAGACTGTCCATATCAAAATACAAAAGTACTATCAAGAATCACCTCTGACTTCTTCTTTTTTTAGATTTAAGTTCAGTGCAATTGACATTTGCGTTGCTAAAGGGGGTAAAAAGGGGGGGAGCCGTTTAAATATATTCAAAACAAAAATCCCCAAACACATTTGTGTCTATTTCTGGGAGCACAGTTTAAAATTATTGCACAGATTTTTTATTTTATTTCATTTTACATTTTTTAAAACTTTTTTTTAAAAATTATTTTAATAATGACAGAGGTCAGCAACAGTCCTGGACCTCCAGCAATAAAAAGCACAAAAAAAAATGCTTCAAGTGCCAGATATTCAACAGGTTAAAGAGTTTCTTACATATCAAAATTCACAGGGAAATTGTTCTGAACATCTTGAGCCTATTCCCAAACCATACAAACAGCTGGTAGAGAGCCGTATCAGATGACTTGACTGCCCTTGCGGGTATAAATCTTCCTTTTGCTTGTTTCGCATTAAGGTAACAACTCCCCCATTAGTAAAAACTGATGTGTTTGTGTGTATTAAAAGCAGGCTTAGAATGGTTGCCATGCCGTGTAAGGCTGAGCCGGACTCCCAACTGCCTCAAAACGTGGTTTCGTGTGCACAGAAATCAATGCTAAAAAGCCCAAAACGTCCTCGGTTAAAAGGAAGAGACAAACAAGACGCCTTCTCTGCATTAGGATCAATCTGCAACGAGTTATATAAAGCAAAAGCAGGGGAACCTGTGGCTGTCCGGATGCTGCTATGACTCCAACTCCCATCAGCCCCCAACAAGCACGGCTAATGGTTATGGGTGATGGGAGCTGTAGTACAGATCTGCAGGTTTCCCCACCGCGGCTGTCTAGGGCAGAGTCATGTTGCAAAGAAAACAGGGTTTTGTTAGCAAGGGGCAAGCAGCCGAGAGGAGGGGGAAATCTGCTTTGAAAATTTTGCAGGAAAACACTGCGCATCAGCTGTACTGGTAGAAAATCTGCTTTCACGCCACTCTTTCCACAAAGCAGGGGGAGTTTTTGCTACGGGCGTTTTTGCTTTACTCAAATATGTGAGCGGAGAGCAGTTCTGCCACGGCCGCCTCTCGCTGCAAGGAAAAGCAACGCTTGAGGTAAGAAACACCACTATTAGTAGTGGCCGTATTTTTGCGCAGGATTTTTGTGGGGGGTGGGAAAATGTCGCAACCCATATGGAAATGATGGAATGGGAACAGCAGGGTGAGATCCATGCCTCTGATAGAAGTCGAATTGCTTCATCTTGTAACAAATCGTGAAACAATTCTCAGATTCCACCCCCTTCCTCCCCCCCGCCCCCCCGTTTCCTTTCAGATCTAAAAAGGGGACACGATTCGTTTTGAACTTTTGCCAGTGCCAAGACTGGTTCGGCACAGGCGTAAAAACTGCTCTCCGGCACATTTTGGATGGACAAAAAAATCTCCAGCAGGACACTTCCGTAAGCAAGCAAACTGCTTAGCTCGTCCCAGTATTAGCAATGAGGTGGCAAATGCATTTCTTTATTTTTTATAATAATAAAACATTTAAAAAGGAAAAAAAAGTGTGTGCATGTGTCTTGTGTCGGACACCTACTCACCCACCCCAAACTCAGAATATACTTCTAATTAATTTGGACTTTGGTGACACTAGACGTCTGAGAAGGAACGGGCGAAGAGTTGCCCGGATGTTGTAGCAGGGGAAAAAACTCGCCCGGGTGAATTTGAGCGCAAACCGAACAACCTGTTTCTGTCCTTCTTCGCAGCAGTTGCGCAGTTAGGGCTCTAAGACTATAGCAATGGGTTCAAAGAAACTGTCGAGCTACAGCTAAAGCAAAAGTTAATTAGTCCTGTGCTGATGTTTTGGAATGTCCACGCATTGGTGGAAGCAGGACTGGTGCAGTCACGAGCCACTCCTTGCGGATACACCACGGCTGTGTCTGTGTGCGCAGGTCCCTATGCAAATATAAAACGTAACACACAATCTTCAGGTGGGGGCAAATGGCACAACCCTGATCCCTCCACTATGGGCATGTGTTCCAAACACCAGAGTGTGTTTATGTGTGTTTATGAACACACACCTGCACTTTCTTAATTAAAACAAAAAATAAAATAAAATAATGTACCCTTTGATGGTTTGCCTGAAATGTCTCAAGTAAGGAACGGCTGCTTTTTGGAACACACTTTTATATATATATTTATATCTAAAGGCCGAGCCGCCCCAGCCCCCTGGCCTGTGAGCCCATGAGTAAAGGATCTTACGTCGATGTAAAGGAATGTCAAACGTAAAAATGTTCCGAGAGGTTCTGCTTTGCGCTTCCTCGCCTCCCTGCCTAAGCTGTGGACAGGGAACCACAACGCTTCCGAGGTGTCCCTACAGCTTTAAAATAACGCATTCAGAAAGGACGGCTGCAAAACGTTACACACACACACACACACACACACACCCTCCCCAATTCTGAGCAAAAATAAGGGGGTAGGGGGTGTTAAAAAAGCAATGTACACAAGAACTGCTCATCCGCTACGAAGAAAGGAAGCCAAAGAAGAAAGGAGGGGTGGAGGGGAGACGATGGGGGAATTCCATTTTTAAAAACCTTGAAGGAGGGAGCAAATGCAGAAAGGGGGGGGGAGGGAAGGAGGGAGGCAGCCACCTGTAACTTTCCCCAATTTGGTACACACAATGAGCTGCTCCTCTACGGTTACATCTCTCTCTCTCTCTTCCTGTTTAGTTTAGTTTTTAGTTTTTCCGTTTTCAAAGATGCTCACATGTTATTTTGGGGGGTGGGGGGTGGGGTGGGGGCACAGCAGATTCCAGCACTTGGTGAACAGGCTTCACAAGCTGTGAAAAAAAACGAAACAAAACCCAACAACCTCTTGTCGTCTTCTTCAGGGTGTTAATCGTTTGCCGTGTGTCTTGTCTGTTTTCGCTTTTTTTTTTTTTTTTAATACACAGTATATGTATATAATTCTTTCTCGGGTTTGGCTGTAGTGGAACTGGCCATGGTTCAATTGGGACTATAGCAGTACATGGGTCAAGGGGACAGTCATTTTGGCTATGTACACATTCATAGTCGGTCCATGGCTTCCAACTAATAGCGCTATTTCCGTAGGTCTAGTACACAAACCTGCAGGGGGGAGGAGAGAAGGGGCGGGGGGGAAAGTGGGGCGTTTAGAAGTCTATGAAACAACCGACTAATCCACAAGAATATACATCACTTCTTAAGAGCATCAGTTGCATACAACAGAGAAGAGGCCTATTGCCACCTTCCACAGATAGGATATCTCTGACTCATGGGTGCTAGGGAGGCGCAAGAGGGGATGAACAACTTGTGTTTTTGCCCTGGGCCTGTGTGTACTCCCTCCCGCTATTAGCAAGCACTGATTCCGTTCTGGTGGCTGAACGCTGCCTGCCTGCAGAATGATCCTGCGCAAGGGAAAGCGGAAGTAGGCTGCTAGCAATAATGCTGCATGCACGGCCCGTTGCATGGTGAGCGTCACGCAAAACGGTTGCGTTCGCAAACTCTGCTGCACAACATCAAGAGTTGCCCGCCTGCTGGCGCAAGAGTCCTTGAGCTAGCAGGCAGGGAGCTCCGGGTGCAGCCCAAGATGGCGGCATCAGGCTGCTTACAAGAGCAGAAGTACTAAAAGAATTTATTTCCTCAGACTTTTAAAGAAGAACAATCTGAGTGAGAGACTGCTGGTGTCCTTCTACCGAGGCTCCAGAGAGCATTCTTATATACTGTATTTGTGCTTGGTTCTCCAGCTGCACAGCCAGGGAGAAGAAGATACTTCAGAAGGTCATAACCACAGCCCAAAATATTATTGGTCATCCTCTCCCATCTCTAGAAGAACTATACAGTTCCCATTGCCTTAAAAAGGTTAACAATATTTTAAAGGATCCATCTCATCCAGGATATAGTCTCTTTGCACCACTGCCTTCGGGTAGAAGATATAGAACAATTAGATCAAGAACAAATAGACTGAAGAACAGTTTCTACCCAAGAGCTATAACCATCTTAAATGCTGTAACCAGATAATATGACCTTGGAGAGCTGTGATGGGTGTATGTGTGGCTTTTTTGGTGTGTGTGTGTGTTTTGTGCTGTTTTTTGTTTCTTTCTGTTTTTTTAACGGGATGGCATGTAATTTCGTTGCACTTGCATAGCGTTGTGCTTGTACTTGTGCAATGACAATAAATTATCTTATCTTATCTTAAAAGGGGCACCCCAAAAAACCTGAGCCCCGAAGAGGACTGAGCATGCTCAGTGCCCACAGAATGCTAAGTGTCTTTCGGTAGGAAAAAGGAAAGCTTGGGGGGGGGGATGGGATGGTGTGCCTTAGCAATGGGCATGGCTGGCATCCTGAGCTTCAGCACTGCAGCATTCTGTTGCCGATCCTCCTTGCGGCACACACTGCTGAGTTAAATTGATCTTGGTAGTGATCCTGAGCATTTCGCTTTTTTAAAAACAACAACAAAACAGAAAAAGTCTTCTCTTGTTCCATGTGCTTTATGGAGGAATAATTTCTTCTGTAGTCCGTTTTACCCAATCTTACCCGCTTCTTCCCCACATTTGCATGCAGTCATGAGAATCTCAAAAGAATGATTGGAAATTCTTGTTTTGTGGTAGCGCCTTGGTTGGAAGCAATAACATTTGAACTCTCCGTGTCAAATCTGAATAGGCGTGGCAATTTGCTTCTCCTTGTAAGAAGAGGGGCGAGGTGGGGGCAGAATAACTGGACCGTATTTGGGGGCTGTCAGGAAACAGGATCACAGGAAACAAGAGGGCAAGCAGGAAGACCCGTCACTGTCTCCACTCAAACAGGAAGCCACGTCCTGTTTGGGAGGGTCCAATGGCCAACCTAGATGGGTGGAGTTGGTCTAACCCTGGCAACACTTCATTCACTACCTAGGGAGATGCTTACTTTTTCATTTACTGGTTTTTATGAAGCGCTGCATTAAGTTGGAGTCCCATCTAGCTTGTCACACAGCAATGGGTCTTCTGGTTTGTTTTAAGAAGCCTCTACATTTCCAAGCTCACTCGGATACAGTGGAACCTTGACTTACGAATTTAATGCGTTCCGAAAGCACACTCGTAAGTCGAAAATTTCGTAAGTCGAAAAACGCCATTCCCATAGGAATGCATTGGAAACGTAAGTTGAAAAATTCGTAAGAAAACCCTATGTAAACCTTCGTAAGTCGAGTAAACACCATCTAAACTTCGTAAGTCGAGTAAACCACATCTAAAATCCAAGCGGATTTCCTTTCGGAAGTCGAAAAATTCGTAGGCGCGCGGGCGGTTTTTCCCTTTCGTAAGTCGAAAAATACGGAAGTCGAGTACTTCGTAAGTCGAGGTTCTACTGTATTCCGGGAGTGACGAATTGCAAGGACCTGTGTACTTACTGAACCATCTGAAGCACTCGCTCCAACTTTGTCTCCTCCTGCATTCCAGCAAACCTCGAAAATGCCTCCTGTTCCCCGATAACTATGCACTAGAGCACCCGTCTGAAAAAGAAAGGCGGGGGGGGGGGGGAGATAGAAAGTAATTAGAATACGTTATCATCTTTGTTAATATAAATAAGAATAAGATAATTTATTGTCATTGCACAGGTACAAGCACAACGCTATACAAGTGCAACGAAATTGCATGCCCCCCCGTAAAAACAGAAAGAAAAAACAAAACAAAAAGCAGCACAAAACACACACACACCAAGGAAAACCACACATACACACACATACACCCATCATAGCTCTCCAAGGTCATATTATCTGGTTACAGCGTTTAAGATGGTTATAGCTCTTGGGTAGAAACTGTTCTTCAATCTATTTGTTCTTGAGCTAATTGTTCTGTATCTTCTACCCGAAGGCAGTGGTGCAAAGAGGCTATGTCCTGGATGAGATGGATCCTTTAAATATTTGTTAACCTTTTTAAGGCAACACACACCACTTGATTTTCTCTAAGTATGCATGCATTCGAAACCACCTATATTCTAAGCACATTTTTTCCCTGGGTGGGATGCAGATCTCCAGTAGTAAGGAGAGGTGACAACAGAGACATGAGCACATGGACCATTCTCTGCAGTTCCTTTCTGTGCCTGTGGGGGAGACAGAGAGCAAGGCAGAACTCTACGACAAGCATAGGCAAACTCGGCCCACCAGATGTTCTGGGACTACAGCTCCCATCATCCCTAGCTAACAGGACCAGTGGTCAGGGATGATGGGAATTCTAGTCCCAAAACATCTGGGGGGGCGAGTTTGCCTGTGCCTGCTCTACAAGGCCCCTTCCATTTGCAAGTGCCATGTTCTAGAGCAGGAAGTCACCGCTGATCACAAGGAAGGGGACAAACAAATGGAACAATGCGTTGTGCTCAGCCTGTTTAGTGCTTCTGAACTTAGCCCAGAAGCAAATTGGAAACCGGTGCAGATGAGCTCAAAAGATTTTATATGCCCTCTCTCTCTTAACAAGCCACAGCATTCTGCTTGAGCAGGGCTTCTAAAATGTTTTTCGGGGGGGGGCCGCCAGTCACTATTATAGTCCAGCTAGCAGATTATCAATACACATAGACCCGGGGGGGGGGGGGAAGCACATGCACAATGCAAACCCTTCTGGTTCCTTTTAAAAACGCCTCTTTCGCAGGGTCACTTCTGAAATAACACTGTGCTAATAGAGACTTTTAAAAGCAAGGGGAAAGTTACTTGGGGACTAGTCTTCTGAGGCTGTATTTGTGACCAGGGAGGGTCTGACTAGCACGCGGGAGCCCATTTTACGAATCAGTTCACCTTGAAAAGCCATCTCTGTGCCAACGCTATAGCTTGAGGAACAGCCAACTCCTGCTTTTGGTGCCCCCCTACTTCTTAAGATAACCGTTTGTTCAGACCCTCTTAGCACCGAAATCACAACTGCACCTTGCATTTTAATGGGAGCCCTGCGCTTGGCAACATGCTCTCTCTCTCTCATTCTCAACCCCAAACATTGGGGAAATCCTTGGTGCAAAGGAGAGGAATAGTTGGGAGAAATACGCAAGGTTCCCCCGGCATTCAAGAGGCATGCTGGATATGAATGGTCAGGCCTGCCGTTGAGAGGTTCAGCAGCAATAAAGGGCCATGTTCCCTATTACCAAGTGCTGCCATTGTAGAAGCAAGGAAAAGACCCCAAACATCCTGAAAGGCATCATCACCACCACCACCACCACCACCACCATCACTTAGCCCCTGCTATTAAAAGCTGCCCTGGCAAATCCGACTGAGGAATGGGGGGCAAGAACACTAAGAAAGAAAGGAATTTGAACAAAATAGCTAAACACAACCATTGCCCAAGTAGACGCACCTGTGTATTCCAGATGTGTACACATTTGTCGAAAGAGCCACTGGCCAGGTACCTGCCGTCAGGACTGAAAGCTACACTGTACACAGGTTCTTGGTGTTTCGTCAAGGTGTGGATGCAGATCCCCCTGTCTACATCCCATAACCGAACTGTAGAATCGAAAGATGCACTGCCGAGAAGGGAAAGAACGGGAGGGGGAAGCAATTGCTATCATTTCAATATTGACTGCATTGAATGTATTTATCTATGCTTTATTTATTTCTTTTTAAAAAAAACAACATCATGCACTGGGGGGGGGAATTAAGGGTGGAGGAAGAAAAGCAAAAGAATGAAGGGAGTGCAGCAGAAAACGTGCATTAAAAGGGCTGATCTTTCATAATCAGGGCTGTGTAGGCGCCTGCTCTTGCAACAACCACCTTGGACCCTCCAATTGTAACTGTATATAGACTTTAGCTTCATTATTATATAGACCTGTTTCATTATGATTAAATACCCATATCTGGATTTCCTCGGGCTAGCTGGCACTTACCTAGGTTGCGAGCAGGGTGGATAAAAATCAATGATTTTTTTTTTTTTTTAAATCAGTTGATTTAAATCGGATTTTTTTTATTTAAATTCGATTTTTAAAATAAAATGCTTTTGGAGGAAAAATCTTTCTAAATATAGCCTTCTATTTAAGTTACATTGTAGTCCAAAGGCTATTCATCAGGAAATAAGGATTTGTTTTAAGTTTATCAAGTGTGCTAAAACTCAGTCTAAGTTTTTTTAAAAATGTTTAACCACATCAGTTAACAAACATGGATACATATGCTATCATGTTATTGTTTTAGTTAAATAAATTATTTAAATGGTTATTAAGGAAATGATTATTTTTCTCCTTCCAATAAAGTACAGCAGAAAAGTTGTCCAAATATAAACAGTTAACTTACTAAACCTCACCATAATTTCATAATTATCTGTCTATGTATTTCTAGTAGTATAACCAAATCAGTAATTTTTGATATAACTGTAAAAACTACTCTGAAAATTTATTATTCCAAAAATGAAACCTTCATATGGTTGTAAATATTAAGATTATACCAGCAAGAATGAGTCTTTCTGTAAAAAAAATAATATTTAAATCAAGTCTTACTGACTAGTGATTTAAATCGTGATTTAAATCAATTTGATTTAAATCAAATCCACCCTGGTTGCGAGTATTGCAACGTTCTGCAAAACAAGCAGCATTCCAAGAAAAGGCCTAGGAGGTATCACCCTGGGGCACTCCTGAATGCGGTCACATCCGCAACATACGTTTAAAGTGCATGGCTTCACCCAAAGAATCCCGGGAAGCTCGTTTGGCTAAGGAAGCCGGGAACTGCAGCTCTGTGAGGGAAAAGCTACAGTTCCCATGATTTGGGGGGGGGGGGTGAGAGGAAGTCATGGGCTTTAAACGTTCGGTGCGGACAGGACCTTCGAAATAGGATGAGGCACTTGTAGCTGGCTCCATTAGCCCTCCAAAGGAGAGCGATGAGCACATGCTCAGATAGACAAATGAGCATAGTAGCAGGCTTCTTAGAACATGCAAAAGGGTTGGAATGGGGACAAGGCGGGATGCACATACAAGCTCCGCCCGAAACTTCCTGGGCAGCTCTCTTCAGATCTTTCTGCAATGGGTGGGAAGATCTGAAGAAGCGTGTGTATTTTAAGGTGTTCAACTGAGCATGGTTTGAGACCTCCCCGTGAGAGGGAGGCCCATCAATCTGTGGACCCCGATTATCCCCCCTCGCATTGGGGGAGTCCCCTGTTTAATCCTTCGTGTGCTGAGGATGAATTGTGATGCCTTAGCATAGCTGCTGTCTCCCTGTGACAATATTACCTTGCTAACATAAGATTGGCATTTGGGTTGTTTGTTCCTGGCCCTGTAGGACTCCATTTGATAGTATAAATTTCTTTGTTGTGTGCTTGTAGATCGTGGACACAACTATCTTGTTTCATACTCCAGATCTAAGAGAGAAGAAAGAGCGCGTCAACTTTCTGTGCAAAGGGTTTTCCCGGCAAATATCGCAACCCTCTTCCTTCTGCCAATGCCAAAGCAGAGAGAACACAAAGAAACACACAGTGCAAATGAGGACACTTTGCTTTGGGGGGTTTTCAAGCCCAATTCTCATGTGAACTCGGCACTGCATTTGCAGGTGCTCGGTCACCGTTCTGCAATCCATTCTGCACACAGCGGTGGCAATTTCCACAGCATCCAACGCCAAAGGAGGCTCGTCGCGAAGCATTGGAAGAAAAGGCAAAAAACGTGTGGAGAGCTGCTTCACGGAGGTGGCCTCCCATTTGCAGTGAACTCCAGGTGTTCTCTACGGAAGTGTTGATTTGGAAAGGACCCGAGAGTGATCTGGTCCAACCCCCTGTGACGCAGGAATCTCAGCACAGAATCATAAAATTGCTAAACTGCACACAGTGGAACCTCGACTTACGAAGGTAAGCCGTTCCGACGGATTCCTCGTAAGTCGAAAAAATCGTAAGTCGAGTCCCCATAGGAATGTGTTGAAGAAGGTCGAAAAAACCTTTGGAACTCGAAAAGCCCGCATCTAAAGCGGCCGCGGCTTCCGATCGGAAGTCGAAAAAATTCGGAAGCGGCGGCCGCTTTGATCCCTCGTAACTCGAAAAATACAGAAGTCGGGTTACTCGTAAGTCAAGGGATCACTGTATGCATAAGGAATGAGAATGTGCTTTCATAGGACGGAAACAAAAACAAACAAATTTCAGTGTGTGGTTAAAAACGCTGCAGGGTATCCCTCTCTAAAAACCTGCGGAACTGCTGCTGGGTTTATCTAAAGGGAACCGTATTGGCTAGTTCTGGACAGTACTGCACAAAATGAACCAATGGTCTGACTCTGTACAGACTCAGCTTCCTGTTCCTTTCGTCGTAGACTATAATCCTCTGGAACAGTGACAATTCCTGTTCTGCATTCTAAAAGGCAGCCGCTCAACGAAGACACCAGGGTGGTATTAATAACTAAGTTTTACTCAGAATAGATCCACTGCAATTAATCAACGTCAACAAGTTAGGTCCTTTAATTTCACTGAGTGCACTCCGGGTAAAATTTAGTTGGATGCCAACGTGGGGAAATATGTTACGATAAAACCAGTCAAACAAGGGACTGATATGAGCTGAGACCACACCAAGTACTTTTTAAAGTCAGGAAGATGAAGCAAGTCAATTAAATTGACTGACAAGAAGGGGTAGCGCAAGGAAAAGAAAGCCTCAACAGGTTGCGATTGGGATTGGCATAGGTAGCTCTAGGAGCAAATTCATGAGGACAGGCTAATCAATGGCTATTGGCCAAGTATTATCCAATACTCAATACTGGGGAGCAAGCTGTCATGACTAAGGTCTTTGAGGGCAGAAACCGGAAAATGCTGGAAGATACTAGTTCATTGTTGGAAATGTTATGTTTTGGCTATCTCACGGTCACGCTGAGCCGGGAGAGATAAATTTGTGCGCTCAGCGAACTGGTAATTCTTTCTTACTTTCGTTTTCAACCTTGCAAGTTTGCAGATTTCTCCGAAGTTTCTTTTGTGTGTAACAAAGCCTTTTGCCTTTTGAGGAAGTTCCTCTTTTACTGATGAACCCTTGACTCTGCGTGTCTTATTACTTCCAAGATGCATCCACTCCAAATATACGCTTCTGCAACTCTGCTATTCGCCAGGACATGGAGTGCCTAGGATTTTTAGCCGATTCCTGCCACAAGCAACAGAGAATGGGGGCATCCAAAAGGAGATTTGACTTGATGGGCTGGTCCAGCAAGATGTTTCTTACGGCGTTATGGGACACCAGGTCCAATTTTGTCAAAGACTAACGTCATCACCAGTCAAAAGAAGGCCAAAGCCTTCTTGGATACATAGTGATATACTCCACCTAAGAATGTGACTGAAAAAGTATAGCACAAGTGGTTCATTACAAACCCAGATCACCCAGCGTTGCACATTTTACCTTTAAAGTCATGTCATCGGAACAAGATGCCAGAAGATTACCAGTGGGATCCCATTTGATTGCATTAACTTCATTCTGAAATTTAGGAGAAAGAGGGAAGTTGACATCTCCTATTTCGACATAAGAGGACGGGGAAATAAAAGGCAGGCTCTTCCAACTCAGTAACAACATGGCGGCACCATTAACCCAAAAGGAACAGTGATGAAATTTGATGGAACATGTCTGGCTTGAAATTATTCAGAGACGGGCAATGGACACAGCAGGCTCTATTGGCCTTGGCCCAATGCCACTCAGATTGGATCCGAAGCACACTTACGAAAAGGTTTTGCTAATTCAGTTGGGCCTCCTTTGGAGGAAAGATGCCTAGCCTAATAACAGCATCATGGCACCATCTTTGCATATGCAAATTGTACTGTCAACGCAAAAGCTGTATGGGGCACACAGGCTATGCCTCCCCTTACAACCGGCTGAGCTAACGTAAGAATCTGTAAGGTATTCGCAACTTTCAAAAGAATCCAAGAATCCATGCCTGGAAACTGGAACAGATCTCTCATGAACTGACGGGAAACGCTGTGATCTTATGGGAACTGCAGCTTGGGGCTGAAGGTCCTTCATGGAAGTAACATATGGTGCTGGGCTGAGGTGGCAAGCTCTGAGCTCCGGCGGCAGGGTCACATCTCTTGACTTTGCTCCATATGTACAGCTTATCAGGGTGGATAAAAATCAATGATTTTTTTTAAAAAAAAATTTAAAAATCATATTTTTTTTATTTAAATCGGATTTTTTTTTATTTAAATCGGATTTTTTAAATAAAATGCTTTTGGAGGAAAAATCTTTCTAAATATAGTCTTCTATTTAAGTTACATTGTAGTCCAAAGGCTATTCATCAGGAAATAAGGATTTGTTTTAAGTTTATCAAGTGTGCTAAAACTCAGTCTAAGTTTTTTTTTTTTTAATGTTTAACCACATCAGTTAACAAACATGGATACATATGCTATCATGTTATTGTTTTAGTTAAATAAATTGTTTAAATGGTTATTAAGGAAATGATTATTTTTCTCCTTCCAATAAAGTACAGCAGAAAAGTTGTCCAAATATAAACAGTTAACTTATTAAACCACATCATAATTTCATAATTATCTGTCTATGTAGTTCTAGTAGTATAACCAAATCAGTAATTTTTGATATAACTGTAAAAACCACTCTGAAAATTCATTATTCCAAAAATGAAACCTTTATATGGTTGTAAATATTAAGATTATACCAGCAAGAATGAGTCTTTCTGTAAAAATAAATAAATAAATCAAGTCTTACTGAATAGTGATTTAAATAAATTCTTACTGACTAGTGATTTAAATCGTGATTTAAATCATGATTTAAATCAATTTGATTTAAATCAAATCCACCCTGCAGCTTATACTAAACAAGTGGAACATTGCTTTAAAAACAGAACAGAACTATACTTACGGTGTGGCCCTGGAAGGTTTTGATGGGCTTATCTTGGCCTAGTTTACAGACGTGAATACACATATCTGTGCTACAGGAGGCGAATGTGTTGTTGCTCTGCCAGTCAACATCTAACGCTGGTGCTATTGGCAGACAGACAGACAAAGCGTTAAGCAGAAACATAACCTCCCCTCTATATTCATGAGTAAACGGTATCAAGGTATCAGCCTAGAGCAGAGCAGAATGTAAAATCCAGAGGGGATTGCCCTTGTCGCTCAATTTCATCTTTCTATATGGTTCTTATATACAGTGGATCCTCGTGTTATGTACCGTCCTCCTTACGAACGCTTCGGGTAACGAGCTCTGCTAACCTGGAAGTAGATGCTCCTGGTTGCGAACTTTGCCCTGAGGTGTGAGCGGAAGTTGCACGCCTTTGGCGGGGCGGCAGCGGGAGGCCACATTAGCGAAAGCGCACCTCATGTTAAGAACAGTTTCGGGTTAAGAACGGACCTCTTAACGGATTAAGTTCGTAACAGGAGGTACCACTGTACTGTGGTATTTTTATGTACAGTGGTACCTCAGGTTACATACGCTTCAGGTTAAGAACTCCGCTAACCCAGAAATAATGCTTCAGGTTAAGAACTTTGCTTCAGGATAAGAACAGAAATTGTGTGGTGGCGGCGCAGTGGCAGCGGGATGCCCCCATTAGCTAAAGTGGTGCTTCAGGTTAAGAACAGTTTCAGGTTAAGAACGGACCTCCGGAACGAATTAAGTACTTAACCAGAGGTACCACTGTATTGCAATTTTGCTGTTATTCTTACTGACGATAATTTAAGTAACGATTCATTGCAATTCTCAAGAGTGAATTTCTGCTTAATTATTATTTGCTGATATTCTGCAAGTTCGTTTTAAAGTCTACTGTTATATTCTAACAAATTACTGAATACTACAAAGTGTTACCTTGGAAGTCGAACAGAATCTGTCCCAGAACTCCGTTCGATTTCCAAAATGTTCAGGAACCAAGGCGCGGCTTCCGATTGGTTGCAGGAAGCTCCTGCAGCCAATCGGAAGCCGCGTTGGGTGTTCGGGTTCTAAAGAATGTTCGCAAACCGGAACACTCACTTCCGGGATTGTGCCGTTCGGGAGCCAAGCCAAAACGTTCGACTCGCAAGGCGTTTTGTTTGTACTTTATTTGTTATAAGTTGTTTATATGGACTGGATGGCCCTTGTGGTCTCTTCCAACTCTATGATTTAAAGTCTTATTTTTATTATGACTTATTTGCATGGGATCGGATTGTTATAAGAAGTGTGATGTTTGCTTTACATTTTGTTCTTTCTTCAGTCTGTAAACAGCCTTGCAAAATAGCAATATACAAAGGCGGTATACAAATTAAAAGTGAAATGAAATGAACTCTGGATAGAGGTCTCTTTGCACATGCCTGGAAGCCTTTGATGTTTAAAAGGATATGTGTCATCACAGCCCCTCTCACCAACGCCACAGGCCTTGGAGGATGCAAAGGTAGTGCAGAAGGGACTGACCCCTTGGCCTGCACTTGCCCCCCATTTCACCTGCACAAGGCACTTGGTGGAACAAGGAAGCAGTGTGGATATGGGAAATCTAGGTTCAAATTGCTGCTCAGCCATAAAGCTCAATTTATATATATATATATATATATATATATATATATATATATATATATATATATATATATATATGATATAAAATGTTTATATGGACTGGATGGCCCTTGTGGTCTCTTCCAACTCTACGATTCTATGAATCATAGATTATATGATTCTATACATATTTAGGGAGATATTGCCCAATCTAACCTACTACTCAGGACTGATGATATTTTAGGTGGGGAAATCATAAAATCACAGTCACGCTTGTTTAAAAAAAAGAGGTATGAATAATCTTGATTTTAATCAGGATCAACTGAGCCTTAAAATGCAGTGTCTTCCACTGTTAATTGTCCCTCCCCTAGTTTTCAAAACTAATTGGTTCTTTGAAAAGAAATACGTACCAGAATGGAAAGGAAACTGCTGTTTGGCTTCTCCAGTATGTGCATCCCAAATAATTGTGGTCTGAATTAAAACAAACAAACAAACATCAAAAGAGAATAAAATTGCTTTATAGATCTCACTCGTTGCTAAAATCTGCCAAACCAGCATTATTCAGATTGTATGTTTTGTAGGTTTGCTATTTTAAAATGCCCCAAGCAAAAGCTTATCTACCAGAGAGGTGCAGCTTACAAGTTTGCATTATTAGAAAGCAGTTCCTAATATCCATATTACTCGTCTGTAATCTCCTAATTAGCTCATCTCCCTTCAAATATTTGCAGGCTGCGGTGTCTGCCTTCAGCTAACCACTTAGTGCCCGACACATTATTTGCACACCAACAGCTCCCTCCTGCTCCCAAAAGCGGTTTCGGGGTGGGTGATGTGTAGCAGAGAGCATCCTAAACCCTTTCTCCACCAGCTGCTTATCCACTCCAAATCAAACACACGCTCCCTTTCCTTTGTGCAAGGTTCAAAATTTGTTTGCCTTCACTGTGACATATAATGACTAGAAAACCTTCATGTTCATAAGATTAAGAGCTCCTGCAAAGAGGATGACTTCTGGCCTGTTTGAGAAATCGCTGTGTGTATTTCTCTCTCTCTCTCTCTCTCTCTCTCTCTCTCTCTCTCTCTCTCTCTCTCACACACACACACACACACACACACACACAAACACACACACACACACACACTGATTTTACCTAGGACAAAATTGGAATCAACAAGCTTTAGGCTCATGTGCTCCCTTCCCATCCTTTCTGTGCTGAGAAAACGACACAGGGATCCCTTAATTTATTTAAAGGAGAGACTATCCCGATTGCCCTTTTCAGAGGGATCCCATGAGTGCATTTATTTGGCAAAGTTACGTCACACTGGATTACCTACAGTACATAACATTTCCCATAACGGCCTTGTGATGTGGATTTTCCAAGTTAATGTATTTAAAATTATTTTTGCTGTAAGTGATAATAACTTCTTATCATCATCATCATCATCATCATGCTGCCCAGTTAATTGAGGGCACCCTTTCAACCAGTCAAAAGCTTTTTAAGTGATTCAGACCAACTGATCAGACTAAATGCTTCCTCCTTCAAGCATCTGCTTAAAACTTCCTGTGAATGTGAAACATACATTTCTCCTCTTGGGTCAAGGAGATCAGTGGCAGCTCCCTGTCGAGTGCACACAGCATAGCAAATTTGGGTTTCCTGCTGCAAAATGCATGGAGGAGCCCGTAAGCAAGAAAAGGGAAATCCAAGGGGACGTCATGCGTAAACTGCAGGAAATGTTGTCTACGATTCTCCATATATTTGTCTGCTCTCGTCTTAAGCTGCTCCAGCCTTGGGAATGTTCACTTGTTCGTTCGCCCCCAACATACTTGAGCAAACTGCAATTTCCACTAGTATTAAGATAACACATTTGTTGTCAAGAATGCTCATAAATCACCTGCTATATTAAGGCATAGCGAAGATTGTTGTTTCCAAACCCAGGCAGGCTCTCACATGGCCTTACTGTCTTTTTTTTTTCCTGCTGGGTTTTCAAATCTAAACCTGTTTGGTGTGCCCCATAATTTGATCTCACCGAAATGGGATTATTAATAAGCCAGATGCTGTCTCACCTTGTCCACGCCTGCGCTCAATATGAAGTTGCCCTTTTTGTTCCATTTTAATGCGAATATGGGACCTTTATGTTGCCCTAACGTGCTGGCGAGATTACCTGGACAATAAAGAGAGCATTTATTAAAATTATAAAATGGGAAAACAAAAGATCGAAACAAATTATGCTATGCACAACCGAAGAAAAAAGTTACAGGTAGGAAGGAAAAAGGACACTGGAACAAAATTACAAAAGAAAAAAGAGAGAAGAGAACTGAAGAACTGAAAAACCATGTGCTCACCATCTTTAGTCCATATCCTTGCAAATCCATCATATGATCCTGTTGCTAGAAGTGTACCTTCGCTCTGTGGGGCAAAAGAAGAAGAAGAGAATAAGAGTTTGGATGAGGTCCTCAAATAATAACATCCTGGAGATCCCGGGCCATAAGGATATCAGGCTGGCAGCTATCAGGGCCAGGGCTTTCTCGGTTCTGGCCCCGACATGGTGGAATGGTCTGCCGCAAGAGACGAGGGCCCTGCAGGATTTGGCATCCTTCCACAGGGCCTGCAAGACGGAGCTGTTTCGCCTGGCTTTTGGGCAGGGTTGAGTTTAACCCTGACATTTTACTCCGCTGGTTTGTTGGTGGGCTGCTTAAAATGAGGTGGCATTTTAAAAATTTAAATTGTATTTTAATTTGCATTTTTAACTGATTGTTTTGTGGTTTGTTGTGGTTTTTATGACTGTTAGCCGCTCTGAGCCCGGTCTCGGCTGGGAAGGGCGGGGTACAAATAAAATATTATTATTATTATTATTATTATTATTATTATTATTATTACTACTACTTGATATCCCACTTTATCACTACCCGAAGGAGTCTCAAAAGCGGCTCACATTCTCCTTTCCCTTCCTCCCCCACAACAAACACTCTATGAGGTGAGTGGGGCTGAGAGACTTCAAAGAAATGTGACTAGCCCATGGTCACCCAGCAGCTGCATGTGGAGGAGCGGGGAAGCAAACCTGGTTCACCAGATTACGAGTCCACCGCTCTTAACCACTACACCACACTGGAAAGAGCTAAGTGTTACGCTATGCTATTTGTTGTCACAGAACACAGCTAAGGTAGCCAACATCCTCACGGAGCCTGCTCTCCTTGGGATGAATATAAACTGAGGGCAATGCAATGCACACTTACATGGGAGTGAGCTCCACAGGGACTTCCTTCCTGGGCAACATACTTCAGATTGTGTACCGTGAAGCTGCATGCCATCTGGGTCCAACCCCCAAAAACTGAGTCTCAGTTTTCTTGTCTCCCCTGAAGACTACTTCCTGTGTGCTTGTTTGTTCAGGCCCACACATTCTGCAACCCCCACTCTCTCAAATGAAAACAGCGCTTCTTGAAGAAATGCAGCCTGTCTTGATACTGAGGAACTCCCCTGAGAAATGTTCCTAGTCTCACAACAATCTTTAATTGGGCTTCCCTTCTAATTTATTGGCCGTTTCCCCAGAGCCGGGCCCTTCAAAGCACACCTTGAAATTTCATCTTGGAGGGGGGGAAATTGCCCGTCATCCTAGTCCTGCTCATAAGGAATGATGCAAATATATTACAGGGGCAACTGTGGTTGGTATGTTGATCCATATAGCTAAGAATCTTCTTCTGGGGAGGTCACAGCACTGTAGATGCAATGTCAGGGGACTCAGAATGCCTGAAACGTCGAGTATGCACCATACTGACTTCCTAGCTCCACTTCTGGTAAGCAGGCTGAGACCCTACCTGCCCGCAGACTGTCTCGCCAGAGTGGTGCATGCTCTAGTTATCTTTCGCTTGGACTACTGCAATGCACTCTATGTGCGGCTACCTTTGAAGGTGACCCGGAAACTACAACTAATCCAGAACGCGGCAGCTAGACTGCTGACTGGGAGCGGCCGCCAAGACCACATAACACCGGTCTTGAAAGACCTACATTGGCTCCCAGTACGTTTCCGAGCACAATTCAAAGTGTTGGTGCTGACCTTTAAAGCCCTAAATGGCCTCGGTCCAGTATACCTGAAGGAGTGTCTCCACCCCCATCGTTCTGCCCGGACACTGAGGTCCAGTGCCGAGGGCCTTCTGGCGGTTCCCTCGCTGCGAGAACCCATGTTACAGGGAACCAACCAGGCAGAGGGTCTTCTCAGTAGTGGCACCCGCCCTGTGGAACGCCCTCCCTTCAGGTGTCAAAGAGAACAACAACTACCAGACCTTTAGAAGACATCTGAAGGCAGCCCTGTTTAGGGAAGCTTTTAATGTTTAATACATTATTTTATTTTAATATTCTGTTGGATGCCGCCCAGAGTGGCTGGGGAAGCCCAGCCAGATGGGAAGGGTATAAATAAATAAATTATTGTTGTTATTATTATTATTATTATTATTATTATTATTATTATTCCTCCTGGTAAACAACAGTCAGCTGCTTTTGGTCATCAGCCTTCATGTGCTGGAATCCTCCATTTCTTCTTGCCTTAATGGAACTTGTACCAATTGCTCCCTATTTCCCCCCCCCCTCCTAATAGCCTTTTCAGTGCTTGAGAACTACCAACAGGTTTTCTTAAAGCCCGTTCCAATACTATTCCAGAGTGAGTCTTTATTGCACCAATGGGGGTGGTGCAGTTTGGAATCTGTATAAGGTCTCTTCACCAAGATATTCCTCTTCCACTTTTTCCAGGTCTGGGGACCCTGAGCCCCACCAGATATTGTTGAACTATGTGGCGAACCTGCCCTAAGTTAAGGGATTCTTAAAGAGTTAATGTTCACTCCAGGTTTGAGTGGCAGCTCACTCGGGGGAGGCAGGACATTCCGCCCTTTGAAAAGAGGGAGCGGCCCTTGGTGAGAGGAGAAGAGGGAGGGAGGGAGTGGTGACTGGAAGAAGAGGGAGTGGGACCAGGATAGTGGTGGGTAGGATAGGTAGGATTAGGATAGGATGAAGATCAGTTTGTTAAACTGAAAGTGTTTATGCTTATGGTTGGAAACCAAGCGGATGGAATAATAAAGATCTGAAAAGTTATGTTATATAAAGAATAAAAACGTGTTTTCGTTGAGCCAAGAAGTTATCGTCGTTTATGGTTGGGTCCAGCAATATATGAATGCTTATGAGGAAAGGAACTCAGGGAAGAGACAAAACACACCTGCAGGGAGATAGTTTGTGTCTCAGGGTTTCTCTCAAAAGGGGCAAGAGGGTGGAGGCCTTGCTAAAGCTACACAGTTGCTAAAGGAGTTAGCTAACTGACGCAGTGAGGGATCTGAAGGGACAGAGGCCCCAGTACTGCAAGCTGAGAGGCAGGTTAACCCCAGGAGCCCAGAGCATTGTGAATATATATATCTACTGCGGTCACAGCAGCTGGAGACAAGAAATCCCTGTTACTAAGATATCCCAGGTTACAATAAAAAGGGATTGACAACTCATACGGACCTCAAAGGATAGAGGTGGGGCGAAAAGGAATTAGAACCCAGAACACCTCAGTGATAAATACACTTAGTAACAGTCAAAGGGGTGAAGCGGGAAGCTTGAGGGGAGGTTCGTCGCAAACTGGAACCCCATCATCCCTAACTGTTGGCCATGCTGCCTGGGGCGGATGGGGGTTATGTGTTCCCTACCCCCTTGACCTACACCTTTGTTTTTTTTCCTTTGTTATGCTTCTCTGTTGCTGATCTGGGACTATTATAAAGCTCGCTTGTAACTTTACTTGCTCTTCTGCATTTCCTGCCTTCCTGGCTTCAGTTCCTTTGCCCAGGCAGCTGATTTAAGTGCGCTCAAGGGCTTGTGCATGCCTACTGTGTACAACTCAAGTACACAATAAAACACTTCTGAAAGCCCACTGAGTCTTGAAAGCGCTTCCTGAACCCTGGTGGGGTTCCAAAGTTCAGTCTTCCGGATAATATCCCAGCTATGCCAAATGTTGACCTTTCGGCAGGTATACCTTTTACTAGTTACCATGGGCATTGGTGGCATTAAAGCAGCGACAAAAGGGACACAGTCAACTCACAATTCAAAGTGGGAAGTTTAGAAAAGAACTCCCTCATCACACACACCCCCCCCCGGTGGATGCCCACCGTAACTTAAAAGCTGAAAATATAGGTTTTGCAAAGTATGTTTGGAGCACCGGGGAGTTTCTGCTTACATTCCAATCTAGGGAAGTCACGTCTTTGTTGCTTGGTACATCTTGGCCCCCTTCTCGTATACAGTGCCGAAGGACCAGCTGTGTGGATCCGCTGGTACTGTTTTCACTAAGGTTCCATATTCTTGCCGTTGAATCTCCCGATCTGCAAAATAAACAGGGTTCATTGCCTTGTTTGAGCCAATAATTTACCACCACCTTGCAAGTGCAAAAGATGTGGTTAACACTGTCTGGTCGCAACCATTCCCAGAATCACAGGCTATTTTGTTACAAACATTCGAATCAGTCTTTCGCATTTCTCCTCTGTGTGCAGTAACGTTACACAGACCTCATTCCGCTGTTTTGAATGGGAATGCTTTTACGTTGTGTGCAAAATATATGGGGGCAACTAGCAAATAAACTAGCAGTGTACCACAAGCTGGCCTCCAATTTTTCAAAAGATTTATTCCCCTGCAAGCGAGTCTTCCATTTTTCTCCTTCATTCTCAGGGAGTTCCCCCCCCCCCCAATTGCTTCAGAATTTTGGTGGGTGTTAGGCTGAGCTTATACTTTATAACAGTGAGGTGGTTCTGGGTGTTAGACTTTCCTTGAAGCATTTATCCAGCATGCTTCTTGATATGAAAAAAAATATCAAAAACCCATGGGATTTTGAAGCACAGGAAGCTGTGGAATCATAGAATCATAAAATCATAGAGTTGGAAGAGACCACAAGGGCCATCCAGTCCAACCCCCTGCCAAGCAGGAAACACCATCAAAGCATTCCTGACAGGTGGCTGTCAAGCCTCTGCTTAAAGACCTCCAAAGAAGGAGACTCCACCACACTCCTTGGCAGCAAATTCCACTGTCGAACAGCTCTTACTGTCAGGAAGTTCTTCCTAATGTTTAGGTGGAATCTTCTTTCTTGTAGTTTGAATCCATTGCTCCGTGTCCGCTTCTCTGGAGCAGCAGAAAACAACCTTTCTCCCTCCTCTATATGACATCCTTTTATATATTTGAACATGGTTATCATATCACCCCTTAACCTTCTCTTCTCCAGGCTAAACATACCCAGCTCCCTAGGCCGTTCCTCATAAGGCATCGTTTCCAGGCCTTTGACCATTTTGGTTGCCCTTCTCTGGACATGTTCCAGCTTGTCAGTATCTTTCTTGAACTGTGGTGCCTAGAACTGGACACAGTATTCCAGGTGAGGTCTGACTAGAGCGGAATACAGTGGTACTATTACTTCCCTTGATCTAGATGCTATACTCCTATTGATGCAGCCCAACTTGGAAGTTGGCTACCAAGTGCCTCGGAACAGGATGCTTACTGATTTTGTTTTTAAGGTATGTCCTTCCTCTCTCTCTCTCTCTGCCTTTCGTTTTTTTAAAAAAGAACTTTCTGCACAGATAAGTTAAAAACTAAAACGACTCAACTTCTTTATATGACAGGTGTGCGGTAGGCAGCCTCCCTGCCTTCTCGTGCTTAAAGAAAATAATAAACGGCCGTGCAACCGCAGTAAATAACTTCCTCTGTAGATTTCTTTAGGGGAAACATACCCAGAGGCCAGGAGGTCGCAAACAGGGTTCCACGCACAGATGAACACTTCTGATTCGTGGCCACGCAGCACCACTGCTTTGTTAGAAGGGATTTCGACGTCGCCATCTACTTCCATCATATCCGTGTGATTATCTGCAGAACAGAGGACAACAACAGGGGGTAGGTGTGTTACTATGGACCCACTCCTTCCTTGAAACCTGCCTGTTGGCCTGCAGGACCACGGACAGCACACCTTGGTTGCTTGGTACATCTTTGCCCCAACCCACCACCGTCTTACATATAGTGCTAATGGACCAGAGGGCACTGTTTTGAGGAGCAGAAGCTGGCAGGGAGGGTGGCGGTGCTTCTCTGACCTCTCACCAGCACCGCTACTTAGAGCGGGCAGACTTGCTTCTCAGTTTGACCCTTTCTTGTGGTTTTGAATGTTTCATGGTATTTTATGCACTGCTACTGGCCGATAATTTTGATTGATTACAGTTTATTAATTCTTTGCTGTAATGGTTAAGTGTGAGCTGTGTAACTAGTATTTGATGATGATAAATTTAATGCTATTCGAATGGATTATTGAACACTGCTTTATTTTATATAAGTTGCTTATTTTAAGGTTAGGTTTTTATTACGACTTTTTTTTATTGGATCAGATTATTAGGCGTGTGAGATCTCTGCAGTTTGCTTTGTCATTTCTTCAGCTTACAAACCCGTCTTGTGTATAGTAATATAGAAAGGGTGGTATACGATTTAAAGGTGAAATGAAATTCCAGCACAGTGCAAATGCACCGGCAGAGCCAACTCCCCACTCTTGCTGGTGCACTTGCACTACATCAACCTCCCTGATGCCTCTCCCTTCCTGGCAAGCACAGCAACACTATGACGGCGCGCATAAACGCAGCGGCTGCTCAGTGCTCTCCCTTATTTTTAAGTGTTTCGTATGGCTTTTACTGCTGTTACTCGTGTTGAGTACATTTTTGGTTGGGGAAACAATTGTTTAAATGAAAAATGAATTTATTTATTTTAATTATTTAATTATTATTATTATTTTTTAAATCCAATTTCGTTGTACTTGTACAATGACAATAAAGATACAAAGATAAAGAAAATGAAAATGTTGCTGCTCTGTCCCACCAACCACTACTGGTTTTCAGCAAGTTTTCACACTCTAACCATTGACTCTGAGCACATACAGTGGTACCTCGACTAACGACGATAATGCGTTCCAACACAATTTCCGTTAGTCGAAAAAATTCGTTCTGCAAATCCCCATAGGAATGCATTGGGGAAAAATTCGTAAGTCAAAAAAATCGGGTCAAACATTCGTAAGTCGAAAAAATCCTATTAAAAGCGGCCACGACGTCTTTTCTTAGGTCGAATAAATTCATTTGCGGTGGCCATTTTGTTTTACCGGAAGTCATTCGTTAGGCGAAAAATATGTTAGGCGAGTTATTCGTTAGGCGAGGTACCAATGTATTCTGTTGGGCTCTTCTTCTCTGCTTCCCTAGATCACTGGGCCTTCTGGTACACCCTCCTACACCTGAGCATCAGAAGCAATGTGCCCTTTCTATAGGTTGGTGCAACTGAACTGCATTCAATCCACAAACGGGGTCCTGGGACTGGAGATCCAGAGTGGTGTAGTGGACAGAATGCTGGACTTAGCAGTGATGGGGATTTCTATCTCCTATCTGGCCATGAAGGTCAAAGTAACCGTAGACCAGTCACAACCTCCCTGTTTAATTGACCTCAGAGGACTGTTTTGATTATACAAATTAGGGGGACCATGTTGACGTATAAGGATGCAGAGAGAGAAAAGGACAAGAAAGGGGTATTTAGGTGTGCTGGTTAATTTTGGGCATGTTTGTCCTGCACATGCAACTGGTTAACCATGTGAGAGGGAGTCAGCAAGCATGTGAGAGTGACTCAGCACAACTAAAAGTATAAATACCCTTGTGTTTGAAGCAAGGAGCCTTGACTCCTGCCCTGGGCCAGAGCCTAGTCTGTGTTGGAACACTGCAAGACCATATGCTGCTGGAAATACCATGTGCTACAACTGTATGTAACTGCTAAGCTGTGGATCTGCTTTATATTGCCCAAAAGGGGATTGTCTGGTGTTTTTCTGTTTCATTGGAACACTCTGCTGGCATGTTGAATGGGCACTCTGTATATGCCCCCAACAAACCATGTATGCTATCTCAAGATCTTAGTAATAGTGATTAATAATCGCCTTAAAGCAAAGCCAAAATATTTATTATCTACATACAAATGATGTATATGTCATGACATGCATTTTTTTTATATTCATTGTTTGTGTACTTTATTAAGCTAAAGAGGCGGTTTCTAGGGTGATGCAGGGCAGAGGGCTAGACAAGACCACCTTAACTCTGATTTAAACATACGCTGTAACGGCAAACTCTCCTACCCCCACACAGATCATTTTGCCATATTCAACTAACTCCACGGAGGTATGTGGCAAACCAGTGGCTAAACATGACAAGGTACAGTAAGTTGCTTTATTTACTATGGCAAGGAAGTCATATTCAATCCACATTGGCCTGTCTGTTTAAACAAGCAAAAGTCAACAGTTTTGAGTCTAAGCTGGTGGCGATGTTTTTCTAGTATTTCAAAAGGAAACTGAAAGTCCAAAAGGTTAAATCAGATTAAGCCAAGGACAGAAAGTTATGGTTAGCAAATGCAATCCATTTCATATTTTGGAGATCTATGCACAACCTTTGCAAGTCTTGTGACTAATTTAAGAGTGACCTGTCTGCAAAAAGCACACATGCATGATAGAGGGTAGAGGGGCAACTTCTTCTTCTTTTTTTTAAAGATATCTCAGTATCCCTGGCACTGGATACAGAAGCATAAATCTTTCTTTCTGTGAAGGCAGACAGAGAGCAGGTTATCATTTGCGTTTCCAGCCAGTAGGGGTGGCTGGTAAATCACATTATCTTTAGACCAGTAGTCTGGATTTCCAGCATAAGCGGCAACTCACAGTTAACAAGCAAAAAAAGAAGGTGGGGGGGGGGGGAAGCACCAACTATCACCCTGGCTTCTAAATCCAAACATGGAAAGGAATGGAGACATTAGTTTTAAAGAGAACGTGCGTTTCTGCAGGTTTACCAATGCAAGTAATAGCCATGTGTTGGAAGCATACTTTAGGGGAGAGCTTGGGCTCACAGCTAACCTTCCACTGCCAGCAGAGGCCAGCTTGCTGCTGGGATCCTTGCAAACAACGCTGGTCTGATCCTGCAAGACGCTCTTGTGTATGTTTGTAAAGCAAGAGCGAACTCAGGGTCAGTCAACAGTTTTGCTTCAACTGTTGAGAGAGCCAAGCGTGTGGTCTTGCCTTGCAGGTTTAAAATAAACCAGTAGACTGTGGGCACAGTAGTAAATAAGAAGCAGGCCACACAAGGTGGGACTCTGCTAAGCCTGAATTTAGGATTCTGACTGTGTTTCGTGAAGAATGTGCTTTGTGTCTGGGACCTTCAATGGAGGCACGCTTTCCCAGATGCGATTCTGCCGGCCGAATCAATCAATCAACTTTATTTCAGCTTTAAGCTCATAACACAAGACAACACAAGAACAGCAGTTACACCCACACAGTTGAATTTAAAATTATTGGCAATAAAATTAGTGGTAATCAAGACTTAATAAGTATACAAGATAGTGCAAATATTAATTCCAAACAATTTCAATTTCCAATCAACAGTCCATTTCGTCTCTTGTATGTCAGAACGGAAGTTAAAAATTTTGCCATTTGTAGGGTTACAAACTGGTCAGTGTCTTGCAATAAAAAAGCAAGGAGGAAGTCAACCGGGTGCCCAGACAGTTTTTGGATTAATGGTTGCACTAAATTCTTCCGGGCAGCATCATATAGAGGGCAGTTAAACACCATATGGTGGAGAGATTCTATCAATCTGTTATCACAAGAACATAAAACCGAAATTTGACCCCCAGAAAATCTATGGAAAAGGGAATTCGACGGGAATACATTAAAAAAACACTTTAATAAAAGCAAAGAGGTGACTGGCGATAGAGAGAGATGATAGGTAGGTTGCCGCATGGGCTGGTGGAGCAATGCCCAGCTGCCTCGGGGAGCATGCACCCCCACCAAGCATAAGATTACCGTATGTTGCCACTCTATATCATCCAATCTTTGGTTAATAAATTTTTTGGCTGTGATAAAATCGTAATTCAGGACTTCCATGGGCGAAATTCCAATAGATAAAAGCTTAGCATGAATCTTACTGGCCCATGGGCTGGTAAACTCATCCCGCCAAAGGCATTGGGCTAGATAATAATTAGATAATCTTAGCCAAAGTGTTAGCCAATAGCTAAAAACACGTTTTCACAGTAAAGTTTCTAGGGAGGGCACCCTCAGTTCAACACGAATAGCCGCATTACTCACGCAGTTTGGGACTTTCAGTAGTCGGCGTAAGAATCGATTTTGAATGACCTCAAGAGGAGAGAGATTTGCAAGTGTAGCCGTTACCCTAGCTTTAAACACCTTCAACCCCGAGGGTACATGCAAAGACGCCGTCCGTAAAATAAAATTGAAGGAGTGCGTATGGGCCGGCTGAAAAATGTTCTGCAATAGTAGGAATTGCAACAGCAAGTTCACTCCTCCTGCATTTTGTGACTGGTGTAAATCACATGCCTGTCTGAGAAGACCTTGGGAATGGAAGACAGCCTTATCTCTCTTCCGCTGTTTGTACTTTACAATGTACTTTTGCTTTTACTTCGTTCTGTTTGTTCTCTCGGAGCAGAAGAGAACGGTCGCCATTATGCTGTGTAGTCTGTACATAGTGTGTAAATAAATAGTAGATTAGACTATGATGTTTCACGCTTTTTGCTGTGTTATGCTAGATGATTAATGTGCATAAATCAAGCTGGATGAGAGGGGAGATGACTTTTCCAGCGTTGCGCATACCGGAGGACGCTCAGAGTTCTGGGGGTTAGCAGGCACCCCTGGACGTTTTTCCAACAAATTGCAACAGTTGGGAAGCGCTGCAGGTAAAAGCGTGCACACGCTGCGAACACGGTGTTTTGAGCAACACTGTCCAACCCCCCCCAAACCCCCCACCCTTTTCAAATGTTTACAAACATTTGGTGCAGCCGTGTCCCGATCACCCAGCCAAATTTGTTCGCTCGAATACCAGGAAGCAGAAGCATATGGGAGATGCTGCCTGCAGACGGCTCTGCGTGAAATTCGGAACTTAACGGCAAGAGCACAGCCGCATCATGCTTCTTGCATGCTGGCTTACTTACTTGCTATAGTGTGGGCTCCGTTTTCCTCGCCGTTCGCAGTGTTTTCGCCATTCTTTGCAGACCCCTGCTGGTTTGTCGGAGCCGCCGCCGCAGCGGCCGCCGCCTGTTGCTGGGCGAGTTTGTCCCTGTAGGCCTGCTGTCTCGTCTGCACCACATCCGGCATCACGGCGTCTATCAGCGAGAGAGACTCTATCGGCCTACCATCGAACAAAGTACCATCCTGATTTGGAGGTTGGAGGTTGAGGATCAGAGAGAGAGAGACAGAGAGAGAACGAGCGTTTAAATGGCAGGTCAAATTTTGCAACAATAATCTCAGGGCAGGAGCGTAAACAAACCTGTCCTGACGATGATGAATTTTGACCACTGCAATGTGTGTTTAAAGCAAGAGCGAACTCAGGATCAGTGTTTGTTTGTTTGTTTTTAAAAACAAACTCTGGGACCCCTCGAAAAAGGCATCACGGGGCGAGGACAGAATGGGTTTGCGGGCCAATTGCCCTGTGAAGTTACTGAATAGTATCTGTCTGTAAACAAATGAAGAGGCCTTGCCAAGAGTCAGTCCATTGCTTGGTATTGTCTACTCTGCCTCCCAACAACGTCTGAGGGGAGACGCTGCCCTTGACCTTGGGGTTGCCCGATAGCAGAGTCGGCGGCAAAAGCCCCCCCACGGGCTACTTTCATTTCACCCAGGCTGCCCCCTAAAGTTGATGCGCACTGCCATTCAGATGGTGTGCATGGATCACATCTTGTAATTGACTATGTGGGGTGAGGCTTACCTGCCCCACACCCCCGATATTTTATTCAAGTTGGCACCCTTTGGTTGCTGGCACCAGTCTGTCTCAAGAGATCATGGAGTGCACCTATGGAGATGAAGCCAAACTGCTCCGTTAGCTGAAACATGAGGCGCAAGCCTGGGCAGCGTGTATGGAGATCCTGGGCTGCCCAGAAGACAATACCCCAAACATGGCCTCGTGGCCCAAAGGAAAGCAGAGCGATACGTCTGGCACCAGCTGGGCGGAGGCGTACAAGGCACCAGTCAACTGTCTTAGTGACTGCACTCTGGATTTGTGCAGGGTTTACTTTTTAGCCTTTTCTTCTCTTGAAGAAAGGGACCCAGGTGGCGCTGTGGGTTAAACCACAGAGCCTAGGGCATGCCGATCAGAAGGTTGGCGGTTCGAATCCCTGCGACGGGGTGAGCTCCCGTTGCTCGGTCCCAGCTCCTGCCCACCTAGCAGTTCGAAAGCACGTCAAAGTGCAAGTAGATAAATAGGAACCGCTCTGGCGGGAAGGTAAACGGCGTTTCCGTGCGCTGCTCTGGTTCGCCAGAAGCGGCTTAGTCATGCTGGCCACATGACCCGGAAGCTGTACACCGGCTCTCCGCCAATAAAGCGAGATGAGCGCCGCAACCCCAGAGTCGGACACGACTGGACCTAATGGTCAGGGGTCCCTTTACCTTTACCTCTCTTGAAGATATCCTGCAAGGTGGATATCTTCTCCTAGATGAACCCAAAATACAAACAAAAATATGAGCCCGTGCCTAGTGGATGGCCTTGGAATTCCAGGACTTAAAGGAAAAGGAATCTATTCCGACCATAAGACTGGAGAGCTTTTTCAGGCAGATTCCCTCTCACTGGGAATCGGGTTGTCATGCCAGTCAGTCTTCCAGCCTAGTGCTGCTGTTAGTGAAAACTGGGTTGGCGCATTTTCACCCACTATTTGATCGTGGATGAGGGGGGCTAACTTGATCTGAGAACTGGGTGGAAGGACTGGGAAGGCCCAGCTCAATCTGCCTGGCTTCTCAGGGCAGGGACAGATGTATTTTCACACAAAAATTCCGGACATATGTTTAATGGCAATATAATAACGCATACATTTGCTTTTGTTAAGTACTGCCGGAAGGCAGGGGACACACCAAGCTGAACTTGAAAGTATTCCCTCGAAAGTTGCCTACATAGACATGTCCTTTGGCTTGTTTTTAGAAGCTGGGGGGCGGGGGGAGAGACGACTTCTTACGGTGGGCTGCTTCCCTCATTGATTCTCCGTTCTTCCCCTGGACTCGTGTCCTTCCCAGAGATTTCTTTTCACCATGAGAGTGGTGAATGCTCTCTCTGTTCTCCAAGTCAAAGGGAAAGGAGAGGGATATCAAAGGAAGGTGGAAATGGCCACTGGGCCTCAACTGAAGCGTTGAAAAGGCTCTCCTTGTGCAAGGCCAAGGGACCACCTGAGTTACTAGGCAGGAATAAGGGGCTCTGGAAAAGCACCTGCTTGGTAAGGAGGGGGAATGGCTGATGTCCACAACTTCAAGGTCTCAAAAGTAGAAACTTTCGCATCTTGAAGTAGGGAGCAGAGAGGAAATAATTGGAGTGGCGACTTTCTTTCTTTTTTTAATTTTTTTGTATGGAAGGGTTGGTGAGGAGTATGGTGAGGTGCGTCGCTTTCCATTAGACTAGGAAAGCCAAGGACAAGCTAGAGGTGGGCGTGGCCAGAGACAAAAGAGGGTGGAGCCAGAGCAATGGTACATGATTCTTACCTCTTCGCAGTGGTCTGCATTCCAGCCACACACAAAAACAGAGTTTCTACACCCCTCCACCCAACCCACCGCCTCTCCATCATCTTTCCAGGCAAGCAAGAGACATTAAGGGCAAATTCCAGCCATGCAAAAGCCCTCAAGGAGGGTGTGGGACAGGGCTGATGGGGGGCTGTGGCCTGGGGAGTGTCTCTAGGGCTGCCTTCATCCCCCAGGCCTGAGGTTCTCCACTCCTGTCTCTTTGCAAAAAAACTGGGCAAGATCACTAGGCCAAATGAGAGCGAATCGAAACCAGTGTCCTAAAACCCCCCCAATCAACTGGGTCCCCTCCCCACTCCAATTTGATCCACTGCCTCATTGGTGTTGTTTGCGCTTGTGCATGACCTCCTAAATGAAGAGACATCAACGCTTTGGCTATGTGCGCACTGCTACAGGTAGTTCCAAGCTTTTGGAAACTGCATGCCACGCTTTACAGGCGAGGGTGCTTCTGTCTGCACGCTCTCTGAATGTCTTAAAGGTAAAGGGACCCCTGACCATTAGGTCCAGTCGTGTCTGACTCTGGGGTTGAGGTGCTCATCTCGTGTTACTGGCCGAGGGAGCCGGCGTACAGCTTCCGGGTCATGTGGCCAGCATGACAAAGCCGTTTCTGGCAAACCAGAGCAGCACACGGAAATGCTGTTTACCTTCCCGCCGGAGCGGTACCTATTTATCTACTTGCACTTTGACGTGCTTTCGAACTGCTAGGTGGGCAGGAGCAGGGACCGAGCAACGGGAGCTCACCCCGTCGCAGGGATTCGAACCGCTGACCTTCTGATCGGCAAGCCCTAGGCTCTGTGGTTTAACCCACAGCGCCACCTGGGTCCCCTCTGAATGTCTTAGGCTTGCCCATAATCTGGTCACACAGGACCTGCTGACGCGAACATTGCAAGAACTTTAATATTTGATCTCTGGAGGACCAGCAGTCTGATAAAGGAACACACGAACACACACACAGCCAACATGGCAATTTATGACTGCCCTGATTGAAGCCCGCATAGAACTTTGTATTATTCCAACTTTCTTCGACAAGAAAAGGTCTGGTGAGCAGAACCTACAGAGGATCCAGCAAACCATCTAAGCAGGAAAGTCGAGGAGGAGAGAGCAACCCCATTTCCCCAACGTAATGAAACCCTCTGCAGATATATGAAAGCATTTGTCACCGTCTGTAGCCGACAAGAGACTTGCCTTACCTCATTAATACTGACTTCCGCCTCTACATACTGCAAGCCTTTCTGGATGATGGAAATCAAAGCAGCAGGGGGTACCAGGGCGCCGTTGATGTTAGACTGGCTGATATGGCTCTCGATACCAAAGGTAAATGCTGAATGAGAGAACCCTAAAGACAAGGGGGAGGTTATAAGGATGTGCTCATACACACAGGAAGCCTTAGGCCAGTGATGGCCAAGCTCTACCCTCCAGCTGTTTTGGGACTACAACTCCCATCATCCCTAGCTAACAGGACCAGTGGTCAGGGATGATGGGAACTGTAGTCCCAAAACAGCTGGAGGGTAGAGTTTGGCCATCACTGCCTTAGGCTGTCAGGCTGCGGCCAGCAGGTCTGGCCTGGAGTGTCACACACTGGGGGGAAAAGAGCACAAATCAACTTTTCCTGAATGGCAGGATTCGGTCTCAAGGTTTATCGACCAAAGACCACAGCGGAGAATCTTACCTGGTCATGCTAGTTATGTTGCTTTGCGGTTACCCAGTGAATCAATTATTTCCTTTATAAACCTTGGTCAAGTCTATCAACCCCCCAAAGTTCTGGTGAGGCATTGAAATTCATTTGTTTATTTCTCTCTCCCCAACCCCCCGGGCCGCATTTCCATTTATTCCTAAATTGCATAGGACAAGGGAGAATATATGCCTACAGAAGGGAGGATTAACTTCACGACAAAGCATTTTAATTGTGTGAGCACACCAGCGCCAGGCGTGCATTTCTTCTGTGTGCCGTTTCAAGGGCAGCATAATTATCGTTTTGCAAATAGGAAAATTAGGATTACTGGATGCTAACAGTGTTATTTATTTGCTTGCCCTGAAAAGGTAAATCCATTGTGAGGAAGTGATTCATCTTAAGCTGTTACGGCTTTCCACTCGTAGGTAATTAGAACCTCAGAAAGCTCCCCTTTTGGGACGTTATAAACAGTTGCTTTATAGCCGCCGGGACCCAAAATTTTGCACAGATACCGGAGAACAGAGAGAGAGTGATTTCACAGGTACTGCAGCAGTAAGGATAACAAGATAAAGACCCAGGAGGCAGAATGGGGCTATGCAAATTAAAGGGTGGGGCTATGCAAATAGGAAAAGCACTCCCCCAGGCAGCAAGTTTACTCTGTTGAGGGGGAAGGGGGAGAAAAAAATACAATTCGCTAGGCCAAAACCTGCTTTCTATCTTGGACCAGCATTTGAAATTGCCAGGCACATTTTCCACCTGGCTATCGGCCACTTGCGACCAAGTGAAGATGGCTGCGTGCCAAGATGGCGCCTGATGTCTCCAACATCTGGAGGTGCAGGCCTGGGGATCCTTGGATCTTGCCTGTTTTCACACACTAACAACACATCCTGTAGAATTCTATCTGTTGTATTTTATCTGCACGAGATCTACAGATGAAGGGCAGTACACAAATTGTAACCATCATCTTCATCATCATCATCATCATCTGAGCAAATTTCAGGAACCACAGAGTCGTTCTGGAAAATATGACTTTCGAGCCATCTGGCCCCCAAATAGCAACTAGACATTCCATTTTGCTAGGTGTTATCAATTTGGATATTGGTCAGATCAGCTACGGTAGTTAATACGAGTGCCGAGGCTCACCTCCCTGCTTTGGATGTTCATGTGAGGCTATAAGAACAATCAGATCTGGGCTATACGCAAACAACCATTTCCCCGCACAAAAATCTGGTTCATTGGTCATAGGATCTGGATTTTGTGTGTCAAGGCCAAATTTGAATGTTATGGCTTTGCACAGGCTGTCTGGCACATTGGCTGTCTCAAAGCTATAGACCCTCCAGAAGATGCCAGGGCAGCCACCCAGTGGCTTTCTTTTCATAGGGGATTCAAGACTGTTCCCCACCACCACACTTATCTGCCCTGCCATGGGTGGCTTTCGACTGAAGTCCTTCGGTTTGATTATTGGATTATTAAAGTGGATACAGAGAAGCTTTCCTCCTGCTCTCCTTAAAATGTGCTCCGGTGAAGCTGAATACTGAAAGATTCTGCACAGGCAAGATGAAAAAAATAAAACTGTGCACAGAGAATGAAATTTGTGGAGGACAGGACTGCCCTTGGTTACTGGTCATTGCGGTTATGTTCTACTCCATTGCTGGAAGCAGTATGACTCTACACATCAGTTGCTGATGCCCAGTTTTCAGGCTTCCCATAGGCATCTGGTTGGCCACTGCAAGAACAGGACTGCGGACCAGATGGGCTTCTGGATCCAGCAGGCTCTTCTTTTACTCCAAGAGATGTTGTTGCTGAAACTTTTCATAGAATTGTAGAGTTGGAAGGGACCATTAGCACCATCTAGTCCACCCCCTGCAATGCAGGAATCTTTTACCCACAACCCTGAGATTAAGAGTCTCATGCTCTACCAGCTGAGCTGTCCCAGAGCTTTGGTTTCATTTGTTGCTGTTGTTTTCAAGTTACGGGTTGAAAGCCACTTTGAAAAATTGGGAAAAAGCAATCTATACGTATTTTAATAAATTAAATTTGGAAGGGAATAAACAAAAGAATTCAGAAAAGACCCCAGTGAGCTGGGGTTCAGGAGTATGAGCATGAGTGTGGGGTAGTGGAAACCCAACATCACCAAGCTAGTTCTGTTGGGCCCAATGATCAGCCCCACCAAGAACTTCCTAAAGAATGAATGTGGAAAATGTACGGTAAATCTCCTTGTACGGTATGTGGAAAATGTACGGTAAATCTACATTTTCATATGTAGGTGCTACAGAACGCCAGCAATTCTGAAGCTCAAAAATTTCAGAATTCCAAGCTTCGGTGCACGTGAGCACCATGGACATATCTAGGTCAGTCCCCCAAGTAAGACAATGGTCAAACAAGCCTATGGCATTTGTATGTGAAACGTATCATTTCACTTTTAATCTGTGTACCGCCGTTGTCTATTACAGTGGACGCTCAGGTTGCGAACGCAATCCGTGCGGGAGGCGTGTCCGCAACCTGCAGTGCCCGCAACCCCACGTCTGCGCATGCATGGGTCACACTTCGGCGCTTCTGCGCATGCGCAAGTGCCGAAACCCGGAAGTAACCTATTCCGGTACTTCTGGGTTCAGCGTGGAGCACAACCCAACAACGCATAACCCGAAGCGTTCGCAACATGAGGCATGACTGTATTCTACACAAGGTGGTTTACAGCAACAAAATATACAAGAAAGGACAAACACCTTACAATAATCTGATCCCAACACAAAAATCCACAATAAAATGCAACTTTAAATTGGACCGACTTTTATCAAATAAAATAATATTCAATAATCTAATACAGTGATGGCTAACCTTGACACTCCAGATGTTTTGGGACTACAACTCCCATCATCCCTGACCACTGATCCTGTTAGCTAGGGATGATGGGAGTTGTAGTTCCAAAACATCTGGGGTGTCAAGGTTAGCCATCACTGATCTAATAGAATATAATAGTACACAATAAAATAAACTCTCAAAACAGCAACAGAATTCTGCTCTTAACAATTACAATAATTATCACCAATGCAGCGAGCATCAATCTTATGGATTGTGGTTTTTTTAAAAAAATAAAAATAAAAACCTGGGCCTGATAGGAACGACTTGTTAAGGCTCATCAAAAAGACAACTTTCTCAAATTTAAACGAGACTACAAGGGAGCAAGGCAGGACAGTGTAAAGGAGAGAAGGGGTGCAGATTGTCTGCTACAGGTATACTGCATTCAGCTGCATTGGCACACACCGAGTAACTAAAACAGGTATTATAAGCAGGACCTAAACATTACTAAAGGTTCTGTGGGTAGCTAGGCTTTAAAAATCGCACACCACTGAGTTCAGCTGCCAGGCGCCGGCTTTCTGCCATCCCTGGAAATAATGTGTGTATTCATCTCATTCCTGGACGCCGCACTCGCTAGCACTAATGAGCCACTGTTGAGCTGGCACTGCTGTGATTTATCATGGAGACATCCCACGCAGGACTTTCATGGTCGCAGAGCCAGGGTCGCAGCTCTCTGAAAAAACCGCTTCCCTTTCCAAACACTTCCCCCGTGAAGGCAACCCTCTCTTGAAGGCGGTCCAATCAGACGAGGAGGGATTTGGAGCGAGCTTTTTTGGGAACTTAATTTACTCCCGCAAACAATAGAGAGAATGAATACGTTTTCCAGTTTGGGCTGAATTAAGCGGAACGCTATTGCTACTGCAGGGAAAACTGAAGAGTGGGATTTTTTGAAGATAAACATTGCATCCTACCAAGCAATTTATTCACACAAAATGATTAGAAGTCACCAGAGTCCCGGTTAGGACTCTGAGGGGTTGGTACCTCAGGAGATGTGATCTCCAGCTCATAGCCTGTGGGGACAGCGTCTCGAGTTGAAAACTCCAGTACAGATAGCAACCATTTTAGGCGTGTCCAACTGACGTGCGATCACCAACGTGCAGGTCCTTTTGGATCCGGAAAAGAGTAGGACAGACATGAACCTGCCTGTCCATTAAGACCTTCCTTGGAGGCCTCGGCCCAGTATACCTGAAGAAGCGTCTCCACCCCCATTGTACTGCCCGTACACTGAGGTCCACTCCAAGGGCCTTCTGGTGGTTCCCTCACTGCAAGAAGTGAGGTTACAGGGAACCAACCAGAGGGCCTTCTCGGTGGTGGCGCCCACCCTGTGGAACGCCCTCCCATCAGATGTCAAGGAAATAAACAACTACCAGACTTTTAGAAAACATTCGAAGGCAGGCCTGTTTAGGGACGTTTTTAACGTTTGATGTTTTATCGTGTTTTTAATATTCTGTTGGAAGCCACCCAGAGTGGCTGAGGAAACCCAGCCAGATGGGCGGGGTATAAGTAACAAATTATTACTATTACTATTACCTTGTTCTGCTGCTATTGAAGGAGGAACTCAAGAAGGCGGCTTGTATCAGGCATAGGCAACCTTGGGTCTCCAGATGTTTTGGAACTACAACTCCCATGATCCCTAGCTAACAGGGCCAGTGGTCAGGGATGATGGGAATTGTAGTCCCAAAACAGCTGGAGAGCCAAGGTTGCCTATGCCTGGCTTATATAGAGTTAGACCATTGCTCCATCTGGCTCAGTTTTGTCTACACTAACTAGAAGCAGCTCTCCAGGGTTTCAGGCAGGGGTCCCTCTCAGTCCTATCTGCAGATTTCGGGGATTAAACCTGGGACTTTCTGTAGGCAAAGCAAATGAGAGGTGTGTGGGTGACCAGAAACAGGACATCCTCTGTGGTGGCTGCTTACCTCTCTTTGCAAAGGATAGCCTGGCAGCAAATCTGTTGTCCTTTGATTACCGGGAGGGGGGAATTGGGGGGGGTGCCTCATGGGCTTTTGGAATTATTTTGTTTTAATTTGGATTAACTACAGCTCCCTTTCAATAATAGTAATACTAATAGTTTTATTATTTATACCCCGCCCATTTGGCTGGTCTGCCCCAGCCACTCTGGGTCGCTTCCAACACATATAAAAATGTAATACAGTAGAATGAAGAGCCATGAACCACTAGGAATCCGTGTAACTGCAGCAAAACCTGCAGAATTATTATCACGCTTACATACCACTCTGGCTCCAGAAATGAGCTGGGTCGACCCCAACTCAGTTTAAAAAGAAAATAAAAATTAAAGGGAATATTCTATTCTGCTTTTGTTAGGTTTTTGCTCCTTGGATGTGGAGATGGTTCCCACAACATGTGAGCCATGCTAGCGATATCTCAGCAATTCTAAAAGTGGCCGAATAAACTTTCCAACCGCTTGTTGTAAGACCGAAGTCCCCACTGCAGCTCCGGGTCTCTCCATTAAAAGAGCTCCGTTTGTCTGATTCACACTAGTCTAGTCAATCTTATAGTTTAACCTCAAATGGTTTTTTTGCAAGAATAGCAGACAATTCACCAAAATGCTCAGGAAGGTGAGCTCTTATCAGGTACAAAGAAGGGTCCCAGAACCCCTTCCCCAATTAATATTCCCCATACCCCCTTTTATAGTGTTCCCTGTGGTTTTTCAATATTTTCTATATACAACTCAGTATCTTCTGAAATAACTAAGAGACAGAAAATAACACCATGTGAAAGAGTACACAGAAAGTTTCAATTCTATGTACAACATGCAATTCAAGATGCACACTGGGCCAAAATAAGTTGAAGTTTTGTTTGAAAATTGGAAAAGAATCAACACTTGAGCATGCAAGTTTCTTTTTAGGTGAGTCTTAACAAAACTTCCAGTGCATGCTTTTTAAAAGTATATTTTGATGTATAAAACATGATCCTAGTCAGAAAGAACTGGAGTTCTGTGTGCTTCAATGCAGGTGAGCAATCTCCATTCTGCGTAGCTTTATCCCTTATTACTCCTCTCCCTGTAATATACTTCCGTAAGAAAAAACATTCGTGATGGCAAGTTCTACTTGGGGTACCATATGCTGCTTTTGCATTAAAGTGGCCAGACTGGGCACAATTGTCAGGTTGTGGAATTCAGCTTTTCAGAGCACAAAATCCATCCCGCAGACAAAAAACGATTAAAAAACCCCATAACCGAAAATTGGAGGTAAAAAATAATAGAACGCCTTTGACAACAAATACACCTTCACTCCTGGCAGAATGAAGTTGGCGAAGGTACCAGGCAGGACTCTCTGGGAAGCTTATTCCAAAGAGCAGGGGCTACCACCAAAAAGGCCTCTGCCTAGGAAATTATTTCTCTTCAAACTGGTCAATGCATCCCATATCTGCTTTGGACTAATAATCTTCTTGTGTATTCTGTACTAAGCCAATGTACTAGATTCCGATGGGTAACCAAAAACTTACTGAAAAATGCTGGTGCTTTTCAACAAGTACAAAAAAGCAGGGGGAAAAGAAAGACTGAAAGTTCAGCTCTAGGAAGAACAACATTTAATAATATTTAGTGTCCATCTAGCAGTTCGGATTAGTACGCTTTATCTATAGATATTTATTATATATTTAAAGCACCCTTCAACTCAAAGGGTTGCCTGCAACATCTAAAATGAAATGTAACGTTTAACCATAAAACATTAAAAGTATTAAAATGTATCCCAAAACCATCGCTAGACATATATCAGAAAGTCATTCAACAGGAAACACAACACCTCCATTGCCTAGAGCAGTGTTTCCCAAACTTGGGTAACCAGCTGTTTTCGGACTACAATTCCCATCATCCCTAGCTAGCAGGACCAGTGATCAGGGATGATGGGAACTATAGTCCAAAAAAAGCTGGAGATCCAAGTTTGGGAAACACTGGCCTACAGGAACAAAAAATTCTCTCTGACTGACATTTGTATCTCCTCCAAGAGTTAATTCCACAACCAGGGTGTCATTGTCAGCAAATACTGCTGGGGCAGTTTGTGACAGTGGTAGCAGAGGTCGATGGATTCTCGCCTGGAATCAGCCGTCTCAGCACGAACTCCCCCGGAAACCAGGAATGCTGTTTTTCGGCTGCTTCTCTCCGGTGAAATAACTTCAGGAGGTTGCAAGTGTCCGACGTCTCTGGAACCAGCACCAGAGATCCATGGGTCGGTACCAACCATCCTCTGCTACCACTGTCAGCAAATACCCCGCCTGGGGCAGTTTGTGAGACTGGCCCAAAGCCAGAGCACAGCCGTGTGCGCACATCCCCGGCTACAGAGAGTCCGGTGGCGCAGTCATATGTGATTGTTCCCAGCATGAAGAACAACACACACAAGCCATAATTAAGGCTAAACTATTTATTGTAGGAATAGTGAAGAGAATCTCTGCTGCCAGCTCAATGACAGAGCTGCCATAAAGCCATCTGTCCGGCATCTCAGTCTAGCCAGAAGAGTGAGCACAAAGGCTAGGATTACAATAGTATAGTAAAACATAAACATTCCATGTAGGAAAAGATAAGGCAGCTTTCTCATGGCTTAGTGAGACAGGCAAGAGTCAGACCGGCCTCGCTGCAGCTGTTGCCGCTCGGCTTGGACAAAAATCATAACAGTCATTGCAGAGAAGGCCCTGCTCCACACCCTCGCCAAATAAATAGCTGTAGTCGACTTGTAATAATCCTTATACGTAACCATCTTAAAGTAAGCCATTGCCATCGTCCCCATGCCGGAGATTTGCAAGCAGATGGGAGTTTGGATAAGAGAAATTGCCTTGGTGAGTCACACTTTGGTCTTTCAGCTACTATGCATGCAACACAATACAGATCCTGCAGGATGTCTGAATATTCGTTTGATCTTAAACACTGCCCCCCAAAACAGATCCCTCAAAGAATTATTAGCCAAATACTCACCGGACTCTTGCAAGTATCTATATACGAGGAAGTTAACCTCATCACTGCTTATACTCATCTTTATGCCCGCTTAAACCATGAGGTCACAACGAAGGATATAACCCTGGACAAAGCAAAACACAGCAGGTTAAGAATCTGAAGGCAAACATTACTGCTTTTGTCTCTTAAAAATATACATAAATAATAACTTAATGGCACATTAACTTGCACTTTTACAGGTGCCACACAATGTTCATTCTGCCTTTACAAGAAGTCCCTCCTTTAGCACCTGTACTGTGGAACTCCCTGCCTCTTGAAATTAAGCAGCCACCTATTCTTTTAGACACCAGCTGAAAATGTTTCCCTCCCAGGAAGCCTATCCAGACACATAGATTAGTTATATTTCCTTCAAATGTTATAAGAATAATAATTTTTATTTATACCCAGGGTGGATTTGATTTAAATCAAATTGATTTAAATCACGATTTAAATCACAATTTAAATCACTAGTCAGTAAGGCTTGATTTAAATCACTAGTCAGTAAGACTTGATTTAAATATTTTTTTTACAGAAAGACTCATTCTTGCTGGTATAATCTTAATATTTACAACCATATGAAGGTTTCATTTTTTGGAATAATAAATTTTCAGAGTAGTTTTTACAGTTATATCAAAAATTACTGATTTGGTTATACTACTAGAAATATGTATCCATGTGTTAACTGATGTGGTTAAACATTTTTTTTAAAAAACTATTTAGCACACTTGATAAACTTAAAACAAATCCTTATTTCCTGATGAATAGCCTTTGGACTACAATGTAACTTAAATAGAAGACTATATTTAGAAAGATTTTTCCTCCAAAAGCACTTTATTTTAAAAATCCAATTTAAATAAAAAAACTCCGATTTAAATTTAAAAAATTCTGATTTTTTTTTAAAAAAAAATCATTGATTTTTATCCACCCTGTTTATACCCCGCCCTCCCCGGCCAAGACCGTGCTCAGAGCAGCTAACATCAGGTATAAAAACCATTGATTAAAATACAACTTAAAAACAGGATTAAAATACAACTTAAAATGCAGCCTCGTTTCAGTGGAAGCCCAGATCAAAAAGTGTTTGCGGGGAGAAAACGTCAAATCTTCACCAAGGCCACCTATCCAGACTGGTCCTACGTGGGCCAGAAAAAAGCCAGGGAAGTCCCCAAATTGGGGTTCCATCACAGAAGGAAAAGGAAAGAGGGGGGGGGGGAATCAGGCCGATTCCAAGCCTTATATTGATCTATCCCTTTGTTTTTAATGACGATTTTATGCGTTTTTAAAATGGGCCTGCGTATTTCAGTCGTTATATATATCGTTATCGACTTGTACAGTGCTTTGAGAATTTTTCGTCTGAACAAGCGGTTTATAAAGGTTCTAAATAAATAAATAAATGCAGAGCCTGCCGTTGCAAAAGCGACTTAAAGGTGTAACTGCAACGAATGTCTTCTGGGTAAGGCCAGGCAGCATTTATACATGGAGAAATTATGCCATCTACGCTCCCCGTCTGATTCCTCCATCCAGATACTACAAGCGTAAATGTTCAAGGTAAGGCCCATGGAAGCGGTTTCTACATCACACAGGTAAAGGGTGATATTTAGGGAGCATCAAGGATATTTCACTTGCACTGCACATTACTAGAATTTGAGTGATCAG
The DNA here is from genome assembly GCA_034642065.1 of Darevskia nairensis. Taxonomy (NCBI): domain Eukaryota; kingdom Metazoa; phylum Chordata; class Lepidosauria; order Squamata; family Lacertidae; genus Darevskia; species Darevskia nairensis. The sequence continues at coordinate 5,581,757 of JAWWNI010000329.1, forward strand.
CCACTCAGGCTGTTGTCACAATATTTTTTTTAAAACGGCATTACCGTTCACCTATCGATATTGCAAAGGTTGGATCAAAGTGTTCTCTTCCAATACCGATCAAGGAAAACAGGGGAGAATTTAAAAAAACCCAAAACCTGGCAGGTATCCAAGCTGATGAGAGGTTTCCTATCCAATGGACAAAAGGTGGCAGTGTAACATAAAAAATGAAAATAACTAATGGTGAATGGAGGATTTTTAAAAAAAGGAAGGCTGTGAAATGAATGGGCAATTTTCCCAAGGAGGACATCACAGTGCAAACTGCTTATACCTGCCTAATCTATGTGTGCAGATTTAGAATGTTTCAATGGGCTTCCAAAATAAATATTCCACCTTCCCTCCAAGGTGACCCTTTTGTCTTTTAAATAAGGGAAGCGATAAGTTTAGATATACCGGTAAACCCACCCGCTTAGCACAAGGTCCCCTCCCCAGCACACCCTCCAGCCTGCGGTACAACTTTAGAGAGATGTTTTTCTCCTCCCAAAGAACAAGAGAAGCAGCTCAAAGTATATTTTACATCTCTCTTCAGAGACCAGGCGTTCTCCCCTTATGGGTGGGTGCTATGGAAAAAGCCATTATCTCTTAAAAGAGATACTGACTTTTTCTATAATATTTTCCACGGTGCCTTGGCGGCTATTGCAATGAACACATTCTCTCCCAATCTTCCAAGTACAACAAACACATGGGCTGGCCAATTTTACTCATGAGCAGACACATACACTTGCCGGTTTTAAGGGGCCGCAAATATCCGCTAAAAGTGGTGCATGCTCTAGTTATCTCCCGCTTGGACTACTGCAATGCGCTCTACGTGGGACTACCTTTGAAGGTGACCCGGAAACCACAACTAATCCAGAATGTGGCAGCTAGACTGGTGACTGGGAGCGGCCGCCGAGACCACATAACACCGGTCTTGAAAGACCTACACTGGCTCCCAGTACGTTTCCGAGCACAATTCAAAGTGTTGGTGCTGACCTTTAAAGCCCTAAATGGCTTCGTTCCAGTATACCTGAAAGAGCGTCTCCACCCCCATCGTTCAGCCCGGACACTGAGGTCCAGTGCCGAGGGCCTTCTGGCGGTTCCCTCGCTGCGTGAAGCCAAGTTGCAGGGAACCAGGCAGAGGGCCTTCTCGGTAGTGGCACCCGCCCTGTGGAACGCCCTCCCATCAGAGGTCAAAGAGAACAACAATTACCAGACCTTTAGAAGACATCTGAAGGCAGCCCTGTTTAGGGAGGCTTTTAATGTTTTATAGATTATTGTATTTTAATGCTCTGTTGAAAGCCGCCCAGAGTGGCTGGGGAAACCCAGCCAGATGGGCGGGGTATAAATAATAAATTATTATTATTATTATTATTATTATTATCCTAAGCAGCAACGAGCGGAGGTCAATAGGACGAAGAACACACACAAGTTAAAGCCCATCGAACTATTATAATAGGGGCTCTGGTATGTACACCTGATGTGCAAATTTCAAATGAGAAAAGATTACATCAGTGCCATCACTCTTAGGCTCTGCTCCTTGGTCGTCATCCCCCACCCTCGCACGATCCCAACATTCTGGACTTTGCAGCAATGTACGCTCTTCACATGATCTGGAGCCCAGTTTCATAAAATGAGGAAAAAAATACAGCGGACGCTTCGGTTGCGAACATGATCCGTGCGGGAGGCACGTTCGCAACCCACAGCGTTCGCAACCCGCAGTGCCGCCTCTGCGCATGCACGGGTCATGATTCTGCGCTTCTGGGCAAAGCGCGATTTAGCGCTTCTGCGCATGCACGAACGCCAAAACCCGGAAGTAACCCGTTCCAGTATTTCCAGGTTCGGCGCGGTGCGCAACCCGAAAACACGCAACCTGAAGCGGCTGTAACCCGAGGTATGACTGTAACTGCCTGCAGGCTTAAGTTGCAATACTACTACTACTACGGTACTACTACTACTACTACTACTACTACTACTACTAATAATAATTTGTGCACTGCCCTACATCCATAGACCTCAGGGCGGTTCACAACATAAAATTAAAATATAAAAAACCCACAAACTACGGAATAAAAATAAGGACAAAACATAAATCTCCCCTGCCGTAACACATTGGAATGGGCGTCAGATGTCCATCAGCCAAAGACCTGGTTGAACAGGAATGTTTCTGCCTGGCGCCTAAAGGTGTATAATGAAGGCGTCAGGTGAGCCTTCCTGGGGACAGCATTCCACAAAAGGGGAGCCACTGCCAAAAAGGCCCGTTCTTGTGTTGCCACCCTCCGGACCTCTCGTGGAAGAGGCACATGAAGAAGGGTCCCAGAATATGATCTCAGGGTCTGGGTAGGTTCATAGGTCCTTGAGGTGTTGCGGTCCTGGGCTGTTTAAGGCTTTATAGGTCCAAACCAGCACTTTGAATTGGGCCCGGGAACAAATTGGCAGTCGGTGCAGTTGGAACAGATCTTTGTGTGATAAAGTCTGAAAAGGAGTTCCTCCCATAGTTGGTTACCCCAATAAGCCATGATTCTTGCCTGCAGAGAGGTTTCTAAGCACATGATTCAATAGATATCTCCCCCTTTTGGGTGTTTGGCCCTTAATTGATTCTGGAGCTGAATTAACAACCCTAAAACTTGACCCGCACAAACTGAAAAGCATCTGTGGCAAATTATCACAGCTCCTGTTCCATTAAAAGCCATCCTGATACAGGCCCATCTCTTAGAAAGGAAAGTAAAAGTAACACGATATAATTTTGACAATGTTCTCAGGAAGCTGCGGGTCATAGCTTATTAGACAGTGAATTTCCCAGAGGTGCAGAAGTGAAGTGAGCTGTGGTTTGGATGATGAGGAAAGAGAAGATTATTTGTTTGGAAAATGCACCCTTCTCAGGTCTCTCCAGCCTTTGTTTACCCTCCATTAGCCTCAGCCAGCACATGCTGATGGGAACTGTCATCCAAAACATCTGCAGGAAGCCATGTTGGTGGAGGCTAAATTAGAGCAAAGAACCCCTCTTCTCCTAATTAACAGGGCACTGATTTTGCAATCTGCTTGTACTTAATGGCTGTGGGGCCTGACTTTGGCTGGAAATGCTCCTCTCCCCAAACCCTTCAAGATTTTGTTGGTACAACTCAGGTTCTGTTGACGTCAGGCTGAAACTGTGGCCCTCCAGATGTTATTGGACTCCAACTCCCATCAGCCCCAGTCAGCACAGCAAAGGGATTACCCTGTTTCCCCTTTTTTAATACGTAGTCATAAAGTAAGCCATGGCAGGGTTTTTTTTACCTTTTTGAGAAGTAAGACATACCCCAAAAGTAAGCCATGGTGCCGCCACTGTTCCCGTAACCTCCTCAGCCCCTCCTGCGTGCGCAGGGAGCCAGCGAACCAGTGAGAGGCACGGAGGGAAACGCGCCTTTTGTGGCGTTCTGCCCCGCCTGCTTAGCTCGCAGGGAGAGGCGTGGGGGGGGGAGACGCCTCTTCCTGCCCCACCTGTTCCCCATGTGCAGGGAGCCAGCGAACCAGCGAGAGGCACGGGGGGAAACGCGCCTCTTGCGGAGTTCTGCCCCGCCTGCTCAGCACACAGGGGGAGGCTGTACCGTACCATCCTGACGTAATAAAAATAAGACATCCCCCGAAAATAAGCCACCCTGTGTTTTTTGAGGAAAAAAATTATAAGACGGTGTCTTAAAAGGGGGGAAAGACGGTAGGGATTATTGGAATACGGTACAAAAATCCGTTGCCTTGGGATTACAGCAAGGAACAACCAAAACACAAAGAGCGTTTCTACATATTTCCTTCCCCGATTTTTCCTTCCTAACAACCTGGGGTAGGGGTGGAATTTAGGCTGGGAGATAGTGACTGACCAGTAAATCATCCATTAAACATCATGCGGCTGAGTGGGGAATGGTCCAAGTCTATCGCTTATACGCCCATCCTGGCTGTCAATGGGTGAGGGCCACACAGCAGCAGCTCTGGCTGGGCGAGCCAAATTGCTCCAGAATGATAAACAGTTACTTCAGATTTCCATCCTTGGTGCCAAGTTTCAAGTCCTGGGTAGCTTTTATAGCCAAATTATAAATATCTATTACCCAACAGAGGAACGTAACCCCCCAAAATGCTGACATAATGCATCACAGCGACTGTGAACTGCATCAAGTGTTGACAATGACCTTCTTCACATCTTAAGGATGTGAAAGTTATGGCCGGGAAGTATTTTGCAGAGCTGGGTTTTGTGAGAGTCGTCAGGTTTTTTCCCTTCAAAAAAATGATCCGCTCAGAGCAAAAACATGCAATGGGTTAGTGGTAGAGAAACTTCCCCTCATTGGCATGGGAAATAGGGTCTATTTTAAAGCTGCAACTACAGATGTCGTGGTGACGTTGCGTAGTATGTTACTCAGTGTGTGCTTGTTTTCTCAGGGGGAGGAGTATTCAGATTTAATTGTGGGAGGCCCAAGTTCGAAATGCATGCTGAAGCTTTCTAGGTGAGGCAAGTTGCGTCTTTAAGCTTATTTTATCCCATTGAGAGAAAAAGGAAGGAAGGAAGGAAGGAAGGAAGGAAGGAAGGAAGGAAGGAAGGAAGGAAGGAAGGAAGGAAGGAAGGAAGGAAGGAAGGAAGGAAGGAAGGAAAACTGAGACAGGTGCTGGTCTTCTGGGTTCAAAAATCAATTCTTCCATGTACCTGCCTGACTTCTTCCAAATTGCTTTGCCTTTAGGTTAGATTTCTGCAATGGTGCTGCCTTTGAAGATGGTTCAGAAACTGCAGGTGGTACAGAATTCAGCGGCCACCCTGTTCAATGGGGCAAGGCGGTTTGAGCAAGCAACAACAATCCTTGACCACTGGCTGCCAATTAGCTTCCAGTCCCAATTCAAAGTTCTGGTTTTGACCTATAAAGTCTTAAATGCCCCAGGACTGCAATACCCCAAGGACCACCTCTGATCATATGAACCAACCAGATCATCATCTGAGGCCCTTCTTCGTGTGCCCTCTCCACGAGAGGTCCGGAGGGTGGCAGCAAAAGAACGGCCCTTCTCCGCAGTGGCCCCGTTTGTGGAATGCTCTCCCCAGGGAGGCTTTCCCGGTGCCTTCATTACATATCTTTAGGCGGCAGGCAAAAATGTTTCTCTTCAACGCGGCATTCGGCTGATTTAACACTGGCTTTTTAGACGTGCTTGTGGGAGGGTGTTATTGGTACGTTTTTATTATGCATTTCGTATTCTCATTTTGTATTGAACTGCTGTGAACTGCCCTGAGATCTTTGAATGAAGGGCAGTATAAAGATTTAATTAATTAATAATGCCGCCGCCCCCCCCCCAAAAAAGAGGGACTTTTTGGAGGGTGGGGAATCAGGGACTGCTAGAAAGAAAGGTGAGCCAAAGCCAGCTGGAAATGGATAATCTGGCTCTCATCTACTTCTTCAGCTACAGCCCATGGCCAAATTTCCCATGCACGCTCCCATCACACCACGGACGTTTCAACAGCAATTTATTCGGTGACAGGATCAAGGCCCTTTTCTGATTTATCCGCGAAGCATTATTATAAATTACGCCAAGTTTATGCAGAAGGATAACTTCCAATGAGCCTCCCCTTAAGTTTCAATAAACTGCCCTGGCGTAACTCAAAGGAGAAATGAAGCTGGGTGGAATCATCCATCTAAAAGTCATTAAGGAAGCAAATTTGTATAATGAATAGGTGGTTCATACATTTTAAATGCATTACATCTTTTATCGGGGTGTATTTATTAGGTATCAATTTGAATTAGGACTGACATCAACCCCCCCCCCCTTCCTCCTAAGTTCTTAAATATTGCCTCCTGCTAGATGTTATTGATCGACTCCTCCGAAGTGTTGCATTCGGGCTTTCAAATATTTCGTGGGTGTGGAACAAATGAGCTTTGCGAGGTGCTTTTCTAAGCTTTGAGAGAAGCTGCTAGCAGAAAGCTTGCACTTTTGATTTCTAAGGAGAAATCAAAGGCATTTATAGCCTTGGTGCACCGAGATACTTAAAACTCTGTCCAGGAATGCCTTTTTAACCAAGAAGTGTTTCCACAAATTCCGTAGATTAGGAACAGTCTAAAGCAAAAGCTGCAGCTCAGTCTTGGTTGAACTGGACTGCCTCGGTTGTTACTATTTCTTCTAGCTTCTCATTCTAGGATCTCAAGGAATCTGTGGCCCTCCAGATCTGCCTGCACTCCAAAACCCATCAGCCCCCACCAGCATGGTCAACAGTCAAGGACGATGGGACCTGCTGTCCATCAACTTCCTGATGGCCATCGGTTCCCCATCTCTGCCTTAGCCAATGCCTTTTCAACAACACATTAAACAGAAAGCCTTTGGTCCAGTAGACCTGAAGGAGCGTCTCCACCCCCATCGTTCTGCCCGGACACTGAGGTCCAGCGCCGAGGGCCTTCTGGCGGTTCCCTCACTGCGAGAAGCGAAGTTATAGAGAACCAGGCAGAGGGCCTTCTCAGTAGTGGCGCCCGCCCTGTGGAACACCCTCCCACCAGATGTCAGAGAAAAAAGCAACTACCAGACTTTAAGAAGACATCTGAAGGCAGCCCTGTTTAGGGAAGCTTTTAATATCTGGAGGACTATTATATTTTAATATTTTGCTGGAAGCCGCCCAGAGTGGCTGGGGAAACCCAGTCGGATGGGCGGTGTATAAATAATGATAATAAATAATAATAATAATAATAATAATAATAATAATAATTCCACCTTCCAGAAAGTAATGCACATGTGGATGTCAGCTGTTGTTATTCAGGCACCCACACCGCCTCTCCAAAGGTAAAGGAATGTAAAAATATATATGAATGCATGCTCCGAGATCTTTTGTAATTGGGCGTGATTCACCTTCATTCTCATTCCAGGAAGGCAAACGAAGCATGTGTTGCTTTGTTAATGTCATTTGCTCTAATAGTTTGATATTCAAATCAACAAGGTGCCCATTTTTTAAAAATCTCCGTTCCGGCCAACCCAGTTCTCTCGCTCCCACTTTTGTTTGTCGTCCCCACCCCATCGTATTTTTTACTCCTAGCAACAGCATGCTGCTGTTGTTTTACCCCAGGCACTCTCTTATCCCTGTTTAGCTTGAGCTGTGAAACTGTCTGCGCAGCCCTATGGGTGCTTATTTGGAAGGTCAGTGAGCTAAAGCTGCAATCCTATATGCACTCCACTGACCCAGCAGTCCCTTCCCCCTACAAGCCTGCATTATTCCCAATATATATACTCTGCACCGGGTGCCTTGCCAGAAAATACACACAATGTCTTGAAAAACCTGAACCCAGAAAGCATGTAAGAAATTGTGCAAAGCAAGCAGATGGACTTATTTTCGTACGTTGGTGAAGTGCATATATTTTGCTGTAAGGTGTGTGTGTGTGTGTGTGTGTGTGTGTGTGTGTGTGTGTGTGTGTTTGCATGCACACACATACAGCTCTGATCATACTCTTAAGCTTCTGTGACCTAATTTAAGGCAGCCAGCTCCAGCTCTCTGGCCCAATCTGAACGGAGGAAGCAAGTGATGTGACACAGCCAGTTTGGAATTTTCTAAAGAAAGAAAATGACAGGGTGGTTTTTCGTTTTGTTTTGTTTTTGCTTGTTTATTTTTGCAAGAGCTGGAGGTGGGGGGGGTGGGAGAGAGAGAGAGATTAGTTTAAGGGAAAGCAAACGCTAAAATTGATAACCACATCCTCGCTGGTTGGCCTGCAATGCTGGGCACAATGGTCCCATAAGCAGGTCACATCACTCCTGAATTTCTAGCGTAACAAGTGAAAACGCAGGTAAGGTCTACTTTTCAAATATGCCTGGAATAAAGCATTGTTCTGAAAGACTATAGCTTCCTCTACCCATCACCCCCAACCTCAGGAACAAGGGAAATAGAAGTGATATAGGAGAATTCTGTGTCCATGTTATCTAGACGGGAAAACTGAACCACCTTCCAGTTCAGAACTGGATTGGAATCTTTTTTCGTAGCAGCCTGCTGACATTTTGCGAGAGGATAAAATTCTGGCGACCAAGAAAAAGCGCAAGGGAATGAGATGTCGGGGTATTAAAAAGCTCTACTCCACACCAGCCTCTTGTCTGTAAAGGGGGTGTGCAAACTCTCTGGAAAGGATATGCAAAAGGAGGTGCTTTTATGCAAAAGTATTTGTCATATTGGTACAGTGGAACCTCGGTTTTCGAACATAATCCGTTCCGGAAGACTGTTCAAGTTCCGAAAAACATTCGAAAACCGGAACATTTACTTCTGGGTTTCTGGCATTCGGGAGCCAAAACGTTCCAAATGGAGGCGTTCAGGAAGCGAGGTTTGACTGTACCACTAAAAAGGTGCCATCCAATTCATGCAGACTGCGTACAGGTAGTATATTTGAAATGTAGCCCATTCTAGGACATTGTCACCAAACTAACCCGCTCAGCAACAGTGGGGAGACTGGTTGGCCCCCACCGCAACACGTGCTCTCCAAGAAGGAGAACACGCTTTATTGGCCGAGGGAGCCAGCATACAGCTTCCGGGTCATGTGGCCAGCATGACTAAGCCGCTTCTAAGCCGCTTCTGGCGAACCAAAGCAGCGCACGGAAACGCTGTTTACCTTCCCGCTGCAGTGCTACCTATTTATCTACTTGCACTTTGACACGCTTTCAAACTGCTAGGTTGCCAGGTGCTGGGACCGAGGAAAGGGAGCTCACCCCGTCGTGGGGATTCGAACCGCCGACCTTTTGATCGGCAAGCCCTAGGCTCTGTGGTTTAACCCACAGCCAAGTCTAAAAGGGACACAAATTTTCATGGCCCTCTGGCAGCTATGGTGGCTCATTTTCCAGAAGTTGTATTTGGTGTTAACTCTGGAAGTGTGTACTCGATTCTGACCAAACTAAGCCTCCTAGAGCGCAATATACATCAGGAGGATTAACACACACACACACACGTCATAAGCCGAGTTCTTCCACACTATCTACCAACTGACTCTCTCCCCGCCATTTCTTCTATTTTTTATTTTGCCCACTAGAAATGCCAAGGATTGAGCCCACGACCTTATGCAGGCCATGCATCTGCTATACCATTAAATCACAGCCCCTCCCACTATGAATGATATTGAAATGAGAATGCATAAATTCCGAGCATAACGAAATTGAGGTGAAATGTGAAGGGTTCCACAGAGAGAGCAAGTGGGGAGACCTGGAGTTGACAACCGGAACTATCAGCGTGGTATTGTTTAGCATTAGTAACCCAATAGTAATTTAAATGGATTTCTGTGTTAAGATTTGGGGGGGGGGGGGAATCAACCACCAAGCATACATGTGCTACTATAATGTGCCTATAGCACAGAATGAAAAACACGCCCAACTCCTAGGCATCAACTAGGCCTGGAGGATATATCGATATACAGTCGTACCTTGGATCCCGAACGCCTTGTGACTCAAACGTTATGACTTCCGAACGCCACAAACCCGGAAGTGAGTGTTCCGGTTTGTGTAGGTTCTTTGGAACCCGAATGTCCGACGTGACTTCCAATTAGAGCTTCCTGCAGCCAATCGGAAGCTGTTCCTTGGTTGTAGAACGTTTTCAGAAGTCGAACGAACTTCCGGAACGGACTGCATTTGACAACCAAGGTACGATTGTATCACCCGGGACCGGTATGAGGAGCAGACCGCGATGTCGGCTTCACTCACTGGTATATCGCTGGTGAAACCGCCACCGCTCCCGAGTCCCTCTGCTACCAGCGTCCGCTACAGTTCCTTCCTCCAGCGGCACTGCTAGCGGAGGGTCTTGGGAGCAGTGGCAGTTTCACCAGCTGAGTGAAACCGCCATCGCACTCTGCCCTCATACGATACAGCTTGTTCCTCCCTCTGCATCTATAAACTGCTCGACTGAGGAGTGTGCAGCTGCCCTTACCTCAGCCGAGCAATTAAAGGAGCCCCCAGCCCGGCGCTGGCTCCCGTGAGCCGGTGGCGCTCCGTGAAACTGCTCTGCTGAGAGGAGTGCGGTTGGCGCTCCCTGCAGCGAGCTGTTAAAGGAGACCCTATGCGCTGCCCGCTCGTCCGTGAGTGCCGGGGCTGTCTCAGCTGGGGACATGGGGACCTTCCCGATCCCCCTCTGAGCTGTGCAAACAAGCTGTGTTGTCCCAGCCTGTGAGCGTCTGGGTGAAACCGCCTCAGTTCCCGAGGTGAGAGCTGGGGCAAATTTCACCAGGTCCTTCGCGGGCAGAGGCCAAAGCAGCTTGTTTTTTTCAAAATCACAGCATACCGCCAAACCACGATGTCTGGCTGACGATGCACCGCGATGTTGAAAAGCTTACATCGCCCAGCCCTGGCATCAACACCATGTTAAACAAAAAGTCACAATCACATATCCAACATACATCATAAAAACAAGATTCTAAAGAATCTCCTGGACTTCCCCCCTCCCTTTTGTGGGTCCTGTTGTTAATCATTTCCTCCTGCATCTTTTATAATAATCCAAATCTTTTACATCTCCGTTATATCCAAAACTCGCCATTAAACTACAAGTGTTATTCCAATCCTGCTTACGATTTTAACTGTTTACAATTAATACCGCATTTCGAGTCGGTCCTGCACCAACTTTAAGAAACATTTGACGTTTCCAACTTCCAGGACCAAATTTTTAGGTGCCACTTGTGCTTTCCCCAATTACTGCTTCACCCAGCACCTGCCCACCAGTGATTCTGAAAACAATGCAATTCCTTATAGCATGCAAATAATATATTTTTCAATGAAATGGCATATATTGCCATTTGGCCCTGTCTTTTCTTGTGTCCTTTGAAATAAGGAAAACACAGTAAATACAATCCGCATTCAAGTTTCTTTAATGGCTAAAGGCTGCTGAGCTAAAAATATATTTTTAATGACTTTATATTGAGGTATTTATTTAAATGGTTTATCTGAGCCAGAGGTTAATGAGATACTGCTCTATATTCAATCAGTGGACTCCCATAAGGCTGTGCAGTTAGCGTTAAAAGTTATAAAGAGATATGCTTTATGTGCAACTATCTTGTTGTGGAGTATGCCTCTGGAATATTAAGCACAGTTCTGGAGTGCAAATTCCTTGTGAAGTTGTAATAGGACCTAGGGCAGATCCAGAAACAAATCACCTCCCACCGCCAACATTTTGGGGTGCGCAAAAACCAACAATGAATAATTCCTTCCCTCCACTTATTATTTTCAGCATTCTTTGCAAAGGCATTCACCTGTTCATTTACATTACGTTATTTCAGCTGCCTTCACGCGCCCTCAACGATGCCAATATTTAGGGAGCAATCCAAAGCCAACGTACATTATGCCAACTTAAATTAAATCGGCATGAAACATGCCAGTTCCAAACTCCACTCCAGTGGGGCTTAGTGCTGGGCTAAGCTGGTCACCACCCTTTCTGCCACCTTAATTTACAACTGATCACGTGACTGTAAGGCACTTTAACACATGGCATCTTAATAATAGATACACTGCTAGGATTTTGGGGGGGAGGCAAAGTTGTTGAGCTTTTTTCTTTGCAAAATCTCCAATAAAAATTAAGTTTAAGGGGGGGGGGAATCGCCAAAAATACCGCCAACACTTCCGATATGGGCTGCCATATGCCCAGGTTTTCCCAGGCATTTTAGCCAATTTTCACAAACTCCACCCGGACGCCATTTCTGACGGGCGAATCCCAGCTGTGTCTGGGAGATTCCAGACGTATGGCAACTCTACACAACGCCAAAATAATAATATGTGCAACTCAATATCTCAAAGCCCAGACAGTTCAAATATCTCCGAGATACATCCATGAGAACAGCTCTCTATGTGAATACTTGCGCTAGCGGCAACTTTATGATACCACGTTCTTAAACTGAGTTTTTGCTCTGCACTGCCTAGGAGATATAATTTTTCTGGGTGGCCTTATTTATAAATAGAGTAAATGCATAAATACAGAGATCAGTGGGTGGCAGCCCTCATCTTTTATCCCCGTCGAGATTCCCGGGGGCATGCAATAGATGCATGTTAGGCGAGGCAGCGCTGGCAGCCTCAGAAAGCAGGGATGGAAACAGACAACGGTGTCATGGTAGGAGACGCAGGCAGGAACTGGGTGTCTCCATTTGCAGAATAGGTGGGGGAAGGGAATGAACTATTCTAAACGCAAATAAAGCTGGCATAGTTCCATGTTATTAAGCTTGATTTCTTCCTACAACTGTCATTCCCAAGGGCTTTGGATTTTACCAGCCCAGCCAGTTTCTAGGTTGCAAATAAGAAATCGGTTTCCCTCCCCATCCCTGCTTTTCTGATTTTTCTCTGCCGAGTGCATGGAAGCTGCCAAATGTTTCCCAAGGCAGGTGTTCTGTTGAATACTAACTACCATCTCTGAAAGGAGGAAGGGTGAAATGGAAAAGCTCCGCAAGAAAACACCGTAATGGAAACAACACAGCAACTCGGGGGGGGGGGGGGGGCGGCAGATCGCTCCGCCGCAAATGAGTTGGTCTTCTGCACTCTGAAAATTGAAATGAAACAGAACTGGGGGAGATTAAACCGCACTTAAAAACTGCAAACTTGCTTGCCTGCTATCGTTTCAGCTCCGAGAACCAGCCGTGTATATGTTGCTAAGATAAACAGTTGGATTGGGGAGCGGGCTACAACTCAAAATCACAATTGGAGGGGGGGGTGTCATTCTAGAATTTTCAAAGTTTAAGACATTGCTACTCTAAACGCGTAGGGACCCAGGTGGCGCTGTGGGTTAAACCACAGAGCCTAGGGCTTGCTGATCAGAAGGTCGGCGGTTCGAATCCCCGCGACGGGGTGAGCTCCCGTTGCTCGGTCCCTGCTCCAGCCCACCTAGCAGTTCGAAAGCATGTCAAAGTGCAAGTAGATAAATAGGAACCGCTCTGGTGGGAAGGTAAACGGCGTTTCCATGCGCTGCTCTGGTTCGCCAGAAGTGGCTCTGTCATGCTTGCCACATGACCTGGAAGCTGTACGCCGGCTCTCGGCCAATAAAGCGAGATGAGCACCGCAACCCTAGAGTCGGACACGACTGGACCTAATGGTCAGGGGTCCCTTTACCCTTTTACTCTAAACGCAGAAATCTATCTGACTGGGTTTTAACTCAGCGTTTTGCTTTTTAGCACATTGTTTGTGAACTTTTCATTTTCTGCTAGCAACCCTTCCATTTCCCCCCATCTCATAAGAGTCCTCACTTTTTCGCATGGCAGGGCAGGGCACATGAATGGATGCGCATCTCACACACACACACACACCAAGCTTAGGCTCCATCTGCACTATGCATTTAAATAAGCATCAAATTGTAGGTTGAGAACTGTAGTTGCTTTAAGGGTGCGGAGAGTTGCTAGAAAACCCTAATTCCTTACACGAAGCTACAATTCCCAGAGCTCCCTGAGAAAAGGGGGCCGTGATGTAGCTCTTCAGCTCCATTCCCAATATCCTTGCATTTGGTTGGGATGCCTGCAGTGGAAAGCCTACATGCTTCCCGGCTTTTCCCTGAAGGTGGGTTAGGGCTAAGGAGCCACAGCTACCTCCCATGGGAGAGGACAATCTATTGCATCACCATCCAACCTATAATATATAAAGGTGGTTTCTATCTCTCGATCCCTCTCTTCACTCATAGACCTGACCTGACCTCTATTGACTACCCCAATCTTTTCCTGTTTTATCTTTCCACCCTGCAGGCTCATCTCAAAATACCCACCCAACTTCTAAACTCCTCCACCTCCCACCTGTTTATTTTTTTAAAAAACCCTCCTCCTTTCATTAGTTTCTGTCCCGCCGTACAAATTTACCAGCGTTCCAAATTAGCCGGGCGGAAGGCGTGCTTTGCAACGAGCGGCTGGCCTCTTGCAAAGAAGCAGAGATGCCTGGTTGTTGGCAGGTTTGGCGCCTAACATCTCCATCTGGCTGGCTGCTGCGGCTGCAATGCCACGCCGACCAGCTGATCTGCGGGACAGCGCAGCACCCAAAGATGGGCATCTTTTGGTGCCGGTGCCCTGCAGATCACCTGGGTCACGCGACACCACAAGAGGTGCATCTTTAGTTCATGCTTTTAAAAAAAGAGATTAAAGGTGTTGCTGGGTTTATTTTTAACGTGACTAGACATTTTGCTTCGGCGCCTTGTTTCTAACAATGATATTTACTCTCCCTTGCTGAGTTCAATGGCGAATGGAGCTGGCCCACATATGAGGCACTGAAGATGCCACATCGGTGTGGGTGGGTGGGTGGGTGCGAATCCCATGGGACAGCGCCCCAGCGGGTTCCCCTCCTGCCCCCAGCAACAACTTCCGGCAAGATCTCGTGACTCGCCGGAAACCGCCATCACGTGACCCCGAAAGGCTTTGTCTGGAGGGGGACCTTCCTTGTTCTGCCTCATGCAGCAAAACATGATGAGCCTTGGCCTTGTGGCAAAAGCACATGAGGCTTTTACTCTCCCAGCAATTCATGCCAGCAAAGAGAATGTTGGACTCAAGTTGGTGACCAGCAATAGCAAACTGGTGCCAACTCCACTAAATCCCCCTGAATCCAGGGAGGCGGAGGTACAATACAGACGTAGAGGAATAGATTTTCTCCGAGCCGTGTTTGATGATCAAGGATTCCAGTAAGCATTTGGAGTTTCTTCCAGCAGGAGAGGAGGGGTCGCAATTGGATGAGGTGAGCCATAGGTTTTGCAAAACACTATAGAAATTCTATGGCGTCCTTTATTTCCAGGACATTTACAAATAAAATGGGAAAATGACATCCAAAACAAGAACAACCATCAAAAGCAGCCTTTTTATTTTTATTTTAAAAAAGAAGCACACCTCTTTCTCTCTCTGGGCAGCTTCAGACATCCGCTTGAAAGGTTGATAAGTGAAGTGTGATGAATTTGGGGAAAGGGGTGGACAGTGATAGGCACAGGTCTCTTGTAGCAAAGAAAGTGTTTTGTTCGCACAAAGAACATTCATTTTCGCAGAAGCTGAGATACACACGCCTCTTCCCTGCATCCCTGTCTGGACAGGACAATGAAAGAAGCGCAAGCCATGGTGACGGGGTCAAAAACTTGGATTATTTCTGCAGCCCAGTCGCTGCCGGGCAGAGTCCCTGTCTCCGAGAGCATCCGAGAGCCAACCAATCAGCCTGAAAGGGCAGCTTTTTAGCCTCTGAACGCTCAGTTGCAAGGTGTGCTTCAGTTTCAAGGGAACGGCGTGTGCAACTTCTGTTGCGTACAACGCAACTTCATGGAAAACCAAAAGAAGATACTGGAGCGCTGCAAGTCATTTGCCTGTGTGCGTGCACAGAAAACAGTAGGTACGGCTGAAAGCCGACGCATGAAGATCTGCAACGCACCTGCAATTATTATAATTGTACGGTTGTAGAATTGTTGTAAAATCTTTAGAAGGTTGCGTAATCTTATAACTGTGACTGTCAGGAAGGGATCCAGCGCATCTGAATTTGCCACTATACTTTTGGATTCCCCTCCCCTCTTTTCTCCTCTCTTGCTGGGTGGTCGAGCCCTGATGTCAACAGAGGTCCCCAGGTCCTGGGCTTTGTTGGCTGACACCAACTGCTGTAATGTCAGGAACAGAAGTTTGCTGGCCCGGGTGGGCTGAATCCTTAGAAGTCTTTTTGACGTCTTTCGAATCTGGAACCTGAGGTCCCCGAGCAACCCACATGAAATTAAAAACCCCTCAGCTGTGTCACTGTGCCACAGAATATCCAATGACACCCGGACTGCAAAGATCAGACCAGTGGTCTCGGGGATACGGAAAGCCGTGCTTATGTATGAACTGGAGTCCGTATTACATTCAGTTCAGCTCCTGGGCTGATGTCAAACAAGCCGTTTATTGCTTGCTAATATTAGCACTAGAAATAGAATGTCATTTAGGCTTTAAGGGGGGCAGGGGGAGGCAAGAATAGCCCTGATATTAATGTCTGAAGCACTTGGGGAATGTAGCTATGATGAGATTAAACCACATGACCCAAAACATATAACATTTGCCATTCAAAGCTCAGTGAAGGAGAATAAGAAAAACCCAGGATATAAAAATCAGAAGACAAGACACAAAATAAATTTAACTTTATCTGTCAGACAAGCTCCCCCCCTGGGGGGCTTTCAAGATTATTTAGCAACAGTAACGGGAACAGAGAATTAAAATTCACAGCTCCAGTGTTCCCAAGCTAAAATGTCATTAAAAGGGAGGGGAGTTGCAATCATATATCCACGTGATTGCACAGAAATTGAGAGGATGCAAGCACATACACTGTAGGCAAGGCTTAGTCATATAGCTGCAACAAGCCTATATGCACAAAAGCTACTATTGACCCACAACTCAAGGAAGAAACCCCAACTTTCTAAAATGACATAAAAGACGCATGTGTTACTTTCCTGGCACAGTAGGCACAGGTTGCCACCTTTTTATAATTGGCAGAGCTCCTGTGCCTTTAGCAGTTGTGGGACTGCTAGAAGTTCAGCCTGGCCTGGCTGCTCCTGGGATGGAGGCGACCAGGTTTTACAAAAGTGTTATTGGTTTGGAAATTTTACCTGCTGTTCTTCAGGTATTTTTTGAAATTTATTTAAAATGCAGTAAGGTAAACAGTCAGCGGAGTATTAAGTGTGCCAGCAAAAAATAAAATTAAATTAAACGTGATAGATCTAAAACAAGGGCTAGGGCAAATTAAAAGTTCTTCCTAGAGACACAAAAAACACTCTGTGAGGTGAGTGGGGCTGAGAGACTTCAGAGAAGTGTGACTAGCCCAAGGTCACCCAGCAGCTGCATGTGGAGGAGCGGAGACGCGAACCCAGTTCCCCAGATTACGGTCTACCGCTCTTAACCACTACACCACACATGTGGAGAATGGAGGGGCCAGGAATCCTGTTGCACAAGTGGAAATACTTGTGATGATGGGACATTTTAGTAGAAAACCACTCACTCATCTGCAGGTAGGGCTGGAAGAGACCGTGGCCTGACAACCGCATAGAGCTGCTGCCAGTCAGTAACCAGATGAAATCCCCCCCAAAAATATCAATCTTTCTCTGTCCTGGTCACCGCTCGCATGCAGCCCTTGGGAGGCTGCCCAGAAGACAATGCGGCCCCCGGCCCCCCACCCTTGGTGTTACAACCTTGTGTCTCGCAGGTAAACATAAAGCAGTCTCAGCACTTATCTGAAAGTTCTGCAAAGGAACAAGCACGCTGGACGGTTGTGTTGCGGGAATGGCTTTGGGGTTTTGTATTTTTGACAGCATGTTTGTTCTCAGGTGGACTTTCTGTAGTACAGAAGGAACTACAGAAAGGCAGGTAGGGAAACTGTGGTGTTCAAGATTCTCTTGGGACTACAAGTTCCCCGCGCCTACAGTCCGGCTGAGCAACTCCTGCTTTTATCGCCGCTGCGGTTTTGGGGAGGCACCAGTTTTGCTGCGTCTTGTTTTGCGGTGTGTGCTCTTCTATAGGGATGTGAGCGTATTTGTGAAGTTGGCATGAAATGCAGTAAACAAATACAGTCATACTTCGGGTTACGGCCACTTCAGGCTGCGCGTTTTTGGTTACTTCCTGGTTTCGGTGCTCGCGCATAAGCTCTAAATCGTGCTTTGCGCATGCGCAGAAGCGTCAAATCGCGACCCGCGGCGCTACGGGTTGCAAATGCTGCGGGTTGCAAATGTGCCTCCCGCACGGATCACGTTCGCAACCCGAGCGTCCACTGTAAAAGTAAAACAAGGAAATGGGCATGGTGCCATAATTAACCTTTTTAAAAACACGTATGTTTGTGCGTGTGTGCATTCCTAATTCTATTCCTTGGGGACCCGGCACCACAATTCTACGCAAAGTATGCTGCTGCTGAGATTTCATGTTCTTGCTACTCGGTTATCTCTTGATGTTCTATGATGAGTCGATAAAACACTGCAGAACAAAAAGCGTAAGAGAACCTGCTAGAGGCTGATGTCCAATCAGCGGGAGCTGGCAGGAAGCATCTCCAGATTCCTCCTCCCATCGGCAGAATTCAGTCACTAAAGGCTCTTTGCTGTCTTAGGATGCAAGTCCTGAATCAAGGAGGCTCCGCTAGACTAGAGTGTGACTCTGCCTAGACTGCTGCTCACTCGAGGCTTATCTAAGAGCAAGCCCACGTCGGGCTTTTCATCTGCCGCCCTGATAACACGCAGGAGAAACAGGAACCCCCGAAGAGAATAGGGAGAAAGAGCAAAAGGCAACGGAGTAGACAAAAGGCATATTTATTTTCCAAGTCGTTTCAGACCCTACTGAAGTCCCTCGCCGTGTACATGTGCTGCTAAGGAAAGAAGAGGAAGCGCATCTCATTGTCAAAACTTTATTTCCCTGAATTTCCCTGAACAGTTCCTCCCACTGCTTGCTGCTCCTACTTTGCACAACCTGACAACATGCCTAATTTTTGCAAATAACGCAGTGGAACCTCGATTGTCAAACATAATCCATTCCAGAAGACCGAAACGTTCGACAACCGAGCCACAAAGGGCTGTCGGCAATTGCAATGGTGAAAATTGAAAAGCACGCAGCGGAAGCCGTTCGACTTTGGAGGCACGTTCAAAAACGGAATCAATTACTTCTGGATTTTTGGCATTCAGCTTCCAAAACCATCGGCTTCCAAGACACTCGAAAACCAAGGTTCCATTGTATTACAAAATTTTGCACCACACAATAACCGTTAGTATTTTTTAACATAACCTTTAATGCCCATCTAGTGCACGTAGCTCAGTGCCATCGCCACATCTTTAGGCTTGCTGAACGGGTACTTATTGCCATCATCAGTGCATTTTTATGTCACGGAACTCAACAGTACTAGTACTGAGTTCTGCCATATTTTTTTCTTCCTGCCAACAGCAGCCATTTTGTGCTGGCACCCACAACACTTGTTATCAAGATCCCAGAAGCAGCACCTCTTTTTTTACCACCCATAACAAAAAAGCACGGATCCATCATCATCGTTTACTTCATAATAGATACCAGACAAACACGATGGACACGGAAGAACATCAAAACCGTTCAACTGGCACATGGCGGAATCACACCTCATTAAATTCGCTTCACATCTCGCAACCTTGTTAAGGCCATCCTTAGTCAACTTGCAGAACACTCTGTCCCAGGATATTTATTTAAAAGATTTTTGGCAAGAGCTTCCAGGCAACTAATAAAAAATTACATTTTAACAATTAAAACAGTGAAACATTGAAATAATTAGAGCATGATTTATTATTGTTGTTTTAAAAAGCAGTAACAGCAGAGAAAGAGCTAGAATAAAAGAAACCCTGCAGTAAATAATAATAATAATAATAATAATAATTTATTTATACCCCGCCCATCTGGCTGCGTTTCCCCAGCCACTCTGGGCGGCTTCCAACCAAATATTAAAAACAATACAGCATCAAATATTAAAAACTTCCCTAAGCAGGGCCACCTTCAGTTGTCTTTTAAAAGTAAAATAGTTGCTTATTGCCTTGACATCTGCTGGGAGGGTGGTTCCACAGGGCAGGTGCCACTACCGAGAAGGCCCTCTGCCTGGTTCCCTGTAACCTCACTTCTCGCAATGAGGGAACCTCCAGAAGGCCCTCGGCGCTGGATCTCAGTGTCCGGGCTGAACGATGGGGGTGGAGACGCTCCTTCAGGTATACAGGACCGAGGCTGTTTAGGGCTTTAAAGGTCAGCACCAACACTTTGAATTGTGCTCGGAAACATATTGGGAGCCAATGAAGGTCTTTCAGGGCCGGTGTTATATGGTCTTGATGGACACTCCCAGTCACCAGTCTAGCTGCCGCATTCTAGATTAATTGCAGTTTCCGAGTCACCTTCAAAGGTAAATGCTGAGGATAATAAAACTACCTTTACCTGGAAAAGAAAAACTAGCAAAGTACACACCAACCATGTGTTTCTGGAAAGAACCTTCTGGAACTAGGGCAGTGAACACACACCCCCCCCAATAAAATACCTCCCTCTCGCCACTGCATGTTATACCTCCAGCACCCAGAGATCAGAGCCTCCAACACAGATATTACAAAGGTCCAGCCAATATAGATACTCTGGGCCAGAGTCTCAGAGAGCTTTTTTATTTATTTATTTTGCTCAACCCTAACCTGAAGTCTACCTAGGAATGAACTGGAACTGGTGAATCAGCATTATTATTATTACTATTATTCATTAAATTTGCTGAAGAGGTGTATTCCAAGCAGCCAGTAGTGTATTCAGAACCGGCAGAAGTTCCTGTCAATAGCCTTTGCATTCAGAAATAGCAAGCTTCTAGGCACGTTTTCCCAGAGCGCTCCCACATGCAAGGTTTTGCAGTAAGGAAGTCTGGAGACGGACAAGCGTAACTGGGGGCACTGGGGCCATGGCTGGCGCAACAGCCGAATTGCTGGCGAAAGGTGTGCCCCGTGCCTCAGGTGTCCGTTGGGCATCCAAAAAGGAACACTGCGTAGCTGGAACGGCCAGGAGTGTCTGTGTTGTCTACCAGGCATGCTCTCGCCACCAAAACGGAAAGTTAAAACAATCAAACTTGGGTACAGACGTTCTGGGACGCATTGCAGAAAAGGGGAATTGTTTACAGGGCCCCGTTTCCTGCTTGGGACATTACTGGATGACTACAGCAATTGCCGGCAAACTTCTCAGTTTATTGCCCACCCGTGACCATCTGGGCCCCAGAACCTTGTGATTTTGCATGGGATCGAGAAAACCAAAGCGACAGGCTAATGTGAGGATGTGTGTGCCTGTACATTGCTGCATAACAGAAGGTTTCGCTTTTGTGTGAAGAAAAAGCAGTGGCAGCGGGGGGAGAGACTGCCATTGTACTCGTGTCCTCCTTGGGGGGCTTCCCAGAGGCATCTGGTTGGCCACCGTGAGAAGAGGAAGCCGGATGAGATGGACCTTTGGCCTGATCCAGCCAAACCCCTCTTATGTTCTTAGCCAGAGAAGCAATGCAGCCAGGAGGCATCCTCTGTCCGTAGGCGAGCAGAGACATAGCAGCTGCTGGAAGAATTTCTCCAAACTGCCCCTCAAATGACCTCCACTGTAGATTTCCAGAGGATGAGGTAATGACTGTAACTACCTCTTTCAGTTCAGTCTTAAGGCATCTCGTGTGTGTGTGTGTGTGTGTGTGTGTGTGTGTCTGTATGAGAATGAGACAAATGGCATCAGACAACTTTTCAAATATAGTTGACGTCCGCCACAGTGTAAGCTAACCTTGCTGTGGCCGTTCACAGCGCAGTTCCACAAATGAGAAAATATTATGATGTAAGCTGTATTTTATCTATCTACCTATCATCTATCTATCTATCTATCTATCTATCTATCTATCTATCTATCTATCCATCCATCCATTTATCTATCTATCCATTCATCTATCTATCTATCTATCTATCTATCTATCTATCTATCTGGAGGGTATGTGTCTATGTGTCAGGGAGCCAGCCGATAATAAATCACAGAGTACAGGACATTAAATCTTTATTAGCAGAAACCAGGCCAGCTCATGGGGAGCTTCTTGGTAAGGTCTTGCCCCTATGAGGCAGTCGTGGAGGCTGAAGGTCCTTACCCTTCTTGCAGCTACTTAAGTCTCCTCCTCTCCCAACCGAGTCCTTCTCAAGCAATCTGAGACTGTGCCTGAATGTCTGCCTTTGCTCCTCCCGCTTCACGCCTCACCTGTTCCTGGGAGACTAATGGAGAGTTTGTCGCAGCTGGAGAGGAAGACGCCTTGGCTTCTTCACCAGCCTGACTCAACTCTGCCTGTTGGCCTCTCCCTCCTCTCCTGTTCCAGCTTCTGATTCTGGACTTCTCTCTGCCGCAGCCTCTTCCTGCTCACTAAACCATGTTGCCTCTTCAACTGCAGCCGTAAGTGAGGGTGTGAGGCTGGGCAGGTTTTCAGTTTAA
The DNA here is from genome assembly GCA_034642065.1 of Darevskia nairensis. Lineage (NCBI taxonomy): Eukaryota > Metazoa > Chordata > Lepidosauria > Squamata > Lacertidae > Darevskia > Darevskia nairensis. The sequence goes on from JAWWNI010000329.1 coordinate 5,603,611, forward strand.
CCCCAATGTGCCACATTCTTGGGCCTTTCCTCGTCAATGGAGCGATGGGGAAGCCTGGAACGGAGCACTGGGCAATTCATCCCCAACTCCTGTTGCCTCAAAAGTCTTTGGTGGTGAGGGAGGCTTTCCTTTCACTCCACCAGCAGCAGCCATTTTTTGAAGTGCAGCACACACCCCATACAAGGCAATGGAGAATATATCCAAAAAAAGGTTGGGGACCTACAACTGTCGGACCTACATTTTGGGAGCCCTGAAGCTTGAACTGTCATGGCGGCCCCTTCGCAACCAGCAACAAGGTCTGGGTCTCTTACTTTCTTCAACATGTTTGTTCCACGACAGATCACCACATTTAAAAAATAAATAAATTAGCTACTATATCTCAGATTTTTATTAAAATTGCTGTACAGGATTCTCTCACGCGTCAAAGTCACTGGTGTGAATTAAAATTTCCCGTGCCTTATAGTTTTTTGTTGGTAGAGCATGAGACTCTTAAATCTCATGGTCATGGGTTCGAGCCCCATGTGGGGCAAAATATTCCTGCATTGCAAGAGGTTGGACTTGATGATCCTTGTGGCACCTTCCAAATATGCTATGATTCCAAGGGTGTGTGTGTGAAAATTAGGTAAAATTAGACAAATGTTATATACATGCATGGTGCATTTTTTTAAAGTTCTTTTTAAAAACAGTGTGTACTTAAGTCACATTTGGGGCCCTTCTGTGATTAGGGGACCTGGAGCTTAAGCTGCAATATTGAGTTATTGTTTGAATTTTTATTTTATATCTTGAGATCTTTTCTTTGAACTGCCCTGAGACCTCTGAGTATATAAAGGGTGGTATATAAATTCAATCAATCAATCAATCAATCAATCAATCGATGTTGTTTCATAGCAGATGTGCTCCTGGGAACTACACCCAACAGCCACTAAAATAGCATCCTAGACTACCAGCCACATTATCTTGCACTTTTATGCTGTCAACCGCCCCGAGCTCTACGGATGAAGGGCAGTACGCAAATTTAATAAAATAATAATCTCCTCCTACATGCCTGTGGGGCTTCTGTGACCCCAATAGTGTGAGGTGCCTCTGCAGAAAGGGAGAAGGGAATGTCAATATCACAAAAACCTACAGCCTTGCTGTCCTCAATTCACATGGCCCCTGGCCGTTCTAAAATTATTTCACCCAACAACAACAAAGAAGGGTACGATGTGAAACTGATGTTATTGAGAAAGCAATTTCCCTTTCCAAGGCCGTAAATCAGTTACAGGTACAGGCCCCATTAGCTAAAGTGGTGCTTCAGGTTAAGAACGTTTTCAGGTTAAGAACGGACCTCCGGAACGAACCAGAGGTACATTTAAAACCCTCTGTAGATACAAAGAACACCCCCCCCCCTTATCTACTGCTAAAAGAATCAGAATGCAACTGTGCTCGGTGACAGTAATAGAGCCTTTATTTTAAAAGTGATGTAATCCTATTCACTTAATGGTTCCTTTCAGGTAGCTGGGAGATGACAAAGATAACAGAAATATGATTGGGCAGAGATGAAGCAGGTCACGGGACTGTGGAGGAACTCTTGCATCCTGACTTCGCCTGCTGCTTCTCATAAAATAACAGAGGGTCAGATTTTCTGTGGGGATGGAGGACGGGGGATAAAGAGGGCAGAACTAAATAAGTTTCCAAAAAGCCCTCGTGGTTGAAATGAAAGCTAGAAAACTGAGTACTTTCCCCTGCACTATGCAATCTTCAGGAGAGCAGCCCTGATGCATGAAGACAAAAAATAAATAAATGCCTATCTCATCCATCATCCTCAGCAAAACACCAGATTTTGGGTTTATATTTATTTACATTTGTATCCCACTTTCTTCTGTCCTGGGGGGGGGGGTCAAGGCAGCGTACATTTATTTATTAAAGTATACCTATGCTTTTGAATTATGGTGCTGGAGGAGACTCTTGAGAGTCCCATGGACTGCAAGAAGATAAAACCTATCCATTATTAAGAAAACTAGCCCTGAGTGCTCACTGGAAGGACAGATCCTGAAGCTGAGGCTCCAATACGTTGGCCACCAAATGAGAAGAGAAGACTCCCTGGAAAAGGCCCTGATGTTGGGAAAGATGGAGGGCACAAGGAGAAGGGGACAACAGAGGACGAGATGGTTGGACAGTGTTCTCGAAGCTACTAACATGAGTTTGGCCAAACTGCGAGAGGCAGTGAAGGATAGGCGTGCCTGGCGTGCTCTGGTCCATGGGGTCACGAAGAGTCGGACACGACTAAATGACTAAACAACAATAGGTCCATACACAACACAAAACACTGTTGCTGTATGTGGGTTTTATCATTTGTTTTTTTATGTTATATTTTGGAAATGTACTTCCAGGTTTTTTATCCTTTACATTTTTGGGGGGCCCCCAAGAGAGTGGGGCCCTAAGCTATAGCTTGTTTAGCTTATACGTAAACCCGGCACTGGTCATCAACACTGTTTCCCAGTCCTATCTAGAGAGGGAACCTTTTTGGTACAAAGGTATGAGTTGTTGTTGTTTTTCCCCTCTCTCTCTTTTCAATCTACACTTTCACTTTCCAACACATTCATATCCATTAGTCACTTCAGAACATTAAGAAAACAATGGATAAGAAAGAGTGAATCCTAATGGCGACTGCACGCTATTTAGAAAATGGCAAAATTGTGGTTAAAGCGCGGCTAAAATAAAATAAATTGTGGCTAGTTCAATCCATAGATAAGAACGTCGGGCTATATAGCTTTTAAAATTGCTCCACAATCAATAATAGGTTATCTCCAGTTAAAGATCTAGTTCGTATTTCTATTCCGTAACGTGCCGTGTCCTTTTTGTGATAGCTCTTAAAAGGTCAGACTCCAGACTTGCACGCTAAAAACTTCCAGTGAGTACAAAATGGAGACGCTTAAAAAGTCATCTGCAGAAATTGGTACCTCTTCAAGGAAATGAACACACCTTTGGCCTAATACGACATTACACAAATGTACTTCTTTTCAAATAAAATAATCACCAGGGCCATTCTCTGAAATTTCACAAAAAGGATGCGGCAGCAATGTAGCCCTGGGCATTACGCACCTGCAACACAAACCACATGATGATGCTGTTTGCCAATGCTTGTTTTTAAGAGAGCTGATGGAGAAACCATAACTACCCAATTCCTAGTTTTTGCATTGAAACTGCCCGTGAGCTTGAATACCAACTAATTGCCATGTTGTGCCAAGAAGCAGCTATTTTCCCACCCATGGTGGCTGGTGCTAGACCAGGCTTCCTCAAACTCTGCCCTCCAGATGTTTTTGGCCTACAACTCCCATGATCCCTAGCTAGCAGGACCAGTGGTCAGGGATGATGGGAATTGTAGTCTCAAAACATCTGGAGGGCAGAGTTTGAGGAGGCCTGTCAGCTAGACCATTGGGACCAGCAGAGCAGAAGGCAAGGAGGCCAATGGTAGGTAGAGGCAGAGCCGACAAAATCTGGCTTTGTCCCTTACCCTCCTCTCTGCTGAGATCTACAAGGACAACGCTGAAACTAGAAGAGAACAGAGAGGACAGCTAGCTCCACTGATTCCTTCTTGGCAGCTCTCACTTCTGACCTGGAGGACATTTCAAAATGGTTTCTCCAAGAAGCAGAAGAAAATTGCCTATGCCAGGCATGTCCAAAGTCCACTTCGGGGGCCTAACATGGTATAAAAAACTGGTTAAAAAAAACTCAACAATTTCGATCCTAAAAAAAGCTCAACAACTTTGGTCGGCCCTTACGCATGTTCAGATAATCAAATCTGGCCCTCTTTGAAAAAAGTATGGGCACCCCTGGCCTATGCAGATAGCGAAAATTCCTTTTTTCTCCCCTCCTTGTGGAGATACATATTTTGAACTCCTTTGGAACTTCCTGCCCAGTGAGCAAAGACTGCTTCTTTTTCCTGCTACTTTGTTCCTAAGCATATATTCCAGGGTAGGCAAGGTAGAAGAAGAGTTTGGATTTGATATCCCGCTTTATCACTACCCGAAGGAGTCTCAACGGGGCTAACAGTCTCCTTTCCCTTCCTCCCCCACAACAAACACTCTGTGAGGTGAGTGGGGCTGAGAGACTTCAAAGAAGTGGGACTAGCCCAAGGTCACCCAGCAGCTGCATGTGGAGGAGCGGAGACGCGAACCCGGTTCCCCAGATTACGAGTCTACCGCTCTTAACCACTACACCACACTGGCTAGACAGACAGGTAGACAGACGTATGCCCTTCAGATCTTGGAACCCAATTGCGGACAACAGGCTTTGGTTTCTAGAATCACCCAGGTGTGTTGTTATCTTGAGCCAGTGGGTGGGAGGGAGAGAAGCTGCTTTTAGACAAGATGCAGGGAATCTATTACAAGATTTATTTTTATTTTACTTAAGGGCGAGGGCTCTAGTTTAGATGAGAAAACTTGCTTTGTGAACCCCCACATTTCTGGTGCAAAGCCAGCCTTAATTCCTTTGCGCAGGGCATGTGCACTTGATTCCTTTTAAAAATATTTTTAAAAACCCGATTCTCTTCTAAACTGTTACACTGTGCAGGATTAAACTTTCTCACATCTATTCCTTGCTCAGAGTTTTGTTTTGCTTACCCTACTGATAAAACATTTCTTCGGAAGCGGGGGAGAGGTTATAAGAGAAATTGAGGAAACCCTACATGGCTTGTTTGCGAGTTGGGATGGTAGAAAATGATAACTGCAGGTGTTGTGAGCTTAATGTTTTTTAGGACAGTGTTCTTCCACCTTGGGTCTCCAGATGTTGTTAGACTACAGCTACCCTTATTCCTGGCCATATATTAAGCTAGCTGAGGAAGGTGGTAGCTGTAAAAGGTAAAGGTAAAGGTAAAGGGACCCCTGACCATTAGGTCCAATCGTGACCGACTCTGGGGTTGCGGAGCTCATCTCGCTTTATTAGCCGAGAGAGCCGGCGTACAGCTTCCGGGTCATGTGGCCAGCATGACAAAGCCGCTTATGGTGAACCAGAGCAGCGCACCGAAACGCCGTTTACCTTCCCGCCGGAGCGGTTCCTATTTATCTACTTGAACTTTGACGTGCTTTCGAACTGCTAGGTTGGCAGGAGCAGGGACCGAGCAATGGGAGCTCACCCCGTCGCAGGGATTCGAACCGCCGACCTTCTGATCAGCAAGCCCTAGGCTCTGTGGTTTAACCCACAGCGCCACCTGGGTCCCTTATTCCTGGCCATATATTAAGCTAGCTGAGAATGGTGGTAGCTGTAGCCCAGCTTAATCTGAGGACACAAGGTGGAATAACAGTTTTAGAGGAAACACCAGGAGTGCAAATCAAGGAGGTTAGCCCTCTAAGCCTCCTAATTCGCATTATAAACCAACCCTTTCCACTGCCCCCATGAATTCAGCCAGAAGGTCAGCACAGCCAAACATCCAAAAATACTGCTGAATTCTGGATCCCAAAACCCCAAACCTTGGAGGGCCAAACAGACCAGTTCTGTTGTCATATTCCCAGTCCCTGAGCATTCCCTGTTCCCCTCAAACCCCTAGCTTCATAGAAGATTTGTTGGTTAAAGCTCGCTGTGAGGTCCAAACCAGGAAAAAATAGCATGAGTGCTAAACCAGCATCACAAACCATAGTGTGATCCACCTTTTTTACAAAGACAGGTGTGGGAAAGTAGTCAAGTTTGCCTTTCGGAGTGGCACCATTTCAGAAGACAGAAGGGTGACCTGCATGATGGGAACTCCGTAGATATTTAGGGCTGGAGCATGTAAACATTCATTCGGAAATGTCACTAGTGCCAGGAAGGACTTTACCACTTGTCTTCCCTGAACATAACAGGTTGGCTCTAAGTGCCAAGCACAGATGCTCCTCGTGGTGGAAGCTTCACACTGATGACTTTTCACAGCATATAATTTCATGGAGCAACACCGCTGTGCGCTGCAACAAACATGATGATTAGGAATTTATTTTTAAATGAAAACTAGAATCCCCAGGTGTTTAACAAAAGCCAATAGGCCTCTCAAGAAGTTGCAGTGTGTGCTTGCTAATGAAACACAGCTCACCCTTACTCTGAAAAGCCATCAATTTTCTTGTGCATCATCGGAAGCAGGGAGACATAAAACCTTACTTAGAAACCAAAATACTTGCTTGCCTATCCTGCGAAGTCATTCCAGTAATTCCAGCACAAGCGCCTGTTTACAATAGGATTCCTCATCTCAGAGAAGCGCCCCCACGTTAAAAGTTTTAAGTTAATGGTTTAATTGTTGCTTTATTAACCTCCATAATTATTTTTAATTAGCCGGTGTAAAAAGTGAACTAATCTGAAAATCTCTACTTCCAAAGCCACAGATGCCTGGTGTAGAAACCATCTCCAAAACAGCATCCTGTATAAAGTGAATATAAGTGCCTCTCTGCTAGACTTTCACCACAGATTTAGAACAATTCTGGACCTTCCCAGTGTTAGAAATTCAGATATATAACCTAGGTCTCAAATGGCTCTTTAAACCAAGGTTGCAGTCACCAAAATGGAATACCTAGTTGTCATTTTTGGGCAAGATGGCTCTAAAAGTGTTGTTTTTCAAATGATGGACTGACTGTGATTATGAGTTAAACATCTGGCTAGTTCAGATGACAACCTTGAGCTAGGCCAGTGATGGCTAACCTTGACACTCCAGATGTTTTGGAACTACAACTCCCATCATCCCTAGCTAACAGGATCAGTGGTCAGGGATGATGGGAGTTGGGACGTGATCAAGACTGTGGAGCAAAGGATGCTAGAAAGAGGAAAAAAAGACAGGCCTATCAACCAGCTGTAGCCCATCTTTCTAGACATATTAACTATAAAGCCTTAAATGGCTCAGGACCGCTTCTCCCTATGTGAAGCAAACTGCACTCTGCGATCATCATCGGAAGCCCTTCTTTGTGTGCCTCCTCCTCGAGAGGTCTGGAGGGTGGCAACACGAGGACGGGGCCTTTTCCACAGTGGCTCCCTGTTTGTGGAATGCTCTCCCCAGGAAGGCTCGCCTGGCGCCTTCATTACACAGCTTTAGACAGCAGGTGAAAATGTTCCTTTTCAATCCGGCTTTTGGCTAATTGACATCCGGTGCCCTGAGAGCCAGTGTGGTGTAGTGGTTAAGAGCGGTGGACTCGTAATCTGGGGAACCGGGTTCGCGTCTCCGCTCCTCCACATGCAGCTGCTGGGTGACCTTGGGCTAGTCACACTTCTCTGAAGTCTCTCAGCCCCACTCACCTCACAGAGTGTTTGTTGTGGGGGGAGGAAGGGAAAGGAGAATGTTAGCCGCTTTGAGACTCCGTCAGATAGTGATAAAGCGGAATATCAAATCCAAACTCTTCTTCTTCTTCTTCTCCTCCTCCTCCTCCTCCTCCTTCTCCTCCTCCTCTTCTTAAAGGTGTTGTGGGAGAGGAGATTATTAGTTGGTTGTTCTTATTTTTACTATGGATTTTGTGGTTTTTATATTGTACCGGTACTATTATGTTCCGAACCTCCCTGAGATCTACAGATGAAGGGAACATCATCATCATCATCATCATCATAATCAGTCTCCAGGGGGGAACAACAACAACAACAACAACAACAACAACAACAACATTGATCTCCAGGGCCCAGGTACAGAGAATCAGCAGCTAACAAGAACAACAACAACAACAACAACAACAACAACAACAACATTGATCTCCAGGGCCCAGGTACAGAGAATCAGCAGCTAACAAGAGCAAGATGTCTAGCAGGACATACAGAACCAATCCTGAACTAGTACCAAAACCTATCCATCAGAAAACCCTCAAACCAGACAATGTATCGTGACCTCTAAAGAGAGTGCTCATTACCTCCGGCTCCGCATACTTCCCAGAAAAAGCAGCACACTGAGTGAATATTGCACAGCACTGTGTTGGATACAAACCTGAGTAAGCATCCCATCAGGATTCCTTCTCCCACCCCTCCCTGTACCTAAAAATCTGTTCTAGAGGTTCCTCCCACAGAGGGCACTTGGTTTAAGGAAGGTAATGAAAACTGCCTATATGCTATGAAAAAAATAACTCTCAGAAAGCCATGCCCTGTGACAAGTTACTCACCTTAAGTGCTGTGTCTCAGGCAGTGTTAGAAATTAGCCAGGCGCATTTTGCACCTGGCCATTGACCACTTGCAACCAAATGAAGATGCCTGGGTGCCGCGAGCAACACACCCTGTACAATTTTATTCGTTATATTATATCTGCATAATCAGAATGTATTTCAGGAACCAAATACAACTTTAGAGCCATCTGCCCCCAAAATGGCAACTAGACATTCTGTTTTGGCGACTGTAAACCTGGTTTAAGGAGTCGTTTGGTGCCTAGCTTATATATCTGAGTTTCTAACACTGGTCTCAAGTGCCCAAGAGGTTCAGTCCAGCGTTTTAAAACTTTCTAAGCCATTCCAGCAATAAAGGAAGCCATCACTCAAGCTTGATGCAGAAAAGTCAAGGTGAGCACAGCAGAGATACAAGGCCCATATTTTGTTATCCCACCAGCATTTCTCTCCACTTCATTCTTATTAAAAAAAAAAAATTAAAAAAACTTAACACCACCACTGCTTAATTTGTTCTTTTCTTAGCCATGAAATTCCGATTAAATTCTGTGACCCAGAGTCAAAACAAAATGCCTCTGGGGTTGGCAACAGAGGAAGGCCACAAAGGTTGCAACGAAAGGAACGCAACTGCTACCACGGGTGCAAGGAAAAATGAAAATTGTGCCATTGACACTCCTACATTCGGTAAAGAGTCAGTTCTGACATTGGGAGGCAACGCTTTAGAAGAAACCGAATGGAGACGAATTTGTCCTACTACTTTCTAGACAACCATAAAACCAGAAGTGGCAGTGGAAGCCACACATGTCCTGCCTGACATGGCTACAGGGTAAACTTGAATAGAGAAAATTAGTTTGCATTTATTATTATTATTTTCTGCAAAAGCCCCATCACAGACATGCGAAGGCACAGCAATTACAGATGCGACGCAAAATACTCAAAAAATGTTGGAAGGGAAAATATGTCACAGGGAGCCTTGCAAGTAGAAGCCTACGTGGATATAAATTGCCACTGAATGCACCTCAGGTGTGACAGACTTCCTGGCTCTCACTGCAGTCTCAACAAAAACAGAAGAAAGAAAAAGCCTTAGTTTCAGCTCCACGCTGTTCCAACTCATAAACAGCAACCATCCAAAATCGAAGCGGTGTCCCAGAATTCCTGCGTGCCAGAGCTTTTTTAATTTTACTATTATTATCATCATTATTAATTATGGGGATCTCTGCCTTATCTGGGCCTTGACCCTGAAACAGACAAGTCCTTCCCAGAAGGGGAGGAGGATCCCAAATACTAGCCCTAGCAGAGACAAAAACCCAAGTGGTCACTACAACATCCTCCAAGCGACATTCCAAGAGCATCTCTCCTGAAAACACCACAAAGATGTAGGACACACACACACACACACACACACACAGCCAGCACCCCCCAGAACCTCAGGAGATAAAACGGTTCCATGCTAAAATCCGGAACTGGAAACACAACGCTTGCCTGGCACCCCAAAGTCTCCATTCCATCAGTTTCATTTGGAAGGGAGGGACAACGCCACCCCTTTTCGAGACTGTGGCCTTCATAAGCCGCTCAAAGACAAAAGGGAAAAAAGCTTTTGACATTCCCTGTTGGAAATGTCAAAAAGAACCCAGAAGGATATTTTTTAATTATTCAGTGTTCCATTTTACAGAATTCTCAAGACTAGACTTGGAAAAAGCACACACACAAAAAACAAACTGGAAAACAGATCCATATAATCATCTCCAGAAGACTAAGAAGAAACAAGAGTGCAAAACGAGAGGGTCCTTTAAAAAGATCCGTCTGCCTTAAACACCCCACACACCTAAGTCAGCTGCAGGAGAAGCTTATTCGTCTAAAATGGCCCAGGTGGCACACCCAACAGACAAGGCCACCCACATGCGGACACCAAAAGGGGGCAGCCCCTTCTGCGTCAACAGAGCTGCCACTACAAAACAGTTCTGGAGGGATGAAGAGCAACTCAAGAACGCGGCGCTGGTGCCAAAAGGACAAACATAGTGGCATGCGGGAACAGCTGGGGAAAGCTCTTCGTTTCTAAGAAGGGAGCAGTTATTTTCTTCAGTTAATTACAGCGAAAATTATAGCGTGTGAAAATGCGCAACCACAGCCAGCTCCGAGAGGCTGCTCTGTAATAGCTGTCAGGAAGCGCATTTGAACCTGCAATGTTCTTTTAAGGGAATTCAGCCTTTCCTCTGTGACTCATCACCTAAGTGCACACTCAACCCCAAAGGATTTCCTTTACTCTCGCAGCCCAAACCGCCCTCCGCAGGCACCAGCACAGGTCTCCCCTCTCTGTGCCTGGGCTGCAGTGATAGAAACTGAGATATGAAAGCTAGGAGCAAAATGGCACCTTAAACCTAAATCCTAAACCTAGGATACGGGCGCAGCAGAGGAATGTATAGGCACGCTTTTTTATAACAAGAATACTGTGCTAAAAATGAATGAACTGTAGCTTTCATGTGCGTGTACTCTTCAGATAAGAGTTGGAAATGTTTGTTTGCTGATTTTTTAAAGCTTTGTTATTATTGTTGGCCGCTTTGAGCTCAGCACTGTTGTCAGAAAAGTGGCATATAAACATTAAACCAAATCAAATAATTTTCTAATAGGATTTCTGACGCGGAAGTGAAGATGCAGGAGCACCTCCAAATCACCGAAATGCAAAAGGCGTCCCCCTAACATATGTGGCTCCTGTGCAGTTCAGAATGGATACCAAGGAGAAACAAGATGGCCTGGTATTCAGCAACAGCAGGTCTCTCTGTTGCTCAGTGAGAAACCCCAACTCAGAAGCAGCTAATGGGAGTCAGGAAACATGGCCAAGTCTCCTTTCCACTCATTTCAGGTTTGTTTACTGGCCTTGGGGCTGTTTGCTGAGTACAGCAAATCTCTCGCATTTGTTTTGGCCAAAACTCATTGGAGGGGGTGATCACACTGGAAGAACCACGGTCTATCATCTATGAAGCTGCCAGTTCAATACCTGCTGTGGGCTCAAGTCAGGAGAGTGCAAACCTCCAAACTGAATCTTTGGCATTTCCATCTGAAAATGATTCTGCGGAGAATTCTGCTTCTTGCCTTTGGCACCCCAGGTTTCATGACAACAGGAACACGCTTTTAATACTTGCACGTTTGCAGCATGCCGACTAAGTTTATTTGGAGGGGAGGGAATCATACCTTTTCTGGGGGGGGGGGGAACCAACATAAAACCAGATAAATCAGAAAGCCCCTCAAATGAGCAGAAGAGCCAAGTGCCTAACATATGCTTAAATACCAATTTGTTACCAGTGCATGATCTATGGTTTATTTCCTTTTAGATTAGCAATTAGCCTCCTACTAGCAAAATGTCAACTGCAGATGAAATAGAAGCAGAGAAAAGTTGACTGGTAATAAGACAAGAGCCCCATTTCCAGCACATAACTCTGTGGTTAAATTAAATTGGTTATACATAATAAATATAGACAAATGAATCTCTCTTTTTTAATGAAAATATCTCCTATGTATCAGTGAAATAGAACTATATCTTTGTTGCTAAGATAACAAAATGAATGGCTTCATATTTTTGTTGGGGGAGAGAGAGAAACAAACATTACAGGCAAATTTTATTATAAGCTTCCAGTTGGGGCATTGAAGAAGAGTCAAATATTCACCTAGTTCCGCATGCATTTTTCCACAGTGGACAAACAGACCCTTTGGGGAAGTTTGCAATGGGGGCACGGAGGCAACAGCCCTTCCCCACTCTTCTCCCTCTGCCCCCACCACCAACAGGTACAGTATTCATTTAGCTAACAAGGACACTCCTCCTCCATGAATACCCATTTAGGTAAAGGTAAATGGAACCCACATGGAATCCCAGTAGTAATGTACGGAAGTGAGAGCTGGACCATAAAGAAGGCTGATCGCCGAAGAATTGATGCTTTTGAATTATGGTGCTGGAGGAGACTCTTGAGAGTCCCATGGACTGCAAGAAGATCAAACCTATCCATTCTTAAAGAAATCAGCCCTGAGTGCTCACTAGAAGGACAGATCCTGAAGTTGAGACTCCAGTACTTTGGCCACCTCATGAGAAGAGAAGACTCCCTAGAAAAGACCCTGATGTTGGGAAAGATGGAGGGCACAAGGAGAAGGGGACGACAGAGGACGAGATGGTTGGACAGTGTTCTCGAAGCTACCAACATGAGTTTGGCCAAACTGCGAGAGGCAGTGGAGGATAGGTGTGCCTGGCGTGCCTTGGTCCATGGGGTCACGAAGAGTCGGACACGACTGAACGACTGAACAACAACAAATGGAACCCTTACAATTAGGTCCAGTCGCGGACAATTCTGGGGTTGCGGTGCTCATCTCTCTTTACTGGCCGAGGGAGCCAGCATACAGCTTCCGGGTCATGTGGCCAGAATGACTAAGCCGCTTCTGGCAAACCAGATCAGCGCAGGGAAACGCCGTTTACCTTCCTGCCGGAGCGGTACCTATTTATCTACTTGCACTTTGACGTGCTTTTGAACTGCCAGTGTGGTGCAGTGGTTAAGAGTGGTGGACTCGTAATCTGGTGAACGGGTTCGATTCCCCGCTCCTCCACATGCAGCTGCTGGGTGACCTTGGGCTAGTCACACTTCTCTGAAGTCTCTCAGCCCCACTCACCTCACAGAGTGTTTGTTGTGGGGGAGGAAGGGAAAGGAGAATGTTAGCCGCTTTGAGACTCCTTCAGGTAGTGATAAAGCGGGATATCAAATCCAAACTCTTCTTCTTCTAGGTTGGCAGGAGCTGGGACCAAGCAACGGGAGCTCACCCAGTCGTGGGTATTCGAACCGCCGAGCTTCTGATCGGCAAGCCCTAGGCTCTGTGGTTTAACCCACAGCGCCACCTGCATCCCCCTAATACCCATTTAATGCAAGCCAAACTGCTGTCCGTCACCCCAAACTACCACAGCGAATTCCTTCAAGTGATTATGCCACTCTTGAAGGAATTTTGTCTGCCCTGAATCCCTCTTTGCCAGACAATTTCGTTGGACGTGTTCTCCAAGTTTTCCATTTGTGTTAACACGGGAGGAGGGGGCGTGGCATGCGTGGAGGGGGAGATTGGTGTTCGAAAATATTCAGGGAGCCTCCCTGAATCCGGGAGCTGAATCAGGGTGGGGGGATCAGAATGGTAACAGGGGTCTGAGATGGCACACAATCGCTCACCCCCTTGCAAGTTGTACCACGCAAGACCAAAGGCTCTTCTAAGTCCAGCATGCTGCTCACAGTGGCTAGCCAGATAACTTGTACAACGCCTGGAAGCAGGACCTGACCGCAACACCACTTTCCCCACTCGTGATTCCCAGCAAAATGGGAATACGGAGCCATTTTACCTCCAAGAGTGGTCACTGACAGCTTTGCCCTCCGTGAATCTGCCCAAGCTGCCCAAGCTGGTGGCTGCCATTGCATCTTGTGACAGCAAACTCCACAGTTCAACTGCGGGCTGCGTGAATCTGCAGAGCTGGAAGGGATTGCGAGGGCCGTCTTGTCCACCGCCCTGCAATGCAGGAATCTCAACTAAAGCTTCCTTTTGACTGTCCTGAACCTTCCAAAACACAGCTTCGCTGGATAGGCGTGGAGGCTTCTAGTATTATGAGGAAAGGAGAAAACGCATCTCGGTCCACTCTCTCTAACCCCTGCACAATCTAATATAACTACACCATGTCCCTCCTTACTCGCTATTTCTCTAATCTAAAAATCCCCCCAAATGTTGTGACATTTCCCCTTAGGAGGGTTGCTCAGTCGCCTTGCTTTCATGTTAAATTGGAGGGATTTCATGTTAAGGGCAGCTTGCCTTAAAAAAAAATTTGGCTGTTTTTGGGAAAGGAAATGACAGGTGATGGCTTTTCTCTATAACGATGCATGGCAGCCTTTGTTCATACATTATAAGTTATTGCACACTGCCTTCAGTGTTGAAAGAGGCCCCAATCCAGAGACTTTGTACCGTGCAAATGTACTGGAATGTGATTAAATAAGAGGCTGAAAGGCAGGTGATTGATAAACTAAAATATGTGTTAAGTGGTTGACAGCCCTAGTTTTTGGAGGATGTTGACTCAACTCTTGTTTACACAAGCAGGGAGCGTCTTCAGGGATTCCAGAGCCACATTTTTGTTCCCTGTCCTGAACAACTTTTTGGCCATTCCACACTCTTCTTCTCTCTCTCTCTCTTTTTAAACATAATTTTTATTGATTTTTGCACGAATTTTCCAACATAACAACTCCAAAGCAACATAACAAATCTTTGGCTATCACAGCCTAAGACTTCCTTCAACCCCCTCTAATGGTTTTCTAAACTTCTGATTTTGCATTTTATTACTATGCTTATTGCTATAAATCCAATCTTACATCAGCTAACCATAGTCCTTTTCACAATAATTTATAAAGTCCTCCTTACAAAACCTCTTGTAACCCTACAAGCGATGTTAGGTACCGTATATTCCGGCGTATAAGATGACTGGGCGTATAAGACGACCCCCAACTTTTCCAATTAAAATATAGAGTTTGGGATATACTCGCCGTATAAGAAATATGACCCGGCGTATAAGACGACCCCCGACTTTTGAGAAGATTTTTCTGGGTTAAAAAGTAGTCTTATACGCAGGAATATACAGTAATTAAAATTGTCTTTCAGGTACAACATAAATTTCTTCCAGTCCTTTAGGAAAATCTAGTCCTGCTGGTTTCGAATTTTCCCTGTTAGTCTCAATAGCACGGCATAGTCCATCAATTTCATTTGCCACTCTTCTTTTGTTGGCATTTCCTCTTGCTTCCATCATTGGGCTTACTAATAGTCTTGCTACAGGGGTTGCATATAAAAATAATTTTTTATCATTCTTATGAATTTCTGAACCTACCATACCAAGTAAAATAACTTCTGTTTTTTTGTTTGTTTTTTGGAAATGTGTATTTCAACAATTTTTTAAAATTCATTATATCCACACTCTTCTTCTCTCCACTTTTCATAACAATGGCACAGCAGCTAATGTGGACACTCCTTCCAGCCCTTGATCCAAGAAGGATGAGGTGCTTGTCCCAACATGCAGTGCCTTCAGAGTAGTTCAGATTGCAAGACAAACTCAGACAACAAATTTAAATGACCAAGCTACATGCCTGAAACTCCTTCTTTGGAGAAATAGTAAAGGGTAAAGGGACCTCTGACCATTAGGTCCAGTCGCGGACGACTCTGGGGTTGCGGCGCTCATCTCGCTTTATTGGCCGAGGGAGCCGGCGTACAGCTTCCGGGTCATGTGGCCAGCATTCCCACCGAAGCGGTACCTATTTATCTACTTGCACTTTGACGTGCTTTCGAACTGCTAGGTTGGCTGGAGCAGGGACCGAGCAACGGGAGCTCACCCCGTTGCGGGGATTCGAACCGCCGACCTTCTGATCGGCAAGCCCTAGGCTCTGTGGTTTAACCCACAGCGCCACCCACGCCCCTTTTTGGAGAAATAGTAGATGGTGGCAAATTGACTATAATTCACTTTTTTAAAAAAAATTTAAACAAAAACAAAATCTATGTGCATATAAATACTGAAAAACCTATCTGGCGAGGGGCAATGGGGAATCAATTTTATTTAGATAGCCTGACCATATATATATATTTTTAAAGCCCATAGACAGGACACTGCGTTCCCCCACTTTAAACACAACCCATACCTTTTTCCCGTCTCTGAATTCTGCATATGCCAGAAGTAGTAATTCTCCCGTTCTGATGATCCATCACTTTCAGCTACACCTTCTGTAAACAAGCTCTTTCCTTTCCCGTCCCTCCCGCAACTGTGAATTGCTGCTGCCCCCAACACACCCTGCCTCAGCCATTTGAGTCTTAAATCCGGCTTGATTGCTCATTAGCAAGAAATAATTTCTCAACTGTTGCTTGCGGCCGCGGCCATTGTGAGCATTCGCATGCGGTGCAGGTCGCCGCTCGCAACTCGGGTAGAATTCCAACATTCTCAGAAGCAATTTCTTATGTGAGAGATGACATTGAGCGTTAGGTTCAGTTTGTTATTTCTCTGTTTATGCTATCAGTAATCAGGGGGTTTTGGCACAGAGCTCTGCTCCAGTTCAATCGCTCAGTTGAATTGCTTGAACTTCTGATGAACTGCACCAAAAAAGGGAGGAAAATTAACTAATGCCTCATTTGATCTTGTGACTATTAAAGCTTGTGTTTTCATTCCCTTTTAACCTTTTGGCCATCTATTTTCTTCTTTAATTTGTCTGTTATGTACCTGATACTCCTGAATGTGTCCCTTGTTGTTTGCCATGAAAGGAAACTGCACGGGCAGTTTTTATTTGCTGATTCTTTCATTGCCATATTATTGTTACTATTTTAACGAGTACTCAAAAAGCCTGGTGGTGCACAACCAGTCAAACTTGCGGCTGCTTCGCACGCACACCCCAAAAAGGGGGAGAGGGAGGGAGGGAGGGAGGGACATTCTGCATTTCCACAGAAGGTTGGCCACATCTCGCTTCTAAGAGAAGAGAGCGTTTGTGACAAGGAACACGCTAGGAAGTTGCAACTTACCCCTACAAATATTTCAGAAAAGACATGGGTCAAAAAACTATGGGTAGGATGGAGCCTACCTATAGTTTGCAACCGTGTTCTTCTCTGTATATTGTGCATGCTTGCTCTCTCCAGATATTTTTTTTTAAAAAAAAATACAGTACAGTGGAATCTCGACTTTCGAAGTACTCGACTTACGCATTTTTCGACTTACGAAAGGGAAAAAGCGGCCGCGCGCCTACGAATTTTTCGACTTCCGAAAGGAAATTCGCTTGGATTTTAGATGCGGTTTACTCGACTTACGAAGTTTTAGATGGGGTTTACACGACTTACGAAGGTTTACATAGCGTTTTCTTACGAATTTTTCGACTTACGTTTCCAATGCATTCCTATGGGAATGCCGTTTTTTGACTTATGAAATTTTCAACTTACGAGTGTGCTTTTGGAACGGATTAAATTCGTAAATCGAGGTTCCACTGTATAGTGAATGAGACTGTTAATCTCAGGGTGATGAGTTTGAGCCCCACGTTGGGCAAAGGATATCTGCATTGCAGAGGGGTTGGACTAGAAGATTCTCATGGTCCCTTCAAACTCTACAATTCTACGGATGGATGGATGGATGGGAAAGGATTGCAAGGGAGGGTGCCTGCCCGTCATACACCAGCACGTTTGCCATTGTTTTCATCCAATCAACACATCGGAGCAAAGTCTATTTCAGAGCGTTTATTACAGATGCATGCCTCTAAGCACTATAGCACTTAGGATTCCCCTTCCTCCTGGAATCCCGACAGAGGCAGCCATCGGGTGTCAGCAGCAGGTTCTTCAACTGTCCGCCCCTTACACTGCTGGACCCTCTGAATGGCGGGTGATACCCAACATCTCCCATTCGCTCTTTGGGCTCGCCAAGCCAGGCATCTTGGAGGACTTTTGAAACATGACCAGGAGCCCTGCGGCGAGCGGCGATTCCAGTTTATAGCCGGGGTTATGTGCGATCCTCACTAATGCCAACTTTGCACTAAGGCACACCAAACTCTACAACCTGTATAAATTGTGCAAATTAAGTGTGCAAATTTGCATACGCTTCCCTCACTTTGTGCTAAAGATTTAGTCTGTGAAGCTTTCTATCTCACTTCATACAATCTGGTCTTGTTGGGGATTTTGGGGGGGGGGTGCAAGGGGCAACACACGAAGTTAAAGCCCTATCATCAATCGTAGAATCGTAGAGTTGGAAGGGACCCTGATGATCATCTAGTCCAACCCCCTGCAATGCAGAAATATGCAGCTGTCCCATACAGGGATCGAACCTTGGCATTATCAGCACCACTCTCTAACCAACTGATCCAGGCTGATCAAAAAACAGTGGAGGTATGATTCATGAAATCCGTCCGGCTCTGGAGAATGAAACAGGCATGACTCCCACACATTACCCCAAAGAGCACGGAACGAGTTAAAAGTGACGCCCAAAGCCATTTGGAATCATTTCGACGATTTTTCAGGAAATTGCACTCAAGCATTTAATTGCTTGAGCCTCAAGATTTTTTTCTATCTTTAACATTTGAAAAAGATCAAGCCGAACGAGGAACCGTGGAAGTTGTTTTGCAAGCTCCACATTCTCTTCCGAATGCGTATTTTCAGCTTGTGTTTTCAGCTTGCTCCTTTGCCTATTATGGAGCTACGGTCCCATGTTATTGATCTCGGTCTGCAGCCATTCGATGACTTTTCTTGTACGGTATACAGTTGCATAAATAGAAGTTATGGCTCAATTCTGTTGCATTTCATTGGCTGCTTATCTAGGGATTAGCTTCAGGCAATCATAATCTAAATGATGCTCTCTTCTCCTTTGTGCATTTTGTGAACTTTTAGCCACACCACGGTTGAAACCTCAAAACCCCTTTTTCTTTAAATGAAAGCTGATACTGTACACTATGAAATATTCATTTTACATTCCAGACTAGATTTTTGTGTACCCTAAGAATTGCTAGAGAGAGAGAGAGAGAGAGAGAGAGAGTCCAATCTACACTCCCTGTCAAATGGGCAATACGAATTGACATCTTACGAACAGGAATCCAAATGCTGGAATAAATAATAATAACTGAATAAGAATCCTGCACCAGGATTCTTGAGGGTGCATATTATGCACCGTGTAGCTTCTGCTGTAGGCAAACATAATAAAGTTGCTCCAGTGAGTGGGATCCCAATGTTCTAGCCCCACTGCCTACGGAATTGATTGGTTTCGCCTACCCCTCCTGAACTTTACCATTCAACACTATTATGTTCAGAGCAGCAATAACCACATATGCGTGCTCTGAATTGCTATGCGCTCTGACCTCACTCTCGCAGTCATTCTTCGGTGCACATGACTCATTGCCTTTATGCTCCAGACCTTTCCATTACAAAATATCTGTTGCTGTTTTTCACATGATTCTGCCACCTACATTATGCAAGCTTCATGCTTGAATTTTATGCATAAAGGCACAAAGCTGCTGTTATAATGGAGCCAGTCAAATCAGTCCATTTGCCGCAGAATTCATAGAATCGAAAAGTTGGAAGGGCTCCTAAGGGTCGTCTAATCCAGCCTGCCCCTCCCTTTCTCTAGTGTGGCTGCAAGAAGAGTTTGGAATCACTCGTTCCTGTTTTCCGTCACAGCCATTCCTTCTTGCAGGAATCCTAAAACCATGATTCATCTTAACCATGGTTTAGTGAAACAACTCAGCTTCATAAACTGTTGGAAGCTGGCTCGTTTCAGTAAACCATGGCTAAGACTAACCACAGTTTGTGTGGGTTCAGGGGCACTTAATTGTGTGGAATTAATTTTCATGGCCTTGGAGGAGACTGTGGGGTGAGGATGATGCTCAACTATCATTTAGCAATATGTCCAAACCATCTTCAGTATAAAGGTCTGGAAATTCAGAACTCATAAGCGAGGGAGGAATTTCTTAATCACCTTAGCTTGGTTTCCTTAGTTGTGTTTCAAAACCACAAAGGAAACATAATTTTACCAGTGGCAATGGTAAACAAGGGGCAAGGCTGCTATGAGGCTTGTAGCAACCGCTAAAGGACAGCAGCCTCACAACGGCTCCTCTTCTGACCCTGGTAGCACCTAGTGGTGCAAACTCAACATGCAATGTTGCATCGCCGCTGTGCTTCAGCCAATAAAGTGGAACAAGGGCGGGGGAAACTCATAAGGCAACGACACCACATTTTCACACGGAATCACAGAATTGTAGAGCTGATAGGGGCCATGAGGATCATCTGCTTCAACCCCCTGCAGTGCAGGAATCTTATACCCTACAAGGGGTTCGAACCCACGACCCTGAGAATAAGAGTCTCATGCTCTACCAACTGAGATTGTTGGAAGGGAAAGGAAGAGGCATAGGAGATGCAAGGCTGATGTTTTTGGGTAAAAACTATGCCTCTAAATATCACACAATGCTTTATGCACATTACTGCCAAAACCAGCCAGAAGGTTTTGTGTCTAAACAGAGGCATTTGGTCGGCAGAATACTGGGCTGCCATTCTTCCATTTGATCCAGCACTGCTATCGTTGGGTCATCATCTTTTACTTCTTTCTTTTCTCAGCAGCTTGTACGCATAAAGCTTTAGTGGTATTTAAAATACTAAAACTGCAAACAGAGAAATGTTGGGGGATTTTATGGGGATTCCCCATCTGCTCATGGGGGAACAGCAAACCGCAAACACACCGCTGTACTGGAATATTGCATCCATGATAGATTTTTGCAAGATGTGAGGAGGCGAAAAGGAACAACTCTGCAGTACGCATGGATGGCTTATGTGGGCTAAAGCCTTGCAACCAAGTCACCTCCATATTTACTGGTGGCAGACCTTTCTCTGGATTCAGCCTAGGAACTCAAGAGAAGGGCTCAGCTGCTGGGCAAAGCAGGCATCAACGGACAGGACATTTGCAGCAATGGCCATTTACAGCCTAACCTACGTCTCAAGAGGTGTTGCACAGACAAAAATCCACAGTGCGAACACTGCCCTAAGCCCAAGGGAGTCGTGGGATAAAAGGGGCTGACAAATATTGCTACCATTATTACTACCGTCACCCAGAGGTCATTAAGCAAGCAGGCGAATGGCACGAAAGGTTAGGAAGGCTGTCTTCTGTTGACGCAACACAAAACAGCATTCTCATAGCACTATATACAAAATACAACCATAGGCGCATTTGCCAGTCTTGCAAAATTAAAAACACCGCAAGAACAAAGAACTTCCCTGCATGCCTCCTTATTAGTCCCCATTTAACAGTTAACGTCTACAGTGCTCTCCCCTCTTCCCGCACCCCCAAAACAGGCTGGGTATTGCCAACACATGCCTAATGCCAATATCCGCGGTGAGACTGAGCGGAGGAATGGACCCCTCTGGGCTCTGCGTCGATAGCGATGGAAGCAGCAAAAACGGACCACTAAAAGCAATGATAGATTTCTGATGGGCCAATCCGGGGAAGGGAAGTGGGTACTTAAAGACAAGAGGCCAATGCAGGGCTCTTTAGGAGCCAGAGGCGGTTTTACAAGGCCCCCGGCCCCCGTTTCTGGCACTTGCTCGGTAAACAGGAGCTTAAGTTGGAGTT
Organism: Darevskia nairensis; assembly: GCA_034642065.1. Taxonomy (NCBI): domain Eukaryota; kingdom Metazoa; phylum Chordata; class Lepidosauria; order Squamata; family Lacertidae; genus Darevskia; species Darevskia nairensis. The sequence goes on from JAWWNI010000329.1 coordinate 5,624,797, forward strand.
TATGCTCCATAAGGAAGGATACGTGGAATCATAAAGGAGCAGCCACCCCAATTCTACAGACAAAAAAAACCTCACCCCTGAAGCAAGAGAGGCCAATAAAGAAGCAGAACAGTAAAAACCAAGCAGCATTAAAAAAGGAATGCTGTTTGCAAACCTTCTCCTTTCAAGAAACAGGAAAAGCCACAAAAGCACAAAACCAGTTCATAGAACCGTAGAGTTGGAAGGGACCATGATGTCACCTGGTCCAACCCCATGCAATGCAGGAATCTTTTTGCCCACCCTGGAGCTCAAACCCACGACCCTGAGATTAAGAGTCTCTTGCTCAACCAACTGAGCTACCTGGGGATTGCGGTGAGGCTCACGGTATTGGAGCCTTAAACGACCTGGTGACCTCCAGGTGTTTCGGATGGCCAATCCCAACAGTTGCCAGGGGCTGATGGGAGCAGCAGTCCGAAGCACGTGGCAATGGCTGCATCATTCAGGCTGGACACTGAGCTCCAGCTCCAAGGGCCTTCTGGCGGTTCCCTCACTGCGAGAAGCGAAGTTACAGGGAACCAAGCAGAAGGCCTTCTCGGTAGTGTCTCCTGCCCTGTAGAACGTCCTCCCATCAGATGTCAAGGAAATAAACAACTATCTGACTTTTAAAAGACATCTGAAGGCAGCCCAGTATTGGGAAAATTTTATTCACTGATGATTTACAAAACGGTGTTGCCGTGTGCTGTTCTTGTTCGCCAGAAGAGGCTTAGTCATGCTGGCCACATGACCCGGAAGCTGTCTATGGACAAACGCCAGCTCCCTTGGCCTATAGAGCGAGATAAGTGCCGCAACCCCAGAGTCATCCACGACTGGACCTAATGGTCAGGGGTACCTTTACCTTTATATATGCTGTAAGCCGCCCAGAGTGGCTGGGAAAACCCAGCCAGATGGGCGGGGTATAAATAATAAAGTTGTTGTTGTTGTTGTTAAAAACAAAGTTCCGTCCACAAATAATATAGTGCTTTCTGAGATTAAGCAGACAGGTGCATGACTAGAAGGCAGGATCATCCAATGAACCGAAGGGTGGGGAAGTCCAAGGAAGAGAAAAGGAAGAACTTTCTTCACACAGCATGTGGTTAAAACTATAGAGCTGGCTACTACAAGGTGTAGCGATGGGCAGCACCGTGGAGAGCTTAAAGAGGGAGTTAAGACAATCAAGATACACCACCAGGGCGGTGAATGTGCTACACAGGTCAGATTAAGCAGTCATTTTGCAACAGAGCGCCCAATGGAGACACAAGGTGACAGGTTGCTCCTGCCATAGGTCTGAACTGATCATTTGTGAGCAGCTTGTGAAATCAGGCCGAGGGCCGCCATGAAATTAAGCCAGGGGTCCACAGGTTGCCCACCGTAGCTTCAGGTGTTGCCCAAATACCACAAAGAAAGGAATAAAATTAAGCTGGTCTTACACACAGATTAGATGTGGCTTCGCCAGAAGGGCAGGAGATTGCAGAGTCCTAGCGCCAGAGGTTGAGCCTCTGTTTGCTGGAAGACTGCTGGTTGCTCCTGAGCCACGGCCCTTCCGCAAGCCTGTCTTTTATAGCCACAACGGAAATAAACTTCCATTTTAAATAAATAAATAAGGTAGAAGCGGACATTCTCACAACCGTGACTTTTTCATCCAGCACCGAATTCTGTGCTGATGCAGGGAAAATGGCAAAATACACACAGCCCCGTACACTATTTTTTTTTCCACAGCCAGGCTCTTTCTACCGAAAGACTGAGAAAAAGAGGAGAAAAGTGAAAAGGCCTCTCTCTCCTCCTGCTCCAAGCAGTAATTATGAATCAGTTATCACTACACTGAGTAACAGGCCCACAAGACTCTACAAATACTTATTTTCTGGCACAACCTGTAGGGGGAAAATTAGGAGAAAACGCAGTAAGACTTCAAACAGCCTCTTCCTGGTATTTTAAAAATTAATGAAGTGTTGGGAGTAGTTTAATATGCAATGAGTCATGTTTTTTAAGAGAGGCAATAATGCAGAACAGTATTTCAATCTTGGCTAAGTCACAGTACGCAAGCATGAAGTAATATAGGGAAGGGGTTGTATTCTGCTGGAGAAAGGCACAGGCGAGAAATCAAACAATTAAAAGAGAGAGAGAGAGAGAGAGAGAGAGCAGAAAAATGCTACAAGGAGGGGCTGGAAAGTTCTCAGTCTTGTGTTCAAACCCACACTCTGCTTAGGATGAGAATTTTTCAGCCACCCACACTATTAGCCTTGCTGCACTGGGGAACCCAAATCAGAGGTCTCTTCTGAACAGTAGCTGTGTGTTATGGAAAACAGAACTCTGTGCAGCTGTTTAGAACTGCACATGTGGCTCAGGGTCGTAAGAATCTAACATGCTCACCATCCTAGCCACCCCACGGTTTGTTTGTGTGTGTGTGTGCAATGGGGTCTACATCCAGCACTCCATTAGGGGAGACACAGATCACACGGACGAGGTCCATCCACGCTGGGGTCAAGACACGGAGGCCGCAGGGCAAATGTTAAGACTAATGTACAAATGGTGCGTGGGGCAGAAATGGGCAAGGTGGGTCAAGGCAACCTGGATCGGCCTCCTAGCATACAGTTTGAATATCTGCATGGGGCTTATGCTACACTTCAGTGGTGGGCAGATGATGATGATGACCTTGTCATCATTTAGGTTTTTCGGCACAGGCGCCTGAAATTAAGCAATGGAGTTGAATGGGACTTGTATCCAAGAACCTAGGTACATAGGACATGGCATTGAATTTTGTTTAATTCCCTGAATCAGAAGTGCATCTCATAGTAATTGAATAGGGAAACGAGAGAGGCCAAAACTTATCCCTCCAGAAGCTGCGGAAACGATGGGACTCTCGTCCAAAGATAAAAACATCAAGTCTCCCATATGCTTGGAAGTACCATCAGTTTGCCAACACTGGCCTTCTCCCACACCCCAATTCTGTAATTTTCTTTGTGTATGTGTTTTGTGCTTTTTTCCCCTATGACATGTGATTCAAAAACCCATTTCAAAACCCCATGGCGGATTCCAACATTCACACGCGGCGAATCGTGACGATTTCTCATGCCAACTCATGTAAATACAAAGTTGGCACAAAAGCATAGATCCCAGAATCTCTAGACTCAAGACAGGGAAAGTGAACTCTGCCCATTTCAGCGCCAACAGGCAATAGGAACCCCCACAGGATGGTGGCCAAGTCATTTATGGGTTTATCACACTGGCGAAGGTACAGAAACTGTTATACTGGGACAATGCTCATTCCATTCTTCTTCTCCCACTCTTCACCCCATCTCCTCCCTTCCTCCAGTTTTCTCGGCCAACCAACAGCATTCTGTGGCTAAGATGTCCCTGCCATACACACATCAAGTTTCGGGGATTATTATTATTATTATTATTATTAGGGGGTATTCCCCAGAGTTTGCCAATACCTTCCTCTCCCATTTCTTAAAGACCATGTTTCTGTTGTCACCTGAGTTCGTTATGAGAAGGAGTGATGCTCCAGCTTAGCCAAGGAAGAATTTTGTGCTACCAACTGCACAGGTATCATCAAATGCGGCTGTCAAAACGGACGCAATTGCTGTCAGCTGGAGAAACAGGCCTCCACGTATGCAAAAATAATCAGGTGCTTTTATAGAAACCTAGGAGAGCATTTGCTTGCCTCTTCTCCTACTGGCAGAAGGTTTTGTGTAAAGGCCGCATCACAAGAAACTTTTGCAACGGGAGTTTCCCTGAACTTACCATTGGCAGTGCATTGATGGGTGGAAGGTGTCCTGTTAGGAGCCTCCCGTCACAGGAAGATGGTACTGGAACAGAAAAGAGAGGGGGGAAAGTTTACCATTTAAAAACAAAAAGGGATGTTAGCACATCATAATGCGACAGTGGATTGCTCAGAAGATTGCTCAGAAGTTGCAATGAAGCATTTGTGAAAGCCATCATGGGGATGGGGGAAGCAACAGGTTATCCATGCCCACCCATGACCAACGCAGGTGTGCTGAGAGCAGACAAAAGCAAAAACCCCTTCCTCCAATCCCAGGCGACTGTTTCCCCCACAGAACAGGCCAAGAAGGCAAGCCAAGAGGGTCCCTCTCATTTTCCTCACTGTGCATTCAAGGCTTCGCGACACACGAAGACTGACCTACGTTCAAAACCAGCATAAATGTAACCCAGATGTTTGGAACCATGAACATGAAGATCTCTACCCCTCCCTACAACTGGAAAGGGGGGGGGAATGACAGGAGGGAGGGGGTAGCAGGGTGGATATATACAAACAATTCTTAGAATCAAAAGGCATCCCCAAGGACTGGGAGGGGACACTTTAGAGCAGGGATGGCCTTCCAGGGGTTGCTGAACTACAACTCCCATCATCCCTGACTATCGGCCGTTTTGGATGTAGATGCCCAACAATAGGTGGTTTCTTCCCCAGATAGGTGGCAATTAAAGACACCTGAAATTTCTGTGCATCATGTAGATGAGTGCTTCCCAAACTTGGGTCTCCAGCTGTTTTGGGACTACAATTCCCACAAAACCCTGATGTAGACTATAGTGGTTCCTCGGGTTAAGAACTTAAATTCGTTCTGGAGGTCCGTTCTTAACCTGAAGCTGTTCTTAACCTGAGGTACCACTTTAGTTAATGGGGCCTCCCGCTGTCGCATGATTTCTGTTCTCATCCTGAAGCAAAGTTCTTAACCCAAGGTACTATTTCTGGGTTAGCAGAGTCTGTAACCTGAAGCGTCTGTAACCTGAAGCGTCTGTAACCCGAGGTACCACTCTATAGGGCCTTACTAGCCTAGGGAGTCACTGCAGGTTTTTTGCTGTTACCTTAGCTGTTATAACGGACGGAATTTAATTATCATTCTTGCATTACGTGTCAACGCAGTGCATGAATTATGTGCGCTGCCTTGTGCTCCGCGAGAGAAAGGGCAGCATATATAAATATAACCACCGCCAGCATCAACATCTGTAGCGCCACAAGGTCCCTCGTCCCTGCTCTGCAGGCTCACACTTTTGAGGAAGCCAACCTTCCCAGGATCTTCTCCAAGCTCAAAGCAAAATTCCTCGCACACACGTGCCTCAAGGGCATGACCCTGGTGTGAAGCAGAACATTCTCATTTTTGCAAATGGGGAGAGATGACCTCCCTGCGAACAAACTGTAGTCACCTACGGTACTGCAGGTGGCCCTGCAATCGTGGGTTAAGTAAGGAGTGGGGGGCAGTAGAAAGTCTGCACTGAAAGACCCACCAAGGAAATGGCTTTCTCTTTTTGCCAGGGTTAGGCCAGCTTGGCCAGCAATTGCCCTAGTCCTGAACGGAGTTTGGATCTGGCGCACTTTACGCTGGCTTAACTTAAGACAGCGTAACTTATGTTGGCTTCGCAGGCCTAAGACAGCTCCCTTGGGCTGAAAGCCTCACTGTGCCTTACTCAGAAGTCAGTCCATTGAATCCAACACGGTTTGCTCGTGGGTAAATAGGAGTTAGCATTGCAACCTTAATCTGCTGTTGCTGGAATAGATCCTTTGGACCCGCCCCCCAGTTTCCTGTAGCTCAACACTGTAAGAGTCAAACCCTTTGACTCAAACGATTCTACCCAGAAATCTGGAACTCTTGATTGCTGCCATTTAGAATGTGCTTTCTTTATATCTTAGCCCATGGGTAGGCAAACTAAGGCCCAGGGGACGGATCTGGCCCAATTGTCTTCTAAATCCGGCCCGCGGACGGTCCGGGAATCAGCGTGTTTTTACATGAATAGAATGTGTGCTTTTATTTAAAATGCATCTCTGGGTTATTTGTTGGGCATAGGAATTCGTTTAGTTTTTTTTTTTTTTTTTTTCAAAATATATTCCGGCCCCCCACAAGGTCTGAGGGACAGTGGACCGGCCCCCTGCTGAAAAAGTTTGCTGACCCCTGTCTTAGCCTCTCCTTTTGTTATTGTCTTCCTCCCCCATCCAATTCTAACGTTTGACGCTGGTTTATTACAGAATGCAACCATGGGTGCTGAATCTTCCGAGAACAGCGAACGTAATACACAAAAGGCAGGCAGGCAATAAGAAATTACGCTACACATTAGCGTTGCTCGCTGACTTTACCTGTTTAATCTTTACGACTGCAAATTAATGTCTGTGATTTCCCCAAGGCAATCAGAACTTGAAAACTAAAAATGCAACTATTTGTAATCCGCTGCATATTAATGAAGCACGCTTTAAATTAAAAAAAAGACTACCTTAATTGTAGGTGGACGCCAATTACTGCATCCAGCAGCTCACCACAAAATATTCCATAAACTTCCAACATCATGGATGAACATCTACCTTGTCCAGTGACAAGACACCTCCTTCGCCAAAAACAATATGCTCAAGTTTTTATCCGCGACTATATTATTTTTGTTCAATTTCTACACCACCGTTTATCCAAAGATCGCAGAGCGGTGCGCGGTGTTAAAAACATAGTTTACATAGCATTATAATAATAATAAAAAAATTTAAAAATCACAGGGGGGAAAATCATACCAACCGTCCCCTCCCACTTTTAAAAGATTGTCTAAAATCTAACACATTATTCTTACAACCCACCTAAGAGGGTAAGAAATCTTACAAATACAGTGGTACCTGATCCGTTCCGGGGTGCTGTTTGCACCCCAAACAGTGAGCAACCTCGGGTGTCCATTTTGCGCATGCGCGAAAGCGCAGTATCGCACTTCTGCACATGTGCGAACTGCACAGAACGCTTCTGTGCACGCACGGACCGCGTGGACATGCGCAGGGGCGTCCGCGCAGAGAAATGCACTTCCGGATTTGCGGAGTACGCAACCCGAACAGACGCAACACGGGGTAAGACTGTAGATCACTTTTCTTTTAAGGATGGAACAACGTGCTCTGTTTAAATATGCTATGGTTGCCACCACCTTCAGGGAAGGACAACAGCAAAGTGATTGTGCATGTGTTTTATATTGTGTGGGGCCCAGGGTTCAATCCTTGGCACCTCCAGTTTCAAAAAGGCTCTGGTCGCGGGTGATGCCACGGAACCTGGAGAGCTACAGCCAACCTAAAAAGACAACAGTGACCTAGATGAGCCCATAGTCTTGACTGGGCCTAAGGCAGCTTCTCATTATGTGGTTCTTGCAGTTTCGTTTACTGCTTGTACATCATTTCCAAGCACTTCTTAATCAGTTGCTTAAGTTTCGGAAATCGAGAACAAACTGTTTCTTTTGGTACTGTGTTTTAATTTAAAAGGTTTATGTCCTGCTATTCGGCAAGAAAAGGGAAGTGTCAAGAGTTGTGTGCAGATGTTAAAAAATAAACACAGTAAAGCAACAGATTTAAGCAATAAAGGAACGCTAACAAGTCCAGCAGCAAAATCTAGCCCAAGAAGTAAAGAAGAATCAGATGCAAGCAACATCAGCAGTTGACGAATGACCCTTTTAACACAAAGAACCCCATGGGTAGGCATGTTTCTTCCTACCCCCTGGGTTTTTTTGCAATGAATTTAATCTCTTTACTCCCTAAATCGAATGGTACATCTGCTCTTATTTTCAGCATGCCAAACGCTCACCATGCAACATGACGACACCACAAACATCTGGGTAGGTGAGGAACGTCAAGCTAGCAACAGGCACAATTTGCTCAACAAAATAGCAAGTCTACAGTTGGCATATACACATCATGTTGGTATCTTCAGGAGGAGCATACAGGGTTCTTGCATTCTTGTGAATTGCTGCTTGCCTACAGCATGTTTCCTTTCTGAGAAGAGCCTGCCCTGCGGTGCATGTGGGCAAGAGTTTTTTTTTTATTTAAAAAATGCAGAAGAGACCAACTCTGCCACCTTACACATTTAGCATGTTGCAACAGCAGGAATTCTGATAATTTCTCTTCCCTCTGCCTTTTTGCAGGCAACTTCCATTTGCTCCTGCTACCCCTCTCCTTTATCACTGAAAAAAGATGGGAAAGGTTTAGCACATCACTAAGATCTACACGTGAGTGGACAGGGATAGACATAATTGCCAGCTTTGAAATCTTGCATCTCCTCCTTCCTGTTCCACACTTAATTGGAAGAGGTTGGAAGAAAGTCTTCAAGTTTTCACACTTGCAATGTGTCAAATGCAGGCTGGAGCTGATTAGATGCAGTCTCAGATTCGTATTTTTTCCAACTTGTTATTATTAAAATTTGTAGACCACCCTTCCTCCGGAGATCACAGGGCAGCTCACAACGTAAGAATACAAAATGAGAACACAAAACACATAAAACAAAAACCAATAGCCCCACTTCCCACAAACACATTTTAAAGGCCACAGAATGCACATAACCAAAGGCCTGGTTATAGAGAAATGTTTTCTCCTGGAGCCTAATGATATATAATGAAGGCACCAGGCAACCCTCTCCGGGAAGAGCATTCCACAAACAAGGAGCCACTGCAGAAAAGGCCCTCTTATGGAGGAGGCACACAAAGAAGGGCCTCGGGTTATGATTGCAGGGAGGGTCAAGATTGGTTCACATGGGGAGATATTGCAGTCCTGAGTCATTTGAGCCATCAAATAGTAACCGTACAAACTTAGAACCAGAGAATTCTAGCCTTTTGCCACTTGTCAAGAGGCTCCTTATACCATCTGAACAGCCAGACAGGCTACACCAAAACTGGCAAGCCGGCTAAAGTTTGCAAGCAACTGAATTTAAAAGGAAAAACCTTTCAAAAGCAGAACAAAAAGGCACCCAAAGCCAGGGCAGGGAATACTCAAACCAAAATCCTACCGGAAGCAGATCAGATTCCTATTATTTTTTACAAACATTTCTAGATCAAGCTGAGTAACCCATAACTGCTGCAAAAGTATATACAGTGGTACCTCGATTTACGAGTAACTCGACTTACCTTTTTTTCGAGTTACGAATGACTTCCGGTAAAACAAAATGGCCGCCACATCCGAATTTTTTCGACTTACGAAAAGACGTCGCGGCCGCTTTTAATAGGATTTTTTCGACTTACGAATTTTTGACCCGAATTTTTCGACTTACGAATTCCCCCCCCAATGCATTCCTATGGGGATTCGACTTACGAATTTTTTCGACTTACGAAAATCGCGTCGGAACGCATTATCGCCGTAAGTCAAGGTACCACTGTACACAAGGACACAACTGCAATATGCACCCTATACATTGCCCAGACACGATACAATTTTGGAGGACCCAGTGCTGCGATCCCCCTGTCAAAATCAGGGTTTCCCAAACTTGGGTCTCCTCCAACTGTTTTTGGACTACAACTCCCATCATTCCTAGCTAGCAGAACCAGACATCAGGGATGATGGGAAGTGCAGTCCAAAACAAAAACAGCTACAGACCCAAGTTTGGGAAACCCTGGCCTAAGTGATGGCAAGCTACTCCCTGTGTAACCACAGTCAAACGTGACTAAGAAATGTTAAAAGGGCCGATAAGCAATCGCAAGCAGGGAAACCGAGTTAGATTTTCAAGCACAGGTAAGTGTGCTCTCAATCCAGCATGCACACACAGGACTGCAGCACTTGGAACAGGCGAGTTTCTCATCCAAGCTCAACAAGTTCCCTTCAACCAACCTGGGCTGCTTTACTGTTTATAATTGCCGACTCCTTCGGCACCCACCAACTCCTTCTGAGCATTCAGTCAGAATGGGTGTTATGGAGAGAAGACAATTTTAGTCGTAACACTTCCTTACGACATTGAATTGTGCTATTTGCAGGAGCGTTCCAGTACATACCATGGCATTTTAAATATATGCATGCACACACATCTAAAAATTTGTCAAATCCCAGACATTCTGGCTGACAGCATTTTTTTTGTACACAGCTATTTAAAATCTCTATTTTGGGGAGCTGGCAAGTGCAACTGTTCTTAACTTTTCTCGCCGTAACAGCCGCAGACCAGGGATTTGCAAAGGAGTATTTTTAAGCTGGCAGGTTGCAGGGTGGGGAACAGAGACAAGATGGGTGTCACTGGGGATTGCAGAGCCTAAAAAAATTAACTCAGGCACCCTAGGGCAATTTCCTCTTCCTATTTCAGCTACCCAAAGTAACCTATTATGTCAACCAACTCTGCATACTTTGGGATGGTGAGACTAGAGAGGAAATATTTTCCTGAAATTTTAAAGCCACAGAGGGAAATAATTTTCCTGTAAAGTGGGGAGGGGGGAAGACAGAGGGAGGAACAGTTGTGTGGGTTTGTTGGAATTAAATATATTTAATACTTATTTTCAGATGCAAACCTGGACTCCTTCACCTGTGCCAGAATTAGGGAGGTGCGGGTGGTTTACTCGCGCAGGGCGCTAAGCCGAGGGGGAGATAGATAGACAGATAGAGAGATAGAGAGATAGATAGAAAGATAGAAAGATAGAAAGATAGATGATAGATAGATGATAGATAGATAGATAGATAGATAGATAGATAGATAGATAGATAGATACCGGTAGATAGATAGATGATAGAGACAGAGAGATATGATAGTGATTGATAGATGATAGATAGATAGATTGATTGATTGATCGATCGATGGATCAATAGATATAGATAGATAGATAGATAGATGAGATAGATGATATAGATAGATAGATAGATAGATGAGAGAGAGAGAGAGATGATAGTAGGTAGGTAGGTAGATAGATGATGATAGATAGATAGATAGATAGATAGATAGATAGATAGATAGATAGATAGATAGAGACAGAGAGATATGATAGTGATTGATAGATGATAGATTGATTGATCGATCGATGGATCAATAGATAGATAGATAGATAGATAGATAGATAGATAGATAGATGATAGATAGATATACAGATAGATAGATGATAGATGATAGATAGATAGATAGATAGATAGATAGATAGATAGATGATAGATAGATAATCCTATATCTAAACGTACCTACAGAGAAAACCCATTAAAAAGCAACTGTACCAAAATGAATTATCGTGAAACTAAGAATTATTCGGGGAGGGTGCCAAATTTTGTCCTCACTCACTATGTCGTATTTCCAAAGTTCACCCCTACCTTTCAGAAGAAAGGGTGGAATATAAATTGGATAGAAAATATTAACAAATTTTTACTTACTGTGTTAACATGCAATGCACCATTTATAATATAGCTTATACATTTGTACTGATTGGCTGATTTATGGCATTTATACTGTGCATGTTTACTCAGGAATGCCACTGACTTCAGTCAATGGAGCATTGCTCCCATGGAAATCCACACAGGAGCGCAGCCATGTTCAACAGTATGAACATGGCCTAGGTCGCAACCCAACGCACACCAGCGTGTTTGAGCCAACAGGCACCACTGGAGACAAGACAAGCAGGCTTAGCTGGGGAGAAACCGCTTCAGCGGCCTCCCACCATTGCCCCAGCAGGAATCCCAAGGCCATCTTTCCAACACGTGCCCATTTCAAGAAGCCAAAAGTTCCTGCCTTTCCTCCTGGGCCTATCGAGTCTAGTTCCCATACCCCAATATATATCACCTCTACTGCTCTAAAGGATGCTATCCAACATATGGCAGAGGAACAGTGGAAATGGGTCTCTGCAAACAAACAGAGCAGAGTAAACAAAGCAAAGCGTGCCGTTTCTCCCCAAACAGTTCAGAAAGTGCATTATGCATTTCCTTGGCATAAAGTAACTTTTTGCGACACACCGCACTCCTAAAATATGATCTGGTGTGTGCCGTGCTTTCGAACATATTTAACATTAGTTAAATAGTAGTGTGGGAAATTGTGAATGTATCTACCTACATACCTATCTACCTAGACAGACACAAACACAAAAAACACCCATTTCTCTTTATTCTCCATCGCCACAACATGTCCACATTACATATTCAGGTAGGTTTTCAATTGTATTTTTATCTCTGCTTCCATTTCTTGTATTATATTTTCTTGGGTGAGCTCTACGGCATTCAAATTTAATACGATAAAATGCCACGCAATATATAAACGCAGCAATAAAACCACATTTTAAAACCGTACAGCACCTAGCACAGCACATTGCAACCACTGTAAGAGGCAGGCGGGGAAATGATTTAAGTGCTTCACCAAGACTGTCAGCAACATTTGAGTGATCCACAAGGGGAGTCTGGGGAGAACTGCCCTATTTTATTTAGATGGCAGCAAGACTTCTAAAGTCTTTATCCCAGCCGATTCCAACAAGCCCCTCTTCAAGATGCAAGACTGTGTCGCGATAGCAGTTATGTATTGCAATTGATGGGGTGCCTGGGGTGTTAGGGGAGGGGTAGTACCTCTGGTGGGGGGGCGAGTCGTGCTCCTCCTGGGGTGGTCTGCCCACCTTTGGTTACCCACTCTGCATTCAACTCTCACCTGTGGCTTCTAGAATCTGTGAACATGCAACAGCTGCCACATCCCAGGAATCGGCTTCGACTGGCTGGCTAAACCAGGGGAGAGCAGCAGGTGGACCTCAACCCCTCAGTGAGTTAGGGACTTCCCCTACATGTGAAGACAGACTCTGGCGGATTGAGCAGATGAGACTAATAGTGGGTCCAACAGTCAAGAAGGTGGTTTCTACATATGCTGTAGAGTGGAGTGGACAGGGGGAGATGGGGCTCATGAACCTGGGAAGGTAGCCCATCGAGGAGAAGGAACACTCTGATCCTAAATCTCTGCTGCCTTGAGGGATACTGTAAGGGCTCAGGGTTGTCTCCTCGAGAGTAAAGAGCCAGAAACATCCATTCTTCTAAAGCTAATACTTTATTTACAGACTATGTACATCGGAGCGTTTAAGATTCATGTCCGCTTGAGTCGGTTCCAGAATCCGGGAGTGGCTTTCGCCGGTTCCTCCCCCAACGTAAAAGCTTTGGCATTCCAAAGCGTCGCCTCCTTTCCTTACGCTTTTTCCCCCTACGCAGCTGGAGCGACGGAAATACCTGGCCGCTTTGCTCTGCAACCCACTCCGGTGGAGTTAGGGCTCTGTCAGCATCTCTGGCCCTCATCTCCACCACACTGCCTGGCAGTTCCTGCTCCTCACCACTGGGGCTTTCCTTACTATCCCCGCTGGACTCAGAACTGCTTCCCAGGAGAGGCTGCACTTCCCTCTATCCCTCCTTCCCCGTCTCAAGGGCCTTGCGTGAGGTCAGATCCCTGACAGATACCTTCAGAAGAAGGAAAGGCTAAACCCAACACAAATCTGGAGTGGAGTCCCTAAGATGGTTGGATGGTGCCTTGTACGCCTCCTTCCTGCAACACCTGTAGCCAAGCTGGTGCCAAACGTATTTGCTCTGCTTTCCTCTGGACCACATCAGCGAGGCCGGGGTGGGGGGGAGGGTTGACGTCTGGGCAGCCCAGGACCCCCATAGACAATACCCAGGCTTGCAACCTAGGGAGGTCTATTCAGTGCTACTAAGGCAGCAACTTGACTTCACCCCCAGAGGTACACCATTGTCTCTCGAGAAAGACAAGTTCCAACAATTGCCACTGCCGTTTGAGCTCTGAAAGCAGGCAGGTTTTGTCCACCGCCGCATGTTATGATTCCATTGCTTTTAAGATGATATTATTATTATTATTATTATTATTATTATTATTATTATTATTGCCGGAAGGAAAATTCCCTACTTCCTACAAGTGTGCCTAGCTGTATATTATATATTCCTTTTTTAAAAAAGACTGAACAAAGGTAATATTTAAGCTATGTGATAATCATGTAGGAAATCTGACACACACACCCAAAAAAGAGGTTGAAACCATAACAGAACAAATCCTTTTAAAAACAGAGCTTAAACGCACTTCGACTGAGATGTGTGCCTGAGTGGGGGCTGGGGTTAACCCTATCAGATGCCTGCATGTGTGCTCAATAATATAATTACAACCCTGCCACTCAGATTCTACAGGATGTTTAGCAAATATTGGCCCACATATGGTAAATATTCATCTCCAAAGGCTCACACCTATGAAAAAGGAATTGGCAGTTCCATCACTTGGGTGACGGCTGCTCCATCCTATATATTGTCGCCATGGTAACCTGACAGCCTCTTCCCCCCTCACATTCTCACCTTGCTTGCTTTCTATTCTGGTTTCCACAGAGAAGCTCATCGGAAACAGCATTACGCAACCTTTTTGTTTTGTTTTGATTTTGATATTTTTTTTGCTGTGTGATAGATGTTCCTACCGCTAATTGGTAGAAGGTGTACCAGATGCTACCAAGAGGGACATCCTATTTTTCTAAACTCACTTAACCTGCAATTAATAACACAGCCAACCTTGGGATCGTCACATTCAGAAGTGTTCTAGAAAAGCAAAACAGGAAAATGCACAACCTGGGCAAGGAGAGAGGCTTATGCAAGCTCTCCGTCTCTCTCTCTCTCTCCCACACAAACACACAAACACAAACACAGTGCCCAGACAAAAATAAAGTTATCTGGTACAGCATTTTACTCGTGTGCTTACAATCCCCTTAGGGAAAAAGTACGAGAAAAAAATTGTACTATATACTGTTCTCTTCGATGTAAACAAACAAACAAACAAAATACACTATTTAGAAATAAATTGAAAGAAACAGAGAAATGTGAGAGGTGGAAGGATTGCAATTACTGGATCCAGAAACAGGGGCAGACACACAGCTGCCTGCTTCAGATGCCACACTAAGTCAACCCAGGCAGGGCTTGTGTGGGCTTAGGAAAAATAGGAAGGTTGCTAAGTTTGCTGACGATACTAAAACATAAACACAAAATAAACAATGGGTGCAGATGATGTTGACAAGTGGCCTGCTATCAGGGCAATCAGTATTTTACTGCTGGCTCTGAATGTGTTTTTATTGTATTTTAACTATTATTTGTCACTATTTTGTTTCTGTTACTTGGTACAGTGGAACCTCGACTTACGAATTTAATGCGTTCCGAAAGCACACTCGTAAGTCGAAAATTTCCTAAGTCGAAAAACGGCATTCCCATAGGAATGCATTGGAAACATAAGTTGAAAAATTCGTAAGAAAACCCTATGTAAACCTTCGTAAGTCGAGTAAACCCCATCTAAAACTTCGTAAGTCGAGTAAACCACATCTAAAATCCAAGCGGATTTCCTTTCGTAATTCGAAAAATTCGTAGGCGCGCGGCGCTTTTTCCCTTTCGTAAGTCGAAAAATATGTAAGTCGAGTACTTCGTAAGTCGAGGTTCCACTGTATTTTAAAACGATGTTTTCGAAATACTGTAAGCCGCCTTGAATCCCAGCTTGGGAGAAAGGCATGATATAAATACATTAAACAAACAAACAAATAAATATATTTTGGGTCCGTCCGTCCCCCATCGTTGTGCTGCTGCTGCTGCACTAAAACCATGGCTGGGCTTAGCGTGTCCAATTTTGAGTTTGCGGTTAAGCTTTCTTCAGAAAAGCCACGAGATGGAACCAAGGTTTGCTATCAACGGAGTCCATAAGATTCTCCATTATCCCTGACTTCCAGCTAACAGGTTAGCCTAGTTCTCATTTAACGCTAAGCCATGGGTAGGCAACCTAAGGCCCGGGGACCGAATCCGGCCCAATCGCCTTCTAAATCCGGCCCGCAGAGAGTCTGGGAATCAGTGTTTTTTACATGAGTAGAATGTGTCCTTTTATTTAAAATGCATCTCTGCGTTATTTGTGAGGCATAGGAATCCGTTCATTTCCCCCCCAAAAAAATAATAGTCCAGCCCCCCACAAGGTCTGAGGGACAGTGGACCGGCCCCATGCTGAAAAAGTTTGCTGACCCCTGCGCTAAGCTAAACCACTTGGCTGTTGGGGGGGGGGTCTCCTAGCGACTTTCAGCACCCTTACAAACTACAGTTCCCAGGCTTCTTTGGGGAAAGCCATGACTGTTTTAAAGTGTCATATCTTGACCCTGCTTTAAATGAGGCCGTTCTCTGTCCACTAACCTAACACGACACAAGATGCGGCCCATGGAGGTTCCCGTTCCATAGAACAACTGTGATACAGATTTAATAATAGCAAGAACGGTAACAACAACAATAACGACAACAACAGCATTAAATCTGAAACCCACCCTTCCCCCCAGATATTGTGCATGAATACAATCATGTCCTACTTTCGACAACAACTCCTGGACTACCAACATCTATGCGGAGACGCATTAGTGACTGGAGTTACGGTATATTTTGCTATTTTCTGTCACAAAGAAAGTAAAATATGGTACGCATCCAAGCACAGATGTCTAGTGCTATGTGAAGAATGTTTTTTAAAAAAAATAGTAATAATAAATATACAGTACATATATCATCAGTGCTTTGAATAATTATCACAATCACTAACCAGCATTGCAACCCCAGCCGGCCAACTACAGTTCCACATAATGGACCTAACAATACAATTTGCATCGTGAAGTTTTATTATTATTAGTTTCTCTGGGGGCTTTGCACCTTTTGTTGCCTTGTGCGTCACAGAGCATCAAAAACTGAGGAACAAGAACCCGGATCCGCCATAAGACTACAAGGGGCTCTATTCTGTACCCACTACCTGAGAGAAAGTGTCATGGAACCAAATGCTACTTCTGAGTAGACCTGCATAGGATTGCACTGCAAGACACTTCCGCAACCCGATCCATTCCGATTTTCTTTTCTTTTTTAAACTATACCCTACGTATTTTCCGCCAACACCGTTGTAACGTTACGGATGTTCTTTAAGGTGGGTGGAGAGAATAAGACAGAAAAGCTATCTTGAAGTGAACTTTTCTAATTTTGCAGAAGAAAAACTTAGGCGGAAGTTCAGTAGACATTTGATACTGTTCCTGAACTTTGCTTTCCTTAGCTTTATGCGGTATCTAACAAAAATAAAAAATAAATCCCTGCGTCAGAGGGAACATACTGCACCCAAGTAGCCTTTGTAGTGAATACTTGGGCAATCACCCGCTTGCAGAAGGAGCAAGCAAAGCCCACGTTGTTGAATCCAGCTGGGGAGGAAGAAGGAGAAGGGCTGAATTCTAGGAATCCTGCTTCCCCAGCCCAAGCCAAGGAAAGGTGACATCTGTGCAACACTAGCAGAGCTAAGAAAACCCTTGGGAGATTCTTGCTGCAGGACGAGAACTCCCCACGGGGAAAATGCAAAGTGTAAACAAGGCCAATTGGCATTTCGTTTTTTGAAAAAGCATCCTCCACACACAACACATGGGACTGGGCACCTGTATAATGCCATAGTATATAAACTATATACTTCTTGGGAGAAAAGCAATGACAAACCTAGACAGCATCTTAAAAAGCAGAGACATCACCTTGCCGACAAAGGTCCGTATAGTTAAAGCTATGGTTTTCCCAGAAGTAATGTACGGAAGTGAGAGCTGGACCATAAAGAAGGCTGATCGCCGAAGAATTGATGCTTTTGAATTATGGTGCTGGAGGAGACTCTTGAGAGTCCCATGGACTGCAAGAAGATCAAACCTATCCATTCTGAAGGAAATCAGCCCTGAGTGCTCACTGGAAGGACAGATCCTGAAGCTGAGGCTCCAATACTTTGGCCACCTCATGAGAAGAGAAGACTCCCTGGAAAAGACCCTGATGTTGGGAAAGATGGAGGGCACAAGGAGAATAATAATAATAATAATAATTCTTTTATTTGTACCCCGCCAATCTGGCCGGGTCTCCCCAGCCACTCTGGGCGGCCTCCAACAAATATAAAAATACATTAAAATCACAGGTTAAAAACTTCCCTAAATAGGGCTGCCTTGAGGTATCTTGACAACAGAGGACAAGATGGTTGGCCAGTGTTCTCGAAGCTACCAACATGAGTCTGACCAAACTGCGGGAGGCAGTGGAAGACAGGAGTGCCTGGCGTGCTCTGGTCCATGGGGTCACCAAGAGTCAGACACGACTAAACGACTAAACGACAACAACAAATATAAACTGATACAGCCATGGCTGGGCAAGTTGCTAATTTTCAGACTATATAAAGAAGTTTCATAGGTCCTCTCCAACCCCAACGGACACAACCACTAGCAGCACCAAATTCTTTGTGTCTGCTGTTCCGCAGCGTTTCAAGTTCACACTCACGGGTACCTCCAACAAATACAACACAGTAAAACCCTCCCAGCAGTGAACGCGCCCATAAATTCAAAGCTGCTGAAGCACAGATTGCTGCTGAACGCTGTGCCTATCGTTTCGGAAGTGTGCTGTATTACGCGCAAAGATTCCAACATTAAAAGCACTGACTACTGTATCACGCTGCAAGAGAAATAATAATAAAAAAGTGTGCTTTGTACATGGTTACGGAGCACCCGACATTTCTAAGGCAAATCAGTAAGGCAAATCAAAACTACAGAAAGTCAATTGCATTAATCCTGCCCCTGGCCAAGCCCTCCTCACTCTCCAGATGTTATGGCTCCCATCATCCCTAACCATTGGCCATACTGGCTAGGACTGACGGGACTTGTAGTCCAAAGCATCTTAACAGAACCATATTGGAGAAGGCTGTGCTAACATGGTATCTCATCAACACCTTGCTTCCAAAATGAATGAATTTGTTGTTGTTGTTGTTGTTGTTGTTGTTGTTGTTGTTGTTTAGCTACCTGTACGAGGAAACTGAGAAAGGCTTGCTTTAATGCAGTGCTTCACAACTGGTGGTCCAAAGACCACAGGGCATCCGCCATGGGCGTGGTCAGGATTTGGGGGGCAGGACTTTTGTTAGGGGGGCAGAACTGGCATGATTGGTCAGTTAGTTAAGTATTTCTATTGTTTTACTTGATCTTGGGGGATGGGGACATCCATGTAACCCACTCAAGGGGTCTGTGGCACCACAGAAAACTACCATGCAGTCATCCCAGTTTTCAAAAGTAGGGGGTTCCAGGGTTTGGCTTTGGGGAAAACAAGGGGTCTGCAGTACTTAGCTAACTGGGAAGCGCTGCTTTAAGGCATCACCATCAAGTCTTACATGCACAAGTATAAAACTAGGGTAAGAAAATAGCTGAGCCTAACAAGAGCCCTGCAGGACTAAACCAAATGCCCTCCTACCCCAGCATCTTGCCACTGCAGTAGCCAACCAGAAGCCTATGAGGAACCCACAAGCAGGATACAAGCGGCAATCAACACCACAGCTCAGTTAAAAGATCTGGGGCTCTCTCTCAGGGGTATAGCAGCCCACTGACCTGGCTGCGCTCAGCTCCTTGCAGAAGGTGGAATTTCTACAACTGTCTCCTGTGTGGCGGCTGTTGGCTGCGCCGACTCCTCGCTAAAGGGAGGAGGCCATCGTATGCAGTCAGGTTGTGAGCACTTGATAATATGGGGTAAAGAATTCTGCAGGCACCTTTAGCTTTCGGTGATGCCGACTCCAAATCCCAGGAGCCACAGCCAGCAGGACTTATGGCTAGGATGATGGGAGATGTGGTCCATCAAGACTGGAGGGACGCAGGTCCCCCACCCCTGCTGTAAATGGAGCTGTCTTCTAAGAGTGCTCAGAAACTTCGACAGATGCAAAGTGTAGAATAGGGTTTGGAGCTCACTTTTTGCTGCTTGTTTACTCCAATCTTAGCTCAACCGCACCATCTCCCAGTTGCGATTCTGGTCGCAAATTATAAAATGCAGTGTGTTGCCTATTAAATATGGGGCCAGTTGAACAACCCGATTCCTCAATACTGCTTTGCAATGCTTCTCATCACCCTGAAGAGGCACAAATGGTCAAAAGAAGGGATGGGGCCTTTTTCTACTGTGGCATGCAGATTGCAAAACTCCCTTCCACATACAGGGCAGCTGTCTGGCAAGACTTTTCCCTCTGGTTTTGCCAAGCTTTTGCTTCTGTTTGCAGTTCTGCCTCCCCCGCTGTTTTATTGCTTTGCCCGTTTTATCATGCTCCTGGTTTTATTGCATTTTTAATTGTTGACTTTTTGGGACCAAAACAGCAGCTGAAAACGTTTATTAGTCAACAAGGGAGATGGGTCCTTATTTATTTATTTCCTGCATTTATTAGCTCAACGTTTCTCCCAAGGAGCTTACGGTGGCATGCATCTCCCCGCTCCTCATTTGATCCCCACAACAACCCTGCGAGGCAGGTTAGGCTGAGCAGCAGTGGTTAGCCCACTTTGACTACACGGTGCTTCCACTCACCACACTATTTAGGTTGGACGCATATCTACATAACTAAGCCTTATCACAGAAATGGCTCCTTGGGCCTTCTGGGGGCTTTTAAGACTCCCAGCTCCATTCACTCTGGACCAATAACCATGTTTGGCTTGAAGAGGTGTTGGACTCATCTGGAGGCGTCTCAGGTGAGTCATCCGTACTTTAGGACAACTGTTGTTTAAATTTTCTATGGAGATAAATTTAGCACTGAGAATCAGGAGGGTTTAATGAGTCCTTAACTCTTCTTGTTAACGCGGCACGCAGGTGGCGCTGTGGTCTAAACCACAGAGCCTAGGCCTTGCCGATCAGAAGGTCGGCGGTTCGAATCCCCGCGACGGGGTGAGCTCCTGTTGTTTGGTCCCTGCTCCTGCCAACCTAGCAGTTCGAAAGCATGTCAAGTGCAAGTAGATAAATAAGTACCGCTCCAGCGGGAAGGTAAACGGCGTTTCCGTGTGCTCCTCTGGTTTGCCAGAAGCGGCTTTGTCATGCTGGCCACATGACCCGGAAGCTGTATGCCGGCTCCCTTGGCCAGTAAAGCGAGATGAGCACCACAACCCCAGAGTCGTCCGCGACTGGACCTAATGGTCAGGAGTCCCTTTACCTTTAACTATTCTTGCACCTGCAACTTCTCCACTCCAAAGCAGAGCATTCACACGAGTACAGTACAATCCCACCTTAACGTGGAATTTCAACCGTGCGCGGTTGAAAGCTGGCCGACTGAAATCCCGCAAATTAATTGCACGCAAAGCAAGGAGCTTAAAAGCGTATTTCGCGCCAGGTTTTCCCAGTGTGGAAAGAGTTTCTAACTAAGCCAGCTACCTTGCTTATCAGGCTCTGGGAGGCTCTGGGAGGTTCTTGAAAGTCGCTGCGGGAACTCAAGTCAGTCTCGTGACTTGAAAGAAGAGGATGGTTTTGCAGAAGATGGTCCAAGGGGTCAGTTCAGGTATATATGCTTCTGTATATAAGTGCCATCCCAGAACGTAACTCCCGCCCAAGACACAATGGTGCTGAAGAGCTTTTTACCTTTATGAAAGGAGCCACCAGAGTTCAGTTACAAGCATCTGCATGTAAACACTAGCTCAGCTCTGACTGACTGAACCGAAAAGCCCCCCTAAATATATTCGGCATTTGACAATCTAAGCAGGCGTTCCTTTGTCTCTGCTCTCAAATCCCTAAGCAACTTTTACTACTACAGTGGTACCTCTCCTAACGAATAACTCGCCCAACGTCGTTTTCGCCTAACGAAGGACTTCCGGTAAAACAAAATGGCCGCCGGAAACTAATTTCTTCGCCCAGCGAAAAGACGTCGCGGCCGCTTTAAATAGGATTTTTTCGACTTACGAATTTTGGACGCGATTTTTTCGACTTACGAATTTTTTTCCAATGCATTCCTATGGGGCTTCGCGGAACGCATTTTTTCGCCTAGCGACGATCGCGTCGGAACGAATTATCGTCGTTAGGCGAGGTACCTGTATACCTGAAGGAGCGTCTCCACCCCCACCGTTCAGCCCGGACACTGAGATCCAGTACCGAGGGCCTTCTGGCGGTTCCCTCACTGCGAGAAGCAAAGCTACAAGGAACCAGGCAGAAGGCCTTCTCGGTAGTGGCGCCCACCCTGTGGAACGCCCTCCCAGCAGAGGTTAAAGTCATAAACAACTATCCTACATACAGAAAATACCTGAAGGCAGCCCTGTTTAGGGAAGTTTTTAACTTGTGATTTTGATGTATTTTAATGTTTGTTGGAAGCCGCCCAGAGTGGCTGGGGAGACCCGGCCAGATGGGCGGGGTACAAATAAAAAAATTATTATTATTATTATACCACTGTACTGCTTCCGCACACATCAGAAGCTGTAACCCAGCTATGCAAAATAAAAAATAAAAAACAATCACAAGATTGATGGATTCAGATTTCAATTACCGCTTTCTGCAGTTTCCCCATGCAAAATAACCTGCACAGAATACAATTTATCTGCAAGCCAGAAACTCTTGCATATACGAAGGCAATTATTTCCTAAGTGCAGCTGACGCTGACAAAACGGCATCAACCTGCACTCGGATTTTGGGCCTTCACGCACAAGAACAAACCACCTCTTGAGATTGCGAATCTTGCGGGAATGTATGGCCTTCTCCTCACCTAAAACACTTACTCAAAGACAACTTAGCCTGGGGCCATGGATGGAACTGGCCAAGATTTAAAAAGTTAAAAGCAGTCGCTTCCCGCACTGACTCTCTCCTGCATAAGCCCAAACATGGTGAAAGTGCATTTAAATAGGGCTGCCTGGAATCTCCTGGGCATAGCCGGGATCCGACCCTCGGAAACAGCGCCTAGGCTGGAATGGCAACCCATGTCGGAAGTGTAGATTTTGCAGAAATTCCTTAAAAGTAATGCAAAACTTCTATTTATTTTTTTTAATAGCTCAACAACCCTAGTTTAAACGTTTCCTTCTTCCCTTTCTGAATGGCAACTGTGGCTTTGGCAGAGACCTCTCCTTATTATACACCTCTATTTGCCTGCAAGTCAAAGACACGGACAAATGGAAATAAGCAACTAGACAGCAAGCAGCCTTCTCGAACCTCATCTCCCACCAGGCCCAGCCATCGTGGCCCATGATCGAGAATGACAGACATTGTAATCTGAAGCACCTCAGAAACACACCGGGGTCAGAAAGGCTGAGCTAGAACGTATTTGTGGAGAAACTCTGATGTTCAAAGGAAGGGAACTGCTAAAGAAGAAGATGAAGAGTTTGGATTTGATATCCCGCTTTATCACTACCCGAAGGAGTCTCAAAGCGGCTCACATTCTCCTTTCCCTTCCTCCCCCACAACAAACACTCTGTGAGGTGAGTGGGGCTGAGAGACTTCAGAGAAGTGTGACTAGCCCAAGGTCACCCAGCAGCTGCATGTGGAGGAGCGGGGCCGCGAACCCGGTTCACCAGATTATGAGTCTACCGCTCTTAACCACTACACCACACTGGCTCTCTCTAAAGAACTCTTTGCCTGGGTCTCAGCATGCAGGGGAAATCAGGGTCTGATATGCCCAATAAACCAAACCATGTCCACATCAGAAGCCTCTTTGGGATGGACCTGGGTTCCTTGGCTTCCTATTTGCCTACTTTTAAATAATCTTTTTTTTTATCAATGGCAACCTATTTTATAAATAGGATTCAGGAACCCTGAATCCCTGAAGCCTTGTCTTCCATGGCTGTAATTTGGAAGATAATACTTCTCTTAAAAAGAGGGGAAGGGAGAGAAGGAAAAATGGTCTCCAAACTTCTATTTCGCTGCTGTTTCCATAGGATAGCAGGTAAAATCTGCATTCTAGCAACACTGACATGTACAATTCTTTATAATCGTATTCTATCAAGACTCGGAATTCTGCTTTCTAAACATTTTGCTAACAGTACTCATTTATTTTCTTTTTCCACTCTTTTTCCAGTAAAACCAGAATAACCTCAAAAAACAAACAAGCATGCTTTCAAATCTCAATCACTGAATAAAATTGGGCCCCAACCCTTAAATTAACCAAAAAATGTACATTATTTAATACGGGTTAAAGTCAGTTAAAAGCATATGTTCCCAGCAATTGAAGTTAAATATCACAAGGGAGGGGGTCGGCAAACACTGCTGGTGGAGCAGCCAGCTTCATACATAAACAGGGTGGTAGCATAGAGCCATTAATGGCTACTACAGTGGTGCCTTGGTTCTCAAACTTAATCCGTTCCGGAAGTCTGTTCCGAAACCAAAGCATTCCAAAACCAAGGCACGCTTTCCCATAGAAAGTAATGCAAAATGGATTAATCCGTTCCAGGCTTTTAAAAACAACCCCTAAAACAGCAATTTAACATTGATCCATAAAATGAAAGCAATAAACAATGTACTGCAGTCACACAATCAATCAATCAATCAGTAGCTGAACAGGGTTCCACACAGTCACCAAATAATGAAAAAAAGAGCCTCAAAAAGAAAAACGCAAAATAAATAGCAAAAACAGTCAGACCTCAGTGTAATACTCAAAACAGAAGCGTAACACTCAAAACGGAAGTGTGACACTCAAAACGGAAGCGTAACATTCCAAATGGAAGCGTAACACTCAAATCAGAAGCGTAACACTCAAAACGGAACACGTGCGGCTTCCCAAAAAAAGTTCACAAACCAGAACGCTTACTTCCAGGTTTGCAGTGTTTGGGTTCCAAGTTGTTTGAGTACCAAGATATTTGGGAACCAAGGTACCACTGTAGTCATGGTGGCTACGTGCTCAGAAGCAATACGTCTCTGAATCCTTAGGAACCGACAGGACTCTTATGCTAAGCCAAGAGCCCTGCAGGATCAGACCGCAACATCTCATCCAACGTCCAGTTTCCCACAATTAGATGCCAAGGGAAGACCACAAGGAAGACATGAGGTGTGTGCATGCCTCAATGCCACAGGAGCACAGGAAAAAAGCTCCGCTCCAGAAATCTCAACTTCCTTTCATTATAAGCCTTAATTCACCTCTAACCCCCCCCTTTTTTTATTTTTTGCAAAATGTGCATGGAAACATCCTCTGCCTTGGTTGGCAAGAAACAGCAGAAAGGAAGGATATAAAAGTATACGACACAATGTAATGCCCAGTTAAATTTCAGATGTCTGATGCGGTGCTGGAGATTTGCAGAGGGTAAAGCCTGAAAGATACACTTTAAGCCTATGAAGAGGACTCAGACCACGTTGTTCCGACTATGTCGAGTTGGCGAAATTAACTGGGAAAATTTGGAACCAACAAGACCAGACTTTCCTGAAAGATCGGAAAAAATTTATGATATATTTGAAAGACAATTGTAATCAATTGACATCGCTTGTAGGCTTGCAAGGAGTTTTGTAAGGAGAACTATATGAATTATTGCGAAAAAGGACTAAGAAGGGGTTTATTTAGGATTTTGGATTTTATAGCAATAACTATTAAAATAAAATGCAAAATCGGAAAGAAAGTTAGAAAACCATTAGTCGCGGTTGACAGAAGTCCTAGGCTGTGATAGCCAAACGTTTGTTATATTGTATAAGATGGGATGTTATGTTTGGAAAACATGTGCAAAAACCAATAAAAATTATATAGATATAGACCACATTGTTCCAATGGGCCATCGGGCTCCGAATTGTTTACGGCACCTGGCAATGGCTCTCTGGGGTTTCCAAGTGGGGTCTTACCCAGCCGCAAGGTTGTGTCAGGGTTTGCAAAGCAAGTGGTTTGCCACTGAGGTTCAGTGCCCTCAACCCGGCAGATGCAGAATTGTGGAAAATGCTTTTAAAGAAACGCAAGAGGGGATTAGGGGTAAAATACCGCCTTACAGGCAATCCCCTATTTACGCAGGAGTTACATTCCGGGACACAGCACACGTCACTGAAATCACATTTATGTCCGAAAAACCATTGGGAAAAGACCATTGCAAATACTTCCGCCCCCTTTGGTGACGTTTTTGGGTCACCCCCTGGTTCAGCGCGAGGCGCATATGTGCACTCGCACACATGTCAAACGTGCGTAAATGGGGGAGGGGGCTTGCCTATAATTGTGTGATTTAAATTTAAACAGGTTGCAGAATTTCAGTGACTTTTTTTTTTTTTTTTTGCAAAGTTTAGCTTTGCTTCTTCAGCACATAGACCTAGAAGCAATTCCCCCTTAATTGCACAGTCTACGGTATATAGGCCAGGGGTAGGCAACCTAAGGCCCGGGGGCCGGATGCGGCCCAATTGCCTTCTCAATCCGGCTCGCAGACGGTCCAGGAATCAGTGTGTTTTTACATGAGTAAAATGTGTCCTTTTATTTAAAATGCATCTCTGGGTTATTTGTGGGGCCTGCCTGGTGTTTTTACATGAGTAGAATGTGTGCTTTTATTTAAAATGCATCTCTGGGTTATTTGTGGGGCCTGCCTGGTGTTTTTACATGAGTAAAATGTGTCCTTTTATTTAAAATGCATCTCTGGGTTATTTGTGGGGCCTGCCTGGTGTTTTTACATGAGTAGAATGTGTGCTTTTATTTAAAATGCATCTCTGGGTTATTTGTGGGGCCTGCCTGGTGTTTTTACATGAGTAAAATGTGTCCTTTTATTTAAAATGCATCTCTGGGTTATTTGTGGGGCCTGCCTGGTGTTTTTACATGAGTAGAATGTGTGCTTTTATTTAAAATGCATCTCTGGGTTATTTGTGGGGCCTGCCTGGTGTTTTTACATGAGTAAAATGTGTCCTTTTATTTAAAATGCATCTCTGGGTTATTTGTGGGGCCTGCCTGGTGTTTTTACATGAGTAAAATGTGTCCTTTTATTTAAAATGCATCTCTGGGTTATTTGTGGGGCCTGCCTGGTGTTTTTACATGAGTAGAATGTGTGCTTTTATTTAAAATGCATCTCTGGGTTATTTGTGGGGCATAGGAATTCGTTCATATATTTTTTTCAAAATATAGTCTGGCCCACCACAAGGTCTGAGGGACGGTGGACTGGCCCACGGCTGAAAAAGGTTGCTGACCCCTGATGGAGGCCAAGAATCTGTGGCTCTGAATCATGCGCTAGGGCTGCACAATACAGCGTTCAAAACCGGTTTGAAATCCGTATCAGCCGTGTCACGGGCAAAACTAGCTGCCGTTGGGAGGCAGAAAGCAGCTACCCTCTCAGTATTTCCGGACAGCTGCCTCAACGTAGGGCCAATGACAACATTTCAGACCAAGCAGAAACTCTGGGCGTTAGCGCGCAACCAGGTCGCTGTGTCACTCAAGGCGAGGTACAAAGCATGTCCTGTAGCAAAACGTGGCTGAAACACTCCACCGGAGCGGGCATTAAATTGCCACTTCTGCTCAGTCCATGCCTGGGAATTTCCGAAGAATGCTGAAGGAATCTGCCAAACAATGATGATACCCGCATCACAACATGCATGCTTGCTGGGCAGACTGTAAGAATGCCACGCCGTCAGGTTGCAGTGGGGAGGAAGCGGGGAGCATTGCAAAAACAACTCATTAAAGCACCCAGGAGAAAAAC
The DNA here is from genome assembly GCA_034642065.1 of Darevskia nairensis. Classification (NCBI taxonomy): domain Eukaryota; kingdom Metazoa; phylum Chordata; class Lepidosauria; order Squamata; family Lacertidae; genus Darevskia; species Darevskia nairensis. The sequence continues at coordinate 5,651,854 of JAWWNI010000329.1, forward strand.
CCTTTTCTCAAAGACAGGCCTCGCGCCAGGTAACGGAAAGCACGATTCAGCAGAAACCGCCCGCTCCAAACAAACGCAGATAACGCTCCGAAAACAAGACGCTACAACGCACAGATAAAGAAGCAGAGTCTGAGAGAGGACAGAGCAGGAGGACTGAAGGATGTAGAGTTTGCAGTGTCACCAAAAATGAGATGTGGAGGGGGGAGAGAATATGTCCTCTATCAGAGCATTTGCCGCCGGTGAGCAGTTCTGATGAGACTGGCAGATCACAGCCTTTCCTGCTGACTCAAGCTGCAAACTGTAAACAGCAGCCATCGACAAGGTGGCTGTGAGCACTTATCATCGCTCTCATTTATGACTTCCGGGTTACTGCCTCCCAGAAGCCACTAGCTTCTACCCTAGATAGCAAAACCTGAATTTAGGTCCTGCGCTTCTTGATATGTACTGCGTTGACTTTTTGCAATGTCCTTTCTAAAATTATTTCTATGGGCCTTAATTATTAGTAGTATTACTCATTTGCATTTATTCAACTGCTTGTTGAGTTGCCTATTATTGCATTACGGTGTTAGTAAAAGGACGTTATGAGCTGCCCTGATGGATCAGACGAAGGACCCTAGATCAGTGATGGCTAACCTTGACACTCCAGATGTTTTGGGACTACAACTCCCATCATCCCTGACCACTGATCCTGTTAGCTAGGGATGATGGGAGTTGTAGTTCCAAAACATCTGGTGTGTCAAGGTTAGCCATCACTGCCCTAGACGGTCCAGAATCCTGTTCTCAAGAATGGCAAACCAGGTGCCTGTAGGAAACTGCACCTCCTTCTCCTGTGGTTTCCAAAAACTGGCATTCAGAAACATGCAACCTTTGACTGTAGAGCAGGGGTAGGCAACCTAAGGCCCGTGGGCCGGATGCAGCCCAATCGCCTTCTAAATCCAGCCCGCGGATGGTCTGAGAATCAGCGTGTTTTTACATGAGTAGAATGTGTCATTTTATTTAAAATGCATCTCTGGGTTATTTGTGGGGCATTGGAATTCGTTTATCCCCCCCCCCAAAAAAAAGCACACAGTTCAGCCCACCACATGGTCTTAGGGACGGTGGACCGGCCCACGGCTGAAAAAGGTTGCTGACCCCTGCTGTAGAGGAAGGGTATAGCCATCATGGCTATTAGCCATTTGTCTAATCTTCTTTTGAACCCATCTAAATTGGTAGCTACCGAAAGGAGTACTGTTCTCTTGGCATGTGTATATTGACCAACATGGGTTGGGGCCACGTTACTAAAAAGGACTACCTAGGCCCCTGTAAAAGTCCACTAGGGATCCCAAATCTGCTGCAGAGGCCCTACAGGTACGTTTGCCAGGCGGGTATTTTTATTCTGTTGGTTTTTCTTACAGTTTTATGCTGCCTTTCTTCTGGCATGGGAGCCAAAGCAGAGTACATGTGTTGTTCCCAGGCAATCCTCCATCCAGGCATTGGCCCAACCCAAACTGCTTTGGGTGGAATAGTGGAGCATGAAACTCTTCATCTCAGGGTCGTGGGTTCGAGTCCCACATTGGGCAAAAGATTCCTGCATTGCAGGGGGTTGGACTAGATGACCCTCGTGGCCCCATCTAACTACGCAATTCCATGATTCCAGTTTAGGGTCAGCAAGGTGATGGGCTTGTGTGTCTTCTGGCCATAAAGAGACCCAAGTAGGGTTGCCGTATGTCCTCTTTTTCCAGGACATGTCCTCTTTTTCAAGTCAGCAAAGGTGTTCCTCTATTTTGCTCTTCAAAATATGGCAACCCTAGAAAGGTCTTTCCCCCAGCTATGAAGCTTCTTCCCAAGATATACCCTATATACTCGAGTATAAGCCTAGTTTTTCAGCACATTTTTTGTGCTGAAAAAGCCGCCCTCGGCTTATACTCGAGTGAGGCAGGCAGTGGCTCCTATGGGCTTTCCCAGGTTTTTTGTGGTAAAATTGGGTGCCTCGGCTTATATTCGGGTCGGCTTATACTTGAGTATATACGGTACTTACAGCTCCTTCCTTGGTAACGCTTAGGACAGTTCATGATTACAGTGGTACCTTGGTTTACAACCATAATCCGTTCCGGGGGTCCGTTTCTAAACCAAAACAGGTTGTAACCCAAGGCGCACTTTTGCCAATGGGGCCTCAAAAAAAAAATTGTTCGTAATCCAAAAAAAGGTTGCAAACCAAGACGTATGTAAACCAAGGTACCACTGTACTTTTAACAAAACAAAACAAAATGAACTAAAAGGCAGAAGCTTCTGCTTTTAGATTTAATAATGGTATGACTGGCTGTGATATATATTTATTTGAAATGTTTTTGATGTTTACTATTACCGTCTTTCCCCCTTTTTAAGACACCGTCTTATAATTTTTTTTCCTCAAAAAAACACAGGGTGGCTTATTTTCAGGGGATGTCTTATTTTTATTACGTCAGTATGGTACGGTACAGCCTCCCCATGAACGCTGAGCAGGCGGGGCAGAACTCCGCAAGAGGTGCGTTTCCCCCCATGCCTCTCCCTGGTTCGCTGGTTCCCTGCGCATGGGGAAAAGGTGGGGCAGGAAGAGGCGTCTCCCCCCCCCTGCGCGCGCCTCTCCCTGCGCACTAAGCAGGCGGGGCAGAACTCCGCAAGAGGCGCGTTTCCCCCCCCCCCGTGCCTCTCACTGGTTCGCTGACTCCCTGCGCACGCAGGAGGGGCTGAGGAGGCGACGGGAACAATGGTGGCACCATGGCTTACTTTTGGGATACGTCTTACTTCTCACAAAGGTAAAAAAAACCCTGCCATGGCTTACTTTATGACTACGTATTAAAAAAGGGGAAACAGGGTATTGTGATTGTGCTGTTTATGTTTTATAACAGCTTTGAATGTTGTCAACTGATGTTGAAAATGCCACAGTATTATGCAGGTATAATAAATGCTGATGCCTTGCCGTTATTGAGAGCCACATGGAGCTCAGCTTTCTTGCTGGCAAAACGTAACGCAAATGTGAAATCCAATCTACAGAGGCACCGGGACCCTACCGAGAAAGATTTCAAGATCACGCCCCCTCTTCCCATCCTTCCAACAAAATGTGATGCGGCAATGGGTCCAGTGGAGGCAAAGGCATTTCCGGCACCATCTAGCTGAGCTCTGTTATGCTACATGGGCAGATGGATCCCTGATGGCCATTGGCTGAGCTGATCCAATCCAAGAGAGCGGCAGGACAAGGATCAAAGGAAAGCTGGGTGGGGGGCGGAGTTGGAGACTTGGGAAAAGGATGGCTGAAATAAAATACCTTCCAGAGCAAGACAGATGAAAACTCTCAAGAGTCTAGAGAACACACAGATTTGGGCAGACAAGAGGAATGCACATGGCCAGGAGGCTGATGTTTACATATTGATTTGAAATCAGCAGCTGAGTCTTTGGCATCAGGCCTCTAGGTCAGTTTATACCAGGCATCCCCAAACTGCGGCCCTCCAGATGTTTTGGCCTACAACTCCCATGATCCCTAGCTAACAGGACCAGTGGTCAGGGATGATGGGGATTGTAGTCCAAAACATCTGGAGGGCCGAAGGTTGGGGATGCCTGGTTTATACGGATTATTTCCAAGTTGTAGAATTTAAGGCGCTGGTCTTCCAACTGCTGAGCGATGACCCACAGAAGGGCTTTAATCTGACCCAAAGCATCGCTTGAGCAACACAACGGCCATTTTCCTTTCCTCCTTCTTTGCTACCCATTTGATTGGGGGTGAGGAAAACCCATGCACAAATGGGGGAAGGGAAGAGGGACGGTGGGTGGGTGGGTACCACGTCTACATAAGCCACTCAACTGCCTGCTCTGGATGGGATCATACTCTCCCCCCCCCCCCCGACTCTGGTCTGTTCCGGCAGCACACTTCCTATGCTATTAAAACCCAGAGCAAAAAATGGGGGGGGGGGTATATACTCTGTGCAAGCAAAGTGCAAGAGTTCTGCAGGTGGATGAGCAGCGGAAGGGAAACGGTAGTAAGTGTAATGGAGGAAATATATATTCGTTAATAGTATGCTATATAATGCAGTAGAAAAAGGAAATAAAAACATCATGGAGGTAAGGGAGCTCAAAAACGTTAAAGGAAATATTTGTTTAAGTTGAAGTTAATTTGTTAAAAAAATCTGAAATTCAACAAAATATTAATATAAAGTAAAAGAGAAAGAGAGAGTTATGCAGGTGGGGAACAGAGATTTCTAGCTACTTGTACATTAGGCTACAGACTGCCCCCCTTCCTCCCTGTGTCAAGGAAAAACAAATCAAAATGAACAGGAGCAGCAGCAACAAAAGAGCAGAAGGCTTCTGGGAAAGGACGAGAAGAGATGCATTAACCGAAGAGTGTTATGTAACCGCAGATCTCTGCACTCTCCAATATCGTGTGTGCCACTGAGGGACTGGAAGTTTTCAGTCCAAACAATGAGAATCCAAACAATGCTTTGCTTTTCAAATGGCAGGGATTGTGTTTAAAAGAATTCAAGGACCGTCCACAATTGTGCACCTACAAGGAAAGTGGGGTGCCCTCAGCTTCTGGGAAAACGCAGGGGCCCATCAAGAGCTGGTCTAGCGTGCAGCCTCGGAGGGGGTGCACGCTGTGACGAGTCCCGAGTTCAGATCTCACCGCAGCCAAAAAAGCAAAAAGGCAGGTGTCTTGGACCCAGCCCCTTTAACCCTTCTTCCAAAAAAAAATATTATTCATCTTCCAAGGTCATTATGAGAAGGGATACTGAGCATTTAGGATAAATTATCCTTGAGGGCTTGGTAACCTGGGAAGGTAATCCCATCCAAGAGGAGGAAAACTCTGGTCCCAAACCTCCGCTGCCTTACAGGGTATCTTTGAGAGAAAGAAAGGCTAAGGAGAAAACCCTACACAAATCTGGTGTGACGTTCCTAAAACAGTTCTATGCCTCCTTCCGGCAACTCCTGCAGTCGAGCTGGTGACAAACATATTGCTCTCCTTTCCTTCGGATCACATCAGCAAGGGCGAGGTGGGGAGTTTTGTCATCTAGGTGGCCCAGGACCTCCGCATACACTTCCCAGTCTTGTGCCACAGAGAGGTCATTTCAGCGGGTGGCACTGTGGGTTAAACCACAAAGCCTAGGGCTTGCCGATCAGAAGGTCGGCGGTTTGAATCCCCGCAACAGGGTAAGCTCCCGTTGCTCAGTCCCTGCTCCTGCCAACCTAGCAGTTCAAAAGCATGTCAAAGTGTAAGTAGATCAATAGGTATCGCTGCAGCGGGAAGGTAAACGGTGTTTCCGTGCGCTGCTCTGGTTCGCCAGAAGCGGCTTTGTCATGCTGGCCACATGACCTGGAAGCTGTACACCGGCTCCCTCGGCCAATAATGCGAGATGAGCGCCACAACCCCAGTCGGTCACGACTGGACCTAATGGTCAGGGGTCCCTTTACCTTTACTTTAATGCAGCAAAAAACAATGAGGTCTGACTTCGCCCCCAGAGGCGCCCTCCATTGTCTCTCGAGATGCCTTGACATCTTGTAATCGCAATGTACTTGCAACCGCTCCGTCTGCAGCATGCGGGACAGGCCGGGAGGTGCATTTAACCACGTCTCGTAACATCCCTGTGTTTTCAACTGTTCACAGAGAGACGTGGAAAACTTCAGCTCACTCCACAAGCAATTGGATCCCTCTGTGGAATGCATGCGGTACCATGATCTTTTCCCACAAGTAACCTTTGCATGAGAAAATATTCCTCTGCGCCACCATTACCATTTTTTAAAATGGTGCCGTTGTGGCAACTGTAACCCAGGTTTAAGGTGCCATTTGGCGATTATATATCTGAGTTTCGGACACGGTTACAAGAACAATGGAACAGAAGGGGAAATAAGCAAAGCTAACTAGCAACAGGCAATCAAGCGATATAATTAATGTGGAGTGGTTTTTCCAGCGCGGTTTTTTTGCACTGAACAAAATACAGAAGCCGCCATGCTACACGGAAAACCCTAATACGAAAAGGGGTCATCTTCACACTGTCATTTAATGCTTGTTTACAAAAATTAAAAAGACTGGGGAAGTGGGCAACCTGACTGCGGATTCCAAGTGATTGAAATTATGTCCCCTGGCGAGTTCCAGGAAGTCAGTAGAAAGGCTGAAAAGAATCAACTCTCAGAGCGAGCTTTTTGAAGCCTTCACTCAGCATTCATATTTCCATCTACTATGAAATGTCAATTCTGTTCACCAGTGAAAGCAAAATTCCCTGTCTCCCAAGTAATTAAGAAACAATGTAAAAGCTTGCAATTTTCCACAATGCAAGTAAACATGCAATCACAGTGGTAGCATTTTCAGCATGGAAGATTGCAATCACACACTGAAGCTTTAAAAAAGAAGAAAGTATGTCCCGGACAAAGACAATGCATGCAAAAAAGGCTTTCATAATGGAAAAGGCTGTCAAAAATAGTCCTCACATTGGACCATACTCCTTGCATTTTACCCTCTGCCAAAGCTGGTGATAACACATCAGTAATCTGAGCCAAGAGCATTTAAAAAGAGGGGGAGGGAAGCCCAAAATACTACACAAACACAACATTTTCATAAAAACAGTGGGTGTCCATAATACAACAATATAGGTGAATTGACCCTTCCTCGCCCGTGGTACGATCCAGGACTTCAACAGCTCTCCTGGGCACAAGCCTGGGCAATTTGGATACTATTGAATGCCAACAACTACCATTTAGCAGTTGGCCACATTCACCATTCTTTTTGTGTATTTTCACACGCGGTGGCTTCCCCCCCCCACACACACACACACAAAACCCCTGGTTTGGCAGCAGAAGCAAGCCACAGTTTTGCCATTTGGACAAAATCAGCCCAACAACGACTGGGTAGCAAGCCAGAATCCCTCCTAGATCACACCTCAAGAGAGAAAGGACCCAGCGCCCAAGCCCTGAGGATCATAGCGCCAAGCAAGGCCGTGATTTGTCAGAGAATCCTACCGCAAGTGGCATGCCAATTTACATTACCAGACTGGCATGCGGAGAAGGGCGCATGAACGGGTCTTAATGGCCCTTGATGGCTTTGCCACATGGTCTCACATTATCCACAAGCAGCCTTGGGAACTGCAAGACATCATGCTAATCAGGTATTTGCAGAAGGCAGGTACCGGTAGTTGCAGGCAGAATGTATACATACAGCAAGGTCCAATTTTATCTTATCTGAGCAACACTGATGGTGTGACATCATGGGCCATTCCCGGGCTACATCCAACCTTTAATGGATTTTAGGTTACATGAGTATCTGCCCTAGAGGGAGGTGTTTGAAATTTGCCAGGTGCCAGCAGCATTTTGCTCCCGGCTACTGGCCACTTGCAACCAAGTGATGACGCTCAGGCGCCAGGACGGTGGCTGACGTCTTCACCATCTGGAGATGAATGCCTGGGGATCCTTGGATTTTGACTGATTTCACATACCAGCAACACATCCTGGACAATTCTATCCACAGTGGACACTCGGGTTGCGAACATGATTCGTGCGGGAGGCGCGTTCGCAACCCACACCAGTCAAAACCCGCAGTGCCGCGTCTGCGCACATGCGGGTCGCTATTCGGCACTCCTGCGCATGAGCAAAGACCGATTTAGCGCTTCTGCGCATGCGCCGAAACCCGGAAATAACCCATTCCGGTACTTCCGGGTTCGGTGTGGTGCGCAACCCAAAAACACGCAAACTGAAGCGTCTGTAACCCGAAGTATGACTGTATATTTTATCTGCACAATCGGAATGAATTTCAGAAACCAAAAAGTTGTATTGAAAAATACGACTTTCGAGCCGCCTGGCCCGAAAATGGCAACTAGGCAGACTGTAAGGTTTAAAGAGCCACATTATTATTATTATTATTATTATTATTATTATTATTATAAAAGTATCTTTATTACGTGTTAACACATTTACAAATAAAAAGTATGTAAATCAAAAAAGAATCTGACATACATACAAATTTATTACAGTTCTTCTTTCCCTCTAACCCCTTTCCATTCCCACCCTCCCTTTTTCTATCCCTCCCTCCCTCCCTCCCCCCCCCAGATGCTTCACAGCCTTATCTAAATCTAAAATACACTTTCCTGATTTTCCAAAAAAAAAAACTATGCATACCTAAATTTTAACTCTTCTATTCCTATATTACTTCACTTGAGCCTTTATGTTGCTGCTAGAAAAGTGGCATTACCTGAATGTTGTTTAATATATTCCCTGAATAATTCCCAATCTGCATTTCTCTCTTCTTGTTCTAATCCCCTAATTTCTTCATGTCTTGTAGCCAAATTGTAATAATTAATCATTTTTACTTGCCACTCTTCTTTGTTGGGTACATATTGTGATTTCCAGTGTGCTGCTAAAAGAAGCCTTGCTGCTGTCATTGAATACATTACAATAATCCTATCCTTTGGTTTAATATCGTTTTCTATCATTCCCAATAGAAACAACTCTGGTGATTTTTTAAATGAGTATTTTAGTATCTTTTTCACAGGTTTAAAGAGCCACTTGATGCCTAGTTTGTGTATCTGAGTTTCTATCACTGCCTAGAGGTGTGGGTTAATGTAGGATCTCATCAGCTTGCGCCTACCAATCTGCTCTAATGCATATAGTGTGCTTGCAAGCACAATTCAGAAACAAGCAGGAATTTCAAATGCATGCAGATTATCTGCCCCAAAATAACAAGCTCGTGTTGCTAACGTGAGTGATTAGCAAGGGGGGGGGGGGAGGCCTTTATAGGCAACTAGCGTTGTTGCAAAGCTGTTATGTTTCAAAGCAAAACACATTGATCTTACGACTGCTCCAAATTACTCTGCGTTTCTTGCATCTCTGAAGAGGCAGGATTCAAATTTTTAGAGGCTCTCCACTAGGCAAGCATTTTGCTCAGCAAAGGCAAACAAAATTCAGAAAAAGAGGAGATGAAAAGGTCATCTGGTCTACTGGGTTTCACCTGGTGACTGCTTCAACAGACAACATCACCGTAGCCAAGCATATTAATGAGAGGGGAGAAAGGGAGAGGAGATCAAAGTTAAAATTTAGACCCACGTTGCAGGCACCTGACACGAAACGCACAAATAAGCAGAAGTCAGGAATAATGCAGGGAAATGTGTTCTAAATGCCTGACACTCAAGCAAGCACAGAATTAACAGCTGGGAAACTAATTACTTAGAGGTCCTAGAGCAGGCATCCCCAAACTGTGGCCCTCCAGATGTTTTGGCCTACAACTCCCATGTTCCCTAGCTAACAGGACCAGTGGTCAGGTATGATGGGAATTGTAGTCCAAAACATCTGGAGGGCCGAAGTTTGGGGATGCCTGTCCTAGATGACGACCGCCACCAAATATTTTCAGACACGAGTTTTCCAGCCGTGTGTAAGCTGCCACATGGAAATTAGTCAGGGGGTCCTGGAACTTTTATTCTGCTACCTAGAAATTTTTTTAAAAGTTCTATGTCCAAGCACCTTCCCGCCACCATGGAGCAAGAACACCACTCAAACACAACACAACATTTGCTGGATTTGAGTGCCATCAAGAGACTGGCAAATCAGACAACTTGTGCCACTGGCAGCATTTAGAGACGAAAAAGTTTAGCCTCCAAAAGACGCTAACTAGAGCAGCGAAGTTCTCAAGATAGTCTGCGTAACTGGTGCGCTAGATAGTAGTGGTTAATCTGTGACCCGCAACCTCTTGATGGGCTATCAACTCCAAAAAGGCCCAACCAGCATGTTCAATAGTCAGAGATGATGGGAGATGGAGTCAAACACCATTTAGAGGTCCACAGCTTAGACAAATACACACTTTTCAGTCCCTGGATGCTACTTCTCCACCTCCCCTGGTTTCCAAAAATACAAAAGTACCGGTACATTCAAACAACAGATTTGGGGACGGGATATTACGCATGTATTTATTTATGTCACAAAAAAGCTTTCCATCATCTCAACTGACAATGGCGCTGCCTTGCTAGTTGTGTCTATGTGAGAGGGTCCGGACACACAAGCGTGCACGCACACACACACACACACACAAATATTAGAACTGCCTAAACAGAAATAATGCAACGGGCAACCCATGAGAAGCCACCTTCAGTGAGGGACTTCCTTTTGTCTGCGACAGGTAACCCAAGTGCAAAAAGCAACAACATCCGCCTCGCAGGGGAAAGCGAAACCCTAACTGCAACCGCACATCCATCCTTGGCAATGTGTGCCCGTGTTGTGAAGGTGTGTAGGGCGCTGAGAGGAAGTTTGAGGTCATTGCTGCAGTTCCTCAGAACACTGCGAGAGGTTGCAAAACAGCTTTTTTTAAAGAAAAGAAAAGAACGAACTCTTCTTCCCTTATCTGCAAGGGATGAAAGGAAGTCCCTCGTTAAATCTGTAATGTGGGAACCAAAGCAACAGCTACAATGTGTGGCCTGGAGATTAGAATATGATTTACAAGTGAACTGTAGGCGTCTGCCCGCCGTCCTCCACAGTCTTTCAGCCGAGACGGAAGCAAGACTTAAACCAGCTTACAACCGCCCAAAACTACGGTTCTATAGGGCCTACAATCTACGTACGCCATCTGGCTGTACCTACCGCAGTGGTCAGAGGCCAAGCTTCTGTACTAGATGCAAAAAGTCAAGTCAGAAAGAGGAGGCGGAAAGTGGGCGACAGTACATTTGTCACCCAACTCCATCAGGAAGCAAGCAGTACATTTGGGGGGGGGGAAGGAAGGAAAGCCCGACAGGCTTCGCCAACCGGGTGCCCTCCATCGGTGGGACTACAACACCCATCAGCCCCTGCCAGCTGGTGGGTCTTGTAGCTCCACAGCTGGAAGGCATCGCCTCGGATGCTTGCCCCACCTGAAGTGCCCATCCTGTACTTGCCACAAGATTAATTTGCTTCAGAGGTACCTCCATCGTTCCGAATGAAACGCGAAAAATGTCATCGTAATAAACTTCCCCTAAGTGAAGCGAGAAAGACTTAAGAAGAGGATCCGGCAATCTGCACGGCCTGTTTGAACAAGCTAAGTTTGGAACTCGTAAAATCCAGTTACAAGGTGTTTTCTAATCCCCGCTGCTGCAGAGAAAAAGCTGAGCCCAAGTTTACATCATACACTTTTAAAAAGCAGGGGAGGGTGAGGGGGTGGGCTGAAAGCAGTGAAGTTCTTCAGCACATCGGCTTGTCAAGCTGAAACCCAGAGAGCTTTTAAATTCCCACTAAATCTGAGCGACGAGTCAAGTCATGGCATCTTTCCTCTTGCCACCAAAAACTAATATTTTCTGTCTGTTCTGTTCCCCTATCTGCCAAAGCAAGTAGGTTTCCAAGTAAGATGCCAGTATAAGTATATACACTGGGGGGGGGGGGAGGGTAAAGAAAAGAAAACAAAGGCAATAGAAGATGTTTTGACTGCCTCGTTTCCCAATTCAATGGGGGAATTATATGTGTGAAAAACAGAAAGTAAACTGCACCTGTCTACGTTACAGTCCGATAACTCTTAATTTCTTCTCTTCCTCAGAAAACTCTGCTTCAGACAGGTCCACGTTTTGTATACAAATAATTACTATTACTATTATTAATTTGCCACTAACTTATATGCAGGCTGGAATTCAGCTTCCAACTGAATTTTGTGCTGCTCTGAATTTTGCAACACAAAGTTTTTCAATTTAGGGGGAAGTGCATGCAAAAAAAAAATCCTATTTTAAGGACCAAGTGTATACACAATATGTAATATCAGGGGAAGTCGGTACAATTTAAATGTAATTTTTGTGCTCTTTTTTTAATCTGCATAAAACAAGAAAGAAGAGACTTGTCTTTGAAATCACATACCATCTGCACTTGAAGTATTTAAAGCTAAACCCCTAGCACAGTTATTATATGGGGCGCAGATTTGGACAGGCTGTTCAATCCAAGTTCCAAAGGCAACGTTTTTTCTATTCCATCCTGTGTTCCAAATGCTCCATTGTGCTTGGAGGCTAATCTCCCCTCTGTTGAATTACAGACTTGGTGTAGTAGGACATTTAATTATTGGCTTTGGCTAAATTTAAACCCCACTGGTCTACTACCCTTAGTATCGCAAGAATGTCATGAGAGCGCTTGGACTAAAATTGTCAAGCAAAAGCTTTACCTTTCTGGTTTATTACCACAACAGTTATTAACAATGGGCTTCAGTAAAGCAAATAATTTAATAAAAACGGCACCTATACAATATCGAGCGACAGAATGATTTGGCCACGAAAAGGAAATTTTTTCCACGGTTTGATTATTTGACACCTCGACAACCTATTTGCAAAATTTAACAATTCCCAAATATATATATAGCAAATTCATGCATCATGTCAAAAAGCAACATTTGCATGCACAACCTTGGGAATTTGTCCGGGGGTTGGAGTACATGACCCTACGATTCCCTTCCAAGTCTACAATTCTGTGTTTCGTTGAATTTGGTGAAGGGCAAGAAAAATAAAATATTCACTGCAGGCTAGAGAAAATGCACTGAGGCTATAGCTTTAAGGCAAAGACTGGGTCAGATTATATCGAAATACCTTTGGAGTGATTCTAAGTGGTATTCTTTCAGACCAAATAGATATTTTTTTTCTAAATACCAACATGGAACTATTTCAGAAATTTCTCGGCCCAACAAAAAACACCTACATAAGCAATGAAGAAATAAATAATGAATACTTCAAAATGATATACACCTATGTGTTGTTTTACATGGCTATTAGCAGGCTGAAAAAATAGGCATTTTTAAGTCAAGCGTAACATTCGCTTATAGCATAACCTGCAACAATCAAGTTATTGGTGTTCTACCGCTCCCCCACCCCCCACCCCCGAGTCCTCAAGGATGCTTAGAAGTCTGTGTGACAAGAATGAATACTTGTTAGAAGTGTCAGAACAATTTACACATTCTTCCGCTTCAGCCACTCTACCAAGTATTACGTAATAATGTCAGCTACAAAAAGAAAAGAAGAAGTCGCACAGATGTGTTTTGTAGGAGCAAACAGGGTCAAGCACTGATAATCATGAATTTGGTGCTATGAGAACACTGCTTCGGTACTCTGTAGTAACTTCCTCTCTGGTATGTGGCAGACAGGGTTGGCATCACACCTGAGCTGGCAAACTATGGTTTACGCTCCCTTGCAATCCAGTAAACTGTGGCTTGCTCCACTTTAAAATCACGCTCCTCGTATAAAATGCTCTGCTTAGTTGCCAACTGAAGACAAACCGGCTTTTGTGAATTATTAAAACCTTATTCATATGCATATTTGTTCAGGGAATAGACATACAGTCATACCTTGGGTTGCGTTCGCTGCGGGTTGCGTTTGCTATGGGGTACGAACGCGCCAAACCCGGAAGTACCGGAACGGGTTACTTCCGGGTACGGCGCTTCGAGCATTCGCAGAAGCACTAAATCGTGCTTTGCGCATGTGCAGAAGCGGCAAATCGCAACCCGCACGTGCGCAGACGCGGCGCTGCGGGTTACAGATGTTGAGGTTGCAAACGAGCCTCCCGCATGGATCGCGTTTGCAATTCGAGTGTCCACTGTAATACAAAAATGGGAAACTTAAATAAAAAAAATATTCAAATCCTGCTTAATTTCCCCACTTTAGACACTTAGATCAGCTGAGGCTTAAACAACAGCCTGTTATGAACCAGCCGGACAACAGAGGGGAGGAAGAGGATCCTGATGAGGGGGGTGTGGCCACAACTGGGTCCCACCAGGGAAAGCTGGGGTTGGAGGAGGAGAGGTTGGGGGCATGGAAAGTACTCACAGGGCGGCAGAGGATGGTGAGAGGATGGGGGTCCGAACCAGAGGAGCAGGGCTCATCACCAGAGCAAGAAGGGCCTCTGTCTCCTCGAACACAGCAGGCTCTGAGGCATAAGGAGCAGCAGGACATACAATCTAGGAGGCTGAGGCAGGCAAAGGCCCCACAGCCCAGCTGGCCAAGTGGGGCTTGCTAGCTCTGGGAGGTGTGCGATTGCTCAGCTGGTTTAGGCTCAGGACAGATGAGGGTCACCTGCCTTAGCAAGCCCAGATGCTGCAATCAACAGTCGAGGGATAAAAGGGAAGCAAGAGATACAGTGCTGTGTCTGCTCAACTTCCCATGGAAGTTGGAAATGCAGGGAGCCAGAAGGCACATTGCTCCACATGTGGTGGAACTGTAAAAAGATCAGAGAATTTTGGGAGATGATCTAGAACGAACTTTTAAAAATGTTTAAATGCTCTTTCCCCAAGAAGCCCAAAGCCTTCCTGCTAGGAATGAGTAATGAAATCTCAAAGAAATTCGGGAGAATTTTCATGTATGCTACAGTAGCAGCCAGAATTTTAATCGCAGACGGTTGGAAAGGAGAAGCTACCCCATCCAAATTAGAATGGCAAAACAAATTGCGAGAATATGCAGAACTAGCCAGATTATCAGCAAGGTTCCAAGATGCTACTGATGAAAAAGTCAATAGAGAGTGGGATGTATACAGAGTTTATTTAAAAGAACATTGCAAAAATATAAATCCATTGGCAGGTCTGGATTGACTTTCTGCATCTAATAGGAGAATTTTACAAAATTAATGTAATTAAAACCTAGAGGAGACAAAGTTTAGTGTGTGGATAAAGAATGTAATCTGGGGACCACAATGTGGGGACCGGACGGGTCATGTTGAATCCAACAACAAATTGTTACATACAACAAGCACCAACTATGGAATGAATGTTTATTTTTATTTTTATTTTCTGTTGATTACTTATGTCAGTGTTTCCCAACCAGTGTGCCTCCAGATGTTTTGGGACTACAATTCCCATCATCCCTGACCACTGGTATTGCTAGCGAGGGATGATGGGAGTTGTAGTCCCAAAACATCTGGAGGCACACTGGTTGGGAAACACTGACTTATGTTACATAGTTATTAAAAGCATTTTTACAAAAAGCTTCTCATGGTGATGGACCACGGCTTGCATGTCCTAGGAGCTCCATGCTACTGAGTTACTGGTTCCCTGACCCTGGATCAACTGCAGAGGTGAGAACCTGGCCTGACCATTGGACTTCACTTGCTGTATTGAACCTGGACTGTGTTTCAGGCCCCATCCATCCTGCACCTCCATCCAAATATCTGTTCTGCAGGTTACGAAATATCATGGGCCTCCAAAGGAAAATCTCGCATCCTGGGCCAGCATGGCTAATGGGCAGGGACGATGGAGAGCAGTGACAATGATGCACGTGTCCCTGGCATGTGGAGCTTTCCTAGCACCGCCGCAATGTCTCATCCCTGCTGCCCGCAGCTATTTCAGCCCCAGTGGGGACACCTGGCTGTTTTGGTGTTCTTGCAAAAGGCTTACACAAGCCTAGGAAGCCCCATGCTAAGAACCCAATTAAAAGATGAGAACTGGCTGTTCTCCTCATTGTTAGTAAACTACATCATGAAGGACCCCTCAGAGGCAGGCAGCCTAGTTATCTTTTGCGCTTTTGTGTCAAGAGAATCCAAGACTGCAGATGTTCAGATGGGGGGCGATATGTAATATATTATTTTGATGTTAAACCTAGTGAAGCTATTTAAAAGCCAAAGGGGCCGGGGGCCAAGGGTTGATTCAAACAAGAAGGAGGTTAACTACATTAAAGCCTCTCGTTGGTAGGATCCGGCTAGGGCCACGTGCGCACAACAAAAGGTGCTGGAGTGGGGAGGGATGGCTTTGGTGGTTTGTGGATTGTTGCATGCTATTTCTACGACATTATTTGCTGTAGAGAAACTTGAGAAACCACGGAAGGAAATAGGTGGGGTTCAGCTCGAGGCTGCAGCAACTCCTTCCGAAAAGAGTTACTCATGCACAATGGCAAGAGGCATTTTACATCTTCCGAACACAGGTGGCCAAGGACGAGCAGAGGTGCAAAGATCCAGGTTCTCACACAACTATTTGGTGACGAATGGCACAATCCTAACCCTCGATCCGCTGGGATGAATGAGTTAGGATGCGGCGGGTCTCCAGCTCAGTCAGCTGTTCCTGGCACACTCCCCAACCTGGCTAGAGATATGCCAGCTTAACTCCCCCGCTTCCTAGCTTAGCCAGGGCCCAGGCAGCTGGGCCAAGTCCGGCAGAGCTTGTGCTGGTGTAAGCCCTGGAAAATGGGTATTTGGGGGTAGTGACGAGGGCAGGACCAGGCAGAGGGAAGAACTTGCAATGGTTCCTGTGTCTAGCTCAGTCACATGACCTGGCAAAAAGCGTAGTACAGTGGACGCTCAGGTTACGGCTGTAATCCGTGATGGAGGCACGTCTGCAACCTGCAGCATTCGTATCACGCAGTGCTGCGTCTGCGCATGATGCAATTTGGCGCTTCTGCGCAAGCGCGATTTAGAGCTTCTGTGCATGCGCCGAAACCCGGAAGTAACCCGTTCTGGTACTTCCGGGTTTGGCACGGAGCACAACCCGAAAAGACATAACCCGTAACAGGAGGTATGACTGTATAAGTCAAACTCTATTTTAAAAGCTTGTTTCACCTTGTTAAGCCAGCTCAGCTGGCAGCAGCTATACTCCTGGTTGGAGTTTGGAATAGTTTACGCCAGCTAAACTCCCGCTGGCTTCCCATATTTAAGGATTGCTCCCTGACATACGGCAGCTGACAAAGCAGTGTGCCCAGTGGAGTGGAGAGATGAGCCGCATCTTTGGTGAGGGGCTACAGCTCGGTGCTCTGCATGCACAAGACCCTGGTTCAATTATTGGCGTCTAGTCGAAAAGCAAACGCAGGTGGTGGGAAAGAGCTCTGCCTGAGATCCACAGCCAGTCAGGGTTAAGGCAATAACCTGAGCTTGACAGGGTAATAGTCACGCTTGGTACAAAGAGGCTTCCCATGCTCCTTTGCACAGAGGTGGAAATGAGGGAGCAATACATAAATAGAGACTGTTTGAGAGAACTGGCCTATTTGCCCAGGAAATGTATGCACAGCTTTTGCAACCGGAGAAGCCCACTTCCGCTTATGGAATGCATCTGGAAAGGCTGCTATGGCAGTGGTCAACGTTGCCCGTGTACCGGTATGCGCCAGGGCAATCCTACAAAGGTTATGGGCCCTCCTCCTTCCTTTCAGCAAGCATGCATGTCAAAAAAAAAGCAACATCAAGTTGTTTGTAGAGTGGGCAGAATTCCACAGTTCTACAGGATGATCTAAAACTGTAATTGTTTCTGTAACCTTTACTGCCATTGTTACGGGATTATTGATTTTTGTTGTTGTTGTTGTTTCATGCAAAATGGAATAATACGAAAGACCACAACCACTCAGGAAGGACCAATACATTCTGCATTCTTTACTCATATGTACAGGGGTGGGGATATTATCCTGAGAGAACGAGTTTTGAATTTGCAGTAATAACATTTGTATTTTCATTTCTTAAGCTAAAGGCGGGATCTGTACCATCAGAATCGCACACCAAAACTTTTACAGAAATCTTGGACCATGGTTTAATGAACTATAGTCAGGGCTTGGCTTTGTATGAACCCTGTACCAAGCATCTTAATAACAAACCATGATCTAAAACCATGGTTTATTGACGGCTTACAGAAATTAGTTTAACTATGGCTGGGTGTTACGCAAGAACACAGCATCCTTCTTAACCACTGTTGGACCACTCTATCCCAGACACTCACACTACAAAAGCAGAGGCAAGAACAGCTAGAAAACATAACAAAAGTTGGAAAAATAAACCACAGTTTAAGCACCTGTGGGTCAACTCATGGTTAACTTGTGGTTTGTTAAACAAACCATGGCTTAATGCTATGTGCTAACTAGGCCACTAGCTCGCCAATGAAAACACATTTTTTCTCCCCTAATGATGGGACAAAGAGGGAGGACCGATGACACTGTAGCTCTCAAAAATCTCCTGGGGAAATCATCATGCCACCTCGCCACGCCACATGGCCACCCCATTTTAAAAGTCAGGAATGGAAGATGACCACACAGAAAGGTGACACAAACATTGGCCCAAATGAACTTCAAAGTGACCATATAATGGTCTTTAAAGCTGCATTCTGCTACACAATTGCATAGGAGCAGGTAAAAAGATAAAGGACCCCTGACAGTTAAATCCAGTCGCAAACGACTCTGGGGTTGCGGCACTCATCTCGCTTTACTGGCCGAGGGAGCCGGCGTTTGTCCGCAGACAGCTTCCGGGTCATGTGGCCAGCATGACTAAGCCGCTTCTGGCGAACCAGAGCAGCGCACGGAAACGCCGTTTACCTTCCTGCCGGAGCGGGTACCTATTTATCTACTTGCACTTTGACGTGCTTTCAAACTGCTAGGTTGGCAGGAGCTGGGACAGAGCAATGGGAGCTCACCCCGTCGCAGGGATTCGAACCGCTGACCTTCCAATCGGCAAGCCCAAGAGGCTCAGTGGTTTAGACCACAGCGCCACCCGCGTCCATTAGAAGTAGGTACCATGGTACTAAGCAAGTTGTGCTTCAGAGTAGATGTGCACAGGACTGTACTGTTAAGCTCGTCACCAAATCTGCTCTGGGGGACAGAAAAATACTAGGCGCTGCATGCTCTTCAGGGCTATGCACACACAGAGAGAGGGGCTTTCACAGGGTATCAGCTATATTATGGATATATACATGAATCTTTGTATTGGGGGGGGGGGAAGGTCTTGAAAGGCCCATCGGGGGAATGAAAAGCCACTGGAGAATGAGAGGCAAGGAGGCCCCAGCAGGCCCCCACCCCCAAAACAAATAATGTGTTCAGATTTAAACTCTACTGTGCCTCACAGCTCCGAAAAGTGGTAAACCAGCAGGATGCCTTGAGTATCTGTAATGAAAATGGCAATGTTCAACGCATTCATTAATGATCTGTGTAGTCTGAACTGGGCAACTGTAATATAAATGCATACAAATGCCTTACTTAACTAGATTACACTTCAACAAACCACTGCTCCTAATCACATCAACCATCTCAAGCTTCTCTTCAAACGAACAGTTGTGGCTACGCTGTGTGATTTGTGCATATGCGTGCATTTCCAGCAACAGGGCGGTTGTATTAACAAACACCCCCTTTTCTCCACCTAATCTGCATCTCCCGCCAGTAGCTATGTCAGAATCTGCAGCCTTGCAAAATAATTACGGCCGAGAAACACACTCTGGATCCACTGCGCAACTAGGATACGGAGAAGAGAGTGTTACGTCAGTGGAGATGCAACTAAAATGGCATTACTAATATGTTAGCTATTAATTTATAACCTATCACTCCGGAAAGATACACCAGAGCTGTTTTTCAAACACTTCCCTGAGCAGCAGCTGTCAAAAAGCACAACTGGAAATATCAAATATTGCTTGCGGGGGGAGGGGGAAGGAGTTACATTACGATCCGCTGTCGCAGGCTTTATTTCAATCAATACTGTCTCACACCTCCTACTTGTCTCCGGTCTCAGTTTCTCCCAACTCCTCCAGTCTTCCTCCCCTTCACACTCCTCGTTTCCCTTTCACTTGTTTTGGTTTTCCAACTCCCGAGTACAGTTGTGGCACAGGTACTTCGCTGCAGGGGGCAGGAAGAAATGCACTCAGGCCTACAGAGCTTGTGACCCATCAAACACAATCCACCAGCTTGCAGAAAGCGCATGTTTGCCTGTGTTTGGTCTCATTAGGGTCTGAAGTTCTGCAAGCCTGACACAGCACCCCATACCTTGAATGCTCTGCATACGTTAGAACTGCAGCAAAGGAAATACAAGCAACAACCAATTTGTGCACATCCAGTCGACGCGCAACTGCGCCGGACCCAGAAGTGACTTTAGAAACAGCAAAAAGAGCCCTGCAAGAGCCCGGATAGGGCAAAAAATGCAAGAGAGCAGCACCTAGCAATCCCATGAGCCCTTGCGCTGACTGTTGAGGCCTGTGGAGAGTTGGGAGTTGGAGCAAAGGAGACTGAGACCCACCATCCATGACCATCTGATAAGGGCTGCTTGTTGTTTTGTTTTTTAAGGGTTTTTCAACAGTTTCCAGAGGTCTTAACGTGTATTTGCAGGCTTTTCCAATGATGTTTCAAATACAGTCATACCTCATGTTGCAAACGCTGCAGGTTACGTGTTTTCGGGTTGTGCTCCGCGCCGAACCCAGAAGTACCGGAACGGGTTACTTCCGGGTTTCGGTGCGCATGCGCAGAAGCGCTAAATCGTGCTTTGCGCATGCGCAGAAGAGCCAAATTGCGACCCGCGTGTGCGCAGTCGCGGTACTGCGGGTTGCGGACGCGCCTCCCGCATGGATCCCGTTCGCAACCCGAGCGTCGACTGTATATGCTATTTCACTTAACATTCATGGTGCTTTGGAACGTAGCCCCCGTGTAAAGTGGGAGTTGCCTGTACACAAAAACATGAGAAATACAGAAAAATGAAGAGGTGGGGATGCAGCAGGATCAGCCCCACGGATGTCTACAGTGTTTATTTCATGCATGGAGACTCACCTCCATTTCTGACTGCAGCCCCTTGTGCTGCATTAACGACCACTCCAGAGCTCTGCTAAACTTTGCAAGTGGCTCTTGCAGGACACAGAAGTTGTCCAAGCCCAGCAGGCGCAACGCTGCATGCACAGAGACCCGCATGCACCCTTTTACATCGCAATTTCTAACTTTGATCCCTTTACGGAAGTGATCTTTTTGGAATCGGGGGGGGGGGAGGAATGATGATGAAGGAAGGAAATGACTCGAGAAAGAGAAGTTTTGCAGCTTCCGGTGAGCTCGCCAGGGTCTGCCTTGAAAGGGAAGGGACTCCCAAGTCGATGTAGGCGAGAAGGCCTTCTAACACAAAGCTCGAAAATGGGTCCTTTCTCTCTATACTTGTACTCGGAAATCAAGATCGTCTTGGCTGTTGCATCAGAAGTGCCTCTCCTTACAAGTCATCAAACAGTGCGCAGTAAGAAGCTCCATTCTGCTAATACGGCATAAATGTAAGGAGAAAATAGGAGAACAAGGAGCATCTATGCGGAATTAATCTAGTTAGGAAACTACAAGAAAGCAATGATCGCCCTTAATGGAAGTATATTAAAAGGTAAAGGGACCCCTGACCATTAGGTCCAGTCGTAACCGACTCTGGGGTTGCGGCGCTCATCTCGCTTTATTGGCCGAGGGAGCCGGCGTACAGCTTCCGGGTCATGTGGCCAGCATGACTAAGCTTCTGGCGAACCAGAGCAGAGCATGGAAACGCCGTTTACCTTCCCGCCGGAGCAGTACCTATTTATCTACTTGCACTTTGATGTGCTTTTGAACTGCTAGGTTGGCAGGAGCAGGGACCGAGCAACAGGAGCTCACCCTGTCGCGGGGATTCGAACTGCCGACCTTCTGATAGGCAAGCCCTAGGCTCTGTGGTTTAACCCACAGCGCCACCCGCGTAGTATATTAGGGTAACATTAACACCTAGTCCATTCAGAGCTGCGACTGCCAAGAGACAAACACATACACATGCCCACTGGACTCTGCTTTTGTATAAACCACTTCTACAGCTGCCCCACTTTCCCATGTGCTTTCTGCTTCCTTTGGCTTCTAGCTAACACCTTGTAAATAAAATTAAAAAAATAGCATGACCTTTCTTTGAACCACTGTGTAAAAAGCATCCCCAAATACAATTTGTGGCCTTTTACTGGTACTCGTAAGATTCCCTGCTTTCTTTTTAACAGAAGAACTGACAAAATAATCTCATCAGTAAAAACCAGGGGGTGGCTGTGAATTACAAGGACATTTCCGGGGTTGGGGGTTGTTTCTAAGCAATCTTAACTTTTGTGCAATAGCCTCCCACTCCTCCTGCAGTTTTCTGTATCACCCAACACTGGAGCAACAGGTCAGTTTTGCCAATACCTATGTTACTGCTTTATAATAACAATAATATATCCGCCCTGTGGAACACCCTCCCACCAGATGTCAAAGAGAACAACAACTATCAGACCTTTAGAAGACATCTGAAGGCAGCCCTGTTTAGGGAAGCTTTTAATGTTTAATAGATTATTGTATTTTAATATTCTGTTGGAAGCCGCCCAGAGTGGCTGGGGAAGCCCAGCCAAATGGGCGGGGTATAAATAAATTATTATTATTATTATTATTATTATTATTATTATTATACAGAATATTATTGCACAGAAGCAAGTTGTACCCATTTGTAAAGCTGCATCTGGGATCACGAAACTATCCCAAATCCCGCCCCCAGCCCAGTATTTTGTATCCTAAACTTTGCTGCCTTAAACTTTCCTGCTGAACTAGAGGGTATATTATATGCTTCTGTGGCGTGAAGTAAAACTTCAGCAGGCTGGCATCAGTGTTAGAAATTAGCCAGGTGCAAGGTGCGTTTTGCAACTGGCATAGGCCCAATTGCAACCTACCTGGAGATCTCTGGATGCCAGGCTGGCGACTGGGGAAAGCAAATTGTCACTTAGAGAGGGATCTTTTTTTAAAAAAAAATGTCCTTGAAGCTTCAATCTGTTTTATTCTGGATTGTTTTATTTGATGTTTACAAGTGTTGTAAACTGCTTTTGAGACTTGTTCTTTAAAATACAAGGCAGTATAGAAATGAAACTACGTAATAATAATAATAATAATTTTAATGCAAACAAAATGAAAAGATTTCTACGCAGAGAGGCTGCAAGAATGTGACTGGAAATCCAACATATGTGACCCAAAAATTTTTTAAAGTACAAGTATAAAAAATGAAACTCAAATACCGGTAAATATATAAATTCGTCGAAATCCAAGGTGGATTTGATTTAAATCAAACTGATTTAAATCACAATTTAAATCAAACTGATTTAAATCACAATTTAAATCAAACTGATTTAAATCACAATTTAAATCACTAGTCTGTAAGGCTCAGGGTGGATAAAAAAAAAAATCCGATTTTTTTGATTTATTTTTTTTTAATCGTTGATTTTTATCCACCCTGAGCCTTACTGACTAGTGATTTAAATTGTGATTTAAATTGTTATTTAAATCGTGATTTAAATCAGTTTGATTTAAATGAAATCCACCCTGAATCCAACTGAAGACTGCAGACGCAACAGTTTTGAACAATAGGAGCACAGGAAGTTCCCTTCCACTGTCAAATCAGTGGTCTGCTTCACTCAGTACTAAACAACTGGCAGAAGCTCTCCAGGGTTTCAGCCAGCAGGAGAGGGGAGGGGGAAATAAATTAATTTATAACTGTGTTAATCGAGAATCCTGATAAGGAGGAAGCCTGTATCAGAAGCTCTTTCAGAGAGCTGTTTTGAAATTTAGTTGAAAACGTAGAAACATTAAAGACTATACATACATTATGTCAAAATCCATTGTCACCGTTTGCGGAAGCTCTAAAGATGGTCTTTCATCTTTTAGACCATGTTGCCAAGGTATCTTCATAAAAACTTGGTGAACGGTAACAGCTTAAAATAAGGTTTTGCTCCTTTTATCTTTGAAGACTTCAATTGCACTCCAATTAGTCACGTCTGTTGCTAATTTAACTGTTAGGGCCACTTCAAAGTATAGTGTTCAAGATACAGAGATTAAGTCTTCACGTTGTGCAGGCATGTTTTTGAGAAGCAGCTATGGTTAAAGCAGAGGATGTATTGTGCCTTTTCTTATTGAGACCCACCTACATCCCACAACACAGCCATGACATGATATAGCAATGGGATGAGGGTCATATCACGGCTAGGTACATCTCTTCCTGCTCGTTTTCCAATTACGGTAAGCCACTAAAAGCATGCACAATGCACTACCAAGGGTCTACAAGTATTGGGAGAAGTTTGCAAAGCTATTGTACTACCAACCTTACTGTATGCTTGTGAAACATGGACCACTTATAAAAGCCACCTCCAACTCCTTGAAAGATTCCATCAACGGTGTCTCCGAAAAATTTTACACATCACTTGGGAAGACAGGCCAACTAATGCCAGTGTACTGGAAGAAGCAAAGATCACCAGTATTGAAGCCATGATTCATCAACATCAACTTCGTTGAACTGGCCATATTGTGCAGATGCCTGATTATCGTCTTCCAAAGCAACTACTCTATTCCAAACTTAAAAATGGAAAGTGTAATGCTGGTGGTCAACAAAAGAGGTTTAAAGACTGTCTCAAGGCAAATCTTAAAAAAGGTAGTATAAACACTGACAACTGGGAAACACTTGCCTGCGAGCGCTCCAATTGGAGAACAGCCTTTACCAAAGGTGTCATGGGCTTTGAAGACGCTCGAACTCAGGGCGCAAGGGAAAAACGTGCTAAGAGGAAGGCACGCTTGGCAAATCCACACCATGATCAACTCCTGCCCGGAAACCAATGTCCCCACTGTGGAAGGACGTGTGGATCCAGAATTGGCCTCCACAGTCACTTACGGACTCATTGTTAAAATGGAAGACCATCTTACTTGGCTGCGAGTGATCGCCAAAGAAAGAAGATGTGCAAGATCACCTTACCACACATACCTATATCAGTGTTTGGAATCCCCCGGGGAACTAAGCGCATTTTGCAACTGCCGGAAGTCCAACTGTGACCACGTGGAGATCTCTGGTTGCCAGTTTAGTGACTAACATCTCCATCTAGCTGGCTCCTCCAGCTTTCTCAAGCAGGTAAGCAGAAGAGCTTATTTATTGTGTTTATATCCCACCCCTTTTTCTCCACGGAGTCCATGGCTCACCCCCTTCCTCAGTTAATCCCTACAACAAGCCTTGAAGTGGGTTAAGAGGCTGTGATTGACTGCAAGGCCACCTAGGGAGCTTCGTAAAGGAGTGGGGATTTGAACCCTGATCTCCCAGGTCCTAGTTCAACACTCTAACCCAGGGGTCAGCAATTTTTTTCAGCAGGGAGCTGCTCCACTGTCCCTCGGACCTTGTGGGGGGCCAGACTATATTTTGAAGGGGGGAAATGAATGAATCCCTATGCCCCACAAATAACCCAGGGATGCATTTTAAATAAAAGGACACATTCTACTCATGTAAAAACATGCTGATTCCCAGACCATCAGCGGTCCGGATTTAGAAGGTGATTAGGCTGGATCTGCCCCCCGGGCCTTAGTTTGCCTACCCATGCTCTAACCACTACACCACACTGGCTTCCTAGAGTACTTCTGCTATGGGGCAGCTATATATATTAAGCGCCCACCTGAGAGGTGCTGGAACTGTGCTCCGGCTGGAAAAAAGCACTGGTTTTTCCCCCAGCACATAGCTCCAGAGGTGAATGCAAATCAGCCCAGGGTTCTCCATTATAGAACCTGGCCTGAAGCTTACCTCTGGCCCTTTTAAAACTTCATCTATTCAAAATGCAGCTTTCTTTTCCTAAAGAAAAGAAGTGCAACAGTACAATGTATTTGTGCCTTGCAAGTAATCTAATTGGCATAATGGACCAGTACATCTCTGGCACATTTTGCCTAGCAGCCTCCTCTTCGCTAAGGTATATAAATAATTCAAAGACCGGTTTATTTTCAACCAGAAGGCAAAGCTTTCCCTTGGAGATGGGGTGGCTTTTCGTTAAAATAATTCCAGATATTAATCTCAGGAGCCTTTGCAGCTGCTCTCATTAGGTGCTAAACGAACGCCCAAACTTGCAACAAGAGGTAAAGGTGTATAATGCCCATGCCTTAGATGCAAAAGCAGCCCCTTGCACTTTGCCCTGGCTCCCAGTCTTACTCGGACCCTCAGCTCGATTGTTGCCAAAGGCTGTATTCCCAAATCCACTACATGGTGCACATCTAGATCAGGTTACAGGTACAAAGCTCAGGAGTTCAAAACAGAACTCTTGAGATAGGTGGCTAGACACAATCCAATCAAAGACGTTTGCACTCTCTCTTCCCCAGCAGCGTTCGAAATTCGCCAGGCACATTTTGCACCTGGCTATCGGACACTTAGGGACCCAGGTGGTGCTGTGGGTTAAACCACAGAGCCTAGGGCATGCTGATCAGAAGGTCGGCGGTTCGGGGTGAGCTCCCGTTGCTCGGTCCCAGCTCCTGCCCACCTAGCAGTTCGAAAGCACGTCAAAGTGCAAGTAGATAAATAGGAACCGCTCTGGCGGGAAGGTAAATGGCGTTTCCGTGCGCTGCTCTGGTTCGCCAGAAGCGGCTTTGTCATGCTGGCCACATGACCCGGAAGCTGTACGCCGGCTCTCGGCCAATAAAACGTGATGAGTGCTGCAACCCCAGAGTCGGACACGACTGGACCTAATGGTCAGGGGTCCCTTTACCTATCGGACACTTGCAACCAAGTGAAGATGCCCAGGTGCCAAGATGGCGCCTGACGTCTCCACCCCCTGGAGGTGCATGCCTGGGGATCCTTGGATCTTGACTGTTTTCACACACTAGCAACACATCCTGTAGAATTCTATCCTTTATATTTTATCTGCACAATCGGAATGAATTTCTGGAACCAAAATACTTATTCTGTGCAGCCTCTATTAATAAGAAGAGGTTGGGATGTAGGCCAATATATATGTAGACAGTCCCTGGATCAAGTGACTTTTCTTCTTTAAGATCTCAAAGTTCTTAACCTAGCTCGAGGCTGTCATCTGAACTAACCAGATGTTTAACTGAGAGTCGATCACAGTCAGTCCATCACTTGAAAAATAAGACTTTAGAGCCATCATGCCCAAAAATGGCAACTAGACATTCCATTTTGGCGACTGTAACCTTGGTTTAAGGAGCCATTTAGCGCCTAGATCATATATCCGAGTTTCTAACACTGGTTGGTACCTATAGTTACATTGGGTTTTAATTCAGAAGCTAACCTGAGTTGGTTTTTAACCCTTCAAGATTGCCTATGAGGATTTTCAATTAAATAAACAGAACCACAAGCATTCAGAACAAGTGCTCTACAGGTGAACTAGAGTACATGTGCATCACTCAGTGCTCAAAGATTGCCATAGGAACAAAGCAAGCTGTCTCATGGTGAATCTAGCCAAGTACTGCCTAAATTCTCTCCAGCACTATATCCTGAGATACAGAGGAATGAAACTGGGCACTTCAGGATAGCTCAGTCAGTAGAGCATGAGACTCTTAACCTCTGGGTCGTGAGTT
Organism: Darevskia nairensis; assembly: GCA_034642065.1. Classification (NCBI taxonomy): domain Eukaryota; kingdom Metazoa; phylum Chordata; class Lepidosauria; order Squamata; family Lacertidae; genus Darevskia; species Darevskia nairensis. The sequence continues at coordinate 5,678,799 of JAWWNI010000329.1, forward strand.
TAAGCCCTACATTGGGCAAAAGATTCCTGCATTGCAGGGGCTTAGATTAGATAGCCCTTGTGGTCCTTTCCAACTCTGCAATTCTAGGATTTTGCATGCAAAACAGATGCTCCAACAACAACTATGGCCCTGTCCCTGAACATGTGAAAACCATCTATTTAAAAGCATGTTACGAGGCAACACGAAGGCTCCATCTGTGGTGTGCATACGGCCTCACCCTCGATTCACGCCAGCATAATGCTCAATATATTTGCATCGGAAAATTCTGTTCTGCAAACAGCTCCCAAATTACGAAGCACAGCGAGACATGCAAAATAAAAGTGAGATTCGGGTTAGGAATTTCCCAGCAACTCTCAACCACCCAGAGACATGTAAGCAAGGCTTGGCACTGAACGCCCTTAAACCAATATTTCACAAGATGGACTAGGAATCAGCTCCTCTCTCCTTATGGACTCGCTTGCTCTCTAGGACCTGCACTCACATAATGAAAGAATGTAGTTCATGAACGCCCCCCTGTTGGGAGTTGTGAAGTTGTGTTGACCACATGTACACACATGCACACAGAGAGAGTGCACTGCTTTACACTGTGCATGACTTTTCGGCCAAGTTGTCAGTCATGGGGACAAAGCGGTCATGTGGAACTAATAGAAAGAGGAGAGATTGAGCAAGACGGGAGAACTGAGACCAGCTAGACTGAACCGTCACCGACTGCGCAAGATCCAATGTCGGCCATGCTCGAAAGCTGATCTGCTGAAAAACCAAGAGACTTAAAATTAGTGAAGTCAAATGATTTTCAGTGGATCTAGTCTGCGGCTCAGTTGCAGATCACCCCACTGGAGGAAAACCTGCGGTTGGTCAATAACTAGATATGTGCTGCAAACATGAGCAATTATGAGACGTTTCCTCTGTTGCGCCACAACTTTAAACGCAGCCAAACTCCGGAACCCGGGAGGGGGGGAGGAAGGGCTGAAAGGAAAGAAAGTAAGATTTACAGGAGACGAAAGCTGCCCGAAAATAAATAAATAAAAATGTTTTCACAGTTATACATAAAGGTGGTTTTCTCTCCAGGTAAGGATGGGAAGGGCTCCACCACTGAGCCACACAGCCAGCCCCCAAATGGAACAGAGTCGGAGCCCTGACAGAGCTTTGCGCTGCACATGCCTTTCAGAAGAGAACACTAAGCCGCCCCAGATAAGATGCCAACAAAAAGATTCCTGGCAGAACCGAAGCCAGCTCCAATTACGCCGTCCCATTGACTTTAATGCAAGCTGGCGCAAAGACTCGGTGCCCAAAGGCGTGCTTGTTTATTTTTATTAACTAAAAAAAGGAGTTGCCAAAAGTTACCAGCCTGTTCCCCTCCTGCGTAATTCAGTTCCCACAGCCACACACACAGCTCAGCAAGCGACAGAGGCATCCGGCAACCCTAACAGACGAAGGTCTGTTCTGCACCAAACACACGCGAACACACACACACACACACACAGAGAGAGAGAGAGAGAGAGAAGGCAGTTTTTAACAGGTTCAAGTGCGGACGTGATTGCAGAAGTAATTGCAATGCAAGCATCCAGGTGCATAAACAAGCAGAGACCTTAAATTCTAGCACAGCATGCAGGCCATGTTACGTGTAAGCTCCCCTCTGCATAACCCACACGTCGTATCACGGCATTGTACTTATTACAAACAGGAACAAATGTATGGCACATGATGCAAAGGTCTTCCGACCTGCTTCACCAAACTATTTATTTATGCTCCCGTCAGATATGCTTCCTGAACCATCCTACTCTGCTCAAGGAACAAGATTTTTTTTGGGCGGGGGATCAAGGAAACTTTAACCACCCTCATAAAAGTAGGCCTCACCTCTTGCATACTTGGAATAGCCCATATGCAGACGACACTACCATAATGGGTTTAATAACAGGTGGAGACGAATCAGCGTATAATAATAATAATAATAATAATAAATTTTATTTATACCCCGCCCTCCCCAGCCGAAACCGGGCTCAGGGCGGCTAACAACAGTAAAAATTACAATAAAGTATAAAAAACCATTAATTAAAATACCAGTTAAAAAGTCAATTTAAAATTTAAAATGCCGCTTCATTTGTCGCCCATAAACAAAACCAAGGGGAGGAAACCATCAGACTGAGTCCGACCCGAAGGCCAGGTGGAACAACTCTGTCTTGCAGGCCCTGCGGAAAGATGTCAAATCCCGCAGGGCCCTGGTCTCTTGTGACAGAGTGTTCCACCAAGTTGGGGGATAGAGGGGAGGTCCAAAAAATATCTACCTAGGGAACAACTTGCACTTTAATATCAGCAAGACAAAGGAGATGGTGTTGGGTTTTCGGAGGAAGAGAGGAGAACTAGCCCCGCTCTACATCAGGGAGGGCTGTGTGGAGAGTCTCTTCCTTTAAATTCCTAGGAGTTTTTCTCAGTGAAGACCTTACTTGGAAAATCAATACAACCCAGCTGGTTAAGAAAGCCCAACAGAGACTCCACTTCCTCAGAGTATTGCGAAAGAACAATGTCAACCAACATTTGATGATCTCCTTCTACCGGTCCACAATAGAAAGTGTCCTTTCATACTGCATCACGGTGTGGTACGCCGGTTTGACAGCCACGGATAGGAAGTGCCTACAAAAGGTGATGAATGCAGCCCAAGATATTTAGGGCCGTCCCACGAATCCGCTGGATGGTATCGCGGAAGACCGTTGCCTCAGGAAAGTGAGGAAAATCCTCAGGGATGATTCACACCCTGGCCAGCACTCGAGCAGAAGATATAGAAGCATGATTAGTCACACCAACAGGGTAAAGAACAGCTTCTATCCGTGGGCTGTTAGGCGACTGAATGAAAAGATAACAACAGGGCAACTGACTTTCAGGTTAGGTGGGTGTGCGTCAGTAAACGAGGGGAATTAAGACTAAGAGAGTTGAGTGAGGATGCTCATGTAATCTCACTGTATACAAGTGACAATAAAGTATTTCATTTCATTTCATATGCAAATATATCATTGCTAGGACTGCCCCTCCCTGTTGTATTGTATATTATACTATAATGGTGCCAAACAATGTATTGTATTCAACTGGCTCTTACTCATACTAGACCCACCAAAATTAATGGTCAATATTATTATTAATAATAATAATAATAATAATAATTGTACCCCATCTGACTGGGTTGCCCCAGCCAGATTAAATTCAATGGATATAGCTTTGTGTAGAACTTAGTTCAATGCCATCCCAGAACTTTTGCAACCGATTGACATAAAACTCAATTCTGAACAGGGCTTTACAGACCTGTGCGTTCAGCTGCCTTGCAAGCACATGGCCTCTGGCAAAATTTGGGATCCGGGGCACGGGGACAATCCAAAGCCCACTACTTAACACACGCACACAAAATCAATCAGGTTTTGCATGCTCCTTTGAAGAAAAGAGGCTAGAAGGTAACATGCTTCTTAAACATTTCTGTGCATTGTCCCTCTTAAACATTTCCCTAAGATACAACCTTCTGGGCCCCCCCCCCCTTCCTGGTGAGCGATATGCAGGCCCAAGTGCAAGACATTGTGGTGTAGTGGTTAAGAGCGGTGGACTTGTAATCTGGGGAACCGGGTTCGTGTCTCCACTCCTCCACATGCAGCTGCTGGGTGACCTTGGGCTAGTCACACTTCTCTGAAGTCTCTCAGTGTTTGTTGTGGGGGAGGAAGGGAGAGGAGAATGTTAGCCGCTTTGGGTAGTGATAAAGCGAGATATCAAATCCAAACTCCTCCTCCTCTCAGACCTTGTGGGGGGCCAGACTATATTTTGAAAAAGTAATAATAAACGAATTCCTATGCCCCACAAATAACCCAGAGATGCATTTTAAATAAAAGGACACATTCTACTCATGTAAAAACACGCAGATTCCCGGACAGTCTGCGGGCCGGATTTAGAAGGCGATTAGGCCAGATCCAGCCCCCGGGCCTTAGTTTGCCTACCCATGGACAAGATGGTACCTTCCCCAGTCCCTAAACCTGACCTCAGCATCCTCCACTACACCTGAGGGCAGCAGGGGAGGATGCCGGACAGGCCGCAAGGTGCACAGCTCCGACTTCCTGCTGCCTCTCAGCCTCTGCTGTCATGAGGCAGCTGCTTCACTCTGCCCAATGGTAGAGCCGATCCCAGTAATACACAAACCTCTGCAGGGAGCACCCAGAATTCTGAGGTGGGGCAAATGGGGGGTATTTGGGGTGGTGTTCAGCTAAGTTCTGCTCAGAGTGGAGCAAATGAACGTGACTGGGTTAGGTCCTTGAATTTCTGCAGGTCTACTCTTCGCTGAGTGACAGCCTTGGGATTTGTGGCAACCCGTTTTCCCTCCTTGCAAACAGCTTCTGAGGGACAGTGGAGGGGAGTCGCACACCACTTGCGACGCTCGGAGGATAAAAATGGCGCATTTCTGCGCTGGGCCCTCGAAAAGCAATGCGCAGCAAAAAGCAAACAAAGAAAAAATGCCCCTTCCCTCTCTGAGGCAAAGCATAATATGCCATCCACACAGAGAATCTACTCTGGTCATTTCTCCCTTGCTCTTTTAGTCGAGCCTCAGGACTGCTGCGTCATCTTCCTGGCCAGGTGAAGACCTTTCTGTTCACCCAGGTCTTTTAAATAACTTATGTCGTCTGAGCCTCTCCGTTTCCAACGCTTGGGCTCTGAACTTTGCAGAGGTGCAGCGACTTTTGCTCTTGTTGGATTTTACGGAGCTATTAACGGCATGTCCCACTTCGAATTTAAACTGTTTGCTTTTCGTTTTATCACAAGCGGCCCGAGACCTTTACTTCCCAAAGCAGCATACAAATGGATCAAATAGGTAAGAAAAGTGGCCATTTCGGTATCACAGAGGACTGAGGCTCAAGGTGCCTACCAACACGTATCATTAATACACCTGAAAATCAGAACAAAGCTTTTGCATAGTGTCTTAATTTTTTCCTCACGGGCTTGGGGAAAAGCTTGACGGGTGGCAGTGGGTTAAGAACCGCTGGGCAGAACACAGCACAACCACAGCATACTTTCAAAGCGCATGGCCTCCCCTCAAGAATCCTGGGAACTGTAGTTTAAAGGTGCTGGGAATTGTAGCTCCATGAGGGCTGGGCTGCAGCTCCCAGAATTACTTGTGGGAGAAGCCATGAACTTTAGATACACAATAAGGATGTGACCAAAGGCTGTGGTTCTATGTAGATTTTCTGAAAAGCAGGTCCCAACTGAACCGAGTTACTTCTGAGTAAGATTGCATAGAATTAGGCCACAGGGGTCATTTTCAGAGGATGGTCCAAGCCCTAGGGTTCCTGCCCCTTCCCCATTTTGTAAAATATTTTTTAATTATATTATCCTGGTATGTCCCGCAGAGGACCCTAAGGTCCATGAATAATAATAGCATAAAGGTCCTGGGCCCTAAAGAAGCCAGATTATCCTCCACCAGGGCCAGGGCCTTTTCAGTGATGGCTCCGACCTGGTGGAATGCTCTGTCCCACGAGACTAGGGCCCTGCAGGACTTGATCTCCTTCCGCAGGGCCTGTAAGACAGAGCTATTCCGCCTGGCCTTCAATTTGTCCAGATCCTTCATTCCTTTTCCCCCTTCCCTTTTTCTATGAAGAAACCCTTCTGAGATTTAAACTCTTTAAATTTAAACATTTAAACTCTTTCCTGGTCTCCTTGCTGGCCCTAGCAGGACTAACTTGACCAGTTAGCCCTGGCAACTGATTTAAATCACTAGTCAGTAAGGCTCAGGGTGGATAAAAATCAACGATTTTTTTTTTTATTTAAATTGGATTTTTTTTCATTTTTTAAAAAAAAAATGTTGATTTTTATCCACCCTGAGCCTTAGTGAATAGTGATTTAAATCGTGGTTTAAATTGTGATTTAAATCAGTTTGATTTAAATCAAATCCACCCTGCTTTATGCTGTTTTTAAGCTGTTTTTTAAGTCATTTTTAATCAATGTTTTATATTTGCTGTTAGCCACCCTGAGCCCGGTTTTTAAATCGAGAAAGGTGGGGTAATATTATTATTACTTGGCTTACAGAGCATCAAGACCCCAGATTCCCACCGCATTCATTTGCTCAGAGGTCTAAATTTGCAGTCAAGTGAGATATCTGCATATTCATATTCGGGTGATGGGTGCGTGTGTGTCCCCCCCCACACACACACACACACCCCAACAAGCACCTAGCTGTGCTCCTGTCAGGCTGTAAGTGCTGCTTCCACGGTTGGCAGACACTAAAGCAGCGTCCCTTGTAATGCTCTGGAACAGAACTCAAAGCACTTTTCAGCAGTTTGTGAGCTCAAGCAGCCCATCCTTCTCATGCCCGATGGCTTGGAACACAGCCTAGCTTTTCCTTAAAGGCTCTGTAACATAATTAAATATTTTGAAGTTGCACCGTTCTCTGAAGAGAGACTCCTGTATTTCTTACTACGGGTTCGCCAAACAGTCCACAGGCTAGATTTTCACTGTAAATCAACGTATAGCCAGTAAAAGCAGTCACTCAGGGGGAGAAAGTGTTGTCGATGCAAGTGTGTGTTTTTAATTGGACTTATTACTTTCTGTACTTAATACGTTTCTTCAATATATGGCTGTGTTACATGCCCCTTAAATATAACTTGCTTTTCTTATTAATTAAACTGCTATGCCATTCTTCATCAGAAGATCACAGGGTGGTTTACAATATAAAAACACAAAATTGCATACCGCAAAAACAAACAAAATAATCACATTAGGATTCTCCGACCTAACCACAGTTTGGTGGGTTTGGGATACACCGCTGCATGAGTACGCAAGAATCTGAAATAGGTTTGCAATAGTTTAGAGGTTAGCACTAACCACTGTTTCTCTAATCCCAATATCCCAGCAATGCAAATTTCGTTTTCTTGTGAAGTAAAGGTAAAGGGACCCCTGACCGTTAGGTCCGGTCGCGGACGCTCATCTCGCTTTACTGGCCGAGGGAGCCAGCGTTTGTCCACAGACAGTTTTTCCGGGTCATGTGGCCAGCATGACTAAGCAGCTTCTGGCGAACCAGAGCAACGCACGGAAACTAGGTTATAATTAATAATAATGTATGTGTGCACATTCACGTAATCTTCTGATATTTTTTTTTTTACTACTCTTCATTCCATAAGCACCTTTGGGCTGATTAAATAATTTTATTTTTTTTAGAAGAAGAAGAAGAAGAAGAAGAAGAAGAAGAATGCTTAGAACAAACCAGAATGCATCAGCATCTAAGAGGGGGAAATACACGTATACAACACTGTACACTCCTGACACTCTATACCATGGTTGGAAAATTACCCAAACTGAACCATCAAATTAAACTCTGCTTTCCTATTTAAAGGAATAAATCAGGGGTAGATGATAGATAGATAGATGATAGATGATAGATAGATAGATAGATAGATAGATAGATAGATAGATGATAGATATTGATTATTGTGCGAATGTGTATCACTTAGATTTGATGTAGAACGGGCATATACATCCTATAGCAGGGCAAAACACCGTCCTGCCCAATAACTACCATTAACTTCTAGAAAGTTCTGGACACTTGATGTTCAAATAAATAACCTTGAACAAACATTGTGGTGTCACCTTGCATATGCATAGGAAGGCAAAGAAAATTCCTCAATTCCATAAGTTCTCAAGCAATTACAAATTCAACCATTTAGAGATGGGGAACCTGTACTAATGGCACCACATGGAGGGCACCAACACCCATCATCCTTGATCACTGGGCCACACTGTCTGGGCCTGATGGGAAGTAGAGCCCAACAACATCCAGAAGGACACAGGATCCCTACCCCTCCAGAAGCACCAAAGGAATTGGTTTGGAAGTAAGGAGTTGGGGTTGCAAAATGACCAGACATATATATTGTTTAATTGCAAACAGGTATGATTTAATTGCCGTAGTAGTCAATTAGCATGCCTGCTTTCTCGGGAAATAAATACTTAAGAACTAAAAACTTGCCGGCAGTCACTTTAATTAAGAACCAAACCTTGGCCGCAGCCTGTGGTTGCTCTCTGGATTGAGGCAAACCACAAGCCGGGTTTGGATGATGTAGCTGAACCATGTCTTAGCTTTGGGTAAGGTAGCACCAGGAGAACCTGAGAGGAGCTCTGCGGTCATGATCTCCTTTTCAGGAACCCTCATGCATGCAAGAAGCCATGGTGTGGCTTAGCATTACATGTGAAAGGTAAAGGTAAAGGGACCCCTGACCATTAGGTCCAGTCATATCTGACTCTGGGGTTGCGGCGCTCATCTCGCTTTATTGGCCGAGGGAGCCGGCATACAGATTCCGGGTCATGTGGCCAGCATGACAAAGCCGATTCTGGCGAAACAGAGCAGCACACGGAAACGCCGTTTACCTTCCCGCCAGAGCGGTTCCTATTTATCTACTTGCACTTTGACGTGCTTTCGAACTGCTAGGTGGGCAGGAGCTGGGACCGAGCAACGGGAGCTCACCCCGTCGCAGGGATTCGAACTGCTGACCTTCTGATCAGCAAGCCCTAGGCTCTGTGGTTTAACCCACAGCGCCACCTGGGTCCCTTACATGTGAAGTCAGCATTACATGTGAACTGGGTCTCAAAAACACGCAAATCATGGGCAGAAGAAGCATCCAACTCTTCAGACTGTAAGGGCCATTGGCACGCTAGAAGCAATTTTAAATATGCTCTAGCTCACCACAGCCAGAGTATGACCCAAGGTTTTGTTTTGTTCCCCTAGGATATGGCAGGTTGAGCGACCTTCGTGCCTGAGCAAGCAGAAGATCATATAACCACAACCGCGTTACTAGAAGAGAAGGGATCAACTTTGCAAAGGTAGGGTCCCTTCCTCCAGAGCTGGAGAAGTCTGCTCCAAAACCGTAAGCTTCCACTCACGAGTAATAAAAGCAAAATAGCAAAATCGAAGAAGAAAAGAAAAATAGCTTAGCTATTTATATCATGCTTTCCTGTTGAGTTCTCATCGCATTTCATACACATTATCCCCACAGGCAGGACAACACTAACCACATAATACAAAGGGAAGGAGTGAGTGAGTAGTCAGTCACCAAGTTCACTGCCTGTCTAAAACTGAAAGAGGGAATTTCTGGTTGTTAGCTCTTCCTCTTTGCACACAAAGTTTGGAGTTAAAACCTGAATTTAATCAAAGAGCCAATCATTAGCTCTTGTTATGCATGCAAAGTTCGGAACCAACTCGGGAGGAATCCACATAGTGCTATGGCCGCCCATTGTTGTTGTTGTTGTTGTTGTTGTTGTTGTTGTTGTTGTTGTTGTTGTTATATTTCTACCCTGCCCATCTGACTGGGTTGCCCCAGCCACTCTGGGTGGCTGTTCTGGGCGTTGCACTAGCAGAAGTCTTTTCATGAGCTTCTGCTAGTGGGACTTACTGTACTCACTGAATCCCAGGGTGGATTTGATTTAAATCAAATTGATTTAAATCACGATTTAAATCACGATTTAAATCACTAGTCAGTAAGGCTTGATTTAAATCACTAGTCAGTAAGACGTGATTTAAATATTTTTTTTACAGACTCATTCTTGCTGGTATAATCTTAATATTTACAACCATATGAAGGTTTCCTTTTTGGAATAATAAATTTTCAGAGTAGTTTTTACAGTTATTTCAAAAATTACTGATTTGGTTATACTACTAGAAATACATAGACAGATAATTATGAAATTATGGTGAGGTTTAATAAGTTAACTGTTTATATTTGGACAAATTTTCTGCTGTACTTTATTGGAAGGAGAAAAATAATCATTTCCTTAATAACCATTTAAACAATTTATTTAACTAAAACAATAACATGATAGCATATGTATCCATGTTTGTTAACTGATGTGGTTAAACATTAAAAAAAAAACTTAGACTGAGTTTTAGCACACTTGATAAACTTAAAACAAATCCTTATTTCCTGATGAATAGCCTTTGGACTGCAATGTAACTTAAATAGAAGACTATATTTAGAAAGATTTTTCCTCCAAAAGCATTTTATTTTAAAAATCCAATTTAAATAAAAAAAATCCAATATTTTTTTATTTTTTTTTTAAATCATAGATTTTTATCCACCCTGCTGAATCCTGCCCACATACCCTAACTTCATGGCCACAAAACAGGCCGCTGAACTTTCTAACATCTGGCAATTACAGGGAAGGCAGGCTACATTCGTCACAAGTCTCCTGACAAGGACTGAGCAGTTGTTTTGGCCACGCATCTTGCGCTATCTGCTCTCCAGCCGAGATGTGCCTTAAAGCAGCCTTCTCGAATCGGATGTCCTCCAGATGTTTGGAGCTACAATTCCCATCCTCGCTGCCCATTGGCCAGGCTCTCAGAGAGCGATGGAAGATGCAATCCAGCAACATCTGGATAACACCAAGCTGGGGAAGTTTAGGTAGCGCTCGAGGATTGGCCATGCACATTTGCTACCTGGCTGTCCGCCTCGGTCAACAAACAGAATCCATTTTTTATTTCTATGCTCTCCCAGCTGTCGGACGCAAAGCAGTTTTCATATTAGGGTTTTATACCAAAGAAAAGCATGAGGAAATCTGTGTGATGTTGTTGTTCTTGTTATACTGTATTTATTAAATCTGTATACCACTCTATACCCGCAGGCCTCAGGGTGGTTCACAAGATAAAATCACAACATAGAAACGTAAAATATATAATAAAAATAAAAACAAGAACAAACCAAACGGTGTGTTGAACTGGTTGGAGCTTGGTGCGTTATGCGTGTTGTTAAAATACAAATCCTATCAGCCCCAGCCAGAAAGATCAATGGGCAGGGATGATGGGAGTTATAGTCAAAACCCTACTTAGGGCTGGGATAAGAAAGTTGGACCCTGGGAGACCCACTTCAACCCCCCACTTTTGCATAAAGCTCCCTGGGTGACCTTGAGTCAATTACCGTATTGGCCCAAATATAAGCCTCAATTTTCCCCAAAAAATTTACTACCTGCAGTAAAATGCCAAAACCGGAACTACATATGTTGCAAGTCACGAAGCGGGTTCTCCTTCATGGAGAGCACGTGTTGCGGTGGGGGCAACCAAGACATCCCTCTGTTGCTGGGCGGGTTAGTATGGATGGCCATGTTTCTGATTGGGCACCCCTCAGTCGTTGGGGAGAATTTGGTGTAACAATTTTATGACTGATTGATGAGGGGCTATTTATTCCCTGCGCGCAGCGTTGAGCTTCCTCTTTTCGCTGCGCGCACTGGATCACCCGCCCACCCTCCCTATATTTAGGGCTGTTCGCATTGACCTTGCTGTGCCTGTCATGGGGGTCATCTGCTTTTGGGGCAGGGGCCTGGTAGGATTTTTGTCCATTTGGCTGACTGGCTGGTGCCATTTGGTTTTTGCCTACTGCGTAGCAAATCGTCACAACTTGTAAGGTTGCGGTTAGGCATTGGTTCATTTTGGTTGGCTGTGCCGGCCTCTCCAATGCTGCTGCTGCAAGGGTATTCCGTTAAAGGAATCCAGGGGCTCGCCATGCTCTTGTCCGAACCCCTGGCAAGGGGCTAGGGCCACGCAAGAGCCCCTGGGAGCATTTGGGGAGAGGTGAGGGTCTGGCACCCAGCTCTATGCTCTCCCCAAAATGTTTTCCCTTACTGACTTTCGCAGGCTTGCGGATGTCAGTTCTGTTCCTACCTCTAGGCGGGAACAGATAGTCGTGAAGCAATGCCTAAGCAACCACTCACGTGCTGTAAGCAATAAAGTTGTGGCCAAAAATTATGCCAAAAACCTTTAAACAAAATTCTGTGTGAATTGTGTCTTTATTTGAGGGTGGCTATGGGGACCTCGACACGCAAAAATAAGGGTTTGCTCATAACATTCCTGCAGCACAGGGTATTTGCACATAAAGAATCAAAATTACCATATTTTTCGCTCCATAAGACGCACTTTTTTCCTCCTAAAAAGTAAGGGGAAATGTCTGTGCGTCTTATGGAGCAAATGTGTTGTCCCTGGAGCTGAACTGCCCAGGGGCAAAAGCAGATTGTGCTTTTTTTAATAAAAAAGAGAGGGGGTGTTGAAAGGAAGCCCGCTGAGCATCTGCTCAGCAAACGATCGGGGAGAGAGATAAGGGAGAGAGATTCCAGCCCCGCCCCCTTGCAGAGGGAGGCTGTTTCCCCAGCGACATGTGACTGGCTGATTAGATTATTTGTCTGGAAACTGTAGAAATGGCTCCCTTTTCCTGAAGCTGCAGAACTGTGAGTTAAACCCCATAAAACAGGGTTTTTTCCCTTTGCAAAGTAAGCTCAACAACTTTGAGCTGATCCTCAAAAAATGGGGCTTTTCTCCTTTGCAAAAGAAGCTGCAGAAATTTGAGCTGATCCTCAAAAAATGGGGCTTTTCTCCTTTGCAAAAGAAGCTGCAGAAATTTGAGCTGATCCTCAAAAAATGGGGCTTTTCTCCTTTGCAAAAGAAGCTACAGAAATTTGAGCTGATCAGCCAAAAAAAATATGGGGCTTTCCCCCTCTAAAAACTAGGTGCATCCTATGGTCAGGTGCGCCTTATAGAGCGAAAAATACGGTAAGCTTTCACTCGCCAACCAATTTCCCCTACAAGCCAACTCAGTTGGGAGAAAGGTCTATTACCGCATTGCCATCAACTGGGAAACATGCATCTTCCAAGGTAACCAGCAGTTTCACTCTCGCCTTCCCCATCCCCCTCGCAGAAGCTGGAGGGTTTTCTCCAGACTGATTTTACACATGCGTACATTTTTATTTAGAGAGGAGCAAGGAGGTATGGCCCGCACCTTACTGCTAGGCATCTATCATAGCCAAGTTCGCTCGGCTGCAAAATGGAGGAGGAAAATCACAAGAGATTAAATGCAAAATGTCAAGCCGCAGAGCTGTGGGGTTTTCTTTTGCAAGCACGACTTCCTGGAAAGATTTGCAGTTTGAACAAAAGTTCATCAAAGAGCATTTAGGGAGCAGATGCCGAGTGCTCGCTTACTACAAGAACCTCTCAAGCTTTACCAAAATAACAAAAAGAGAAAGAAAGGGGAGGGAGGGGGGAAATAACACTGTTTGGATAATCGCTGGGTTTAATTAGAATAAAAATAAAAACTGCTTAAGCAGCTGAACAGTCGATCTATGTTTCCCCCCTCAACAGATGCCGTAACTCAGGAGGCTCTCAAACTCGGACTACAACTCCCATCATCCCTGACCACTGGTTCTGCGAGCCCTAACACACATTCGCGATCTATTGCCAGGTCAAAAATTATGAAACCAATAGCATGATACGGACTTCAAACCAGCTTTGGACTATATATCAATATATCGCCCAGGCCTGATGGGAACTAGGGTAAAGGTAAAGGGACCTCTGACTATTTGGTCCAGTCGTGTCCGACTCTGGGGTTGCAGCGCTCATCTCGCTTTATTGGCAGAGGGAGCCGGCGTACAGCTTCCAGGTCATGTGGCCAGCATGACAAAGCCGCTTCTGGCGAACCAGAGCAGCGCACGGAAACGCCGTTTACCTTCCCGCCGGAGCGGTTCCTATTTATCTACTTGCACTTTGACATGCTTTCGAACTGCTAGGTGGACAGGAGCTGGGACCGAGCAACGGGAGCTCACCCCGTCACAGGGATTCGAACTGCCGACCTTCTGATCAGCAAGCCCTAGGCTCTGTGGTTTAACCCACAGCGCCACCTGGGTCCCTACAGCCCAACAACATCTGGAGGGCTGCCCTGGGCTGCAACTCCACCCAGGCTGGCCATCATCTCTCCTCGATAGGAAGGTCTACAGAAGCTTCTTCTTTAAGCCCTAGAAAAGCTGGTCCTCTGATCTCGATAGCCCCTCAAGCTGTGCATCTGCATGGCAGCAGCAGTTCACCAGCCATTTCCACAAGAACAGCCCTGCAGCATCAAAGACCCATCTAGTCCAGCATCCTCTCGCACCACAGCCGCCAGATCTATCTGGGGCAACCGCAACTCAAATCTGCAAAGCTGGTCACTCCACCAGAGGCCAAAGCTGTAATCCTGGACTAAATTTAACAGCACAAGATATGGAGAACTAACTCTGTTGCCAGCGCACGACTGGACAGTGATAGCTACCTTGCATATTTTACATCTTATTAACGTTTCTCGCTTCCCTAGCCAATCTCCCCCAAAGGCTTTTGCAATACATTTCAATGCTACCTGCAAATATTTCTCATGAACTCGGCAGGATAAACTACACCACCCTTACTCTCAAAATCATTCAGGGAGCAAGGAACGCATGGACCTAGAAATAATGAGAGGTGAAATATAATGTAAGGTTTTTTTCCCCTTTTCTTTGCATGCCTCCAACTTCATCTTTCAACATTAAAAAATATAATGTCACATTCTGTGTCAAACAGTGCAAAAGAGACAGATAAACATAAGCCGATATTGCAGCCTTAGGATTCGAAAATGCACCTACAATTTCAAAAGAACCTACAATCTGTATAAGGCATGAATAGATGGGAAGATTGGCCTGTTTCCTATTCTGTGCCCTTTTCGCATACACAGTCATATATCTGTTCTGCCCCATTTTTATTTTTATTTTGCAGATCTATAGGAGTCTGAAAAGGCTGTGGTTCGATTGTACGCGTTTACCCCCAAAATACATTTCTGTATGCTTTTCAATGCTTTTTTCTGTAAAATACGCAATTTTTTTGCATATCACTTGAACCAAAAACCCCGCAAAAATTAGAGAAATGCATAATCCAATGTATAGCCGTGAACCAATCTTCATATAACTCAAGGACAGAGAATTAGGCCAGCATGCTTTAAAATATGGGCCAAATGAATTTCTCCTCCAGCCTTGGAAATTTATGTTGCTTCTCTTTTATTTGCGTGCTGTCAATCACCTCCTCGTCTGCACTAATTTTTCATCCCCCAATCTTGTTGCCAGCAATGGCTAAATCCCACAGTGCCTTAATCAGAATACATGGGTCGGAGGGATGCTTCTTTTTAGTATGAAATATTTTTAGCCGCTTCATTTTCCAGGCCGGGTTGGACTTAAATAGATTTTTTTTTTCTGAATTCACCTCAATCCGTTCCTTAGATGCTATTGACACAGCAGTAGCTCCCACCAAGGTGCTCTGAAGAAGTTGCTGACTCTTCCAATACCAAAAAAGGCTGCTACTGGAAACCAGAAACCCTACTGGGATAATGCTTCTATG
This sequence comes from Darevskia nairensis, assembly GCA_034642065.1. Taxonomy (NCBI): domain Eukaryota; kingdom Metazoa; phylum Chordata; class Lepidosauria; order Squamata; family Lacertidae; genus Darevskia; species Darevskia nairensis. The sequence goes on from JAWWNI010000329.1 coordinate 5,693,956, forward strand.
TACTTCCAAGTCATTCACGGAATGCACTTCATGTCATTCATGCTTTCATAACCTCTACGCAAGACTTCTGTATAACACACTACAGGTGGCTTCCCTTAAAGAGCAGCAGTGATGTCAAACAGAACCATTTCCAGTGCTTCATTTCAATGCCAGAAACTCAAGATATATAAGCTAGGCGCCAAACGGCTCCTTAAACCAGGGCTGCAGTCGCCAAAACGGAATGGCTAGTTGCCTTTTTCGGGCCAGGCAGCTCGAAAGTCGCATTTCTCAACTCGACTTTTTGGTTCCTGAAATTCGTTCTGACTGTGCGGATAAAATATAAAGGGTAGAATTCTACAGGATGTGTTGCTAGTGTGTGAAAACAGTCAAAATGCAAGGATCCCCAGGCATGCACCTCCAGATGGTGGCGACGTCAGCCGCTGTCTTGGCACCCAGGCATGTTCACTTGTCGCAAGTGCTCCTGGCACCTAGCGAATTTTGAACGCTGCTTTATTTTTTGGCGGAAAAAAAAATCCATTAAGTTCATTTGCAACAATGAATGGACACCAACTGCAAATAAGCGTTGGGCAAGTTTTGCAGTTTCGATGTTTTCAGCTTTGCCGAAAAGCAAAATAAAGTAAGTACCGTATATACTCGAGTATAAGCCGACCCGAATATAAGCCGAGGCACCCAATTTTACCACAAAAAACCTGGGAAAGCTTCATAGGAGCCACTGCCCGCCTCACTCGAGTATAAGCCGAGGGCGGCTTTTTCAGCACAAAAAATGTGCTGAAAAACTAGGCTTATACTCGAGTATATAGGGTACGCTAAATTCGATAAAACTAAGGCCTCAGAAACTTTTCCAATACCATTTTTAAAGATTTCTGATACACATCACCCTGATTTGCATAGGAAAACGTTCCAATGCAAAAAACAAAATTGCAGAAGACCCATACCACCTAAGAGTGTTCGCATTTCCCCAGGAGCTAGGCACGTTTTGTGACCACGTGGAGATCTCTGGTTGCCAGATTGACAGCTGACATCTCCATCTGGCTGGCCCCTCCAGTTTTCTTAAGCAGGTAAGCAGAAGAGCATTTATATCCCACCTTTTTCTCCAAGGAGTACATGGTAGAACCCCCTCCTCAGTTAATCCCTACAATGACCCTGTGACGTAGGTTAAGAGGCTGTAATTGACTCCAAGGTCACCCAGTGACTTGAATGGAGATCTGAACCCCGATCTCCCAGGTCCTAGTCCGACACGCTCACCATTACACCACACTGGTTCCCTAGAGCAGTGTTCCCCAACCTTGGGCCTCCAGCTGTTTTTGGACTACAACTCCCATCATCCCTCGCTAGCAAGACCAGTAGTCAGGGATAATGGGACTTGTAGTCCAAAAACAGCTGGAGGCCCAAGGTTGGAGAACACTGCCCTAGAGCACCTCTGTATGGAGAAAGAAAATGTCAGAGAAGGATCTGAAATATTTTCCCTGAAGCTTGAATTCTTTTCTTCTGAGTTGTTTTATTTGATGCTTAAATGTGTTTGCAAACCGCTTTGAGACCTTTTCCCCTTAAAATATAAAGCTGTATAGAAATATGATGATGATGATGATAAAGCTCACTGCAAAAAAAGGCACCTAGACATTCCATTGTGGCGACTGCAACCTAAGTTTAAGGTGTCATTTGGTGATTACCTTCTATATCTTATTTTCTAACATTGCCACCTTAGAATTAACGCTTTAGCTGGTGCAGAATGAAGTAAACAACCTCCCCCCCCCAAAAAAAAAAAACACACACAAAAACAAACCCACGGGTGAGTGAGGCAGGGAGGGGGATGAATGAACATCAGCTAAACATGAACCAAGACAGTTCAAGGGGCTGCTGGGAGCAGCACCATTTCATGGGTCTGAGCATATTACACCGACCCTGGCCTGACTGCACCAGTTGCCAATTAGTTTCCGTGCCCAAATTCAAAGTGCTGGTTTTGACCTGTGAAACCTGAAATGGCTCAGGACCACAATACCTCAAGGACCGCCTCTCCCCATATGAACCGACCCGGACTCTGTGTTCATCATCTAAGGCCCTTCCTTCGTCATGTGCCTCGTCCTTGAGAGGTCCGGAGGGTGGCAACACGAGAACGGGGCCTTCTATGCAGTGGCTCCCTGTCTGTGGAATGCTCTCCCCAGGGAGGCTCGCCTGGCGCCTTCATTATATACTTTTAGGCGCCAAGCAAAAACATTCCTGTTCAACCAGGTCTTTGGCTGATTGAGATTCTACAGCCTTTTGAATGTTCCCGTGGGAAAGAGAGGTTATTGCTTTGCTGCTTTGTTTTACTTATTTACTTCTTTTTATCCTGTATTTTATTCTGTGAACCGTCCTGAGGCCTTACGATGAAAAGCAGTATATAAATCTAACAAATAAATAATAAGTGGGTGTCCGCGAAATCGGAGTGTTGGACTCCAGGATCTCGTGCAGCATTGCAAAATAATCAGGAAGCTCACCTCGGACCGTGTGTGGCAGAGCCGCTTAGGGACAGGAAAAGTCCTGGCGGCAATATCCGTGCCGCCTGCCTTCTGGGCACAACAGAACTTGCTGACACTTTTTGACTAATAAGGCCTTAAACTGCCAAATGGCCAAGACGTCAGATGTATTTATTGTACTTGTACCCAGCTTTTCAGACAATTAAAAAAAGGAGAAAAAAATCTGTATCCCAAAGTGTCTCACACCAATTAAAACTGAATACACGATGTTTCTGGTGAGCACCACGTAAATGAAAACAAGACGTGCCTTGCCCTCAGGCCTGCAAAATAGAAATCAAGACAAAGGGAGGAAAGGGAGGAGAGAGAAAACTCCTTTTGTGCTTTTATCATCTCTCAGACCAACAAAGCATCCTCTTGGAACATTCCATCCATGCGCCATTTCTGAGAGCAAGGGCACACCGGGAGACTGGGGCGCCTCGCTGCTCTGTGGGGGCTCTTCGTCTGGAGAACCATAGCTAGGACATCTTTTGGACGTGCTGCCAAAAACCTTTCAGAGCAAGCTGGCTTTCAGAGGCCAGAGTAGAACTTCAAGAGGACAGACCCACACCATGCCCAATATAGGCCACCCAACACGGCTGTGAACACAGGCCGCGACTCCCCAGGGCTTCAGGAAGGGGCTTTTCCCAGCCCAACGTGGAGATGATGAGGACTGAACCTGGGACCTTCAGCATGAAGGTGTCTATACTGTTGGCTGTTCAGACATTCTGGTTTCGTACGCAGTTCTGAGAACTTGGATGGGAAACAAGCAGAGCTCAGAATTCGCCAGGTGCATTTTACACCTGGCTATCGGCCACTTGCAACCAAGTGAAGATGTCCAGGTGCCAAGATGGTGCCGGACATCTCCACCATCTGGAGGCACGTGCCTGGGGATCCTTGGATCTTGACTGTTTTCACACACTAGCAACACACCCTGTAGAATTCTAAACATTAAGGTTTTGCGTGTTGAGGTCCCCCAGACCACCCCTCAAAGAAAAACACTATACACACCAGATATTTTGTTAAAGTTTTGGCACTAAAAATTTATGGCCACAACTTTTTTATTAAAATACAAATTATGTGAGTGGTTGCTTAGGCATTGGTTAAGACTATCTGTCCCTCTAGGGACAGAACTGACCTCCATTCCCTTCTGGAGTCAGTTCAAGGGAAAACACTTCGGGGAGAGTTCTGGGCGCCCGTTCTCCCCGAATGTTCTCAGGGGCTCTTGCGTGGGCCCTGGCCCCCAAGCGGGGTACGGACAAGCAAAGGTGAGCCCCTGAGTTCCTTTAACGGAATTCTCTGCGCAGCATCAGCATTAAAGGGGCAAACACAGCCAATCATGCCCCTTCAGCCTTTTGGAGGGGCAACCACAGCCAACCTGCCCCTCCAACACCCAATTTATAACCAATGCCTAACCGCCAACCTTACAAGTTGTGACGAGTTGCTATATGGTAGGCAAAAACCAAATGGCGCCAGCCAATTTGCCAAATGTAAAATTCCTACCAGGCCCCTGTGTCAAAGCAGACGACCCCATGACAGGCATAGCAAGGTCAACACAGAGGCCTAAAAACAGGGAGGGGGGGCGGGTGATCCAAAGCACGCAGCCAAGAAGGCTCTAGAACCACGTGCAGGGCAATTTAACAGCTCTGGCTGTCCATCATCCAAATTGCAACATATAAAAATCCCCAGTAACAGCCAGAGACCCAATCACATTAGTGGCCATCCAAACTAACCCGCCCAACTACAGAGAGGTGTCTGGAAGGCCCCCACCGCAACACGTGCTCTCCAATAAGGAGAACACGCTTTATCAGCACAACCAGAACAAATTTCAGGAACCGAAAAGTCGACTTCAAGACTACGACTTTCGAGCCGTCTGGCCTGAAAAGGGCAATTAGGGATTCCGTTTTGGCGACTGTAACCCTGGTTCAAAGAGCCATTTGGTGCCTAGCTTGTATATCCGAATTTCTAGCACTGCCTTCAAGACCCCAATGAACTCTATGATTATAGTTGGTTATAGATTATGATTAGAGTGAAAGACAGTCCCGAAACATCCATTCAATACTAGATGCAGTGACAACCCCTAAAAAAAAAAGGAGGCACTGAGAACCACCGAACCATCCTTAAAAAGAACTGGACTCACATTATCCTCAGCACATCATCAATGCCTCACACTGACAGAAGGGGTGAGGTGGCCGCCAACATGCTGGTGCTCGAGAGAAAGTTCTGGAAGGAACAGAGGGAACAAACGAAACCTTTCTCACAACAGCAGATGCTGTTAATATGAACCGTCATTTGAAGTTCAGAGCAGGGGATGGGAAAGTGAGTAGCGAGAGGTTTATTTTCCCTCAAACTCACATACGTGGTCTTCAGCTACCATTTACCCGGAGCAGATCCGAAGAAATTAGTGGATTTAACTTAGTCGGGTGTTCATGAACTGCAAACGGGTCTACGCTCACTAAAACGTAGCCAAACAGTACGCCCAACCATTATGTCGGTTTATTAGACTTAAAAAGGTAAAGGGACCCCTGACCATTAGGTACAGCTGTGTCCGACTCTAGGGTTGCGGCGCTCATCTCGCTTTATCGGCCGAGAGCCGGCGTACAGCTTCCAGATCATGTAGCCAGCATGATTAAGCCGCTTCTGGCGAACCAGAGCAGCGCACGGAAACACCGTTTACTTTCCAGCCTGAGCGGTACCGTACCTATTTATCTACTTGCACTTTGACGTGCTTTCGAACTGCTAGGTGGGCAGGAGCTGGGACCGAGCAACAGGAGCTCACCCCGTCGCAGGAATTCGAACCGCCGACCTTGTGATCAGCAAGCCCTAGGCTCTGTGGTTTAACCCACAGCGCCACCTGGGTCCCTTTATTAGACTTACTAACACTGTTACTCCTTTAAGTGTATTCCTCCCAGTTTGCATGCCCGCTAAAATAATCAGGCCTCCTGGTCATTCATGAACCTATAAATTTAATGCCAGGTCCTAGGAATTTGAAATATTTATTCAGGGCTATAAATAGATGACACCCAAGAACGTGACACTGGTCAACACAAAACTGATACTGGTGCCGAGGAATTTGAGGTGACACAGACTAATTGGGCCTAGAATTCAACACCACCACAAACGAGTCGTAAGCCAGTATTACAACGAAACAAATCTCTCGAGTCCAAGATTTGTACAATCAGAGAGACATACCATATTTTGAAAGAAAAACGGACAAATTTCTCCAATTCGGATTTAAAGCCATCTAAACTAGCAGCCATCTCCACACTCTGTGGCAGGTGTTCCAAGCATGGATCTCACATAATCCAAGCGTTGGAAGTTCACCCAACACAACACAACGCCCTGCCAATGCAGGAATTCGCAGACCACAGCATCCCCGATAGCTGACTGTCCAGCCTCTGTTTAGAAACCCCAGAAGATAGATTAGAGTCCAATCTGTTCTACTGTAGAACGAGGACCGCCAGGGAATTTTCCTAGCATTTAAGTAAAAACAAACCTCCTTGTTCAACACAAAGTTCTGCTGAGACAGCAAGATGCTCTGTACCCTTCTCGATGGGGAAGGACCACAGCTCAACGACAGAGGAAATGCTTTATATTCAGAAGTTCCCGCGTTCGATCCCTGGCATCTCGTTAAGAGGATCAGAGAGAAGGTGATGTGAAATGCAGCTCTCTCCCAGAGATTCGGGAGAGCTGCTGCCAATCAAAATAGAGAAACTGCTAGGCTAGATGGACAAATGGTCTGCTAAGAGCGAAATCAACATCAAAGCAGGGCTTTACCGCACATCCGAATCTTCAGTCAACACACTGAGAAGCAGAAATATTCCGGAGGAATACCAGATTCTGAAGTACAACAAAGCCCCGGAGCAAGGGGAATAAATATGGGCAAAAGCTGGTTGCATCCTGTCACTCTCAAGTTTCTGAAAGACACTAATCTGCACACAGTTATGTAGTCAAATTGTAAGGATGCCCCTACTTCACAGGTACATAAAAATTTTCCACAAGTGTTCCTCAATCATTACATGGAAACCGTTTCACACATGACCCTAAACGGGTATCATTGGGTTTTCTATTTTCTTCTTTTACAGGGAAGATATGTTCCATGCAGAAAAACTGTCACAAGTGCCTTCTACTTTAGGAGATAACCAATTCAAAACTTTGCGGAGTCTTCCTTAACTTGGTGCCCTCCATACATTTTGGACTACAACACCCATCAGCCCAGTCCGGTCAGTGATGGCTGATGGGAATTGTAGTCCAAAATACCTGGAATAATTGGGGGGAGCTGACCTATGCCTTTGTACTCCTCCGCAACAGCCGACATCTAGCAAAGACATGATTGCTCTGGAAGTTTTGTAATTTATTGCTAACTTGGCATTGAAATTTCCGTGATGTTTATCTCCATTACTGGTTGTTGTTTTTTATTGCGTTATATCGCATTTATTTATTGTAAGGTCGGCAATAGATGTAAGCCACTCTGAATTTATTTTTGGTGTTGGTTTTTTTTAAAAAAAATAAAGTAGGATACAATATAAATGTTTTACATAAATAAGATGCGGCTCATTCAGAAGAGGAGGGAGGTGAAAGTTAAAGACTACCGGTAATTCTTCCACTTGCTTCACCAGGACCATTTACGGCCACCACATACTAAGTTTATTCACATTCAGGCAATCAAAATATGTATTTCAGTATTTTGTAACATTTATGAATCATCTTTCTGCAAGCAGACAAATGATGTGCAATAATTTTTTCAATTGTAAATCCAATTACATTTTTTTTTTAATCCAACAAATACGCAGGTGCTGCAACTGTTAAAAACATTGGAAAGCAGTGTTTTTAGACCAACACTTAGCTGGAGCAAGAAAATGAAAGAGAAGGGGTGCGGCAGACCTTCTTGGAGAAGCTGTCCTATAGCTGTGGTGCCACAACTGAGAAGACCACGTTCAGAACGCCACAAAAAGCACATTAGCCAAAAATAGGGTCTCAAAAGGAAAACACAGTTGACTCCAGCACCTAATAGGAAGCCGAACAGATAAGCAAGTAAATGGGTAGTTGGGCTGTGTACGAACTGGAGCTTCTAACCCAGGAGTAGGCAACCTAAGGCCCGTGGGCCGGATGCGGCCCAATTGCCTTCTCAATCCGGCCAGCGGACGGTCTGGGAATCAGCGTGTTTTTACATGAGTAGAATGTGTGCTTTTATTTAAAATGCATCTCTGGGTTATTTGTGGGGCATAGGAATTTCTTCATTTTTTCCCCAAAATACAGTGCAGCCCACATGGTCTGAGGGGCGGTGGACCGGCCCACGGCTGAAAAAGGTTGCTGACCCCTGCTCTAACCCATTTTATGGGTTAAAGGGAAAGATTCTGCACATACAGAGACTAGATGGTCCATGGAGATTGTATTATACACTGATCTCAAGAGCTCGTTGAGAAGCAGGTTATTATAACGCTCCTGCTGTGCACAAAATATCCATTCTCTACATTTGATATAGAGCAGCTGTACTCTTGTTTTACATCCTTAGACTCAAAAGCAGGGCTGGAGATTTTTAACAGGTTCACCTGGACAGTTAGGGTATGTCCCTTAAAAAAATTCCGCACCATGTGTGACTGTGCTCCTGAACATTCCAGCAACACAGATAGAGCATATTTCAAGAAGGGATCACAAGGGTCATTTATTCCAACCAGCCCCATGCAATGCAGGAATCTTTTGCCCAGTGTGGGGCTCGAACCCACGACCCTGAGATTAAGAGTCACATGCTCTACAGACTGAGCTATCTAGCCTGCCATTCCTAAACAACCTAGTAACAATGCTTAGTTGCTTGCTTTTTTAAAAAGCATTTTGAGTGTTCATATACGTAACTCACAGGAATCCTCAAGCCCTGGACACTAAGGACACTTTATTATAAATAAACAACCCCAGTGGGGGATGGGAAGTAAAGACAAGACAGATGTATAGTCCTGCATTGCAGGGGGCTTCGAAATCTGCAATTCCACGATTCTGTAATTCTAAGAAAGTGGGCCTAGACCTCACCACGTTTATGCAGAACATCCACTGGTTTCAAATGACTTTAAAATAAGGTAAAGGACCCCTGACAGTTAAGTCCAGTCGCGGACAACTCTGGGGTTGCAGCGCTCATCTCGCATTATTGGCCGAGGGAGCCGACGTACAGCTTCTGGGTCATGTGGCCAGCATGACTAAGCCGCTTCTGGCGAAACCAGAGCAGCGCACGGAAACGCCGTTTACCTTCCCGCCGGAGCGGTACCTATTTATCTACTTGCACTTCCGAACTGCTAGGTTGGCAGGAGCTGGGACCGAGCAACGGGAGCTCACCCCGTCGCGGGGATTCGAACCGCCGACCTTCTAATCGACAAGCCCTAGTGTTACTTCCATGTAAAAAGCAAGACAGGCTAGCATTCTACACAGGACTATTTACAACAGCTGGCACATCATCATGGCTGACTCATGTGAGTGACAAGGTCCAGAGTTAAGTCTCACCCTAAAACATACCACTTCACACAACCCCCCTTACACCATGGAGACGCTGGGATTTTTTGAGATTTTATGTCGGCCTCAAGAACTACAGCATCGTGCTACCATTGCTTATCAGCTTCTCCCTGCAGTATATTCCAGATGTTGGAGCAAAATTTCACGGCCTTGTGCCAAATGAAGTCATTCTGTATGCTTAATTTTTACTTGCTCAAACAAGCACGTGCGCAAACACAGAGAGAGAGAGAGAGTTCTGAACTTTTAAGCAATTCTCGCAAGTCGGCCATACATGCCACACCGGCTACCACCTGAGGTGCCTGAGGAAATACCGTAACTACAAAGCCAGAATCAAAGTTTTACAATGCTTTTTGCACTTAACCGTTTTACAGCAACGCCTTAGAACTTCAAAGCAACTACACAAGGCATTCATCATTACCGCCACATAGAGGAATCCACGGCCTTGTAAAACAGTTGGCCTTTTGAGAAGTTGCCCTAAAACTCAGGGGTGAGTAGCAAATGCACCCAACTGTTACAGAATCCCCGTATGTTTCCTCCACATAATTTAAGGCACCCACTCCCCAAACACACATGTTGTGTTAGGCCTCAAGGTACCTCTCTGAACCAAACAGCCACCTAAGGCCCAAACACGTCCCGCTAATATTTCCCTTACGCTTCTGAAGGGAAGAATACGGTACTAAACATTTTCCAGGTGTTCTTCATAATCATCTGGGTGCCTACCCAAGATGCAAAATCACATGCATGCCTTCAATTTTTACAGCTTTAACCTTGCACTTCTGTAACTAACATAAGTTACTACTAGGAAGGGGGAAGAGAGCACACATATCTCAGGATTCTGGGGCAAACAATGAGCAATACCTGAAACTGAATATTATTTGGGGGCACAGTGGCAGATTAAATGCATGGGGAGGAGGGAAATATGTATCACATTTAGTTATTACAACGTTTTATCCAAAGCCAGAAATCCTGTTCCAACGTTTTATTCTTCCTGGGGGAAGCTTTGTTGTTATTTTAACTGTTGTGAACAGCCTTGTGTTGAAAGGCGGCGTGTTTCCAACAGCGGTTGACCATTTGCCTTCTGGATGCTCACAAACAAATGATGTGTGAAGTATACTTTCCCCTCTCACCCCCGATTTTATGTCCCCAGCATCCGAGCATTCAGAGGTAGACTGCTCTGTGCATGGAGGTTCTACTTAGTTATCATGGCCATTAGGCAATCTCAAAGGATTGCTGCAATTTTAAAAAAAAAAATGCTATTCAAAGCCTTTGTCTCTTAACATCCCAAGTCTTGTTGAAATCGTTCCCTGGGGAATGTACGATCCTATGCCTCTTGGGAGGATGAGTGTATTTGCCAATTATGTATGTGTGGGCAGGTGTCAACTGGGTGGGAACAAGCCGCTCCATCAGCCCCGCCCATAATATATTCAAAACACACTTTCTGGACGCATAGGATAACCCTGCAGTAGTCTACTTCTGCTTCCACAAACGGAACACCCCACTAGTAAAATAAACTTTGGTCAAGACCAAATTCATTACTCCAGAGCCCTTCCTTTTTCTTTTAAAAAAATAATAAGGTGGCCTTAAATATGCTTTCACTGGAAGAAAATGAACTGAATGTTATCTCCCCCAAATACACTTTTAAATTCAAGTAACAGTACGACCCAATTACAAAGAGTGTGAACAGTAATATCTATCTAAGTTGCCAATGGCCTCATTCGCATGCCACAGTACGCCACAAACCATAGTTTACAGAGCACAAGCAAAGCACACACCCTTTAGTCCAGGAGTGTTGGGAGAAAGAAAAACAAGCCAAGATTCCTAAGTTGGCATTACATCTGAAACAAGACTTAGGGTTTGGTTTGGTTTAACCAGTAAGGCAGCAGCAAACCTTGGTTTGTTTGCAGCAAAACAAACCACACTTCCTGTTCTGGATGCAACACTAAACCATGGATTGAGGTTGGTTTCCTCCCAGTGTAAGCAGGGAGGATCAAAGTGGCACTTGTGGGTGGTAAACCATGGTTTACGGCTCATGCGATGCGCAAACATCACCAAAATGTCCAGGTCAAATCAAATCCGTTATTTCATAACTATATAACACAAATTGCATCCCGGATACTTGTTCAGCATGCAGGAATGACATGCCCCCTGCTTACAACCACATGTGTTCCGCCAAAATCCTCCCAAGTTTCTAAGCGGCTAACGCTGTCAACATCTATTTACTTATTTGTTCTGTTTATGAAGACATCCCATAAAACTCTCTAGGCGCCGTACAAATAAAAGAGAATGCAAACATAAAACAATAAACCCGTACTACTATAAAAAGCACAATATGCTTAAGAACGAATAATCTTCAAACGTTTTTTTTTATTCAAATAAGTAGCACCGCCAACAAATCAGCAACCTGTCCAACTTTTACCCAGAATCCACCACTCAGCCAACGCAAAATTCACGCCAACAGCCCCACGGATATATCCAAGAACGCACACTCGCCTCGGTTTACACACGTCTGGCCTAAAATGCGCACTCCTGTGCATGTTTACTCAGAAGTAAGGCCTACGAAGTTCCATGGGGTTTACTCCCTAGTGAGATGAGGGTCGCAGTCAAAACCAACAGGAAACCTCACATGGGCACAGCTTCAAGTTTATGAAAATTCTACCAAAATTGCCACTAAGGCCCCAACATGTGACCTAGCTTGAAAACACAAATTTAAGTCTGAAAACTGAACTTTTTCTTAAACTTTGGTTGGCGCAGGTGTCTCCAAACTGCAAGGAAACACTAAAAATCACCAGATGTCATAAAATCATAGAATTTAGAGTTACAGTACCCTCATATATTCACTGCAACAGACCACAGGAGCAAGGGGGGAAAGTAATTAAGTCCCCCTTTTCTTCCTGCTCCCTCCCCTCCCCCAAGATTGCCAGAAAATGAGAATTGTGTGGTGGCTTATATAAATCAGCTATAACTTCCTTTACACAAGCAGGGGTGGAAAAAAATTGAGGAAGTATAAAAGCACGTGCGAGAGAGTCAGCAAGCCCAGTAGGCAAAACTCAGGGACACCGTGCAAAATAAAAAGTTCTCCTCCACACCAATCTACTAACCAAAACTTCTGTGAGAGTTTCCTTAAACTTTTATACACAAGGGGGGGGGGGGGGGCGCTGACTTTATTTCTGTATTTTGCCCTAACCCAACCTCCAAAGTCCATTTGACAAGCCACGCTGCCCAACTTTTATCTGATACGTTCCTCCCCATGGCTGTGGAATAATAATAATAATAATAATAATAATTAATAATAATAAACATGAATATTTTGTCTTTGCTGACAGAAGGCGAAACCACACCCTGCTAATAAGTAGGCTTGGAACCCACCCCCCGTTTTTTAAGCTGGGCAAAGGAAATAAAATAAAAGATGTAAAAAGGAAAGAAGACACACCAGCTTCACATAGTTTTCTTTCATTTTCCCGAGGCAGCTTTTTTTGCACGTGGAACTCCAAAAAAAAACAACTGGTGAAAAATATCGACTGTACAAATGGGGGGGGGGGCCTTTAGACACATTACAGCAGATGCACCCATGTGCTTTGTCCACTAAAAAAATTAAAATACTAATGCAACGGTTCTCCCCAGAACTTAAAAACCCAGGAATCTGTCCACAACAACTTTGGAGGAGTTTTTAAAGACACCTCCCCTCCCCCAGTTTCCAAAGCAGGTGAAGCACAGAACAGAACCCCCCTCAATGTACTTTTCCCCCACTCCCCAATAGGAATAAAGGCAAAAACAAAAGGCAGAACCTGTTTTGTGTTTTTCATCGCTTGCAAAGCCGCTCCAGAGCAAAGCGCCAGGCAAGGCCCTCTTTTCACACCAGTCCCTTCCCCCGCTTTCCAGCCTGGCTTCAGCTACAAGCCCAGCTTCCCTTCCCCCAACCCTCTCCTTTTGCAAACAGGCATTTCAGGCGCAAAAACCCTTCCAAAGAAAACTTTCCCCTCCCTCCCAACCCGGGGCCCGCTTTCCAGCAAACAAAAATTCCCCACTGACTTCTTTGCATTTTATTTCAATAATAATAATAATAATAAACCACACTTCCGATCTTTACATTATACAAAAGGCGTGCGTCTTTCTCGAGCAGGAAATAAATGCACGGAAATCATAAACTCTTCTCCTTTGCAAAAAAAAAAAAAAAAAATCGGTCTAAAAATAGGCTATAAAACCAGCTTGCTTCATAATGGCTGCTGGCTTGCATTTATTTGTGTGCAAATCCCTTCCTGGTCTTTCCCCCCCCCCTTTTCCTGCGCGCCCCCACCCCCACCCAACCTTGTGCTTTCAAAACGCGGCGAATCAACACTTTGCGCCCCCAACCCTGGGAGGGGGGGGGGAGAGATGGGAGGGGGGGGAAATAAATATTTAAAGTTAAAAGACCCAGGTTTCCCAGTGGGGTGGAGGGGGGGAAGGGAAGCGAGAGGGCCAAGTTGAAAAATGCATGTTACACTCCTGCCCATCCCCCACTCCCCCTCCTCCAACTCTCTACAAACACAGGCGCCCTTCCCCCCACCCCACCCCCCAGCCTCTGGTCTCAACATCCCCCCCCCTTCTTTCAAATCCTTCTCTATAAGCCCCCCAACCCCCACCCGGGCATTAAAAAAAGGCTTTTGCATTTACTTTACGCGAGGCTTTCCTTCCCCAACACCTCCCCCCCCCCCGCGCGCGGCGCACCGCCCCAGATATTCTGCTTTTGCAAAGGGCACATTTAAGCAGCAAAGATTAAAAACACACACAACAAAAACCACTCTCTCCTTACCTTGCAAATTGATGGCTCTCCGTTAAAGCTGGTTCTCACCCCCTCCTTTTGCAATGGAGGCAGAAGAGGGAGAGGAAAAAAAACATAGAGAGAGATGTGGAAATGCAGTTTCCTCCTTGGCTTTTAATACAAATATATATTTAGGTAAGGCATGTAGGAACAAAAAAACAAAAAAAGACGGGTCTGCAGTTGCAGGAGCAGCTCCGGGCGCGCGCCCCCCCCCTTCTTCCCCGCCTCCAAAAAGAAAAAAAGAGACCGCAAAAAAGCCACCCAAAAAATGCAATGTGTTCAATTATATCCCGAGCCTCTGTGCGTCTGTGTGTGTGTGTGTGTGTATTGGGGGGGTGGGGATTTAAGAAAGGGGGGGGTTGATGGAGGAGGGGGGTGGAGAGATTACAGATCACAGTCCCAGGGAAGGAGGAGGAGGTAATAATACTACTAATATTAATAATAAGCAATCTCTCTGTGTGTGAGTGTGAGTGTGAGTGTGATTTAGATGGAAGAGGAATTGAGGCAGAATGTTAAAGCTGTTACTAAGGGAAGGAGCCAAAACGGTTCAGAGCAGCCAACGGCTCTCAGACACTCAGCACTTGGGGGGGGGGGGGGAGAGAGAGAAAGAGAAATGTGGCCAGCCATACAGAAATGAGCAGGAGAAGAGACACACACACACACACAGACACACACATCTCCACACATCCACAGAGGGAGAAAAGCGGGAAGGGAGCGAGGCCAGGCCTGGCTGTGTTTTCTGTTGCTTTTGCTTCCTGCAAAAAAAACAACAACACACAAACAAGCCCGGGGTTTGCATGCATGCATTTATGCATGCAAAAAAAAAAAAAAAAACATAAACCAGGAGGAAGCAGAGCAAGAAAGAGTGAAATGGAATTACATTTTCTTTTTAGGGGGAGGGGAGGGGAAGGTTCCCAGCCCTGTGAAAAGGTGGGGGGAGGCGCAAAGATGGGAAATAACATTCATAGGGGAGGGGGAGGGAAGCACCTGCAAGGGGTGCGTCACAGGGGCCTGTTTTGGGGGGTGTTTCACTGTTTCTGTGAGGTCTGTCAACCACCACCCTAAAAGAGGGTGGGGGAATAAGCATATCTGGAGCCCAGGGATTTTTTGGATAGGGGGGTGAGGAGTGGAGGATATCCCGGCTCCTAAATAGGCCACCACCAGAATACTGGAAAAGGAGAGTTGGCACAGGGGTGGGTAAATGGGGGTTGCAAAGCAGGTAGGGGGACTTCCCTCCCGCTTCCAAACGTTCCAAAGGAGAAGGGAAACCCCTATAAGTGGAAAGAACTATGAAGGGGTTATCTGTAAATTGGAATTAAAAGTCACCTAGCCAGATGGGTGGGGTGTAAATAATAATAATAATAATAATAATAATAAATGTTATTATTTTTATACCAATGTGGGGAAAACAGCCCATTCTGACATGCACTGGTAGAAAAACCAGCATTCCCGAAGGCATGGTCCAGAGTGTGCCAGGTTCAATTCCCAATTAACTGCAGCGGACGCTCAGGTTGCGAACGCGATCCGTGCGGGAGGCGCGTTCGCAACCCACAGCACCTGTAACCCGCAGCGCCACGTCTGCACGTGCGGGTTGTGATTTGGCGCTTCTGTACATGCACGAAGCGCGATTTAGTGCTTCTGCGCATGCGCAAAGCGCCGCACCCGGAAGTAACCCGTTCTGGTACTTCCGGGTTTGGCTCGTTCATATCCCGCAGCGAACGCAACCCGAGGTATGACTGTATCGAGGAATTCTCAGTGAGTTTGAGAGCCAGCATGGTGTAGCCAGCATGGTTAGAGTGTTGGAGGGAGGCCTGGGTTCAAATCCCCACTTGGCCACACACAAATTTCGCAGGGTGGGCCAGCCACTGCTTCTCAGCGTAGTAACTGTACCTCGCAGGGTTGCGGTGGGGGTTAAATGAGGACGTGGAGAACCACCTATGCCGCCTTGAGCTCCTTGAAGGGAAGGAACAGGAAGATAAAAATCCTGGTGCCTTCCGTTTAAATAAGATCAGGAAGAAGGAGATGGGGGGGGGGACTTTCTCTGATGCCTTAGGGGGGGGCTCTACCAGCCAGAGTTGACAGTACTGATAACAGCAAGCATCAAAAAGAGTAAAAACTGGGTACGGTTTTCTTAAGTGCTGGGAGGAAAAGACAACACTCCGGAAACTCCAACAGAGGCCTACCTAATTCTAGATCTGAATGTTTGCGTATGCGGGGAAATATGCAGAAAGAGAAAGGCAGGGTGGGGGTGGGGAGTAAAAACAAAAAAAACGTGTCCAGAGGATGAAGCATTGTCTCTAAACCCTCATCTGAAATATACAAATAACCAAAGCAGCAGCGTTCAGACTAGGGGAGACAACCGGAGTGGAGGAAACAGCGGGAGGGGGATGGGAACTCCCATTACTGTCAGAGGAAGGAGGAGGGAGAGAGAGAGAGAGGGAACCAGGAAATTGCATTAAGCAGATCAAGTCATTATTTGGTGTTCTGCACATTTGAAATGAAATGTGCAAACCAGCCACAGAGCGTGTAGGAGGGCAAGGAAGGATAAAGAAACACGGAGGGGGGGGCAGTTATAACAGGAAAAACACGCCCCATCTGCGAAATGCAGCTTTGAGAAACAAACCCGAGGGCACAGGATACTGTACAGCTAAATGTGACACCAGTGGGGTATGTACAGGAGAGATGGGGGGCTCCCTCCTTGCCCACCCCCCACAGGAAACCAAACTGGAGGGGGCACGAAACACAGTTTGGGGAAGAGAGCTTTGTCCGTCGCGTTTCGCACGAGCCACTCGGAACACTGTGGACAATTTTCGAACACGGACTTAGGAAGCGGCATACCCTCCAACATTTCTCTGATGAAAATAGGGGCGTCTTATTCCATTATTATTATTATTATTATTACAGTATTATTATTCCCCACCCATCTGACTGGGTTCCCCCAGCCACTCCGCTGGGAAGCTTCCTGCTTTTATGAAAACACTAGCTGACCCGGGCCACACAATGCTGTGGCTGATTTTATGCTTATTACCATCAGCAGCAGCCGCAGCCAGAATAAACCCCCACCTACCCCCACCGGCGTCATGTGCACTCTGCACGTGCTCAGGTGCCCTCTCGTAGCCTGTGGCAGAAAAAACTGAGGAATGAGGCCTCTGATGCCGTCTGAGGGAAAAGCACTATGGAAACGCACAGATAAAAAACACACCTCGGGAGATCACTGAGGGACGATCACGGTGGCCATTTCCCAGTGTGCCTTGCCTGTGGCCTTTTCAAGGGGAAAGGTGCTAGTAACCCTCTAGAGAGGATTTGATTCCATTTCCCAGAGTGCCTTGAGCGAGCAGTTGGTTGGGATAATGAGCCCACCGTTTCCCAGCATGCCTTGCGGTTTGGGCGAAAGAGCTTAGTTCACCCACAGGGCGCCTTGACTCCATTTCCCAGCATGCCTTGCTGGTCCGGCCTAGTTAACTGTGAGAGGCAGCGGCCTCCATTTCCCAGCTTGCCTTTGACAAAAGAGATATTTACATTTCCCTGTATCCCAGCCAATTTAATCACATCCTTGTCTTGCACTCAGGTACCAGGAAGCCACTAACACAATCAACCCCTCCTTCCTTGCAGAGAAACAGTTTGTCAGTTTGGGAGTGAAAATGGAGACAGGCCTGCTAGAGGTTGCTAGAGGGCGAGGTCTTGCTGTGAGGTCATATTTGTGCACCAATTTCTTGCTTTTTTAGCTGTAGTACCAGCATAGCCGTCGCTAGAGGGCGCTGTTTTACTGGTGGTGTTATATGTGTGCGACAGAATTTTTTGCGGTTTTTCTTTATTTTAGGTATGACAGGTGTGCTTTTTCTGAATTTTTATTACGCCAGATCCTTCCTTGATGGTCATGCTACGATGTGTCCTAAATTTGATGCGATTCGGTCCAGCGGTTACGGAGCACGGTGGGGTCCGCCGCGCACGCAATGGGAACATTTATATATATATATAGATAATAAAACATTAAACATTAAAAAAACAAAACTTCCTTATACAGGGCTACCTTCAGATGTCTTCTAAAGGTTGTATAGTTTTTTATCTCCTTGACTCGGGGGTCACATAACTTTGATCTATAATGTTCCCCTCTACAAATATAGACAAGAAAACTAAATGTGAGTAACACTTACAGCCTGATTATCCCTGACAGTCAAAGATCTAGAAGCAGGACTCCTGCTGTTGTTTAAACCTAGGAAGGTGCCTTACAGCGAGTCAGGCCACTGGTACGACTAGCTCAGTATAATGTACTGCAGTGTTCCCCAACCTTGGGCCTCCAGCTGTTTTCGGACTACAATTCCCATCATCCCTGACCACTGGTCTTGCTAGCGAGGGATGATGGGAGTTGTAGTCCCAAAACATCTGGAGGCCCAAGGTTGGGGAACACTGATGTATTGTACACCAGCATTCCCCAACATGGTGCACTCCAGATGTCTTGGGGTACAGCTCCCACCATCCCTGCCTGGAGATGCCAGGGACTGAACCCAGGAATTTCTGCATGCCAAACAGATGCTCTACGCATGGAGCTACGGCCTAGACATTTTGCTCTTCATCCTTTGCACCACTCAGACTGAAGGGCCGCAATTATTATTATTACTATTTATACCCCGCCCATCTGGCTGAGTTTCCCCCAGCCACTCTGGGCGGCTCCCAATCGAGTATTAAAAACAATACAGCATTAAATATTAAAAACTTCCCTAAACAGGGCTGCCTTCAGATGTCTTCTAAAAGCCAGATAGTTGTTTATTTCCTTGACATCTGATGGGAGGGCGTTCCACAGGGCAGGCGCCACTACCGAGAAGGCCCTCTGCCTGGTTCCCTGTAACCTCACTTCTCGCAATGAGGGAACCGCCAGAAGGCCCTCGGCGCTGGATCTCAGTGCCCGGGCTGAACGGTGGGGGTGGAGACGCTCCTTCAGGTATACAGGACCGAGGCTGTTTAGGGCTTTAAAGGTCAGCACCAACACTTTGAATTGTGCTCGGAAACGTACTGGGAGCCAATGCAGATCTCTGAGGACCGGTGTTATATGGTCCCGGCGGCCACTCCCAGTCACCAGTCTAGCTGCCGCATTCTGGATTAATTGCTGTTTCTGGGTGACCTTCAAAGGTAGCCCCACGTAGAGTGCATTGCAGTAGTCCAAGCGGGAGATAACCAGAGCATGCACCACTCTGGCGAGACAGTCCATGGGCAGGTACCAGATGGAGCTGGTAGACAGCCGCCCTGGATACAGAATTAACCTGTGCCTCCATGGACAGCTGTGAGTCCAAAATGACTCCCAGGCTGCGCACCTGGTCCTTCAGGGGCACAGTTACCCCATTCAGGATGAGGGACTCTCAAATGTCTTAATTGATACCCCTTGAACCCTGATATATCTGGGCTGCTTGTGCAAGTGGGTCTGCACCCCACTCTCTTCTTCCTTCCCCGCCCTGCACTCAGGAGGAGGAGAACTATTATTTACTCTTGAACACTAGGGGCATTGTGTCTTTCAAGCTCAGATGGCAGTTGCCCTCAGCTGCTAGGAAAACACAGGTATCTGGTAGGACCACATTTCTTATCTCTCGCTGCTGTTCTGGAATTCCCTGCGTAACCCTGATACACATTTGTAACAATTAAGGGCTTGTAAAGGAGATCCTTCCTTTCTTTTTCAGGGATTGTTCAAAACCCTTTGGCTGTATATGGACATCTTCCCCTAGGAGTTTTGCCATGGTTGCAAAAGATTTTTCTGTCTTTATATTACTAGTTTTTCTTTGAAGAGTGTAGGCTTTTCTCCTCCCCCCTCTCCACCCTAGGGATTAGTTGTGTTTGTGTGTGTATGTGCTTGTTTAGAAGAGCAAACAAACCTTGCCTCTTCAACAACTCTAGTCCCCACTCTACAGGAAGAATTATCCCCTACAATTAAAGTTGAGCAATCATCATTTCGACATTGTCCACGCATCTGGGGCAGTGGCGAGGGGCAGGCAGGAACAGAGTTGAGCCCTCTCAAGGTAAAGGTAAAGGGACCCCTGACCATTAGGTCCAGTCGTGTCCGACTCTGGGGTTGCGGTGCTCATCTCGCGTTACTGGCCGAGAGCCGGCGTACAGCTTCCGGGTCATGTGGCCAGCATGACAAAGCCGCTTCTGGTGAACCAGAGCAGCACACGGAAACGCCGTTTACCTTCCCACCAGAACGGTTCCTATTTATCTACTTGCACTTTGACGTGCTTTCGAACTGCTAGGTGGGCAGGAGCTAGGACCGAGCAACGGGAGCTCACCCCATCGCAGGCATTCGAACCGCCGACCTTCTGATTAGCAAACCCTAGGCTCTGTGGTTTAACCCACAGCGCCACCTGGGTCCCTACCTCTCAAGGTAGGGGCCGGTGAATCCGTCAACTTTGACTCCATTCGTTTTCTCTCTTTTCCAAACTTCAGTTCAGTTCTCTAAACTTCCACCTCTGCTTGCATTAAAAAAAAGGGGGAAAACAAGTCCTCGTGAAATCTCATCAGCATTTTAGTGTGAGTATCTCCCGATACACACAGTTTTGTATTCTGTTTTGCCTAATATGCTGTCATGGACTGGTTGGACACAGAAGAATGGTGGGATGCACCAGCTGGGAAACCCCCAAGCAAAGAAGACTCAGATGCTGGGGGTTGGTGGTGGGATGACCATGAGGGGTCAGAGGGAGAAGGCAGCGCAGACTGGGAGGTGGAGGTGTCGGAAGCTAAAGAGGTAACAGGGTTTAGTGAGCCGGAAGAGACTGTGGCAGAGAGAAGTCCAGAATCAGAAGCTGGAGAGGAGGGGGATCAAGACGCAGAGATGAGTCAGGCTGGTGAAGAAGCCAGGGTGTCTCCCCCTCCTGCTGCAACCAGCTGCACTCCCCCGGTTTCCCAGTACCAGAAGAGGTATGAAGAGGGGGGAGCAGAAACAGGCACACCGGCACAGTCTCAGATTGCTTAGGAAGGACCCAGGAGAGGAGGACCATCAAAGGAGGGCTGCGTTTCAGCTTGCATAATGTTTGAGAAATTGCATATTGAGTAGGCCCACCTTTAAATGTGGATTGAAACAAATTTCTGCTCCATTTCTATCTCATGTTTGCTGGCTCTGCCCTGTGCACACATTCAGCCAAAATTCTAAAAGAGTCCACACTATACACACTGTGTCCATGGAGTCTGCCCACACAACTGCAGACTCTCACGGTGTTTTCGTTTTTTTAGTGTGAAATAGAATTCTTTGGCAATAAGAAACAATGAAAGTTAGGAGAGAGGAATCATTTGAGCCCTGCTGTCTTCCAGGAGCAGGAAATGCGTAATTACAGGACAATTATGGAGCAATTCATTACGCATGCAAAACAGGGAGCAGTTGGAGACAGACGGACCAAACTTCCAAGCAAAGCGGAGGATGGATGCTGAGTAAACAGGTCATCTGCTGTCCTGAGGTTCATGATGGAAGAAAAGTATGATATAAATAAAGCATACAATTGTGGGAGTCTTAATTTATTTTGCTGCATCAGATGAACATGGTGCATCCATCGTGGCCCAATCTGACCTGCATGAAACTATTTCCAACTGGATGGCCCTGGCCAACTACTCATGTGTCCCGATTTACCATTAGACTGATGCTTGGTATTTTGGATGAACGAGGCTCTGTTCTCAAGTTGTCTTTAAATCAGGTCTGACAATATGCTTGGAACCAGATTGCAATATAAACTTTTCAGATGACAAGCCTGCTCATGTGAGCAGCACGATGTCAGAGATGGACTTCACATGAGACTTCAGCTCCTCTTCGATCAAAGGAGAAATCACAAGATCAGTCATGATGGAGCCCAAGAACCATTTCCTGGGGTTGTTGATGATTCAGCTTTTACTGTGGGTTTGTGGGTCTCCAATCACGCTTTGAACTGTTCAACGAATCTTGATAATGCAAAATTCCGTGACCCGAATCCTCTTCAAAGAGTGGTACCCTGAACGCGGAATAGTTGTGCCACAATCTTAAAAGAAGCTGAACACAGTCTCAAGACCTATTCAACCTGAACAACTCCAGCCAAGGAATGAACTTGTGATATTATATTGAAATGCGATGTAGAGTAGAGGTTGCCATCTGCAACCAAAACCACACCCCTAGCCACAGGACCACACTGACTCTCTACAAATTCAGATTTTTTAAAAAAGGAATGCCAAGGTAAGACGAAGAGCATCTATTGCTGCTTATCCAGTAATTCAAGACTGAGAAGAACATGTCTTGAAAGTCTTGTTGCAATTAGGCAGCCAGTTTACTTCGGGACATGACAGATAATATCACTGGCAGGTTTCACTCATTTAAAGGGCTGCTGGAATATCTTTCTCTGCATCTCTCGCTCTGTCTCTGTGCAAATGTGCCTCGTGTTTATGCCCAACCCTTAAAAAAAAACAAAAACTGGGAGACTTTCTCACTCTCCCTAGAAGGTGCAGATGCATCTGTGTATACCAAGAAAGAGACTGTATGTGTGCTGACATATTGGGGGGGGGGTGTCTATATACATAGAATCATATAATTGTAGAGCTGGGAGAACACTTGCAATGCATGAATCTTTAGCTCAACGTGGGGCTCAAACCCACAGCCTTCAGATTAAGAGTCTCATGTGCTACCATTTTCGTCTATCTGTGCTGTGTCTATATATGAATGAGTGAGCGCATGACCTGAAAAATTACTGAGCAGTGCATTCAAGTGGGCTATTGATCAGAGGCGAGGGACTTTCTCCAGGGCCGCATTCGCTGGTGCAAAAATTTTAAGTTTCTACTCACCCACCCACATCTCTCCATCCAGGCGAATTAAGTGGCATTATCACTATTCACGCGCCTGTTCCAACAACACAAAAGTACATCTAGGGAGTACATCTAAGTGTAGAGTACATCTAGGGAGTACATCTAAGTACATCTAGGGCCATTGGAGAGTGCCAACGGCCCTAGATAGGGGTAAATAATTATGCAGCAAAAGGGGTGTCTCTGAATCATTGGCACATCCCAGATAAATCAATAAAAGCAGAAGGAAATGCTTCTGAGAGATCTGAAAAGTGTGACACTGGCAACAGGAGGAGAACCCAACAAACGTCACGAGCACAACTATGCCTGTTTATGCTCAGTAGTTTGGTGTGGACGTTTGGTTATAAAATTCAAACTAGGGTGTCAGATTCGCTTAACAGTTGCTCATGAGTAAAGACCAAGTCCATCTTGTCTTTCAACTATTTTATTGTGCAAAGTATGTACAGTGCGGAGCTATCCTAAAACATGACCATCTAGTCGCTAGCAGAATCCGGAAGTGCCCCCCTCCTGTTTCAGCGCCAACACCAGAGTCTCGGCACCCTAAAGTGCCGCCTCCTTTCTCCCCTGACCCTTCTGCGTAAAGCAGGCGCCGGAAACGGTGTCTCCCCCTCGGAGTGGGTCTACTGAGCGGTGTTAGTTCTCTCTGCATCCTCCTGGAGACCCCTTCCCACCTGGTTCCTCCCTGGTGACTCCTCCTCCCCCGGGGAGGAGCTGGCAGACTCACTGGGAGACGTGTCCGTCGACAACAGAGGCTGAGGCTGCCGGTACCCACTCAGTGCTGGACTGGCAGGGGAGGGCACGTCCCTGACATAGGGGATGCCCCAGATTATCACCCAACACCTCCATTTTCTTTACTGGGTGCTGTTTATATACATTGGGTGTGGTAGGACGTACATAACTTCGGTAACAATCTGGTTTAAACCTAATTGAAAGAGTGGCCAATGTATTTTAACATTTGAGGAGATGGCAGAGGTCACGAGGGGGACAAGACCACAGAGGCTTTGATATTTCCAGGCAAGAGGGGCAGTATTGTAGTAAATACCCAGGTCATGTCATTAATTAAGTTCCATGTTGAGTGTGGCAGGAGATAAATAAATTTGACAACAATGTGGTTCAGACACAATTGAAAATTTAGTGAATGGCCATGCAGTTGTTTCTATTGATGGAGTTAAAGGTAGATAGCCGTGTTGGTCTGTCATAGTCTATTGATGGGTTAGCTTAAGGATTTAATTATTGATACTGACTTGGAAATGGTTGTTAACCTTCCCACAACTGCCTGTGAGCAAATTGGAAAAGTTTTCTTTTGTCAATTTGCGAATGGAACTCAAAAATCTGGAATATAACTATTATTGAAGCTAACCTGCTATAAAACATTTGTGTAAAGAGCAACTGTGAGAGGGATGTGTCCTCCTCAAGAGCAAGCATCCACAAACACCGTCTGCTAAACTAATTGCTTTATTTACAGCATCAAGCATGACAGGTGTTACAGTTCTGCATCCGACCCTTCTGAGTCAGATCCTCGAAGTACCAGTTGGCGACTCCGCCCCCAACATAAAAGCTTCGAGCACCCTAGGCGCCGCCTCCCCTCTTTCCTCTTCCGTGCTCTTGACCTAGGGGGGACGGCGCTCGCCCCTTCCCTTTCGCTTTCATCCTCCATGCTGGTTGTGTCTGATGCTCTGGCAGGATCTTCTTGCCTCAACTCCTCCCTGGTCTCCATTTCCTGATCCCCTCCCATTGGCTGCACTGGAGCCTCGGTTGGGAATCCCTCCCATTGCTTCATTACCGCTTCTGGCGTTAACAGGGGCTGTACCTGTTCCTGGTCCCACACCCTCAATAACTCTTCGGGCGTCAGCTGTGCCCTGTCTAGTCCCGCTGTGTCCTCAGACACTGCTTCGGAACCCGGCCAGCCCCTGACAGCAACAGAGGAAGAGATCTATTGAAAGATGACCATTAGTTGTGATTTTCTGGAAAATATTCAACCTTATACCTCCTTTGCTCTTTCTTAATGCAGTGTTTCCCAACCTAATCTAGGCAACGGCACACTTGTTTCATTAAAAAAATCTCGCGGCACACCGCTCCTCCCCCACCCGGCTGCGCCGGGTCTCCTGACCCAGAGTTACCTCTGGGATCAGCTGTAGCGCGGCATCCTTTCTCCCACCCATCAGCTGGGGCACCAGGTCGGGATTCTCCCGCGAGGCTTCTGTTGCTGCTGCAGCTGCAGCAGCCAAGGGAGCAGCGCCGCCCTGGCTTCCGCTTCGCCGCTGGGCTCCAGCAGCGCCGCCGCCACGGTCCTGTGCAGCCCTGGGCTGCAGGTCCCTTTTTCCGCGGCACATCAGCCGGTGTCTCGCGGCACACCAGTGTGCCGCGGCACACCGGTTGGGAAACGCTGTCTTAATGTATAGTTTCTCTTTTTCCCCTTCCTCTTAGTGTATATATTTCAATCCGGGTTTTTAAAAATTTAACATAAAACATTTAAAAGGTGTTTAGGAATTAATAATGAAATTTATTTATTTTTAAGACCTATCTGCCAAGTTTTTTCATGGATACTCAAAGCAGCAAGCAAACTATGAACAGAAGAATACAAAAACGGGCAAATTCCCCAATTAAACACACCATCAAAATATTAACATAAAGCTAAAAGCAAATTTAACAATTCCAAAACAGCCTTCAAAATGAAGCTGGGGAACAAATTAATTAGTCCACTGAATTCCTCTTTAAATGAATGGAGTCGTTAATAATGAAATCAAATGAAATAACAATAGGAATCTTTCGCACCAAGAGGAGCTGGTTAAAAAAAGAAGCTGGCAGCCCATCCCTTTGAAGAGCGAAGATTGTATGATACAGTAAGTTAGCAGTGAAATAAACTCCCCCCTCCCGACTTCCAGATAACTAACACCTGTCTGTTTGGGGAGCCCTGCAAGGCTGAACAAAGATCCATTTATCCAACTTGCACCTGACCTTTCAGACGTCATGAAAAATTGTCACTCCTCTCCATCATTTGCATCAGAAATAGGCAGTGCTTTGTTTTTACACGCACAAAAAGGTGCTAGTACTCTGGGTGGTTACCCTGGGCACAAAATTTCTTCAGGGTCAGGAAAAACAATTACAGTATTTTCCTGCGTATAAGACTACTTTTTAACCCAGGAAAATCTTCTCAAAAGTCGGGGGTCATCTTATACGCCGGGTCGTATTTCTTATACAGCGAGTATATCCCAAACTCTATATTTTAACTGGAAAAGTTGGGGGTCGTCTTATACGCCCAGTCGTCTTATATGCCGGAAAATACGGTACATTTTTTAAAAATCTAGCTTTACTAAGGAGACGTCCGGGCTCTAGGAACCAAGCCTGGGAAGTGTTTGCCTAGCTTAGAGAAGGAGGCATGATGCTCTGATGGAGTCTGAGAGCCCTTCTGCCTCCTTCCCCCCCCAAAAAAAGGTGGTGGTGCTGCCTACTGTTGTGTACCACCAGGAAGAAAGGACTGGACTTCGTGTAATAATGCAACATTAAGAGCAGAGCAGGCACTGATAACACTCGCAGACACCAAGCCTACAGCCAGTGCTGCTGCAAAGGACATTGGGAGGGAAAGATCCAAGCTGGTCAAGTGTATCCACTTCTATGCATTGGAGTCAGCCTTTCACATCGCTGCAAATGCCGGGCATGGCTTTCGTTTCA
This sequence comes from Darevskia nairensis, assembly GCA_034642065.1. Taxonomy (NCBI): domain Eukaryota; kingdom Metazoa; phylum Chordata; class Lepidosauria; order Squamata; family Lacertidae; genus Darevskia; species Darevskia nairensis. Next base: position 5,720,212 of record JAWWNI010000329.1, read on the forward strand.
TTTTGCTTTGACATTGGCAGGTGCATGCCAGAAGTTCAGTCCTGTGGGTTAAGTCAGTAATGATACACTGGGCTAGAGATTTTGGATGTAATATACAGTTAGAAGATTGGGAGAAATTGTGGAAAGAAAATATAAGATTTACTGCCTGCAATGCTTTAAAAGAGAATATAATGAAAATGATGTATAGATGGTATATTACACCAGTGAAATTAGCGAAAATGTATAAAATGAGTAATAAATGTTGGAAGTGTAAAGAGAAAGAAGGAACGTTATATGTGGTGGGAATGTAAGAAGGTGAAAAGCTTCTGGGAAATGATATATAATGAGATGAAAAAAATGTTGAAATATACATTTATAAAGAAACCGGAAGCATTTTTGTTAGGAATTGTAGGAAATGACATTAAGAGACAAGATAAAAAGTTATTTTTATATGCAACAACGGCAGCAAGAATGCTAATGGCACAAAGATGGAAGCAAGAAGAATTACCGACAAAAGAAGAATGGCAGATGAAACTAATGGACTATGCAGAATTAGATAAGATGACAGGAAGAATTTGAAACTGACGGGACCAGGAATTTCTAAAAGATTGGACTAAATTTGATATATATTTGAAAGACAACTGTAAACAACAAATCACGCTAATAGGCTTGCAGGAAGTTTTGTGAGGTTAATTTTAAGAAATATTACAGAAATAATTTTAGAAGGTAATATTGGAAATTGATTATTTAAAGTAATAGTGGAGTATGAAATACAAGAGGAAGTTAAGAAAAGTGAAAATCTCGAGAAGGGTTGGTGGAAGTCAGGGGGAAAAATGTATAATGTATGAATATTAAATGTTATACAAAAAATGTATGCTAAAATCTTTAATAAAAAATTATTATTAAAAAAAAAGAAGTTCAATCCTGTGTGTCCAAGGCTTGGCATGGCTGAGCAACTGCCAGCAGCCCACGCTCCAAGCAGGGGATCCACAGGGGCTGCCTTTCGGCCTGGTCTTCCTCTTCACCGTTGCAGCCTGCTTGTTCACCTGCCTCTCACTCTGGACCAGAGGAGGTGAGCAAGCAGACAAACCAGGGTGATGTTACGGAAGAGGAATTACCACTACCTGGTGGTTCTCTGGCTCTGCCTAATACAAGAATGAAGCAGAGGAGCATCAGCAGCTGGTAACACTGGCAGCGAAAGGGTTGGCTCACTGAAGGAGGGGGACCCATTGAGGGTGGCTTGTCCAAGGCCAACCAAAACCTAGAACCAACACATCATAGAATCATAGAATTGTAGAGCTAGAAGGGACCCAGAAGGCATTCTAGTCTAAACCCCTGCAGTGCAGGAATCTCAGCTAAAGCTACAGGGTAATGATAAAGCGGGATATCAAATCCAAACTCTTCTTCTTCTCTTCTATACCTGAAGAGCATCTCCACCCCAATCGTTCAACCCGGACGCTGAGGTCCAGCTCCCAGGGCCTTCTGGCGGTTCCCTCACTGTGAGAATTGAGGTTACAGGGAACCAGGCAAAGGGCCTTCTCGGTAGTGGCACCCACCCTTTGGAATGCCCTCCCACCAGATGTCAAGGAAATAAACAACTACCTGACTTTTAGAAGACATCTGAAGGCAACTTGGTTTAGGGAGGTTTTTAATGTTTGATGTTTTATCGTGTTTTTAATATTCTGTTGGGAGCTGCCCAGAGCGGCTGGGGAAACCCAACCAGATGGGCAGGGTACAAATAATAAATGTTGTTGTTGTTGTTGTTGTTGTTGTTGTTGTTGTAAGAAGAGCCAACAGCCCATCTAGGCCAGCATCCTGTTCCCACAGGGGCCAAGCAGATACCTATGAGAAGCCTGCAGACAGGACAATACAATACAATAGCAACTTCCCCACTCGTAACTTGCGGAACTGGGATTGAGGGTATCTCGGCTCCAGTATTGGAAGTAGCAGCCCTTGATAGCCTTAAGGAAACAACCCTGCAGAAGTTGCAGCAAGGTAAAAGGAACGTTGCAAGGCCCCTTAAGAAACCCAAGCCCGTGTGTGCATTTATATTCCAGCAACATTGCAACGAAGGATGCAGCGTGGCAAGAATCTATCTTGCACACCTTGCTCCGGCACTCATTCATCCGTCAAGGACCAAACGGCTTCGAAGGGAGGCAGAAGTAGATTATCTCAGGATGCCAGCCAGGATCTTGTGACGGGAAAATTCAATATTTCAAATGTTGTCATGATTCATAGTGCAGTCCCAGGTATTTGATAGCAATTACTATAAAATAAACAAGCTCGGAGGTATAAAATGTTTATTTTGCAACTTAAATTAATGATCGCAGATTAGCTTTGGTTTTATGCCAGGAGCGGAAGCCAATGTGATGGGCAAAAAAAAAAAGGGGGGGGGGGAGATGGTGTTGTCACCAGAGCTGCTTCTGCCTCAGTAGGGCCCTTTCGCATATTCTATATGGTCTAAATATAGAACTACGTGGGAAGCGACCTTAATGCCGAGCAAAATCATTGGTCCATCCAGCACAGTGCTGTATTACACTGGCTGGCAACAGTTTGCCAGGAGTTCATAGAATCGTAGAGTTGGAAGGGACGCCGAGGGTCATCTAGTCCAACCCCCTGCAATGCAGAAATCTCAACTACAGCATCCATGACAGATGGCCATCCAAGCTCTGCTTAAAAACCTCCAAGGAAGGAGAGTCAACCACCTTCTGAGGGAGTCCATTCCACTGTCAAACAGCTCTTCCCATCAGAAGGTTCTACCTGATGTTTCATCACAATCTCCTTTCTCGTAATTTGAAGCCATTCGAGTCCTACCCTCCAGAGCTCAGTATCATCTGCTTTCTGGGATTTCAGCCATGGGTTCTCCTTACTTGGAGATGGTGGGGATTGAACCTGGGACCTTCGGCATGCAAAACACCATCTGAACCAGTGCTAGGCAAGCATACCCTGGAACAATGACTTCTCACTCAATTCTCCCCGCACCCTGGTGTTAATTTGATTCAGTATTCAAGCCGGCATTCCTAAACATCATTAGAAGAAGAAGAAGAAGAAGAGGAGGAGGAGGAGGAGGAGGAGTTTGGATTTGATATCCCTCTTTATCACTACCCGAAGGAGTCTCAAAGCGGCTAACATTCTCCTTTCCCTTCCTCCCCCACAACAAACACTGAGAGACTTCAGAGAAGTGTGACTAGCCCAAGGTCACCCAGCCGCTGCACGTGGAGGAGCGGAGACGTGAACCCGGTTCCCCAGATTACGAGTCTATCGCTCTTAACCACTACACTACACGACAGTATTAGGTGGTTGCAGTGCTTCCGTAGCCTGGTTTGTATTCTGACAGGACCTGAGGTAGGCCAAATCAGGAGATGTGTTTGTTAGGAGCGATCCCAGTTTCCTTTGGCACTTTTAATCTGTTTCACTCCATCAGCTGTCCCGGCATTGCTCACAGAGCCTGCAAGGGGAGAACAGATTTGGCCACACACAAAATTCCGCGCTGCAAATCTGCAGCAGCGACTCACTGGAGCTGTGGTATATTAAGGCAGCCGGTTCCCAGGAAATGTTTCCAGGATGAGATCAAATTTCATGACCTGTGGTAAGCTTTCGCTATGTGGCATTTCGAGGAGGTCCGTAAAATACTTCGGGGGATTTACCGAAAAGGCGCTGTGAGTGCGAAGAAATCGGGTACGGTTGCTATAAGGAACACATCGCCCAGCCAGCCAGAAACAAAATGCAGATGAAGGCAACTGAATCTGGGCTACTGAATAAAGAGATATAAAAGAAAATTATTGCCCCATTGCTGCAGCTTTTACAAGCACACTTGCACTCACACCTGTTGGTTTCTCCTTCATAAGGGCTGCCTTGGTAATTCACATTCTCCAACATTTTGCTGATAAAAATTGGAACACGGGCCTTGCGCCTCCTTTCCAGCTTTCTGCCCAGCTTAGAGGAAGAGAGGTGATGCTCTGGCATCAAGCAGCACAAAATTGGGGCACCTCGGGAGGAAGGCAGAGCCCAGGGCACCTTAAAGAAGAGGGTGGCTATCACACTTAAAATGGGGCATTTGGAAGGAATGCTAATTTCAATGGAGGCAGCAGATTCATGGATCTGTGGGTTCAGTCAGCGGAGGCTGGACCGTAGGGGCTCTGCCACACCAACCTCAGCCTGCCCCCACCCGCTTTCCTTCTGACTGGTGGTGTGCGGTCAGCTTGACAGGTCATGAGGCCTCCAGGCCTGGTTTATAACAAAAGCCACGCGGTGTGTAGAAGCAGCAAAGGGATCAGAAACATTCGTGTTCCTGGGGATTTGTCTCAAACAGAAGGGAACCATGGAAAATTCAAAATGGCAGGTGGCTTGGTTGCAACCACCCACCACAGATCATGGCACTAGTACCACATGCTTCCACAGGAAGAGCACTGTGGTCAGTGGGGCCCACTGGGGCCAAGAAGCAAACTACTAATGCTGGGGGGGCAGGTATCAGAGGGAAATTCAGTTAGCCCTGCAGCGTTCACCACACCAAGTACCCACCTGGTAGTCCAACCAACTTTTCAGGTTGCAGTTTGTCCGAACATGCTCTCGTTGCCTGTAACAACATCCCCGACAACGGCATCCAAATTGTCATATGCCATAGTCAAAGCCTGGGACCCAGGTGGCGCTGTGGGTTAAACCACAGAGCCTAGGGCTTGTTGATCAGAAGGTCAGCGGTTTGAATCCCTGCAACGGGGTGAGCTCCCGTTGCTCGGTCCCAGCTCCTGCCCACCTAGCAGTTTGAAAGCACTTCAAAGTGCAAGTAGATAAATAGGTACCGCTGCAGCGGGAAGGTAAACGGCGTTTCCGTGTGCTGCTCTGGTTCGCCAGAAGCGGGTTAGTCATGCTGGCCACATGACCTGGAAGCTGTACGCCGGCTCTCGGCCAATAAAGTGAGATGAGCGCCGCAACCCGAGTCGGACACGACTGGACCTAATGGTCAGGGGTCCCTTTACCTTTATAGTCAAGGCCAGGTGTGGGGTGTTGATGGTTTCTAGGGCAATATTTCTCCCTCCATCTCTCTCTCTCTCTCTCTCTCTCTCTCTCTCTCTCTCTCTCTCTCTCTCTGTGTGTGTGTGTGTGTGTGTGTTCCCTGCTATGTCTGTGAAAAGCTGTAGTTGCCTCTAGCGCTACAGAAACACTCCCCACCACAACAGTCGATGAATAGCACTGAACTCGCCACCTATTCTAAGGCAGCGGATCATGAGATCAGCTCTGTTTTGAAGAGCTTGCTACACTTTTAATCCCCTGGTTTCAATAGCATCTGTGATTTGGGGGAAGGGGAAAGAAAAACACCAACTGATAAGAAAGCCCTCTAATAAATGCAAAGCCCCATTCTTTCTGCGTTTGTGCGCCAACACACACACACACACAAACGGCTTTATTCTAATTGCAGCGGTATTTTAATTCCCTCCTAAGCCTTCTAACCCCTTGTTACATCATCTAGATAGAATCAACCATTGGGTTCTCTGAGTCACTATTGCCAGCGACACACAGAGTGGGGTTTTTTTAGGAAGCTTTTAAGGAGCCGCTGGTTGTTTTCCAGACTCCTGCGATGCGTTTCAAGAGACCAAAGAATATCCACTGTCAAAGGCAATTATTTCTGCAGCTCCTTGGCTTCTTTTGCAACGTTCGCAAACGTGCTTCCCGGAACAGCATGATTCATATTGCAGTGGCTTGGAGGGAAACAGGGATGGTGGGAGGAACGATGGGATAAGTGGAGTCTTTGGTCTGTTGGCCTGCAGATGAGGGTGATTTGGGGTGCTCAGAGTCTCAGGTGCCCTCAGTCAGCACATACCACCCCTGAGAGATCACTCCAGGTCCACTCCTCGTGTCCGAATCTTGAAAATTCAGTAAATTGTGCTCTGAGGAGGCAGAGTGGAGAAGCAACACCCTCATTCCTCACAGGATGAAGGTAGGTGAGTCAAGAGATGGATTTGCAGAGAGGACTTATCATTGCTGGACCAATACATTTTCTCACCTGAAGTACTGCACGCAACTAAAGTCCTGCTGTGTCATTAGGAATGGACACATAATCGATATCATCTAAACAGAGGGACGCGGTTGGCGCTGTGGGTTAAACCACAGAGCCTAGGGCTTGCCGATCAGAAGGTCAGCGGTTCGAATCCCCGCGATGGGGTGAGCTCCTGTTGCTCGGTCCCTGCCCACCTAGCATTTCGAAACCACGTTAAAGTGCAAGTAGATAAATAGGTACCGCTCCAGCGGGAAGGTAAACGGCGTTTGCGTGCGCTGCTCTGGTTCGCCAGAAGTGGCTTAGTCATGCTGGCCACATGACCCAGAAGCAAGCTGGCCGCATGACCCAGACAAACGCCGGCTCCCTCGGCCTATAGAGCGAGATGAGCGCCGCAACCCCAGAGTCATCCGCGACTACACCTAATGGTCAGGAGTCCCTAAACAGAGGCACTATGCATCAAAAAGTGCTTAACAGGCCCAGCTGACACCTCCAAAATCCTTTATAGTTTTGGCATTGTTCTGGCTCTTGGTGGCGAACATTTGACATGTTATTGTCACTCTGCCGCTGCCTTACTAATGGGAAAGTGGAATGTGTTTGTCGCATAACATGAAGAAAGAAAAAAACGGGCCATGAAAAGGTTTGAAGGATGTCAACTATGGTATCTCCAAAATTAGAAAATAGCTTTTGCCCTACCCCTTGTTATCTTATCGAAAGGCACCACACAGTGCCAGAAATACTGCTAGGAGGGAGACATTCAAGTTTATAGATGTAATTGAACCATCTGAAAAGGACTCTTCGTTCAGGTCCTTGACCCAGCCCCAGAGAAGAAATGACTGAGTGTTCTCCTATGCAGGACCTAATCTACAAGTGCAGACCCAGGAATTCCTGGGTCTGAACTATATCAGACTTCACGTTTATATACTTCTCCACATTCAAAAAAACAAAACACTCCCTGCATGCAAAAAGCTAGCATGTCAGGAGAGTGCTTCTTTCCTTGATATACTAGTTTTCCATGGACAGGGAGATTATTTCTGTGAAAGGGAGAATGGCTTGCTTAAGGCCACCCAAGGCACCTCAGATTTGCCTCATGCACGTTGAACATCATAATCCCTACACTTCCAGTGTTTGTTCATCTCTAAGTATATGTTCTATTTACTTTTTTGTGGTACCCATGAGGAACAAGGAGAATTGCATGCAGCGCATGTGCAGCTAACTAACCATGTTTTGTTTCATTTTGTTTTGCCACCAGCAGTGGCTGCTGCTCAAGATTTATGGAGGAATTTTTTAAGGTTGAGAGGTTAATGTAGCCATGCGCCACCAATCAGCAGCCAAGAAGCTGGTGGCCAATCCAGATGTAGGATCTTCCCAGCCAATCAGGAATCCCAGCACTGCAGGGTCCAGTGATGGTCTGTATGTTCTATGCCTGTATGTTCTGACATGCCTAATGAAACAATGCGGTGACCATCCCATCCTGGGAGCTTCAAGAGCTTTGCTTTCGAGACTGCCCATTAAAGTAGCCTCATAGAGGCGGGAGAGAGTACAGTTCTTCTACAAGCAGTTGCATTGATGGAAGGAGGTGGCTGGGAAACAGTAGTGCAGGCTATCTGAGGTGCCTTCTGTCTTCGCCTTGGGGGAAGGGAAAGCAGAACTTCAGCACTCTGAAGAAGAAGAAGCCAATTCTTGGATGCAAGCCAGGCAGCATGAGTCTACAGAAACAAGGCTAGGCACAAAGCAGAAAAACAATGGTCCCTGTGGTCCAAAGGCACCCTGGCCTGGACACACGGAACAATGCTTGCTAATGTTACACGCAGGGCTGGCTGAGTGCACAAAGAATCCAAATGGCTGCTTGGGGAAAGCCATATTGTCATGGGGGAGGGGGACGAATAGGGGCCCAGCTGAAGTGGTACACTTGAGGATTTCTTGCAGCATCTCAGAGGAGGTTAGTGGTCGTGGAATCATAGAACTGTAGGTTTGGAAGGGGCTAAAGGACGTTCAGCACCCTTCAGTTCCCAGGATTCTTTGGGGGAAGCCATGACTGTTAAAGTGGTATCATACTGCATTGAATGTGAGGTGCAGATGTATCCCATTTCCCGCTGATAGAAGAAGAAGAAGAAGAGTTTGGATTTGATATCCCGCTTTATCACTACCCGAAGGAGTCTCAAAGCGGCTCACATTCTCCTTTCCCTTCCTCCCCCACAACAAACACTCTGTGAGGTGAGTGGGGCTGAGAGACTTCAGAGAAGTGTGACTAGCCCAAGGTCACCCAGCAGCTGCATGTGGAGGAGCGGAGACGCGAACCCGGTTCCCCAGATTACGAGTCTACCGCTCTTAACCACTACACCACACTGGCTCTCATAGCCCATCTCACACTACACCCTGCAAGTGTGTGTGTGTGTGTGTATGAATTTAAAAATATTCCCAGGGTCAGGGGGGTGCGCTGTGTGTGTGTGTGTGTGTGTGTGTGCGTGCGTGTGTGCACGTGCGCATGCCTTATTCTAAACTAAAAATGCAAGTAAGATTTTAAATCACACCGTTGCAATACAGCTCCAAAACAGATCTGTGTCAATGGCTTGGCTGTGTTAAACTGGGCCATTTGGCTTCGGTTTATCCCATTACATCAGCTCAGTGTCTTGCAGCCATGCAAAGTGAGGACAAGGGATGCGTGGAAAGGGATGGGTGATGACCAAAATGCTGGATGACAGTCTGTAGAAGCGGTGAGAGATCTGGCAGAGAGAGAGAGAGCAAATGGGGGGGAGCATAGTTTTCAGAGAGGCCCAGCAGGATAGCACTGTTTGAGGAGGTGTGTGTTTGTTTGTGTGTGTGTGTGTGTGTGTGTGTGTGTGTGTGTGAGAGAGAGAGAGAGAGAGAGAGAGAGAGAGAGAGAGAGAGAGAGAGAGAGAGAGAGAGTGTGTGTTGGTTCTATGGAACTGCCTTCCTCTTCCCTTCCTCCCCTCACCCCAGTCGAAACCAGACACCGAAGGCTAATGTTGCATTCTCATCTCCTTGCTAATGCTCTTCTCCTTTCTTGCTCTCTGGCAAGGGCGCAGCCCATACTTTTGCACCAGGTTTTCTCCTCTGGGTCAGCCAGCAGCTTTGGGTTGAACACTGCTTAGAGTGAAGAAGAATCCAATGCTTTTTTCCCCAGTTCCAGGAAGGAAGGAAGGAAGGAAGGAAGGAAGGAAGGAAGGAAGGAAGGAAGGAAGGAAGGAAGACCGATGGCCCCATGAAATATGAGGTGTTGTTTTGCTCTCACTATTCCTCTCAGCAGTTGCTCCAGACCACAGTTATAACCATAGTTATGTCACCACAATCATAACCATCATTTCAAGGTGTTAGCACTTACGTAAAGGTAATGGGACCCCTGACCATTAGGTCCAGTCATGACCGACTCTGGGGTGTAGTGTGGTGTAGTATAGGGGTTAAGAGCGGTAGTCTCATAATCTGGTGAACCGGGTTCGCTTCCCCGCTCCTCCACATGCAGCTGCTGGGTGACCTTGGGCTAGTCACACTTCTCTGAAGTCTCTCAGCCCCACTCACCTCACAGAGTGTTTGTTGTGGGGGAGGAAGGGAAAGGAGAATGTGAGCCGCTTTGAGACTCCTTCGGGTAGTGATAAAGCGGGATATCAAATCCAAACTCTTCTTCCTCTAATTTGGAGGCTAGCCAGGGCATACATAACCAATCCAAAACAGTCGTCGAAAGAGGAGAAGGGGCAGGTGCTCCACATCTATTAGAGGGGAATCGGGGTGGGGACCAGATCTTGACCCCGGATCAGGAGAGAGGTACAATGGTGATTCTGGAGCTCTGCCCAATAAGTAGATAGATCTTCTCTTCCAAATACAGCATACTGGTCCACAGTGCAGAGTGCAGTGGTGTACTGGTAAATTTTGAAGTGCAAGAAGTTATCATGGCAGCCCCCATTGCTATACTTTTAAGGAGAGACTAAAAATGAACACAGCTGTGCTGGCATCTCTCCCTCCCTCTCTCTTTCTTCTTACACACGCCAAACAGCACGCATACAATGCACAATGCTCGATTCATTAGGATCAGCATGGCTGCAATTGCAGGCAAAATTTCCCGAGGGTAAACTGTACAGCCAGCTCAAATGCAACCTTTTGCATTTAGAAAATGAGAAACGCAAACCATCTTGCAAGGAAATGTTACCGTTTAAACTTTAAACTGTCAGTGTGAAGCAGGAACCCCATGAAAGGAAAGGAAAGAAGTATCCAGCCTCTGCTTCACTGGTTCCTCCTTCTCTGGGCTCATACCAAGAAAAAACCTAGTTGGTCTCTAAGGTGCTACTGGAAGGAATTTTTTTATTTTGTTTCAACTGGAGCCCATCAGTTACCCTAACACTTTGCAAATGACACCGCCATCTCTGCCTTATCATGATCCCATTTCCATCCTGCTGTTCTTCCAAGGTGCTCGGGGCAAAGTACATGGTTTCCCACCCCCCCTTTTAATCTTCGCAAGAACCCTGTGAGGTAGTTTAGACCGAGAATTGCACACTTGCATCTACCCATATATTAAAATGTCCCTGCATGTGCAAAACCAGCATACAGTAGTGGGAGATTTGCTATTTCCCTTTTCCTGAACTGCAATATTTGCATGTATAGATGGTTGTTGTTTTGACATATGGGAAGCATTTGGAATGCCTTTCTGCTGTCTGAAATGGAAAGGCCCAACCTGAGTTTGTGTGGACCTGCCGATACCTGAAGGAATGCCCCTCCCCATATAAACTGTCCCGGACTCTGCATACATCATCTGAGGCCCTTCTTCGTGTGCCTCCTCCACGTTAGGTCTGGAGGGTGGCAGCATGAGAATGAGCCTTCTCTGTGGTGGCCCCCCGTTTGTGGAATACTCTCCCTAGGGAGGTCTGCCTGGCGCTTTCATTATATATATTTTAGGCGCCAGGTGAAAACGTTCCTCTCCAACCAGGCCTTTGGCTGATTAAGATTCTACAGCCTTTTAAATGTGTCTGTGGGAAGAGGGGTGGTTATTGCTTTGCTTTGCTGTTTTGTTTCACTTATTTACTGGTACTTGTTTTTATCCTGTACTGTATTTTCTTCTGTGAACCACCCTGAAATCTTATGATGAAGGGCGGCATATAAATCAAATGAATGAATGAGTCATGTTTTGGCTGTAAGTCCATTATTCCAATAGGAGAATGCAGAAAGAAACACAACGGCAGAGGTCATCGATGCAACCACGATCCTTTCATCCTGATCCAGTGAATGGCAAAGACATCTGCCGTATCCAAATTGCGCCATTCAGTTGATATTAAGATCCTCCTTTGCATTCTCCATGGACTCTGTGGCCAGCATTCTTCTGTGAACTCATCATCTCCAGAGTACGTGTGTCTAGACAGCACAGGGATGATAAGGAGCCGAGCGAACACTATCATCCCTTTTCAGCCACCAACTGCAGCATGTTCTTGAGTGTTTGCTATCATCTCTGTACAAGTGACTCATGTGATGGGATTTCCATGGTTCCTTATGGGAAACTCTTTGCGCTCAAATAACTTAGACAATCTGGACATATATATATATATATATATATATATATATATATATATATATATATATATATATATATATATATATATATATATATATGCATAGAGAATAAAAGAGAGCTAACTTCCAAATTTTTTATATCTTGTTTCAGACCTCATGCGTTACTCATCCCTTCCCCTCCCTCCCTCCAACATCCCTTCTCAAAATGAATGCCGAGGAACAAAACCTGGTTTATTTGTGTCAAGAAGAGTTTGGATTTTATATCCCACTTTATCACTACCCGAAGGAGTCTCAAAGCGGCTAACATTCTCCTTTCCCTTCCTCCCCCACAACAAACAATCTTTGAGGTGAGTGGGGCTGAGAGACTTCAGAGAAGTGTGACTAGCCCAAGGTCACCCAGCAGCTGCATGTGGAGGAGCGGGGAAGCGAACCCGGTTCCCCAGATTACGAGTCTACCGCTCTTAACCACTACACCACACTGGCTCCACTGATAACTATTTACAGTGCGGCCCTATATGTGTCCTGACTGGTCTGCTTGGCTAACATGCAAGAGCAACAGGTGACTCTTTTTCTTATCCTAAAGGAAATAAGTGGTAGAGGGGCAAAAACCACCCCAACCTGGTTAACATCGCCACACTTTGCTGCTTTAAACCTCTGATGCCGAAAGTGAGTTATGTTGGGGCAGCTGTCATGGCGCAGTGGTTAGAGTGTTGGACTAGGACCTGGGAGGCCAGGGTTCGAATCCCCACTCAGCCAGGAAGCTCACTGGGTGACCTTGGGCCAGTCACTCACTCTCAGCCTAACCTACCTCACAGGGTTGCTGTGGAGACTAAATGAGGAAAGGTACACCGCCTTGAGCTCTTTGGAGAAAAAGGTGCGGTAGAAATGTGATCAATAAAGAAAACAATCAGCTGCACAGAAGAATCAGGCCACTTCAAAACCTCGAATTTTTATTTATTTTATGTGTATTTGTGACTCCCCCACCACCACCACCCGCCTGCTGTACTTAAAATATAGCCCTTCTGGCTATAACGCCATTAAACTCCATGAGAGATACTTCCCTCTTTTCTGGAAATAATTATTTAATAGAGAAAAAATGTTAGGAAATTTCCCAGGCGAGACGGTTACAAATCCATTCTAATCTTAAAGAATGGGAAGTCTAGAGGCGGCATTATTGCACAGCGTCTAATGGCCGACATCTCATTTGTTCTTGAAATTGCAAGTGCTCCTTTTCTTCTTACACATAATAAAACATTGCAAAAAAAAATCTGCTTGCTTTCCTTGGAAACCGGTGGGAACTGAAGCTTGCCAGAAGGGTGTTTCCCTTGGGACATTGGAATACAAGTGGTCTCTGATGGGTTTCCCCAACCCTTATATTTTTCTGTTCGTTTCCTCAATTTCTTTATCATTCAGGTCTCTGTGGGTGCTCATAGGACACAGGCAGATCATATCTCCACTTTCTCTGTGCCTTAAGTAATGTTATAAACTTCGATCACGTTGCCCCTTACTCGCCTTTTCCCTAAACTAAAAAAAAAAATCCAAAACACTTAATCATTCAGGTTGTCCTTTTCTGAACACTTCCCAGGATTCCTGGGGGGAAGAAGTGGCTGTTTAAAGTGGTGTAATTTTTGAATGATGGTGCTGGAGGAGACTCTTGAGAGTCCCATGAACTGCAAGAAGATCAAACCTATCCATTCTTAAAGAAATCAGCCCTGAGTGCTCACTGGAAGGACAGATCCTGAAGTTGAGGCTGCAGTACTTTGGCCACCTCATGAGAAGAGAAGACTCCCTAGAAAAGACCCTGATGTTGGGAAAGATGGAGGGCACAAGGAGAAGGGGATGACAGAGGGTGAGATGGTTGGACAGTGTTCTCGAAGCTACTAACATGAGTTTGGCCAAACTGCGAGAGGCAGTGAAGGATAGGCGTGCCTGGCGTGCTCTGGTCCATGGGGCCACAAAGAGTCGGACACGACTGAACGACTGAACAACAACAACAATTTTGCTTGAAATTTATGGTGCAGATGGGCCCTGAAGTGTAGGTGGGTTCCCACGAGGCAAGACACAATGATAACAGCAAGAACCTTTATTGAACTACATAACAGGGAAACGGGGACAAAGCATCTGCTTATATACATTCCTGAAAGCCTGGGCAACTCCCACTCCCAACGTGATTGGCTGTCTAAACTTCCAAGCTGTGAATCACGACTCAGAGTTCAAGGGCCAATGGCAGAGGCCCAAATCCTGAAGCACTGTGAGAATTAGACACTCCCACCTGTCCCAAGTTTCCTTTAAGGAAAAAAACACCACCTCATGTTTTATTGGGGCACCAGCGGGCCTTATTAATTGCCAGTAATACAGCTTTCCTGCTATGCCTGTTGCTTCTTTCGTCCAGTTATTTTCATGCTCATAACATGATTCTCTTGCTGCGACATTAAGGGACACGCATCATCATTAACAACAGAGACCTCGTTTATGGAGACAGCTCTTCAGTCAGGTGCGGTTGAAATTTATGGCCAAAGAGATTGGAATTTGAAACAGGTAGTTTAGACCGAAAATTGCACACTTGCATCTACCCATATATTAAAATGTCCCTGCATGTGCAAAACCAGCATAGTGGGAGATTTGCTGTTTCCCTTTTCCTGAAATGCAAATAGCAGAACGAGGGAGGCTGCTATTGTTTAAGTTGTGAGTGGGAAAGTGCCAATTTGCATACAAGCTTCTGGGGCTCCTCTCTGGCCATTCACGGGTTAACTGTGTCAGCCTGACTTCTCCTGAGTGAACCTCCTGTTAACAAATGGTCTGTACCAACCATGCAAATGCCCGTAATTAGTATATGAGATAAACCAAATCCATTAGTAGATAGAAGGGAAACTCAATCTGTTTTACAAATGGAAATGAAGTAGCAGCCTCAATTATAGGATTTTTTTTTTTTTAAAAAAAAACCCATCCAATTTAGCAAGATGTTGATTTCCTTTCCTTTCACATCTCTTTGTGTGTGTGTTTTTTTAGATACTTCAGCTCAAGCACTGCGCAATATATTAACCAAGCCAGATTTTGGCAATGCATTTAATAATCACGCTCTTCTAAATTAGTGCTCTTTTTTTGGAAATGATTTTATTTACAGTTCGGCTGCGGAGAACGCAAGGGCTTGGTTATTTATTTATTTACTTACTGAGTGCAAAAAAGAGAAGACTGGGATCCTGCAAATATTTAGGCACTTGTACCCTTTTCATATTCTGTATGGTGCAAATATAAAACTCGGTGGGAAGCGACCTTAATGCTGAGTAAGACCATTGGCCCAGATTTGCTGGGGCAACCAAGCCAGATGGGTGGGGTATAAATAATAAAATTGTTGTTGTTGTTGTTGCCTTTTTTAGCCAGAACTCACTGGAACTCAGTTCCGGCACTTCTCAAGTGAGCGCCACTTTTTCTAGAAAAATAGCACTGATTATTATTATCCAGCTCAATGCTGTCTTACACTGGTTGGCAGCAGTTCGCCAGGGGTTCAGGCAGGGGTCTTCCTCAGCAATGTCTGCAGATCGCTGAGGCTGAACCTGGTTCCTTCTGCATATGATGTGCATCCTCCCCAAGTCCAGAGCTACCTTGACCTGATCTGCAATGATACCTCAACCCTTTCAGGGCCTACTCTGTATGTGTGTGTTGGCACCCTCCACAGTGTGGTGTAGTGGTTAAGAGTGGTGGACTCGTAATCTGGTGAACCGGGTTTGCGTCTCTGCTCCTCCACATGCAGCTGCTGGGTGACCTTGGGCTAGTCACACTTCTTTGAAGTCTCTCAGCCCCACTCACCTCACAGAGGGTTTGTTGTGGGGGAGGAAGGGAAAGGAGAATGTTAGCCGCTTTGAGACTCCTTCGGGTAGTGATAAAGCGGGATGTCAAATCCAAACTCTTCTTCTTCTTCTTCTTCTTCTTCTTCTTCTTCTTCCTCCCCCTCGCTGACTTTGTATAGACCAGGACTGGGGGACCTTTTCCCCACTACAAAAAGGGGTCCAGGGTACATGCCAGTGGGAGGGGGGGGGAGGCAAATGCACATGCGTGCACACCTGTTCACACATCCACACACATAGCTCAGTCGGTTAGAGCATGGTGCTGATAACACAAAGGTCGCAGGTTTGATCCCCCCCTACGGGACAGCTGCATATTCCTGCATTGCAGAGGGTTGGACAAGATCATCCTCAGGGACCCTTCCATCTATATAATTCTATGATCTTAACACATAAAAAAACCCTCATTCACATACACACATACATAAGACACATAATCATTTCATTCGCACATGCATGCACATCCCAGCCAGTCCGTACAGCTGACACCATCCCAATGATTCTTGTTGGATTTGATTGACTGTGTCCACTTCCCCACTCTTCCTTTCCCCCAGATAATGAAGCCAGAAGAGATTTATGCTTTTTTCAGATTTGGGACCACCATTATCAGGAAAAACCTCCCCTCCACCACCCCGTTGAATTTCTGCTCTATGCAGTTGCAGAAGGTAGGTAGAGACCTGCGAAAGGCTTCGACTCCAGCGAGTTCCCCATTTTAACAGATTCTTGATTTAGCCAAGACGAGCTTCTTGATTTAGCAAATTACATCTGTTAAATTCTCTAATGGAATCCTCCCCCCGCCCCAGCCAAACCTGCTTTGGAAAGAAGCAGCTGCAAAAAAAAAGAGGGAGGATTAAATAATAATCTTTCTCAAAACAGAAATTAATTAAAGTGCATGCTTTGCATTGCAGTTCTTGCATATACTGAGCATATGTTGAGCTTGGTGCATTGCAAGTGGGGGGGGAGAGCTATTGCATGCAGATCCCACAATGTTAGGGACTGGCTGGATGAGGAAGAGTGGTGGGAGCTGCCCCCCCCCCCAGGGAGGGCATGGAAGACGGCAACTTAGATCCCGGATCCTGGTGGTGGGACACTAAAGAGCAGTCTGCAGAAGGGAGGAGCTGGGAGGTGATAGAAGCAGGGGGGTCAGGAGAAGGAGGGTCTTCCAGGACAGGGTTAGAGGCTGAGGGTCACAGTGTGAGCGCAGACTCAGACAGAGAGGAGTCAGAGGTTGGCCCTGCTAAAAATCCTACAGGCTCCCCTCCCCCTCTGACGCCTCGATCGAGAAGAGTCCTGCGTGTTGTTGACCAATGGGCCAGACAGGCCCAGAGGAGGAGCCCACCCTCTTGACGCAGCCTTCGTCTGCTTGGGAGGAATCCAGAGTGACGGACTAGAAGGGGAAGAGCGGGGTCAGTGGTCAGTTTCAGCAACGTCTCAGCTGGATTAAGACAAACCAGAAGGCTCTGCAGTGTTGTTAAAGGTAAAGGTAAAGGGACCCCTGACCATTAGGTCCAGTCGTGACCGACTCTGGGGTTGCGGCGCTCATCTCGCTTTATTGGCCGAGGGAGCCGGAGTACAGCTTCCAGGTCATGTGGCCAGCATGACTAAGCCACTTCTGACGAATCAGAGCAGCGCATGGAAACGCCATTTACCTTCCCGCCAGAACGGTACCTATTTATCTACTTACACTTTGACATGCTTTTGAACTGCTAGGTTGGCAGGAACTGGGACAGAGCAACAGGAGCTCACCCCGTCGCGGGGATTCGAACTGCCGACCTTCTGATCGGCAAGACCTAGGCTCTGTGGTTTAACCCACAGTGCCACCCGTGTCCCATGCTTGTAGTAACCCTCCACAAATGAGTTATTTGGGGGTTGAGGGCAGGGAGAGAAGACACTGGACCAGCAAAGGTCCTGTGGTGATCCTGCTGCCATCATGTGATCTAGGCCTTTTCACTGAGTGCCTGCCCCAGTCTTCTGCCCTGACCATTGTGAGCACTGATGCTGCTCCATCAAACCCCATTTAACCCACAGCGCCATCCGCGTCCCCTGCAGTGTTGTTATTTTCTGTTAATAAAAAGCTAATTGCATTCTGTGCCTCACTGTGTGTGTTGCCCTGTGGTTCCGATCCTCTGCCCTGTGGTGGACCTGGCTCATTGGACAGCTCCTTGACATGCGAGAAATCTGTTGGCCACCGTGAGAACCAGATTCAGGAGGGCTCTTCCTATGTCCTTGGAATGTAACATGTGACTAGGGCAGGGTTTGGGCTGTAAATGTCTTTTGTTTCCACCAGGACTTACGCTTCTTGCTAAAAATACAAGCGAGTCTCACTCACTAGGTCCATCCAAAGTAAAAAGAAAAGAAACAGACTGATGTCAGTGGGTGGATGACTCTCATAGACTGCACCTACTCACATGCAAATATGTGCATCAGACCTCCTTGGGCACCAAACATCCCACAAAATTCCCTGTTTGCACACAACAGGGCCATTTGCTTAGCAGGAGTTGCACTAAATGACCCTTGGGGCCCCTTTCAACACCACAGTTCTATAATTCAACCTTCGTCTTGCATGAAACATGAATGGATTTTGTGGTCTTTCACTAGTGATCCTCAGATGGGATGGAGAAAGGCAAAAGAGGCTTATCATACACATAAAGAAGAACAATCTGTAATCCCTACCCTGTTTTCCGCCCAACCCCCTTCTTCCCTACAGCATCTGCTCACGTCATGATTTCCAAGCACTCTCGTAATCTGCATTATGAACATTCAGAAATCCCGCGACGTGGGATCGTTGTGTGTTGCGCACGATGCAGCCGGCCTCCGGCATCTCATCAGAATAGTTTCATGTGCAATTTTCCTGGAGCATCTAATGCGGAGAGCATCTTGCTGAGCTCTGACTCTCTGTATAATAAAAGAAGAAAGGCTGTGGTATGAAAAATATGGTTAATGAATGAATGACCACCTTTTATCCAGCTTGCGATGAGCTCTAGAAATGAAAGTCTATAGTCTCATTCACACCATATCAAGGTGTGAGCGGGCAGGTAAGCCCCACACTACATAATTGAACAGAAGATATGGCGAATGCACACCATTTGAAAGGCAATGCCCATCAACTTGGGGGGTGGGGTGGGCTTGGCCCCCTCAAATGTTTTATTGGGGGGGGGGCTGAAGGGACCTTGGCCCCTAGGAGTTGGCTCCTACACAATATACATTTAAAATGCTATGGTACCACTTTAAACAGCTTCCCCCAAAGAATTCTGGGAGCTGTAGTCGTTCCCCTCAGAAACCTAGAGTTCCCAAAATTCCTTGGAAATAGTGAAACCACTCTGATAATTGTAGGTTTTAACAGGGATGGGGTTTTAACTTGGTTGAGTGTTGTTTCATTTGGGGGTGGGGTGGGGTTGTTTAAAAGTGATGTTAAATGTTAATTTGGATTTTGTATCTCTTTGCATTTGTGGGCTGGTATATTGCTTTGGGGCTTTTGTTGGGGAATGTATTTTTCATTAGTTTGTACACATTAGCATTGTTAACTGTTTAAATTATTTTTATCACGTATTTTGTACATTTTACATTGTACTTTATGTGGTGAACCACCTTGAGACCTACGCCTATAGGGTAGTATATAAATTCAGATGATGATGATGATGATAGATAGATAGATAGATAAACTTTATTTGCAAAGCCAACAGCCATAGCAATAAAAACACACAATATACAAATAAAAGCAACAATGGATGATGATGATGATGATGATGATAGCAGCTCTGGGCAGGTATTAAGGGTCTCCTAACAACTCTCAGTGCCCTTAACAAACTACACTACCCAGGATTCTTTGGGGGCGAAGCCATGATTGTTTAAAGTGGTACGAAACACAGCTGTCTGCATTTTTGCACTCTCCTGGTGGGGTGTCTATGAGAGCTGTCATGATGAGCTCCCGTGCTTCAAACATTACTATGGCACTATTTTTTGCAGGCTCACAACGCCAAAAGGCTTGCAGCTTAAAAACTGCCTAAAGTATCATTTTCATGCAAGTGTATTTTACTCAGAAGGTTTAGTGCAAAAAGGCTGAACTATCATGCAAACACATAATCCTTAATTATGTAAAGATGACTCTTTTTTTAAAAAAAAAAAAAAGAGAGAGATTTAATTGGAAGCACTGCAAATTTCAAAATGACCTCCAGTGTTTTCAGGTTACGATTCAGGTGTTTTGGAACCAGAATATTCAACACAAATTGCATTCTCCCCCTCAAATCCTGGCGGTAAACAAGTCAATTCTGGAGAATGAGGACGAGTCAGGATGGCAGCTGGGATTAAGGAGACCCTTAATACCTACCCAGAGCTGCTATCATCATCATCATTATCTGAATTTATATTTATATTTATATAGGTCTCAAGGTGGGATTTTCTGCAGATGGCCAAATCCAGCTGGTGAACTTTAAAAGATTAAAGGGGGCAAGAGGGATGTGGGGCGACCCTGGAAAAGGGAAACATCCTACCTGATTTCGAAGGGTTTTCTTGTAACCAGAATACCTAGATAATCCAGTTAGTGGAGTCCTTATCTGAGTTCCTTGGGTACACGGTGTGAGGCAGCGGTGCGGCAGGTGGCGGTGCTGCAGTGCTGTGTGTGGCGGTCAGCTCAGCGGGATCCCACCTTCGTCGCCAGTGAAATATACTCGGAGTCGTGTGTGGATTTCATGGTCTTTATTCAGCTCATAGTAGCGAGGAATGAAGTTTCCCCAGAACTTCTGCTTTATTTACACAATGGGCCCCACGTGATTGGCTAATTCCAGGATACTCCTGTAGGCCAATCAGGTTGCGGATTCACTTTCACCTGGAGCTGGATTGGGTGGCTCCTGCAGACCAATCAGACTGCTGCATTCTGGATCCTATTGTTCTAGGACCAATCAGACTGCTGCATTCTGGATCCTATTGTTCTAGGACCAATCAGACTGCTGCATTCTGAATCCTATTGTCCTAGGACCAATCAGACTGCTGCATTTTGGATCCTATTCAACTCAGTACATAACAGTGAGTGAGTCTACAGGTTGTGCATTCTGCATAAATAACCTTGCTCTGAACTGCACTCCCTGTGTTGTAAAATCCGAGACTTCAGTCTAAATTACAACCATCTGATGGACTTTTCATACTTTATGTTTTTATGTAAAGCATTTGATAGAGTAGACTTATCCCATATGAACAACTGAACTCTTATAGGAAAGATAGGAACCAGGCTTATGTCAGATCTGTCTGTTTGCCCATCTAGCCCAATATTACCTACTCTGACTGGCAGAAGCTCTCCAAGGTTGCCCATCAAAACCCAGCTGGTTTATGTACAAATGTGCATCACTCAGAGCCCAGTGGAGACAACATACCATGTACAATGAACACATGGAGAGGAGGCCCCAGGAATCGCAGGTGCTTGCCTCATCTGGACTTTTTCACTGATCCTTCTGAATAGAGGTTATTTATGCAGGTATGTGCTCTAAGTGCAGTCAGTGGTTGAACTACAACAGTCAGTGATGGTGGGGGGGTCAGGAAACCTTTTCAGCAGGGGCGGTCCACCAGACTATATTTTGAAAAAAAGAAATGAACGAATTCCTATGCCCCGCAAATAACCCAGAGATGCATTTTAAATAAAAGCACACATTCTACTCCTGTAAAAACACGCTGATTCCCAGACCGTCTGTGGGCCGGATTTAGAAGGCAATTGGGCTGGATCCGACCCCCGGGCCTTAGTTTGCCTACCCATGTTCAACAACATCTGGAGGGCTGTGAGTCCTCATTCTTGCTTTATGGCCTCTGATTGTATTGGGGTGAAGGATGTAGACATCTTCCTTTAGTACAAAGTACACACAGGGCTGCTTGTTCCAGCTCAACAACTTTTGTGTCACTGGGCCTTGCGTTGCGATTTTCCTTTTGAGCTCTTTATTCCAATATGCTGCATAGATTGCCTTTTGTTTTGCAAACTTTCCTGGCTAAAGTGGGATGAGGAAGTGAAGAGATGCTAATGCGCTTCCCTCTATGCAATCTAAGACGGGACTCCCTCCAGAGGAAATGAAATTGCTTCTTGGGTTTAGGGAGGACAACAGGAGGCTTGCGAAATGCACACATTTAAAAATTGCACAGAGTCCCTTCTCTATTTCATTTTGGTGGGAGGTGTTACAAAGGCTTTTCTTTTCTTGCAAAATTTCCCAATCAGGGGAGGCTTCCAGACCACTGCTGTTTCGGGGCGGGATTCAATCGCTTACTGGCAGATTCAGGTAGAGCAATTATGGTTGGGAGGTCTGGCACAGGAAACCTTGAACCCAAGGCCGGTCCAAGACAATTTGGCACCTGAGATGGATGCCAAAATGGCTCCTCTCTTCATGCCAGGGAAAAAGGGGTGAGGAAAGAAAGGGGGGAAGAAAGATCTGCATCAGGAACTGCTGCCCCTATTAATCCTGCTGCCTGAGGCAGTTGCCTCATCTTGCCTCATGGGTGGGCCGGCTCTGCTTGGAACCAAATCCCAATGTCAGATGAGACTGCGCAGTAATGGGAAAGTTGGTATTGTATCTTTGCCTGGTCAACAGAGCTTCCAGCTTTCCTGCTTGCCACACTCCTGCACCAGAATCAGACCTCAGGGTAACCAGCTTCCAGGTCCAGATCTTGTTTTTTTTAAAAAATAATTTTTATTTGGTTTTACAATTTTATAGGCATGTCACATTTTTTTCACAGTCAGGTTACCTTCCTGACCTCAATTGATATTCCCTTAACTTTGCCAAGGCCTGGCCCTTTTCCAGGCCAGGTCACTTCCACATACTAACATTTTCATATGACTCCCTCACATCCACCCCATTGTTTCCATCTTCTTTAAAATTTTAAATCTAAACAGGTTTCTAATTCATCTTCCATTACTTCATCTCCAAATATTAAACTTTTACAATAACTTACATCCTCCTCAGCATACTTATATTTCACTCCTAATTCATTTTCCCTTCCGCCTCCCCTCTCTCCCTGGGTACGTAGCCTTAATATTAACTCTTTGTCTTATCCTCAATCTTATATAATCTTATATAATCTTATCCTCAATCTTAATCATATATAGTCTTAATATTGTCTCTTAATCGTTCCTTTGCCATGTCCGTGGTTCTTGTCCAGAAATCCAAAAACAGAAGAATACTTCTATAATGTCCCTCAGCCCACCCCAGTCGGTTGCGCAGTCCAAAACCATAGTCTCTCTTTTGTAGCAATCTCCGAATCCAGGTCCAGATCTTGGGTACGGTTGTCCATGTCTCTGATTTGGCCTGGACACTTTGGACAAGACCTGATTTGAAATCCCACCTCACCCAAACACACACACAATTAGTTACAGGAAAGGGCAATCAAAACAATCAAGGGGTTGGAGCAACTCACATATGAGGAAAGTTTTCAACATTTGGGGCTTTCCCCCTCTTTTCCCTTTAGGTAGATTAATGATGGGAGCATGGAAGATGTGTATAAGGTTATGTGGAAGAAATGGACAAGGAGGTTTCTCTCTCTCAGAGTACTAGAGCTCAGGATCATCCAGCAAAGCTGATCTCCTGGCGATTCAGGAACAGACACAAGGAAACATTTCTTCAGTGCAACGTTGTATTGGGAAGCTTTTAATGTGTGACATTCTGTTGTGTTTTTGTATATTCTGTTGGAAGAGTGGCTGGGGCAATCAAGTACAAAAAATAAAATAAAAATGTTGTTGTTGTTAACCTATTGGAATTTCTACCACAAGATAAGCTCATAGCCACCAATTCAGCTTTAAGAAGGGATTAGATAAATTCATGGAGGATAAGACTATCAATGGCTACCAATGGCCAACAAAGCTTTTAGGTAGTGATGGCTGCATGCAGCATTGCAAGGCTATTTAAAAGCCCCTTTTGCAAACAGTCCCATACTCCTCTTTGCAGAACTGTAGCTCTGTCACCTCTACTTTGGCCACCTCATGAGAAGAGAAGACTCCCTAGAAAAGACCCTGATGTTGGGAAAGATTGAGGGCACAAGGAGAAGGGGACGACAGAGGATGAGATGTTTGGACAGTGTTCTCAAAGCTACTAACATGAGTTTGGCCAAACTGCGAGAGGCAGTGAAGGATAGGCGTGCCTGGCGTGCTCTGGTCCATGGGGTCACAAAGAGTCGGACTGAACAACAACAACAAGCTCTGTAATGGAGAAACAGCAGTTCCCAAGGTATCTGGAGGAAGTCGTGTGCTGTAAATGCATATGGGTTGTGCTTTACATCTGTCCTCAGACGCGTGTTATCAATCAGGGGCTTACAGTGCAGTATTCCATGCAACATGCTCTATGAACAGCAATTGCATTCATGAAACATTCCACCTGCCTCGCAAATGCAGATGGAATCTACACACATATGAAAAACGCTGTGAAAATGCTTTTTAAAAAGTTTTGAAAAATACATTGAATTTTGCATAGCTCGCTATCGCCATCTTGTGTCACATTTGCATATTTCACTTAACACCCCATTAAAATGTTTTATTTGCAGCTGTATTGCTGAATCCCCAGTCTTCCCTTCCAAGGCTAAGATGCATTGTGTTGCTATTTCAATTAGAGTGCAAATATTTTCCATTCTCAGTTTTGCATCCATGCAAATTTGATGCAAATCTGTGCCGTCTCTTGTCTTCTTTCTGCTTTCGGGTGACCCGTTGCCTCTTTATTTTTATTCTTTGGCGATGTATAACCAGCCCCCGCTTAGGGATGCTGCCATATGGAGTACAGTTGACCAGGAAACACTGTGCAGGCATGCTAGGCCATTCACACCAGCAACACCTTTTGCATGCTGTGGCACACAGCTCCTCTGTTGCCCTGCCCCTCTGTTCGCAGCCAATGTTATTTTAGTAGCAAGCAAGAGGAGATGCCCCCACCCCCACTAAAGACCCTGCTGATTTATTTGGGGAATGAGCGACGTTGACGGTGAGCCAAGCGCTAATCAAAATTGCACTGCCCTTTCCCTCTGGTCCTCTTGCCTTGCTAAATCATGACGGCAGATGGGCTTCTGCGCTGCCCAGAGTTTTAGGGAGCAACTCAAAACAGGATCATTTTCGACAGCGGTTAAAAGCAGTGGTGGTTAAAGCGAACTGTTCGTAACCTTCCTGGAACAACTCCAGCATGTTCCAAAACAAACCTACATTTTAGAAAGAGATTAATGTGTGTCTCCCCCCTGCCCCACTATCCCCTATTCAGGTCCCATTGAGTTCAGCATGGGTGGCAATTTGCTGGCAGTGTCTGAACATGGATGCAGGTTCAGTAAAAGGAGAGGACTGCCCAAGGAGGCAAATCGAGCAGCAGTGGAATCTCAGCAGCAGTAGGCCTGTGGGATGTGGGAATAGATGGGCCATTGGCCTGATCCAGCAGGCTCTCCTTATAGTCTTAGGGTGATAGGGAATAAGTGGTGGATGTAGTATGGTCATCCCTGTTCTCGCTTAACCTGAAGGAGTCTGAGAAACCTGCTGTTTCTCTCTTAAGTACGACA
The DNA here is from genome assembly GCA_034642065.1 of Darevskia nairensis. Taxonomy (NCBI): domain Eukaryota; kingdom Metazoa; phylum Chordata; class Lepidosauria; order Squamata; family Lacertidae; genus Darevskia; species Darevskia nairensis. The sequence continues at coordinate 5,745,034 of JAWWNI010000329.1, forward strand.
GGACAAATCTGTCATTCTCAGCTTCTCTCCATTTTTCATTTCCCAATCTTAAATGCAGTTCTCCACATTCCCTCACCGACTAGCAATTTCTTTTCTAAAGTCCTCACAAAATTGACCGGCATTTTTTTGCGGGTGTTTCTTTTAATATGCGCGTTTGTGCAAGCAACTTTGCAAAATTATAATACGCTTCTGTGCATTATTTTCACAAATGCATGTTTACGTGCACTTTCCCCAAACGCATGCTTTTTGCTTTGCATTTCGTCGGAGAATTAGGTCACAAAATTTGGGATGCGTTCTATCCTGGTATCTTAACGTTCCTTCTGTACTGCGGTACCTGTTGCGTTATGAAACTGTGGGTTTTTGACCGATATACCATCATGCTAAATTTCATTCACACCAGTGAATGTCATCGCACAATGTTGTGAAGAAGAAGAAGAGAGGAAGAGTTTGGATTTGATATCCCGCTTTATCACTACCCGAAGGAGTCTCAAAGCGGCTAACATTCTCCTTCCCCCCCCCCCACAGCAAACACTCTGTGGGGTGAGTGGGGCTGAGAGACTTCAAAGAAGTGTGACTAGCCCAAGGTCACCCAGCAGCTGCATGTGGAGGAGCAGAGACACGAACCCGGTTCACCAGATTACGAGTCTACCGCTCTTAACCACTACACCACACTGGCTCCCTCACATGTCTTCTTTTGCTTCTCCCATGACTCCGCCCCCCAATGAAAATGGAAGGAAACAACTTGCTTGGGTTAACAGAGTTGAGAATGGATTCCCACCCCAACCCGAAGCAACACAGAAATGAACGCGAAACCTCCACTACACTAGGTATCTGGAAGTGACTTAACGATGTTTGAAAGCTGATGCAGAAATCAACAGTTAGGTAAACATCCGGGAAATGGAATACAGATTTCAATGTACATGTTTTCGAAGGATTAGCTGCATTGTTCCAGGAAGTGTGAAGTGGGTAGGTTTACATTTAAATGTGAATCAGACTGAATCCCTGACCCATCCCTATCCTCGCCCCAGACAGGAACACTGGTTAAGGGGCCCATTGATGAAACTTTCCATCACACACATGGCTCCTGTACACCCCACCTATTATCTCTCCAGATGTTGATGCCTTCCGTTTATCATTAGTTTGTGTGAATAATTATACATTCTCGCTTGCCTGTCTACACTCAGCTCCTAGCAACCACAGTCACAGTCCTATTTAAGCAATTTTTTTTTAGAAAAAAAAGAAAAGTGTAATAGAGTGGCTGAGATTGGTAATGTTACTGATTTAACGGGAAATTAGATGAGTTACATTCACAGAGCTTTCGGTTAATGACACCAGCTGAAGGTTTGCCCCCCCTTTTTTTTCTTGCCTGGGAAGATAGATTTTGCTAGGCAGCTGAGATGAGAAAGAAAGAAAGAAAGAAAGAAAGAAAGAAAGAAAGAAAGAAAGAAAGAAAGAAAGAAAGAAAGACAGGAGCTCTTAACGTCTTGATGGCAGTGTGGGGACAATGAATGAAGACTTTACGCTGCCATCTATTCTGGAGGGGACAGTCGTAGCTTTCAAAATGTCTCCAAGCCAAGGCTAATGTACAACAAAACATGTCCAGCACAGCATGTTCAGTGTCTGTTCCAAAATCTCCTCTGGACAAAACCGACTTGACATCCTTTTTGTCTTCAGCTAGAGCAGGAGCTATTCAAATGGCAGTAACCTATTTTGGTAGCTTACAACAAAAATGTGCCTTGAAATGCCACATTGCTGGGTCTTTCCTTTGAGGCAAGACTGCTGAGCCAGGCCTAGCACACTGATCTGGGGCAGTGGTGTAGCGGGGGTTGGGGGGCACAGGGGCAGTTGCCCGGGGGCAAAATTGATAGGTGCGCAAAATTTCATCGCCCTCAAGACAGCTGTGCGCTTCTGTCACTGGGTTCCGTTGAAAACGGCTCCATGAGAACCAGGAAGTGAGCTCTCCAGACAATAGAACAGCTCTTTGTTTCTTATCTCAGCAGCTGTAATCTCCGGGGTGATGCTAACGCCATTAGACAATTGGATGCACATGTGTACTCTGAAGAAGTGTGCATGCACACGAAAGCTCATACCAATAACAAACTTAGTTGGTCTCTAAGGTGCTACTGGAAGGAATTTTTTCCATGTATACTCCGTTCGTTTCCCTCCCACCCACTCCATGTGGCCCCGGGCTCTGGCAACCCATGCTATGCCACTGTTCTGGGGTGATGCCTTCATCGTTCTAGGACTTGGTATGAGCCTAACAAGGTTCAGTTGGGGACAGGGGCATTCCAGAGCATTTCTAGATCAGAGCTAATGGCAAATCCTGCTTTCTGCAGGGATCAACTCCGCCCAGGAGTTCTCAGATGAAACCAATCCCAGGGGGACTTGCATTTTGCTGCAGGCACGCCCCCATTTGCAGAGAATCATACATCACCAGGTGTGGGACACGATTTGGGGCTGATTTATGTTATCCCAGCATTGTGGGCTTGCCCCTTCTGTGTCAATCACATATTCTGGATCATTTTAATCAATCTTCTTGCATTTTAGAGTGGCTTTTCTTGCAAAAAACAAATCCAAAGGTGCGATTCAATTTCATTTCCTCATCATTTCATATCAATATCTGAAATATTTTGCAAATATCTCAAGGGCTGTCACATGGACAATGGAGCAAGCTTGTTTTCTCCTGGTCTGGAGGGTAGGACTCAAATCAACGGATTCAAGTTACAAGAAAGGAGACTCCGACTAAACATCAGGAAGAGCTTTCTGACAGTAAGAGCAGTTTGACAGTGGACCAGATTCCCTCGGAAGGTGGTAGATTCTCCTTCCTTGGAGGTTTTTAAGCAGAGTTGGATGGTCATCTGACACGGGTGATTTAGTTGAGATCCCTGCATTGCAGGGGGTTGGACTAGATGACCCTCGGGGTCCCTTCCAACTCTACAATTCTATGATTCTATGAATAGCAAACTCATTAGTTGAATGTGGTGCCTTCTGTACTGCAAATGGTACCATCATTGTATGAAAGGGAGGTATTAGCCAACCACAGATCTGCAAAAGTACAAAAAAATCAGGGGTGGGGACTAAGCATGGAGGGGATACGAAATGTTGACTGGTGGAAGTAAAAATGGAAAAGGGGGAAGATGGGCTCCTAGAGCATCCTGAGGGATGGTATTGCTGACTGGCCAGAATCTTGGAACAAGATCACTGCGTGCTGCAACATTTGTTGCAGAACTGACGTAATATTTATTACCCGTTTTTCTTCCCCAAAGGAAACCGAAAGCAGTTGCTTAATGGTGGCGGAAGAACACTTGCAAAATAACAATGTCAGAATAATAGGCACGTTACGCAATATATCAAGCAATAAATAAAATATAACTCAATAGCTATAAGAAATTAATATAAAAAGAATATCACAATGCAACGTGCCTATCAAAATTCATGATCCCTTAATTAAATAGCAGTTCAGTTCAACAATAGCCCTGCATTTCCATAAACAAGGTAACATGGTTTCAATCACCATTACGTACAAACCCATCTACGGACTACAAAGACGAATGAATGAAACACAGCCCAGGCCAGTAAAACAATAAAACGATCATAAAGTATTGTACAGCATACTTTAAGAGTGGGCCCACACCAGGAGGAATCTGTGTGCGAAGAATCCAGTGTTCTCTTCGCTGGCTTTGCCTTTCCCTAAAGACAGTGAGGCTGGCATGGAAACCGACGCCCTGATTGTGTGTTGGTTGGTTTGGCTGATTCCATTGACAAATTGCTTCCCGACAAATATCCCAAAGAGATGAAATCAACAACAAAGGCAATTCCATACATATGAAAAATAATGGAGAACAATTCCACACATAACAATTAGAGAAATGCAAAACACAACAACTATTCCAAATCCAACAGAGTCTGTCGTGGTTAGAGTGCTGGACCTGGGAGACCAGGGTTCGACAGCAGGATAGCTCAGTCAGTAAGGGCATGAGACTCTTCATCTCAGGATTGTGGGTTCGAGCCCCGCGTTGGGCAAAAAGATTCCTGCATTGCAGGGGGTTGGACTGGATGACCCCCGGGGTCCCATCCAACTCTACGATTCTATGAATCTCCTCCTCAGCTATGAAGCTCACTGAAGAAGAAGAAGAAGAAGAAGAAGAAGAAGAAGAGGAGGAGGAGGAGGAGTTTGGATTTGATATCCCGCTTTATCACTACCCGAAGGAGTCTCAAAGCGGCTAACAGTCTCCTTTCCCTTCCTCCCCCACAACAAACACTCTGTGAGGTGAGTGGGGCTGAGAGACTTCAAAGAAGTGTGACTAGCCCAAGGTGGAGGAGCGGGGATGTGAACCCGGTTCTCCAGATTACGAGTCTACCACTCTTAACCACTACACCACACTGGCTCTCACTGGGTGTTCTTGGGCCAGTCCACAATAGCTTAGTCTAACCTCCCTCTTAGGGTTGTTGTGAGGATGAGATGGGGGAAGAGGATGTGCCACTCTGAGCTCCCTGGAAGAAAAGGTGGCATATAAATGGAATAAATACCAATTTGTCGGGGATAGAACTTCTTAAACAGGTGCTGAAGATACGATAGAGAGCTGCTATGTAACAAAGAGGGAGTGCCAAACGTTAAGTGGCCTGATTCTGACCTTGTTCATCACAGACCTCCTGTTGGCATATATGGGATGCCCTTTCCTGCAGGGTGCTGTGATCAGTTGGGTATATAAGTGGTGAGATGGTTTGAGGTCACTTCCACATCATCCTTGCACGTTTAACCCAGCCTTCCCTACTCCTGCACTGATGAATCCTTCACTGCTGTTTTGTCATCCTTGTTATCAGCAAATTCATATGGTTTCATTGATATATTTTTTTTTAATTCCAACGACAATTAAATTAATTGCAGTTGAAAGAAATCTATTCTCCAGTGTGCCAGCAGGTATACTTTGGAACTCCCTGCCCATTGATATTAGGCTTTTGCTGTACAGTTTTCATCAGCTGCTTAAAAAAACATTTAAGCATGCTTGCTCAGACATGTGACGTTTAGGGAGTACTTTCTTGCAGCTATGTTCTATTATTATTATTATTATTATTATTATTATTATTATTATTATTATTACTTCTACTGCTGCTTTTAACGTACCCTGCTCTTATCTTCTTAGGCAGAAGAGTGGGATATAAATGGTTTTAACTCAATTCATCAACATTTATGTTAAATATAAAAATAAATAAATCTAATTAAATGATAACATTTAATTAGTCAGAGTTTCTCCATTATCAAACGATGCCAGGTTTTAGAGAGTCGGTTCCCTACTGTGGATGTGGTTTCAGCTTTTGGACATCTGGCCATTAACTGCTGGTAAAGAAACATTAGAAAGTTTTGGCGAATCTAATGATATTTGTTCATATATATATATATATATATATATATATATATATATATATATATATATATATATATATATTGTACATAAATATAAATACAATCTGTATTTATCATGTTTTTAATTATGTTTGTACGGTTGCTTTTCAACTGTCTAGAAATTGGCGCCCGAGTTTTGAGTTTCCTCTGCCCTCCTTGTCCCCTTTCCCTTGTGTGTTGTGGCTTTTGTTTTGTTTTGTTTTTAGCCTGTGGGGAGGGAATTTCTTGTTTTGATATTATATAAGTCACCCTGGGAGTCTTTTTTTTTTTTTTTTTGGCTGAACAGCAGGGTACAAAAATGCTCTAAATACATAAATAAAAACAAACTGCCACATCCGGTCAAATTCCACCAAATCTCTACAGATCTGAATTGATGCAGAACTCCAGGGCCCGCTTTTCTTGCAAATTGCACTAAAGGAGCCAGGAAGGAAATACCCAGTGACAATGCAGATTTCCAAGCCTTCCGCCCCTCTGCTGTTGAGACGAAGTAACAAGAGCAGAGAGAAAGGAAGCAATGTTGTGTCTGCAGTAACAAATGCCCCAGGTCCTTGGAATGTTCTTGGGAAATGTTTTCTGCCAGTAACATTCAAGTTAAAGTCAAAGCCTAGGACAGGTCTTTGCAACCAGTGAAAATCCTAGATCCTTCTCAAATTTTTATTTTAATTCAGGATTTTTTCGCCTGGTTGTTTAGTTGGGGGGCTGTTTTGTTTTTTGGGGTGGGGTGGGTGGTAAGGTGACTTCCCTGAGTTTTTGTCGAGTGGGTGAGGATCAGAACACCAGAAGTTTTTCTACCGCAAAACGGGCATTTTGTGGCACTCGCATCCGTTTCTTTTGTTTCCAAATGTGCACTCAAACCTCCAACCGCTCAGCCGAACCTACCTCGCAGGGTTCTTGTGGGAATTGAATGAAGAGCGGGGAAACTATGCAGTTTGCCGCAGTTCAAAATTCAGAATTAAAAACAGCTATAAACAGATTTCACAGGAAAAGTGTGGGTCCTGAAAATGCACGTCTCGGGTGTCAAAGGCCACTTAAAGAGGCAAGTCTTCAGCATTTGCAGAAAGCTGTAGGGCGAAGAAGCCAGATACATCTCTGTAGGGAGTGAATCCTGCAACTTAGGGGCTGCCACAGAGAAGGCCCTCTCCAATGGAATCCTATACAAGTCTATGCTGAGGTACAGTAATGTCATGGGTGCAAGATAAGGGGTTCCTAAACTTGGGCCCACCTTGTAAACTCCACAGGAGCAAACAGGAATCAGAACCATCGCAGGGCACTTGGTTTCTGTCAACCCCAGTCTCAAGACATTGATATCCCACCTTTCCAAGAAATAGTTCGGGGTGGTGTAAATTCTTCTCCCTCTCCCCATTTTATCCTCTGTATGTTACAGAGGCCTCACTGACCGGGCATTTAGCGTTATGAATCTGATGCCATTGTACCCTCCCTTTCAGCAGAGATTCGGCAGGCATCCCCATTGTTTTGTTTTTGTTTTGTTTTTACTCTTGAAGACCTTTTTATAATGGCAGGCCTTTGCAACTATTCAATTTTGATTATCGATCAACCATCCACCTTACCGGTTATCCACATTTTTATAAATAAATTGTGTTTTGTCTTTAAACATTGCACGCCGCCCTGGTATTTTACGATATGGCGCTGTAGGAAATACTTTTATAAGTAAATTCATTATGAGCAGAGAGACAGCGACTGGCCCAAGGTCACCCGGCGAGCTTCATGGGTGGGTGGATTTGAACTCTGGTCTCCCAGGTCTCCCCTAGTCTATCCAGCGCCGAGGGCCTTCTGGCAGTTCCCTCACTGCGAGAAGCAAAGCTACAGGGAACCAGGCAGAGGGCCTTCTCGGTAGTGGCGCACGCCCTGGGGAATGCCCTCCCATCAGAGGTTAGAAGGATCAACAACTACATGACATTTAGAAAATACCTGAAGGCAGCCCTGTTCAGGGAAGTTTTTAATCTGTGATGTGTTAATGTATTTTAATGTTTGCTGGAAGCCGCCCAGAGTGGCTGGGGAGACCCAGCCAGATGGGCGGGGTACAAATAATAAATTATTATTATTATTATTATTATTATTATTATTATTATCCCTTTAACCACTGCACCACACTGTTTCTAAAAAGGCCAGGCAATCCAGCCACGGGCGTCCCCAAATCTTGCGCCCTTTGACCCTGCAGGTTACATGCAAGACCAGGCCCTACACTGGAGACCTGGATGCCATCCAGCTAATTCCCCTTCTCCAAAAGAGAAGAAGGTCTGGTGAAGCTCCTTCTCTGCTGGGGACCCGTCAGGAACGGCAAATCCTTGACCTTTCCCCTGATCTCTGCCCCCCCCCACCCTTGCTTTGCAGGACCAGACAAGGTGAGAGGGAGGAAAGCAGGGCGCACAACCCTTGGTTTTGCACCCTTGCCTGTTTTCCAGCTTAAACACAACCATCAAAACAACAACATTGCCCTGCTTCCTTTTTTTTTTTTTTTTTTTTTTGCAAGAAGGGTGTGTTTTGGAGGTCGGGGTGGTGGAACCCAAACCCCTAGACGCCGGAAAAAATTAGAATCATAGAATCATAGAGTTGGAAGAGACCACAAGGGCCATCCAGTCCAACCCCCTGCCAAGCAGGAAACACCATCAAAGCATTCCTGACAGGTGGCTGTCAAGCCTCTGCTTAAAGACCTCCAAAGAAGGAGACTCCACCACACTCCTTGGCAGCAAATCCCACTGTCGAACAGCTCTTACTGTCAGGAAGTTCTTCCTAACGTTTAGGTGGAATCTTCTTTCTTGTAGTTTGAATCCATTGCTCCGTGTCCTCTTCTCAGGAGCAGCAGAAAACAACTTTTCTCCTTCCTCTATATGACATCCTTTTATATATTTGAACATGGCTATCATATCACCCCTTAACCTTCTCTTCTCCAGGCTAAACGTACCCAGCTCCCTAAGCCGTTCCTCATAAGGCATCGTTTCCAGGCCTTTGACCATTTTGGTTGCCCTCCTCTGGACACATTCCAGCTTGTCAGTATCCTTCTTGAACTGTGGTGCCCAGAATTGGACACAGTATTCCAGGTGGGGTCTGACCAGAGCGGAATACAGTGGTACTATTACTTCCCTTGATCGAGATGCTATACTCCTAATGAAGGCCTTGTAGGAGGAAAAAAACACCTGGCGGCGATGTGAGGACCACACAGCAAGCACCCGCCATTCCTCCCTGCCGCCTTGCTCCCTGGGCCACGGCCTTCAACTTGCCTCCCTCCCAGCCACAAAGCTCTCCCTTGTAATTTTTTTTTTTTTTTTTTTTTTTTTTTTTGCATCTCAGCAGCTTTGCACAAAATGTCATCCTCTCCGAATCCTGGAGGGCTTCCCCCTCCCACACCCCCCAGCAGCCTATTCTGGGGCTGTCATTGATCCCCTCCCCCCACAGCCCCTTTCAAAGGCAGCAGCAGCAAGCAGGGGAAGCTGCAAGGGAGAAGAGCTTCGCTGCCCATCCTCCACCCTCCCCGGCGCAACCTTGAGAGCTCATTTTCGCTCGGCCGGCCGCCTCCGCCTGCAATAGATTGATTCCACCCCACCCCCCTCTCCTTTGCTCAGTCATTCAGACTTGGAAAGTCAATAACAAGCTGACATCATCAGTGGTTTGTGTATTATTACACGGCTACTTTCAAAAAAGTACCCACCGTCCTCGAAGAGAGGAGCACTCCGCCTGCCCACGGCCGCCTAAGAGAGGAGCACTGCGTGTTTTGCGAGATTCTTCTTTTCTAGACAGATGGCGGGGAAAGGACAATTTTTAAAACATATATATAAAGACAGCAATGCTTCCCCCCACCCCAGCCCCCCTCACAGCTTGCCCTCACTGCTTGGGATCGGCAAATGCTGACGTGGCTGTTTTGTTTCCTGTTTTCTGAAAAGCTCTGTTACCCCAGCACATCATTGGATTGTTTTAAGGGTGTTTTTTGGGGGGAGGGATTTAAAAATGGAGTGCCAGCATATTGATTAGAATCCCAGAGGCAGGTTCAAGGTCTCCTGGTCTTCCGCATGTTCCCTGGATGTCATTTGGCCACACATTCGATGCACTATATTATTATTATTATTATTATTATTATTATTATTATTATTCCCGCTTGACTGCCACTCGGAATGGCTCCCAACAAACTATTAAAAGCACAATACAATACAACATCAACCATAAAAAAATCTTAACCCTTTGTGCCCTACCCTAGGTTCAGCTTCTGGGAGGAAGGATAGGATTTAAACAAGAAGAACAAACCCCTTTTTTAAAAATAAAAATAAAAATATCCATTAAAAAAAAGGAGTTTGGGCATTTTCCCTCTGACCTCTCTATTTATTTCTTTTTCTTTTTCCTGTTACCCAGCCCTCGTGAGCCAAATCTGCCGCTTAATCTGGACTCTGTTTGTTTCACACGTGGATGCAAACTGCGTCTGATTATTCAAACCCTTCTTAAAAACAAATTCACTTTGGTGCAGCGGAAAATAAAGGGCCTTTATTCCACGTTCGTGGAGGCGGGCAGCCATTTCGCTCTCAATCTCCTGAAACTCTTATTGTAATTCTGTACCCATTTGCAAATCCATGCCAAGTGCTGTGTGTTAGGATTTTTATTTTTTTTTATTTTTAAAAAAAGAAAGGTTGTGATTTCTGATAGATCCTGGTGGGGCCTAAGCTAGCAACCTGCCAAATTTGCCTTCCGACTTACAGGGGCCAGTTGGAGGCCATAAAAGAGGGGTGGGGATGGGATTGGGGCAGTTTTCAGAGGGGTGCAGGGGAAAAAGAACTCATGTTTTTAGAGGTGCAGAGAGCTTTGCTACAGGGGACACCCCCCCCCAAATTTCTTTCTTTCTTTCTTTCTTTCTTTCTTTCTTTCTTTCTTTCTTTCTTTCTTTCTTTCTTTCTTTCTTTCTTTCTGTGTGGTGTAGTGGTTAAGAGCGGTAGTCTCATAATCTGGTGAACCGGGTTCGCTTCTCTGCTCCTCCACATGCAGCTGCTGGGTGACCTTGGCCTAGTCACACTCAGTCTCTCAGCCCCACTCACCTCACAGAGTGTTTGTTGTGGGGGAGGAAGGGAAAGGAGATTGTTAGCCGCTTTGAGACTCCTTCGGGTAGTGATAAAGCGGGATATCAAATCCAAACTCTTCTTTCTTTCTTGCCATAGCACTCCCTCAAACAGCCCAACGGACATGTTTGGGGTTGTTTACTGCATGTTGTTGAGGTAAAAAAATGGCACTTTCATGGCAGTCATACTTGTCTGTTTTCCAACAATGCACTCAGAATGGCTATATGGGTGAATTCAGACATAGGGAACATTGTGTTGGTTTTTCTAATTATAATGCTAGCATTCCTGCCCCAAATCCTAACATTTTGATTTAAGGGGTGTTTGTTTGTTTGTTTGTTTTTACAATCAAGCAGTGTTTAAATTTTATGAAATGTGTAGATAAACAGATTCCTTCCACACTGCGTTACCTGTTGTGTTATGGAACTGTGGCTTTTGGATCGATATGCCGCCACGTGGTGCTACATTTTAAATGGCCGGAAAGAACGGTATGCAGAAAGACCGCCTCAACATTCGTCGCATGAAATTTCAATGTGGAACTCGCACAAATTTCTGGGTCAATAGGGGTTGTAAATGGATTCCTCTCTCCCCCCCCCACCCTAGAAGGAATTAAGAGAGCCAGTGTGGTGTAGTGGTTAAGAGCGGTGGACTCGTAATCTGGGGAACCGGGTTCGCTTCCCCGCTCCTCCACATGCAGCTGCTGGGTGACCTTGGGCTAGTCACACTTCTCTGAAGTCTCTCAGCCTCACTCACCTCACAGAGTGTTTGTTGTGGGGGAGGAAGGGAAAGGAGAATGTGAGCCGCTTTGAGACTCCTTCGGGTAGTGATAAAGCGGGATATCAAATCCAAACTCTTCTTCTTCTTCCTCTTCTTAACATAAATGAGCCCTGAACTTTTGCTAAATCCAACTGGCATTTTCTTGTTGTTCCTATTTTCACTAGAGAAATGTTGGAGGGTATGGAGTTATGAGACGCCCCAAGCCAAGAAGATAAGTAACTATACAACCTTTAGAACACATCTGAAGGGAGCCCTGTATAAGGAAGGTTTTTTTAGTGTTAGTGTTTTATTATGTTTTTATATGTGTTGGAAGCCGCACAGAGTGGCTGGGGCAACCCAGACAGATGGGAGGGGTACTACTATTACTACTACTACTACTACTACTGATGATGTTACATTTTTGTGATTTTTTTGCCATGATTCTATGCTTTCTGGGAAAGTCCTACTCTGTCATTTGCCCTGAAAATTCTGCCAACCAGTTTCTCTGTGTGCCTGCTGCTTCTGGTATTATGAGGGTGGCAGAATTGCCACCTCGTACTTCCATAATGTTCAATTATCTCTCCAACACCCTACACACACAGAATAATCTTAACATTCTCTCTGTTGCAGAAAGGTGAAGGGCAATTTAGCTCCGTCGGTAGAGCATGAGTCTCTTAATCTCAGGGTTGTGGGTTCGAGCTCCAAGTTGGGCAAAAGATTCCCGCATTGCAGGGGGGGGGGGTTTGAACTAGATGACCCTTGTGTTCCCTTCCAACTCTATGATTCTGTTTTTTTTAACTCAAGTGAGAGGGAACTCTTTACACCACAAATCTATACCCCATTGTCCAAACTGCCATGGAGCAATTGTCAGTGGGGAACACATGGCAGGGGTGAGTGGGGCCAGAGGCAAAAGTGAGCTCAATCGGTAGAACATGAGACCCTTAATCCCAGGGTTGTGAGTTCGATCCCCACATTGGGGAAAATATTCCTGCATTGCACAGAGTTGTTCTAGATCAAGGGTGGCCAACTCCCAAGAGACTGCGATCTACTCACAGAGTTAAAAACTGGCAGTGATCTACCTCCTTTTCGGGGGTTCAGGTCAAGGTTTTTGAGCTTTTCTTGGGAAGGAAAGTCCTGTTTTTTGGGGTTCAGGGCAAAAATGTTGAGCTTTTTTTAGGGGAGCCAAAGTTATTGAGCTGCTTTGGGGGGAGCCAGTGATCTACCAGTGATCTACCACAGACGTCCAGTGATCTACCGGTAGATCACGATCTACATGTTGGACATGCCTGTTCTAGATGATCCTTGTGGTTCTATTCTATTCTATTCTATTCTATTCTATTCTATTCTATTCTATTCTATTCTATTCTATTCTATTCTATTCTATTCTTGCATCTAAGGCTAGGAAGAGGCATGTTCAGAGTTCAAGGACCCGTTCCAGCCAGGCAAAAACACTTGGGGTGTGAAACCTGGGCCGGACAGGGGTGTGGCCTGCAGAGAATTCAGAGGGACAGAGGTAAATGCCTCCGGGGGCCACATTTGTGCCCCATCCCTGATCTATGGTATAGATTTAGACAGAACTTCCACCTCTCGTTTTAAAAATGGGTCACTGCGCTGAGTCCTGCTTTGGTTACTCTAATCCTATTGATTAGAGATTGTGACTGTCAACAGGCCTCCTTGGAGGCTCAAGGCAATACCTTCACCTGAGTAAACCTTGCCAGTTCCGTTTCATATTTATTGCCTCCCAGTTGCTGCGTTGTCTTAATCTCTCTCTCTCTCTCTCTCTCTCTCTCTCTCTCTCTCTCTCTTTCTTTCTCTCTCTCCCTCTTTTGTAGATTGATTACAAACATTTCACTCTGCCGCGTGAAGCTGAGCTGCACGACTGCCGTGTGATCCCAGGACTATGAATTATAGATGCCTGACATATTACACTCTGCCATTATGACTCCCCCCCCTTTCACAAGCAGGCTATGAATTATGAAGGCGAGTCTCTCTGTTACACGCATGCACGGACATTATTGCGTATGCATGTGCCCATGCACCAATGGCGGAGAGCGGGCATAAACGCCCGTGGTACCCTGCTCTGTGCTATTAATATTATTTATCATTTCTTTTGATTTATCATTTCTTTCCCCCCGATTCTTGCCTCCCGACGGCTCTGTGGGGTACGTCGTGCTTTGAAATGGCCGTCCTATTTGCACTTCCAACGATATGTGTGTGTGTGATGTTGCTGCAGTCTGACTGCTGAGCCAGCAGCGAGGAAACGAAGGGGATCAGGACTAAAGGAAGCAGCCTCGGGGAATGGCATGTTCTACTATAAAATGCTGGCTCAGGCAGCAAGGGGGTTTAAATACTATCAAGCTCAAGACCTTTCCCAACCTGGCCTGATGAAGGTTGGAACCAGACCCAATTTCCGGCACTTCCGAGACTTACAAGGCCTATTTGCTTTCTTTCAGAGAACTCACTCTGGTCTGGCATGTTGGAGGGGGCACTGCGGCAAGCTTGGGGGGCTGTTCTGGTCAGGGGCGTCTTACCCATAGAGGCTAGTGGCGTGGGGTGCCGGGGCGCCAAGTTCTAGAGGGCACCAGGGAAGAGGCGGAGGCTGGACGCGGCACCTCCCGGCATCAGCTCGCTGCCCTCGCCCGCCTTCACCATGCCACGCCGAAGCAGCGCCACGGCCGGAGCCTCCGTTTGCCATGGCCACCGTGGCATGAAGCGGCCAGCTGAGCCGGGAGGCACTGCGTCCAGCCTCTGCCTCTTCCCCACCAGAAGAGCCACCCTCCAGCTGCTGCCCGCCTCCTCCAGCCCCGCCGGAATCACCGTCCTCCCTAAAAAACTATGGGAAAAGGGGGTTGGGGGCACGCCGGAAGGAGCTTTGCACCACAGCGCCGGATATGCTTAAGACGGCCCTGGTTCTGGTGGGGCAGGCGTGCAGGAGGGTGATTCTCACTGAGACTGCGGCAGGGACAAAGGGTTATTATTATTATTGTTATTATTGTTATTGTTATTATTATTATTATTATTATTATTATAGTTTTAGGCTCTGAGGGCTGTTGGAGCCCTGTTGCTGTTTGCACCCCGCTTAGAACATGACAACCCTGTACGATAGGTCTGCATATTACCCCCCCCCCCCGTGCTGCAGATGTGGCGCCTGAGGCTCATTCGGTTGTTTCAGTGCAACCTTATTTCTTAGAAAAGGTATTTATTTATTTATCCGCAGCAGTGGCGAGTCATGTTCCCACTCAGCAGGAGTGCTAAGGTGACACGGAGCATATTAAAAAACAAAAATAAAAAGCCGCTAACCTCTAAAAGCTGCAATTAAAAACAAATCAAAAGAACAAACGACAAAAGAACAAAGTAGACTAGATCTAATAAATGTCACGGGGGAATCAACACAGAAAGCAGCAAACCTTCAGAGCCAGTGTGGTGTAGTGGTTAGGAGCGGTAGACTCGTAATCTGGTGAACCGGGTTCGCGTCTCCGCTCCTCCACATGCAGCTGCTGGGTGACCTTGGGCTAGTCACACTTCTTTGAAGTCTCTCAGCCCCACTCACCTCACAGAGTGTTTGTTGTGGTGGAGGAAGGGAAAGGAGATTGTGAGCCGCTTTGAGACTCCTTCGGGTAGTGATAAAGCGGGATATCAAATCCAAACTCTTCGTCTTCTTCTGGCCAGTAATTTGGGATGGGGAGGTTGCTATTGTTAAACATCCGGGCTAAAAATGAAACTCCTTCCTGATTTACCCATTTGGCAATCTATTTACAGATTCGTTTCATGAATTTTAATTTGTCCGAAAAAGAGGCTTGCAGAGCACTTGCATACCAGTAAATGGAAATGCCCATTGACCTTTCACCAGCCCTTGTTCTAAGGTTTTCAGGACCCAGACCGCTTAGAGTTTTGAAGGCCAGCACCAGCAGCTTGAATTGGGCCTGAATGTTAGGTGGTATCCGGTGCAATTGGGCCCAAAGAACGCGTAACGTGGATTTCACAGGAAATTAGCAGAAGCCAACCTCATGCTGAGGAAGCCGGTCCTTCCCAGACTAGCTAAATTATTTTCGCCTTAATTAATATAAGCAACCAAATGGATTGGCGCTGTAACAAAGTGAGAGAGGTTCCAACAGGAAGTGGAAGCCACCTTAAAAAAGAATTGATGGCAGCGAGCCATTCCAGTCGGGCCTTAGGCTAATGGTGTTCATTGCTTTGTTTATTCGCTTGTACGGCTTACAAACACATACACACCGAGATTTGGTTGCCTGGGCATTCTTTTGATTAACTTAGCCTCTAGAATGAGCCACTCATATGAGCTGCAGGGAATCTGTTATTTCCCCCCAAATGATCAAATAGAATTTGGTCTTTCGAAGTGAATTGTTTGCTTCAAAGGTTGCTAGGTTTGAGGAGCTCCCTGGGTGAGGAAATTTTTTGGGAGGAACCTGTCTGCCACGGGGTGCAGCCCCACAACTGGAATTATGACTTCCTACTACACTGCAGAAGGACGCGGGTGGCACTGTGGGTTAAACCACAGAGCTTAGGGCTTGCCGATCAGAAGGTCGGTGGTTCGAATCCCCGCGACGGGGTGAGCTCCCGTTGCTCGGTCCCTGCTCCTGCCAACCTAGCAGTTCGAAAGTGCAAGTAGATAAATAGGTACCGCTCCGGCGGGAAGGTAAATGGCGTTTCCGTGCACTGCTCTGGTTCGCCAGAAGCGGTTTAGTCATGCTGGCCACATGACCCGGAAGCTGTACGCTGGCTCCCTCGGCCAATAAAGCGAGATGAATGCCGCAACCCCAGAGTTGTCTGCGACTGGACCTAATGGTCAGGGGTCCCTTTACCTTTACTACACTGCAGCTTGCCACCATGTGCCTGTCCGGCAGTCATTTGGGAGCCTCCTGGGCAAGCAGGAACTGTGAATATAGCCACCCACAGCTTTCTCCTGGGCAGGTAACACATGGCAGCAGGTCATGGTCTTCCCAACAGTGGCAAGATGTGTTGAATTTCCATTTAAACTGTAGCAACTTTCAAAATATATATTTGCACCTGTACATCAGCCTGTGCAAATTTTATGCAAATCCATATCCTCTTTCAGCAACTGTTCTGGGGATAGACATCTGTTTTTTTCCAGCAATGCATCAAGTGTCCACTTGTTCCTGTTCCCCTTGCTTCTTTATATTAGTATTTATTTCCTTTTCAACCTTCCATTCATCAAGCAAGTGAACCCATGGCAGGATATTTAATTGTGAGATGTGCAGGCTCCTGCGGTATAGAATCATAGAATTCTAGAGTTGGAAGGGCCTCTGTTTTTCCGGTTCTCCTTGGCTTTCGTAACCCTTTGGGGGGTCCATGTGGTGAGGTGTGTAACTGCATCTCTCAGGGCAGAGCCTTTCAGATCTGGCCTGGCTCCGCCCACTCAGGCTCCACCCACTCATTGGCACCCCTTGGGACAGGAAAGAGTTTAGGTGAACTTCCTTTTCCAGGGGAGCTTTGCTTGAGCAACAAGGTCTCGCTGAGCTGAAGCGTATGTTGCAATTTTGGGCTTGCTCCTCAGCCCTGACTCCTGCCATTTTCTCTGGTCTTGCTCTCTAGTTTCCCTTCTGAGCCTGGTTGTTCTGTTGCCCTGAGTAACAGTTAAGGGTGGGTGACTCTGACTATATTGAATTTTCCCCCTTTCTCATTTTCCCAATCCTAAGCTCAGTTCCTCACATTTCCACACCAGTTTGTGACAGACTTCCCCGCTTTTAAAAGTCCTCATGAAAATTCACCAGCATCTTACTGCAAATTTCTTCTTACTTGCACATTTTTGTATTCAGAGCAACTTTCCTTAACATAATGCATATTATTTCCACTAATATGTGCATTTGATACAGGCATTTTACCCTAATATGTGCACTTTTTGTACATTACCTGGCTGAAGAACTGTATTACAAAATTCAGAGAAATGCAAATTTTGACCAATGTTTATTTTTCACCTCTTATTGTTTGGGAAAGCGAGAATCAGGTAGGTTTACTTTTAAACGAGAAACAAATTGAATTTCTCCCCCCTCGCTACTCATGGCTTATTCTCTGATTCTGACTCCATTTCTTGGCTCCTGGCAATCTTCAGCCCACAGCACAGTCCTAACATAAGACTGAATTCTTAGCAAACTCACCCAGGATCAGGGTACACATTTGCTATTGCTGCTACACAGTGGGAAAAGGTTGCCAATTGCACGGGGGGCAGGAACACCCCAGACAGCATGGCTGCCTTTAACAACAGCATTGAAGATTCGGGGTCAGAAAACGACGCTCCAGTTGAAAGCACAAAACATAGAAGGGCTCTTTCCTCCCATTCTACCAGGCACAAATGGAATCATCTGCCCATCGCCACTGGGATAGTACGCCCCAGTGCGTGACACGATCCAGGCCAAATCAAAGGAAAACAGACGTGTATCTGGGAGAAGTTCTGGAAATATAAACAGAAGGTTCTGCTCTTCCATTTTCTCAGCGATCAGATATATAAAAAGCTCAGATCCTTTTCCTCCACCAAGCACTTGCACATAGACTGTGACAAAATCTATGGCAAAGTTCCTGGAAGGAGGAGGGGGACATTATCTTCCTGTGAGGTTATGAAGTTCAGAGCCCAGCTTCCTCCTTCCAGGCGATTCCTTTTATAATGTTGCTGCTTTATATGTGATGATTAGTGAGTTATCTCTGCCAGAAATTTTGTTCTTTGTTGCTTTTTCCAAGAGGAAAAATTTGTGGCCACATGTTCGCTCTCACCTGAAACACTTCTGGAAGGTTTTCACGGTGGCGATTTGCAATGATGTTTTGCTTCCATATCAGCAGGATCAGCCTAGGGCTTTGAGTGGCCACACCTGAATTTCAAACCTAAAGAGTATGTTTCCTAGCTCAGGTAGTCTTCCGTCACAGGCAGAAGCCGAAGAATGAAGCTCGGCAGGCAGATGGAGATGATAGCTCACTGTATGGATGACAGACCTGGGCAAACTAGAGGCTCTCTGTTGCTGGCCAGTTGCAGAGGATGTTGCGCCTTGAGTGCAGCCCATCTTGGATCTGGGTGCAGCCCGTTGGAAGGTTCGGCCCACCAATTGAAAACTAGTACTGCAGCAGAGAATGAGAGAGCTCTAAGGAGCACTTGCCATATTGGCTCAACTGATAGAGCTAAGTTGGCAACCCAACAGAGCCACCTGAGGTAAATGACAAGATGGCGCACGAAATCCAACTGGACCAGAAGCTGAATCTTACTGCTGCTTCTTACATAGTCCTCCACCACATGTGAGGGAAGCAGGCTAATTTAGTGGGTCCAGGGCAGGCTGCGAAGCACCACCAGGGCTTTTTCCCCAGCTGGAACCCACCAGAATTCAGTCCCGGCACCTTTCAGGTGGGCGCCATTATAACAGAACAAGAAGGGCATTCATGATGAGTTCTGGCACCTCTTTTTCTAGAGAAATAGCACCGATTTTGTCCTTTAGCACCTCACCAGTGACTGCCTCATTATGCCTTATGGTTGGGCTGGCGGTGTAACTCTTCTGAACCCAGACATCTGCTTGAACCAATGATACCTCATTGGAGGGAACTATTCTTGG
Source organism: Darevskia nairensis (assembly GCA_034642065.1). Taxonomy (NCBI): domain Eukaryota; kingdom Metazoa; phylum Chordata; class Lepidosauria; order Squamata; family Lacertidae; genus Darevskia; species Darevskia nairensis. The sequence continues at coordinate 5,763,816 of JAWWNI010000329.1, forward strand.
TCACATCTACACCACACATTTAAAGCATATTTAAGGCACATAGCCGCCCCCAATATTGGGAACTGTAGTTTACCCCTCAGAGCTACAATTCTGAGCACCCTTAACACACAACAGTTCCCAAGATTTTTTTTTTTTTTTGAGGGCGAAGCTATGTATCTTAAATACGCGTCAAATGTAATGTGATCCTTGTCCTTTGTGGCAAGAAATGTATCACATGAGGATTACACAGACGTATAATCTTCCCTGCAGCAAATCCTCCCCATCTTGATTATAACATCTACTGCCAGTACTCCTGGCTCAGTGCCTTTGCGCTGAGCTTCTCCACGCCCTGCCCTGTGGCACTGGAGCAGAGGTGTGGAGATTCGCATGACATCTCACCGGTCCACCTGGCGAGTAATTGGAGATGTTACAGCTTGGAGGGTGGAGGAAGCCCCTCCCCCAGCAGAGGAGGGATGTGAACTGGGAAAAAAGCCACTGCAAAAAGCTAGATCATTCAAAGGTTCAGAATCAGGTAAGCCTCTCCCAAGGAAGGAATTCAAACAGGGTGACAGCCAAGAGGCCAGAGGGAAAGCAGACATCGCTATAGTCACCCAGTTCTATTTTTCGCCTGCAGGAGGGATTGTTTCATCGCTCCAGTTTCCTGCACAGAAGGAGGAACACTGGATCTGTGAAGTGTTGAAGTCAGCGGGCCTTTGGGCCAGAAGAACTACATGTTACTCTGGCAATGTTGCCTTCCCGGACCTGTATTTGCCAAGAGAGAACAATAGTTTGGTGGCGGAGCACATTTTTCATGCCAAAGGTCATCATAGCTGTCAACTTTCGGATTTGAAAATAAGGGATTTTTTCAAACTTTCGGATTTGAAAATAAGGGATGCCGCGAGGGTGGTGCAATGGCACCAAGTAGCCTCGCCACCCTGCGCTCCAGAGCGAAAGAGCGAGCGCGTAGACGGCAGGCAGGCTGTCTGTCTGGTTGGGCGTGAGGGTCTGGCTGCACAAGGCATGCAAGCTCCGCCCCCATTCGGTCTCAGACTCCTTATTGGCAGCCGAGCAACACAGCTAAGGAGCCTCCCTGGCCGGCAGGGAGGGAGAGGAGCTGCTTCCTTTGAAATCTGGGAAATTTAAGGGATATCAACAATCCGGGATAGCAGCGGGAAACGGCATTGGAATAAGGGAGTTTCCCACAAAAAAAAGGGAGGGTTGACAGCTATGAAGGTCTTAGGCTCGTTCCCCTGTGTGTCTAGAAAGGGCTGAGAAATACCCCTGTCTGAAACCACAGAGAGTCATTGCTGGTCAATATAGATTATGCAGTGGTCTGGGTGAGTATAAGCCCATGTCCTATATGTGCACAGGGTTGGGGGAACTCCCTATGGAGTATCCATCAATGGGGACAGGGCGAGGGGAATTTAATCCTCCCTGTGCCCTCATGCACAGCTATAATGGCTGTGGTCAAAGTTGTTGCATAATGGCAAGGTTGTTGAGCTTTCTGCCCCCCAAAAGGCTTTTGAGCTACACTTCTAACATGGGCTGCCATATGTCTGGATTTTCCCGGACATTTCAGCAGTTTCAGCCCAGACACTGTTTCAGATGTCAGAATCCCGACTATGTTCAGGAAATTCCAGATGTATGGCAACCCTGCCATATCTGCATCTTCTCCTCTGTCCCCTTTGCACCTTGGCTTCCTGACTCCATCCATCACGTGGAGGTTCTTGGTGAGTCACTAGATGGACCAAGGTAGTGTGACATCTTCACTTGACATGAGTCAACAGTGTGATGCAGCAGCTAAAAAAGCCAATGCAATTCTGGGCTGCATCAATAGGAGTATAGCATCTAGATCAAGGGAAGTAATAGTACCACTGTACTCTGGTCAGACCTCACCTGGAATACTGTGTCCAGTTCTGGGCACCACAGTTCAAGAAGGATACTGACAAGCTGGAACGTGTCCAGAGGAGGGCAACCAAAATAGTCAAAGGCCTGGAAACGATGCCTTATGAGGAATGGCTTAGGGAGCTGGGTATGTTTAGCCTGGAGAAGAGAAGGTTAAGGGGTGATATGATAGCCATGTTCAAAGATATAAAAGGATGTCATATAGAGGAGGGAGAAAAGTTGTTTTCTGCTGCTCCTGAGAAGAGGACACGGAGCAATGGATTCAAACTACAAGAAAGAAGATTCCACCTAAACATTAGAAAGAACTTCCTGACAGTAAGAGCTGTTCGACAGTGGAATTTGCTGCCAAGGAGTGTGGTGGAGTCTCCTTCTTTGGAGGTCTTTAAGCAGAGGCTTGACAGCCACCTGTCAGGAATGCTTTGATGGTGTTTCATGCTTGGCAGGGGGTTGGACTGGATGGCCCTTGTGGTGTGGTCTCTTCCAACTCTATGATTCTATGATTCTATACATCCAAAGCAAAAGGAAGATGAGGCTAAAATATATAACCAGAATGGACTGATGTTTCTGTTCTCCTTTATCTTGTGTGCCTTTACTTGCAGGAAAACAGAGAGAGAGAGAGAGAGAGAGAGAGATGCAGAGAAATAAAGCACAGAAGAAAAATAATGTACACCTTTCACTCTTGCCCCCAAGAGAAATTAATAAGCCCAACAGCACACCTGCAATAAGCACAACATACTTGCCACCAAAACAGCAAGCCGCTTGAAATATATTGGACATGGACTTATTTATAAAATGCTGCACCTGCTGCTTATATTTTCTTCTGCAGATAAATTAAATTCTAATGAAGGGAATAAATGGAAACAGCAGATTTTCCTGCAGGGGTATCCCCCCACAGCTGAAACTCCCTTAGCAACCAGAGAGATTGGAAGGCATTTTTCTCGAAAGCATATGAGCTGGCTGCTGCATCATCCAATTCTGCAGTTTCATCAGGGGTAGATGGTGGATGTTCTTTCCCAGGTGGCTGAGAAACAGAAAGGAGCTTCACTATGCAGGGAATGTTGACCATTGTCTCTTTCAAGCGCTGGTGTTGACTGAACGTGTGCATCAGTCCGGGTGAATTTGTAAACATGGGCAAAGCAATACTGGAGAAAGTAAAGTTCCTGTAATTCTGGAATTAGAAGAGAAGAAGAAGAAGAGTTTGGATTTGATATCCTGCTTTATCACTACCCAAAGCAGTCTCAAAGCGGCTCACATTCTCCTTTCCCTTCCTCCCCCACAACAAACACTCTGTGAGGTGAGTGGGGCTGAGAGACTTCAGAGAAGTGTGACTAGCAGCTGCATGTGGAGGAGGAGCGGAGACGCAAACCCGGTTCACCAGATTATGAGTCCACTGATCTTAACCACTAAACCACACTGGCTCTCAATTAGTTGTAATTGGTCATCATTAGGATTTAAGTGATAGCATCCTATTAGTTTGCAGCAGGATCTGCAATTTCACTTAAAAACAAAGGAAGATGGGATTGAAGGAGGAAAAGGGAGATGTATAGATGTGTTGTGCTGAGCTCTCAAAATAAAAACCAATGGAGGTGAACCCCAAATTGAGAATTGTATCTAATTCATTTTTTCAAAAGCCCTACATGACTTCCTCCAAATCCTGGGATTCTTTGGGGGCTAGAATTCCCATCAGCCTTAACAAGCTACGGATCCTTGGATTCTTTAGGGAAAGTCATGTCATTTACACGCACTTTAAATGTATAGTGTGTACTCACCCTAAGACATTTCAAGTCAAGCTCTTTTCCTCAGGGGCGACAGCAAGACACATTCAGATAATTTACAAATCAGTCAATACTGAGGAAGCAAGTGTGCCCACTTTTGTGACATCCATGGGCATAAATGGGCTTTATAACCAATCTATGGGCAGCCTCAAGGCTTAAGTTGTCTTGCAGTACTTCTGGCATCAGCATGCAATGAAGCAAAGATAGAGGATGTCTGTTTCACATCTTATTTATTTTGCTTTATTTATTAGTCTGTCCTTCGCCCAAACCTCCCAGGGCAAGAGATGCGCCATATATTAAGCATCGCAGAAGAAGAATAAAATAGTAGAGAACGCGATAAAATTCCACATTGCAAATGCAAAACAGCAACGAAGATTGGGGGAGGGGAGGAGGGGGAACCCAGGCAATAAAAACTTCTGAATATCATCACTGCCTCCCAAAGGCCTGGGTAAAGAGGCATGAATTCAGCTGCTGACATTGGCATGATCTGAGTCCTCTACCCCTCTAAGCAGCTCAGGCTGATGTTGGGATCATCCACTTCTGTCCTCTCGGCAATGTTGGAACTTTGGCAGGCTGAAATGCCTGAAGGTTGGAAGATATATAAAAGAAAGGACTTCTCCACACAGTACATAAACTAATGAAACTCACTCCCACAGGAGCCAGCGATGGCCACCAACCTGGGTAGCTTCAGGAAAGGTCAGATTCATGGAGGATAAGCAACCAACAATAGCTGTGCCTCCACAGTCAGAGCAAGCAATGCTTATGAAAATTTGTTGCTGGAAGTTTCAGGAGGACAGAATGCTCTTGTGCTTGGATCCTGGCTTCTCACAGGCACCTGGTTGGCTACGGTGAGAACAGATGTTGGACTTTGTTGTTGTTGTTGTTCAGTCGTTCAGTCGTGTCCGACTCTTCGTGACCCCATGGACCAGAGCACGCCAGGCACGCCTATCCTTCACTGCCTCTCGCAGTTTGGCCAAACTCATGTTAGTAGCTTCGAGAACGCTGTCCAACCATCTCATCCTCTGTCGTCCCCTTCTCCTTGTGACCTCCATCTTTACCAACATCAGGGTCTTTTCTAGGGAGTCTTCTCTTCTCATGAGGTGGCCAAAGTACTGTTGGACTAGATGTTGGACTAGATGGGTCAATAGCTTGCTCTTATGTTCTTTAATGCCCGTGGTGGAAGTTACAATAGTGGGAATAATCCCTACTCGCAACTCAATGGTAAGTTATGACAAAAACTGATCCATTCAGGTACATATATTCAAACAGAGATTACAAACTCAAACAGAGATTCAAACTCTAACAGAGATTACAAACTCAAAATCACAAAGATGTGTACAGCTCAATAATACACACAGTATTAGAGATAAAAGTCTTTGAATAGAAATAAGTTCATATAAGTCAATAGTCAGGTTTGATCTGAAGATCTTAGTTTCAAATATAGAACAGGAGTCAGAAGTCAATTATGGATCAGAAACCAGGACAGGGCCCCGTTTCGATGTATTCACCTTCATCAGCTAAGTTTTAAGGGGTCATATAAGTTTGGAGAAATTGTATTGATTTATCCTGTTATTTTCTACGTTTCTCAGAGATAACAACTAAGTGTGTGGACAGAGAAGTTGAAGATACACATTGATCTTCACACAGTTGTTATCTCTGAGAAACGTAGGGTACACTGGAGACTGTTTCTTTAATACAAGGTGTGTGTGCAGCTGTAGTCTAAGTGCCATAGCTATTCCAAAAGAATTCTGGGAACTGTAGTTTGGTGAGGATACTGAGATTTCTCTCTTGAATATTCCTCATCTCTTCATTTTTTAAAAAATCACTCTTCCATGAGCTACAGCCTAAACACCTGCACCTGTAGTTTCTGTAGAAGATGCTTTTGTTAAACTGGTGCCTTCCAGATGTTCTGGACCGCAGCTCCCATCAGCCACCGCTTGCAGATGCTGGCTAGGGCTGCTGGAAATTGCAGACCAAAATATTGAGAGGACATCAAGGTTGGTGAAGGCTTGTGTAGTCTTTCTCTTCCACTTAGACCAGAGGGATGTCAGGGTTCTAAACTGCCTGGGAGGCCAACACAAGTTGAAAAGGTTCCTCTGCAGAAGCTAAGCCCCAAACATAATGGAGGTCTATGAAAATGGTGATGGAGTTGGGGCAGGTTAGGGTGCCTGAGCAGGGTTTAAATGGGTATAAATCCAACATAGGCCTTAGTGCTGATGAGCCCCGAGTCACCATAGTCACAGTAGTGTACATAGGTTTAATTTAGGGTTACCAGACGTCCCTGTTTCCCGGGGAAAGTCCCCAGATTTGCGAATAAGTCCCCGGACAAATTCCATCCCCGGAATGTCCCCGGATTTCATCTGATGTCCCCGGGAAACGCAGCAGCAGCCGTCTCATCAGCCCGGAGCAGTTGGCTCTGGCTGGCTTCAGGAGCTGCTCGGAAGTCCCCATATGATGGTGGTGCAGGGGCTCTAAGATGCAGCTTCCGGGCTGCCTCCACCTTTCCTGACCCCAGCAACTAAGCTGTGAAGGGAGGCGTCACGCTGCCTATCAGAGCTTGCGTGCAAGCAGGAGGGGGCAGGGATCTCTCAGGCAACGGGAAGCCTCTCTTCCCAGCTGAGGGATCCCCGCCCCCTCCTGCTTGCACGCAAGTAGGAATGGGATTGGGGCTGCTCCAATGGGAAGGGAGGCATCGCGCTGCCCGAGCCTCGCCACAGCCGCTCTTGGCCCTCTTTCTCCACCTTCCATGCCTGACCCACCGTGCACCACTTCCCCACCACCACCACCAAAGAACCAACAACTCAGGGGCTGCCCAGGCTCATGGAGAAAGGAGATAGAAGCCTCAGAGGAAGGGGAAATGTGGCGGTTGAGGTCAAGGCGGCAGCTGCCCCTCTGCCACCGCCGTCACTGCAGCATCAACGTCCTGAACGTGGAGTATTTATTTATTTAAAGTATCCCAGGATTCATTGGAAAAAAATCTGGTAACCATAGACTTTAATTGGGCAGATTGATTTTTGTTATTCTTTTGCTAATTTGTGTCCTATTTAGTATTGGTTTCTCTCTTTCCGGCCTCATCTCTCCCTATTCGCTTTCGCGCTGAACCGTTTTTCGCCCCTCCCTGTGTGCTACTGCAAAAAGATAAATAAAAAAAAATGCCCAGTCACAATATAGTGGAGGGGATAATGAGGATATACGGCTGTACTGCTCACATTCTTAAGTGGCGTCTCACAGCGAGAAAGGAAATTGACCTGATTTGGAAGTGAGCAAGTTACTTGATGTGCCTTCCCCCCCCCCCTTTCCGGCCGTGGTCTAAATAATGAGCAAGTTGTCATTTTCCTATGCAGAATATATAACGCACTGAATGAACAATGGCCGGCAAGGTGTTTGTATGTCTGGTGAGAGGGATCAAATTAGACCACTGATTGATCCTATAGGAGAGGAAAGGGGGAAAATAAATAAACCAACCGAGAAACAGGGAAGGATATGGTGTGTCTTTGTAGGTCTCAGTGTTTGGAGCAATATAAAAAGCAGAGTTATGTAATCAATGGCAGGTAATGAGATTTAAATTCACAGTATATATGTGCTGGGGTCTCTCTCTCTCTCTCTCTCATTGGATGTGGCTATTGTTGATTTAGAGCAATGTTCTGTGCTTCCTCTGCTGCCATCGCCAACGTGACAGAGCAGGAAGCTTTCAAAACGAGCAACCCCACCCATGCTAGGGTGGATGTCAGGGGATTTGTCAAATGGGCCCTTTGCTGTTTGTGTTCAGGGCAATGATTTGCAAGTCATGGCCCAGAATAGATCCGCACGCTCTGCGTTGCAGGAAGAAGAGGATGAAGAAGAAGAGTTTGGATTTGATATCCCGCTTTATCACTACCCGAAGGAGTCTCAAAGCGGCCTACATTCTCCTTTCCCTTCCTCCCCCACAACAAACACTCTGTGAGGTGAAAGGGGCTGAGAGACTTCAGAGCAGTGTGACTAGCCCAAGGTCACCCAGCAGCTGCATGTGGAGGAGCGGAGACGCGAACCCGGTTCACCAGATTATGAGTCTACCACTCTTAACCACTACACCACACTGGCTCTCCAGGAGCAGCTGGTGAAAATGTTAAACCACCATAGTGAATGCATCCATTTCTCTATGCCTCTCGGAGATTGGAGGTCCCCTGTACGTTATCACTGTATGGGCAGTGACATCTTCTAGAAAGCGAGAGCGGGGATGCATGTGTTAAGCGGTGCCTGTTGACATGATGCACCTTACATCATGTCCCAGAAACTTCAACACTACCGAAAAATCACTTTCTGGGATTCTGGGAAGTGACCAACAGCGGGATCATTCTGTACCTTTTATTTGTGGTGGCAGTGATGGAGCTCTCAATAAGCATTAATAGATCACACAGATAGTGTATGGTCTCCAGCACTACATAGGTGTTTGGCTGCTGTGGGTACTTGATTTAGAAATCGCCTGATGAGAAGAAGTAGTCCCACTCCTGGGGCTGACCCACACTCCTGCTTGTCCCATCCAAGCAGTTTCCCCCTTGCCCCACTCCTTTCCCAGGGAAAACCCACTCTTTAGCTTTAAATCGGAACAAACTGCAAACCACAGAAAACCAGATTGCTGATTGCTCCGATTGAGCATGAAAGAGCGGTTTTCCCAGGGAGGAAAACAGCATGGGGGGGGGGGAGGAAGTGAGGATTAGTCCCTAGATATCACCTCATGTGCTGGCCACACAAACACACCAGTAGCCACGTGATTGGTCTGAGCTAGGAAGCCTGATGCTACACATGCAAACCCCTCCATGTGTGGAAGCAGCCCCATTCAGACTGAAGCAGCCCCATTCAGCAAGTGGGGGGGGCATGGCCAGTGTGTGTGGTGGTGCTAATGGGGCAAGAGTAGCCCCTTATATTCCTGCTGACCACTTCTGATGTCCACTATTTATGAGTACTGAATGACTCAATAGTGGTTATTTTTGTTTCTTGCTTTGGATTCAGGGAAAATTAAAACCCTGATTCAGAATCTTTCTGGAGCTTGCTAGATACATCTTGACCCTTCACGTGAACTGTTTGTTTAAAAAAGAACAAGTTGTACAGAGCATTCAAAACTTTCATGGATCTGGCTGAACTATTTACTTTTGCATCAGGGCAAAATGTGGAAATGTATGAGAATTATCAAATGTCATTGCTTGCTTCTTGTAAAATAATAAAAATTTACATTTATTGCAGGGGGTTGGAATAGATCGCCCTCGAGGTCCCTTCCACCTCTACAGCTCTATGATTCTATGAGAAATTTAGTTCTATTAAAGGTGGCTACTCTGAATAGTACGACCCTAAGCATTATGTTTACACTGTGTGCCTTTCAAAAAGCAGGATAGCAATCATGCTCCACAGAGCCGTAAATATTTCCAGAGCCCACATTTCCCCGCCAAGCCTTTTGTATCTTCCCTCCCTCCCTCCCCCCTCTCATTTTGCCTGGCACAAAATGTACCTGCAATTGCAGCTGCCTTTCAGACTTGCATTTTCAATCAGCCGTTCCCCCATCTCTCTCTCTCTCTCTCTCTCTCTCTCTCTCTCTCTCTCTCTCTCTCTCTCCCTCCCTCCCTTTGTTTTGTACGCGTAGGTTTTATCATTGTGAGCCTATGGTCATAAAAACCTGAAGGATTTTAGATTGAACCAAAGTCCCGGTTGCTCTGGAAGCCTTTACATTGCATAACTGTACCAGTCCGCTCACGAATAAAACCATGATGCACAGCTCAGATATTCTCCCAGGGAGATGACTCAGACAATTTCCTGTAGCTTAGACTGCTTGAAAGCCAGGAGGGTACTTGATAATCTCTTATTTAGATGCAGGGGAATGAAGGCCAAACAGAAGGCAGAATAAGAGGGGTGGGAGGACAGAGGTGGAGAAATCAAGAACCATGGGCTATCAGAATGCGCTTCACACAGTTATGTCATATGGACGATTTGAGTGGTGGGGGAGGGAGGAGCATGAGGAAGAGGACGTGCAAGTTGCGGCTTCCCTCAAAGAATCCTGGGAAGTGTCGTTTGTTAAGGGCGACGAGTTGTTGGGAGAGACCACTAAATCCCCTTCCAGAGCTATAGTTCTCAGCAGTGGCATAGCATGGCTTGCCAGCACCTGGGGCCGTGCGGAGCAGCGGGTGGGAAATGGACAGAGTACGCATGCACATGCAGATGGTGACAGCACTCACGAAATTAGAAGACGCCTGCTTCTTGGGAGAAAAGCAATGACAAACCTAGACAGCATCTTAAAAAGCAAAGACATCACCTTGCCAACAAAGGTCCGTATAGTAAAAGCTATGGTTTTCCCAGTAGTAATGTACGGAAGTGAGAGCTGGACCATAAAGAAGGCTGACCGCCGAAGAATTGATGCTTTTGAATTGTGGTGCTGGAGGAGACTCTTGAGAGTCCCATGGACTGCAAGAAGATCAAACCTATCCATTCTTAAAGAAATCAGCCCTGAGTGCTCACTAGAAGGACAGATCCTGAGGTTAAGGCTCCAGTACTTTGGCCACCTCATGAGAAGAGAAGACTCCCTAGAAAAGACCGTGATGTTGGGAAAGGTTGAGGGCACAAGGAGAAGGGGACGACAGAGGACGAGATGGTTGGACAGTGTTCTCGAAGCTACTAACATGAGTTTGGCCAAACTGCGAGAGGCAGTGAAGGATAGGCGTGCCTGGCGTGCTCTGGTCCATGGGGTCACGAAGAGTCGGACACGACTGAACGACTGAACAACAACAACACGCATGCACATTCAACTGCCTAATGGTGTCCACGTAACCCAGGAGATCGCAGTCACAGAGATAAGAAAAGAAGAGTCATTCCATTCAGGGCCGTCTTACCCATAGGCGCTAGGGGTGTGGGGCACCTGGGCGCTGGGCTCTCAGGGGCACCAGGCTGAGAGTCCGGGGCCCAAGAGTTGAGTCCGGGGAAGAGCCCGTCTGTCGGTCGGAGTGCTGTGTCGGGCTCTTCTGCTGCCGGCGGCTCTGCGTCGCGAGTTCGGGAGCGACTGAGCCAGCGAGACACTGAGGCGGCCAGCTGGCTCCGCCCTCCTGCGCGGCTGGGACTGGGCAACTGGGGGGGCGCACCGGGTGGATCTTTGCACCCCGGTGCCGCATATGCTTAAGACAGCCCTGATTCCATTGTCTGGAAAGGTCACTTCCTGGTTCGCACGGAGAAGTTGTTTTCAACAGAGCCCAGCGCCGGAAGTGCGCAGCTGCTTTGAGGCAGTACTGGGTGTTGAAATTTTGTGCCCCAAACAATTTTGGCTCAAAATTGAGAAAGGAGTACGACAAGGCTGTATATTGTCTCCCTGCTTATTTAACTTATATGCAGAATTCATCATGCGAAAGGCTGGACTGAATGATTCTCAAGCCGGAATTAAGATTGCCAGAAGAAATATCAGCAACCTCAGATATGCTGATGATACAACCTTGATGGCAGAAAGTGAGGAGGAATTAAAGAACCTTTTAATGAGTGTGAAAGAGGAGAGTGCAAAATATGGTCTGAAGCTCAACATCAAAAAAAAACTAAGATCATGGCCACTGGTCCCATCACCTCCTGTCAAATAGAAGGGGAAGAAATGGAGGCAGTGAGAGATTTTACTTTCTTGGGCTCCATGATCACTGCAGATGGTGACAGCAGTCACGAAATTAAAAGACGCCTGCTTCTTGGGAGAAAAGCAATGACAAACCTAGACAGCATCTTAAAAAGCAGAGACATCACCTTGCCGACAAAGGTCTGTATAGTTAAAGCTATGGTTTTCCCAGTAATGATGTATGGAAGTGAGAGCTGGACCATAAAGAAGGCTGATTGCCGAAGAATTGATGCTTTTGAATTATGGTGCTGGAGGAGACTCTTGAGAGTCCCATGGACTGCAAGAAGATCAAACCTATCAATTCTTAAGGAAATCAGCCCTGAGTGCTCACTGGAAAGATAGATCCTGAAGCTGAGGCTCCAATACTTTGGCCACCTCATGAGAAGAGAAGACTCCCTGGAAAAGACCCTGATGTTGGGAAAGATGGAGGGCACAAGGAGAAGGGGACGACAGAGGACAAGATGGCTGGACAGTGTTTTCGAAGCCACCAACATGAGTCTGACCAAACTGCGGGAGGCAGTGGAAGACAGGAGTGCCTGGCGTGCTCTGGTCCATGGGGTCATGAAGAGTCAGACACGACTAAACGACTAAACAACAACAACAATTTTGTGTCCGGGGCAACTGCCCCTGTGGCCCCTTCCATGCCACGCCACTGGTTCTCAGAGTTTAACAATCAATCCCTCTTCCTAGGGCACTTTGTGAACTGTAGCTCTGTGAGGGGGCGAGTCTCATAATAAGTCCCAGTATCCTTGACAAACTAGAGCTCCCAGGAGTCTTTTGGAGAAGCCACAACGGTTTAGAATGGTATGTAGATGTAAAGTGTAGATGGAGTCAGTATTCCATTGAAGGCCTTACTTAGAGACACCTCTTTGCCATAGCCATCCTTTCTTTTGGATAAGGATTGGCTGAGTACTGCAGAGACCTGACTGGCCAGCGAATGGTAGCTTGACTGAAATGTTTGTAGTACTATTCTGAATTTAAATAGAAATTTAAAATATACATGGAACAGGAAGTGGCTTTGAGATTTGGGGAGTCATTTTAATAATTGCTTGACATTCTCCTTTGGGAGGACTATGCTCCAGTAGCCCCCACTGTTCCTCAGGATGCCAGAGAAGTTTGGATGCTCATCTTTCTTTCTTCTCCATGGCACAGTTTCACCTCTTCTGGGAAACACAGACCTGGCACAGAGTCTGTTTGGTGTATCTGGCTGTCTGTGAGCCAGAAAACAAATTGAGCACAAAGCCCATTAGTATAATTTTATGGAAATGGAAAGACAGAGGAGAAGGAAAGTTCTGGCATGTGGTCCTCCTTGCCAAGAACCACAAGAAGCTGCCTTGCACCACCAGCCAAAGGTGTCTAGCCTAGGAGTTCTCTACTCAAGACTTTGCCAATCCAATGCCCTACATTTTGGAATACAATTCCTATCAGTCCAACCTCTATCCATGCAGAAGGTCTCAGGGTCATTCCCCAATATCTCCCATGCTGGGCTGTGAATGCCTAAAACCCTAGGAATCTGCTGCTGGTCACTGTAGACAATACTGCCTAGTTAGAGTATAAGGAAGCTTCTTATGTTCTGATTTATGGCAGGGAGGCTGGTAGCTGGTAAAAGTTTGTCTTTGCGAGGCTGCAATTTTTAACCTTGCTGTTTTCATCGCAATAGGTCTTCCACATGTGCAGATTGCCACTCACTAAAATAAATAAATCAATCAATTATTAAAGGTAAAGGTAAAGGGACCCCTGACCATTAGGTCCAGTCTTGACCGACTCTGGGGTTGCGGCGCTCATCTCGCTTTATTGGCCGAGGGAGCCATCAATTATTACTAACAGCTAAATTAAGAAAACCTAATGATGATTGTTCTGTAGAAGAATGGAAACCTTTTTTTTTTTTTTACTATTTAAAGAATTATTATAGTATGGCGAGTTTGCAAGCAGGATTTGAACTATGAGCAACAGAATGAATTAGAGATTATTGTATTATTGTTAGCAGTGCTTTCCCCCCTAGAAAAATAGGTGCCGGTACTCACCATGAAGTTGTTACAGTAAGTGCCACACTTTTTAATAACGAAAAAGAGAGGTGTACCCCCCCAAAAAAGCACTGATTGTTAGCGTATAAGAGAGAGGTTAGGGTTCAGCAAGGGGGAGAAATAAAAAAACACTATGGAAAATGGGACTGACCTTCATTCAAAGGAAACTGAACCCCTAGAGTAGCTTACTTCTCAGAGACAGGGTTACTTGCAACAGTACGAACCAGCTGGTCCATTACTACAGCTAGTTAGGAGGTCATCAGCTAGCTATGTAAGTTAGGCATGATGCAGACAACTGTTTCCTCTTTCTCGAAAGGCAGTTTGAAAGAGGAGTCACTGCACTTAAGGTCTACACTCAATGCACTTTCACCTCCAGCAAACAGGTTATGCAGCCTTTTGGACTGCGTGTGTGAGTACAACATCAGACACTAGTCCTTTCTGAAACCATTTTCAGCTCTCCAAAAATGCTGTCTGTCTTAATCCTTTGTAGACACAAGTCCATATTGCATATTGATCCAGAAATGCGTTTTTTCTTAAATTAGCAGTAATAACTCTTTCCCCCTGCCCTTACTCTTAATCCAAACATCAAACAGAGATAAATGTGTGGGCATCTCACATTACTGTTGTCTGAAACAGCCATACACTGTTTGTTCCAGAGGCAGAAATCTAAAGTGAGCTTTGCAGGCAATGCAGGATAGGGGTGTTTTATAAGGAAAGGGAAATCCAAACCAGTTGCCCCTGCAGATAAAAATGAGAAAGGCAAGGCACGAGGTATTCTGTGCCTCCATTTCAGCCACTGCTGTGGCAATGCAAAGGTGGATGGCTCCTGAAAGTTTGTAGACCCAGAATCTTGACTGAGGAAGCACGCTAAAAGTTTGACAGATCTGTGTCCAACAAGGTTAATGGGGAGGTTTAGCAGATTAAGATGTGCAAAGGAATGCAAGCAGTGTTCCCCTCTTCCAAAGCTCCAAACCATAATTGGCTGCGCAGCTACTACAGGGAGAACAAAATCTTCCCAATAGGGGGTCGCCTATTCAATGAAAAGAGGCCCCCTGTGGAGACTAATTTCTCTCTATAAATATACATTGGGCTCCATCTCTAATTTCATAGGCACGGTGTTGAAATGCCAAGATGTGCACGGAACATCTATCCCCCAACCCTAATTGCCTTAGGTGTTTCTTTACTTAAGGTGCTCCCAACGATAAATCGTTAATATTGTGTGTGTGTGTGTGTGTGTGTGTGTGTGTGTGTGTGTGTGTGTGTTCCCAGAATTCCACTACAGTCCAGCATAGCTTTCCCCAACCTGAGGCACATCCCGGTGGCTTGGACTTCAACTCCCATCAACCTCAGCCAGGGGCTGATGTGAGTTGCAGTCCAAAAACACCGGGAAGATCCCAGGTCGGAGGATGAATGCTGTATAGCACTACAATGAGAAATTGTATTTAACTCCAGTTAAATTGGCAAAAATGTATAGAATGAGTGATAATTTATGTTGGAAATGTAGGAAGAAGGAGGGAGGACTTTACCATATGTGGTGGACATGCGAGAAAATGAAGACGTTTTGGAAATTGATATATAATGAATTAAAAAAGATGTTTAAGTATTGTTGTTGTTCAGTCGTTCAGTCGTGTCCGACTCTTCGTGACCCCATGGACCAGAGCACGCCAGGCACGCCTATCCTTCACTGCCTCTTGAAGTTTGGCCAAATAATAATAATAATAATAATAATTTATTATTTGTACCCCACCCATCTGGCCGGGTCTCCCCAGCCACTCTGGGCGGCTTCCAACAAACATTAAATACATTAAATATCACTCATTAAAAACTTCCCTAAACTAACATGGCCAAACTCATGTTAGTAGCTTCGAGAACACTGTCCAACCATCTCATCCTCTGTCGTCCCCTTCTCCTTGTGCCCTCAACCTTTCCCAACATCAGGGTCTTTTCTAGGGAGTCTTCTCTTCTTAGGAGGTGGCCAAAGTACTGGAGCCTCAACTTCAGGATCTGTCCTTCTAATGAGCACTCAGGGCTTATTTCTTTAAGAATGGATAGGTTTGATCTTCTTGCAGTCCATGGGACTCTCAAGAGTCTCCTCCAGCACCATAATTCAAAGGCATCAATTCTTCGGCGATCAGCCTTCTTTATGGTCCAGCTCTCACTTCTGTACATTACTACTGGAAAAACCATAGCTTTAACTATACGGACCTTTGTTGGCAAGGTGATGTCTTTGCTGTTTAAGTATACTTTCCCCAAAAAGCCATAAGCTTTTTTGCTGGGCTTAATGGGGGAGGAAATTGCTAAAAATGACCAGAGATTGTTTATGTATGCAACAACCACGGCTAGAATATTGATAGCCCAAAGATGGAAGACACAGGAAGTACCAACGATAGAGGAGTGGCAGACGAAGATGGTAGAATATGCTGAACTTGCAAAACTGACCAGCAAGGTACGAAACCAGGACGAAGCGAAATTCCAAAGAGAATGGAGTAAATTTGTTGATTATTTAAGATTGAACCATGGAAGTTTGAAAACACTAGCGGGACTGGAATAAACCTATGGCATTGTGGAGAAGTTAAAGCAAGAAACTTCCCTAAACAGGGCTGCCTAAACTGGGCAGTATTCATGTGAAGTACTCATGAAATCTGGAGGTGCATCTCACTTAAATCTGCTTAACAACAGCAACATCCAGCCAATGGATCTCATCAAGAATTTTTCCTCATCAAGCCCTGTTGTTCCCTTAAGCACATGTGCACTCAATCCCACCCACTCGTCTTTTAACAAATTATTTCCACACACACGCATACTTTTCATGTAAGTGCTGCTCCCACAGGTTGTCGCCGATCTCGTTCCACTGTTTGGTTTGTGTTAAGTTCCCTTTAAACACTTTCCAGTGTTAATGTGTGAATTTTAGTTTGTGGTAATCGTTATACACATGAGGGCTCCTGCTGTGAGCTACGCTCCCTCGGATATTTGCTGAAGGCAAAAGAGATCTGGACCGCAAGATTTCAATTGACAAAGACTTTTAAGATAAAGACTTTAATAAAGTTCAGTTACATTTTCCAAATGCCAAGTACAAATTACAGGTTTTGCATGCGGGAAACTCATAACCCAGCAAGAATTTAACATTTTCATCACTGAGTGCAGACATTTCAGTGACAAAACCTCTGTATCTTGGCACCCGAAATTTTAATTTTGCAATAAAGTTCAAAATGTGAAATTTGGGGTTCAGAAACGTAAGGTATAGTCCAGCTAAAGTGGAGCACTGAAGCACCAAAGACAGATACTTGCTCCAAGAAGCTTATCGTCAAAACCAGAGGTAGGGACACCAAGACCCTTT
The DNA here is from genome assembly GCA_034642065.1 of Darevskia nairensis. Classification (NCBI taxonomy): domain Eukaryota; kingdom Metazoa; phylum Chordata; class Lepidosauria; order Squamata; family Lacertidae; genus Darevskia; species Darevskia nairensis. The sequence continues at coordinate 5,780,445 of JAWWNI010000329.1, forward strand.
ATATGCTGTTGATCTCCAACTACCATCAGTCCAATAGCCACCCTGGCCAGATAATGGGAGTTGTAGTCCAACAACATCTGCAGGCCTGCAAATTCTCCATACCTGATCTAAACGCTGAAAGTGAAGAAAAAGGGAGAGGACAGGAACAGAAGAAATGTGTACCAGGGAACAGACATGTACAAAGTCAAACTATTGGATCATCTGTCTCGGTATTGTCTTCACAGTGGTTCTCCAGGGTTTTAAAGAAGAAGAGTTTGGATTTGATATCCCGCTTTATCACTACCCGAAGGAGTCTCAAAGCGGCTAACATTCTCCTTTCCCTTCCTCCCCCACAACAAACACTCTGTGAGGTGACTGGGGCTGAGAGACTTCAGAGAAGTGTGACTAGCCCAAGGTCACCCAGCAGCTGCATGTGGGGGAGCGGGGATGCGAACCCGGTTCCCCAGATTATGAGTCTACCCCACTTAACCACTACACCACACTGGCTCACTTAAAGATGAGTTCTTCCGTGGATGGATCCTTCCACCTGTGACTTTATGCAAACCATGTGCTCTACCTGTGAACTATGACCCTTCCCCCAAACTTTCTGTCATTTGGGGGTGAGAATTTCCACTGAAGACTTCCTAGAAGACAATAGGGGGTTTGCCTGTGCATTAGACATACAGGCATATGTCTGGCCACTGTGAGAATAGGATGCTGGATTCTTACATTCTCACTCCTGTTTCAATAAAACTGTTTCTAAATATGTGTCCAAATTTCTGTGAAAAACACAGGAAAGAGTCACAAAGACAGCTGAAATAGATTCATGTTCAAAGTCAAGCACATATTTGTGGGGTTTTGTCCTTGAGCAATTATATTTATCACAGATATTTGTCTTCCAACCGACTTCGTTTTAAGGAGTAGATGAAGTTATTTATGTATCCGGTTCAAACTGTGGAGAAGACTATCCGGCTACTGTCTGAGTGTTTGTCACAGTTGACCTGCAAACAACAGGGTTTGGTATCCCTTCCAAAGATGGTTTTCCTTTGGAGAAGGCTTTTCACCCAACAGTTAAAATCTGCATGAGCTGTTCTCTTGAAAGCAGCAGCAGGGTGTGTGTTGCAGAAGATACATAAGGAGGAGGTTTCCGGAAGCACCAGTGGTTGAAAAACAGATGTCAGCTTCATTTTATAACCTGCTTCTTGGAAGAGAGGGAACATTGTGATGAAACCATGGGCAGGGAACAAAAGGCATGAGTGCTTGATCTCCATACATGCATTGAAAAACACATTTCCATCAGAATACTCAATTTTTATTTTTATTTTGAACCACCCCCAGACTTTGTAGCTTTAGTTGGAAGCTAAAATTAAAGGATGCTTTCGCTGAGATTCCTTTGTCGCAGGAATGACTCTCATGGTCCCTTCTATGAAGCCTATTATATAAAAAAGCTTTTGCTGTGGGATGGAACAATCCTACCAGGGTCAGAAGAGGGCCATACAATGGCAAAAAAACTTCCAAATCCAAATATATTTGTGGGGGAGAGCATCGTGCATCGTTTTCTCCCATCTTTTCAGAGACTTTTATATTTTTTTAATGGTTTTATTTTCCATGGGAGGAAAAATAAGTACACCGGCATCAGGCTGGGATACTTTCCTCCAAGAGAATGTCAGGGGAGAGGAAAGAGCTTTGGCTCCAGCCTCCCCAAATCCATCGCCACCATGACCCCATTATGCCTCCTTATTGCATCGTCAGAGCAGCAATGGCATCTGCAGTAATTTTTCCAGAACTGTCTAGAAGGTTGACCAGCAAAGGGTAAGTTACATTCCATTCTGTGTCCACTGGAATGCACCTGCCCCAAGGAAAATTGCATTTATTTGTCAATTTATTTTTAACAACAACAACAACTTATTATTTATACCCCGCCCATCTGGCTGGGTTTCCCCAGCCACTCTGAGCGGCTCCCAACAGATTGAAAACAGAATAAAACATCAAACATTAAAAACTTCCCTAAACAGGGCTGCCTTCAGATGTCTTCTAGAAGTCAGATAGTTGTTTATTTCCTTGACATCTGATGGGAGGGCGTTCCACAGGGCAGGCGCCACTACCGAGAAGGCCCTCTGCCTGGTTCCCTGTAACCTCACTTCTCGCAGGGAGGGAACCACCAGAAGGCCCTCGGAGCTGGACCTCAGTGTCCCGGCTGAACGATGGGGATGGAGACGCTCCTTCAGGTATACTGGGCTGAGACCGTTTAGGGCTTTAAAGGTCAGCACCAATACTGTGAATTGTGCTCGGAAACGTACTGGGAGCCGTAAAAAGTCTCAAAGCCAAATACAAAGCATAAAAGGCAAAACAGCTCCAATCAGTTAAAATCCAGATAACAAGAAGAGAACAAAATGCAATAAACACAGTTCTTAAAATCCAATAACACTATGAAAATGAAAAATCCTGAAGCACTAGATGAGCACCACCATAGAAGTCTGAATTATACGAAGGTATGTTCCAACATTAAGAATCAATGGCTTTAGGATTTTTTTTTTCCTTCTTCGAATCAAACTTAGAAATGAACACCACTGTCTAAAATTCCCCAGCAAATGGATGGGACCAATCTGGGGTGATCAGCTGTTTAATTTGTTTAACTGGTTTAGCCAGTAACACCATGTTCCATCAGGTGAGCAATAATGGAGTCTGAAAAACTAATAAACTATTGAGTTTGCCCAATTTTTAACTCTATCCTGCTAGATCTCTCCAGACTGTACTCCTTGCCTGTATTTAAAATATTATTGCCCCACCATTCAATATAACCTTCTTAAAGGAGCTGCACAATGGATATATTAAAAAAACCAACAGCAATACGACAATTAAACAAATAAAAATAGCAGCATTTTGTCCAACTTCAGCATCAACAGAGAGCTGCTAAAAACCCAACTGAACCTCTGGGCCTTATTTGAGATCGTTGTATTTCACTAAGCCTGCTCTGTATTCCTTTATATAGAAACATATTATGAGGATTCCCCTCATTAAATAATTTTGGCAGTTGTGTCCCAGTTATTCTTCCCCGTTATCTGGTTGTGACTGGCTTGTTTGCCTGTGTGTGGCGCATATTTCTTAGAATGTGCTGCTGGATTATTTTTTGAGGCGTGATGGTGTTTTCGTAGGAACAGTTTTCAATAGAATTTGAGTGTATTTTTTTTTAAAAAAAAACAAGCAAGTGCACAGATTAAACATACTAAAATCCAATATTGTTTTCACCTGAAACTAAAGCAACGTCAGATATCGTGGCGGGTAGGCAAATTTCCCCTGGGGTGAGGGGTAGACCATAGGCCACTAGCAGAGTGCATGCTTTGTATGCAGAAGGTCTCAAGTTTAATCCTCATGTCTCCAGGTTCAAGACCCATAGAGGTCATAGAAGTTGATGTTCTCCCAAAGAAGCAATAAGGAGAAGTCTGTTGGAAGGAGAAAGTGGAAACCTCTCATAGGAACTGCATGACCTAGCTGGGTAATGCTCAGAAGGCTGAGTGCAAGTACTGGAAAGAGAGAAAGACACAATTTGTTTGAATGTTTAAGGAAGAAGCCGTAATATTCAACTAAGAAAAACTAAGCCCATGCTTGGGTAAGCATGTGTATGTAAATACATTGTGTATACTCTTCTTTAGCTATAGGTTCTATAAAAGGGATGCAGGTGGCACAGTGGTCTAAACCACTGAGCCTCTTGGGCTTGCCGATCAGATGGCTGGTGGTTTGAATCCCCATGACGGGGTGAGCTCCCATTGTTCTGTCCCTGCTCCTGCCAACCTAGCAGTTTGAAAGCACGCCAGTGCAAGTAGATAAATAAGTACCACTGCAGTGGGAAGGTAAATGGCGTTTCCATGCGCTCTGGCTTCCGTCATGGTATTCCGTTGTGCCAGAAGCGGTTTAGTCCTGCTGGCCACATGACCCGGAAAGCTGTCTGTGGACAAATGCCGGCTCCCTCGGCCTGAAAGCGAGATGAACGCCACACCACATAGTTGCCTTTGACTGGATTAAACCGTCCAGGGGTCCGTTACTTTTACCTTTTTTCATATGTTCTGTAAAAGCTTTTGAATATTTTAACAAGTGTTTGGCCATTGTTCAAGAAGAGTCATTATTGCACATGAGTTGGCTTCCCAGCTGCAATTGAGCTACTCTGCCAATAGGCTTGACATAGGGAGAGGATGCTATCCCGAGGTATATCACAGATCACAGCCTTTGACCTTTTCATTCCATGTAGGCAAGCCCTCACGCCTTTGCAGAGGAATAGTTTGAAGCAATGTGGGGGCAAGTGCAGACCTGCAGGAGAGAAATGATGGAAATCTACATGCGTTTGATGCCTGCAGTTTTAATTATTCAAGTTGCTAACACCAACTGGGTACTGGGAATCTTCATGCTATGATAACAGATTTGATTCCAACAACACAGCTCTACCCTGCCCAGGCATGCTCTCAGAAGAGAGCCAAGGAAGAGAACATGTGCACAAAAAAAGAGAGAGAATGAATGGTGGGGAATTGCATCAATGTATGCTCGTAGGTGTATGCCGTATTTAGTTACAGGTACTAAGCTAGTAACTAAATTTATTTGCTAAACTTAGTTACTAAACTTAGTTGCTGCTGGAGTTGCTTTCCTGCAAAGCCAAGCGGCTGGTGAAAGATAAGGAGGAGGCAACCTGGTAAGGATCTGCCCACCCCTGCCAGTCCAGCTCTGAGTGCATACAGGGACCCGCAGCCTGTGTTAACGACAGATTCATCTTCGAGTGAATCTGGCAGCCCCTCTTCGGGGGAGGAGCAGTTAGTGGCTGGGAGCCAGGGAGTGCCAGGTGTCCAGGGAGTTGCTGAGAGACCTGGCACCACCCAGCAGACTCGCTCGGAGGGGGAGGCGTCAGTTCCGGCGCCTATCTCACGTTGGAGGAGAAGGCGGCAATTCAGGATTCCGAGGCTTTAGTGTTGGCGCCAAAACAGAAGGGAGGCACTTCCGGATTCTGCTAGTGACTGAGCAGACATGATAAACTGAACTCTGCACTGTAAATAGCTTTGCACAAAATAAAGAGACTTAAAGACAAGATGGCTTGGTCTTACTATTGAACAACCGATAAGGGAATCTGACACAACCGCATCTCAGTTCAGAGATTATAAGAACATAAGAAATGCCCTCCTGGATCAGGCCAATGGCCCATCTAGTCCAGCATCCTGTTCCCACAGCGGCCAACCAGATTGCCTGTGGGAAACCCACAAGCAGGAGTCAGTCACAGGTGTGCTCTCCCACCCTGTGGTTTCCAGCAACTGGTATTCAGAAGCATTGCTGCCTTCAGCTGTGGAGCGTAGTCACCACAATGGCTTCCATTGCCCTCTCCACCGTCAGTGAATACTAAACTTGACCCAGAACTGAGATCTGATTAATGACATGCGAATGTCTTCTACAAAGGATGCGGGTGGCGCTGTGGTCGAAACCACAGAGCCTAGGGCTTGCCGATCAGAAGGTCGGTGGTTTGAATCCCTGCGACGGGGTGAGCTCCCATTGCTCGGTCCCAGCTCCTGCCCACCTAGCAGTTCGAAAGCATGTCAAACTGCAAGTAGATAAATAGGTACCACTCCGGAGGGAAGGTAGATGGCATTTCCGTGAGCTGCTCTGGTTCACCACTGTCTTAGTCATGCTGGCAACATGACCTGGAAGCTGTCTGTGGACAAACGCCGGCTCCCTCGGCCTATAGAGCGAGATGAGCGCCGCAACCCCAGAGTCGTCCGCGATCAGGGGTACCTTTACCCTGATTAATGCAGCAGCACATGTGCATTAATGAAAACACAGACACATGTACTCAATAAACACATGTATACTGACCAGTTCCCAACATCCCATCATATTCTGGGGTGAATGTTGAATGTTGGCATCTGTCTGTCTCGGGGGACAATGGAAGTGTGCCCCTTTGGAGGTGAAGCCAAACTGTTGGAAGTTTACAGCACCTCATGTGGCTGTAGAGACATGTTTTGATGCACATGTGTTATGTAACATCTCCATTAATGATCTGGGAAAGAGGAGCATATGTTTTAGACCTGCAGATGTACCTATAGGAGAGAGTGGAATGAGGAAAAGCTAGCTGGGAAATTTGAAAACCAAGCTAGGCTGGCAGCAGGAGGATTTGAAGTTGCCTGCTTGCTCCGAGGCATATGGTATTTTATGTTGGAGCGACAAGATTCTGTGCTTGGCTGGCTGCATCCTCCCGGTATCCAGTTACAATCAGGTGGAAGTTATGGGTGAGACAAAAATAGATTTCCCTCCCATTGCATCGCCCACAGAAACAGCACGAGTCAGTGATGAATAATTGTGCTCAGCAGATCAGTGGCATGCTGTATGTGTGCCCAATTCTGAGCACCGCCGTGAGATTCTTACTGCGGGCAGGAGTTATTTTTGTCCCTTTAGATCCCACCACTTCCAAGGAAAGTGGAAGAGAGGCTTGTCTCTGCCTCCTTCTTGACAGTCTTCTGCTGTCTTAAAAAGCATTTCCATTCCTGACAGTGTTTTGGCCCACAGTGGCGAAGTTATTTTCCTAATCTGCTAGGGAATAATCCTTCCCCTTGTTTTGTCTGCTGTGCTCCTGCCTTTTAATTTGTTGTTTCCTTCCACATTAGAAATTTAGAAAAGGGGGGGGGGGGTTCCGCTGCCACAAGGCATGATGTCAGCCACCAGCTTAGATGGGCCTTAAAGGCAGCTTGGCAAAAGCATGGAGGAGGTGACTATCCTTGCGTTTCCGAGCACAATTCAAAGTGTTGGTGCTGACCTTTAAAGCCCTAAATGGCCTCGGTCCTGTATACCTGAAGGAGCGTCTCCACCCCCACCGTTCAGCCCGGACACTGAGATCCAGCGCCGAGGGCCTTCTGGCGGTTCCCTCGCTGCGAGAAGCAAAGCTACAGGGAACCAGGCAGAGGGCCTTCTCGGTAGTGGCGCCCTCCCTGTGGAACGCCCTTCCAACGGATGTCAAGGAAATAAGCAGCTATCCTATTTTTAAAAGACATCTGAAGGCAGCCCTGTTTAGGGAAGCTTTTATTCTGTGATGTGTTGATGTATTTTAATGTTTACTGGAAGCCGCCCAGAGTGGCTGGGGAGACCCGGCCAGATGGGTGGGGTATAAATAATAAATTATTATTATTATTATTATTATTATTATTATTATTATTATTGCTGGGTATGAGCCACAATGGCTATATGCTGCATCTCCAAGCTCAGAGGTGGCATGCCTCTGAAGAGCAGTTTCTAGATAGCAGTAGCAAGGGAAGCCTGCGTCTAGACTTCCTGGAGGGATCTGGTTGGAATTCAGATGGCGGCCCCTGCATAAGGGGAAATGCTCCATTTTTAAACACATCGTTTTTCTTTCTTTCTTGAATTCAAAGTGCTGGAGGAAGAGCTTTGAATCCAAGCCACTCCCCCCAGCCCCCTTGGCTGCACTGGGGAAACTCCATCGGGCAGCTGGTACCAGTGGGGTTCTTTGCCAGCACCAACCAACTGACAGGGATCTCACCTTGAGCTCCCAGCTACCCATTTGTAGACTCATCCATACCTGTCTCGCACCTGATGTCATATACAGTGGTACCTCGGGTTAAGTACTTAATTCGTTCCGGAGGTCCGTTCTTAACCTGAAGCGTACATAATCTGAAGCACCACTTTAGCTAATGGGACCTCCTGCTGCCGCCGCGCCACCAGAGCACGATTTCTGTTCTTAGCGGAGTTCTTAACCTGAAGCGCACTTAACCTGAAGCGTACTTAACCCAAGGTACCACGGTATTATGTTAGGTGTGAGATATACCAGTAGACCTGAAGGAGCGTCGTCACCCCCATCGTTCAGCCTGGACACTGAGGTCCAGCTCCGAGGGCCTTCTGGTGGTTCCCTCCCTGCGAGAAGTGAAGTTACAGAGAACCAGACAGAGGGCCTTCTCAGTAGCGGTGCCCTCCCATCAGATGTCAAAGAAATAAACAACGATCTGATTTTTAGAAGACCTCTGAATGCAGCCCTGTTTAGGGAAGCTTTTAATACTGGATGAATCTTTGTATTTTAATATTCTGCTGGAAGCTGTCCAGTGGTTGGGGAAACCCAGCCAGATGGGCGGGGTATAAATAATAAATTATTATTATTATTATTATTATTATTATTATTATTATTATTATAGAGTGGTTTTCAGGAAATGGCGTGTGATGGGGCTAATTATATCTGTAGGCTACTGTCAGGGTTGAGCCGGATGAGGAGGAGTGGTGGCAAGCCCCCCCTGATGAGGCAGCACCCACAGAAGAATTCATACCTGGGGAGGACTGGTGGCGGCACTCCTCAGAAGAGGAAGAATCTGATAGGGAGGGGGAAGGACCAGAACAGGAGGGAGAAGTTGAGCCAGGAGCAGGTCTCAGTCAGGAGGGGAACCGGCTGATTCCCTCTCCTCCTCCCTTCTCAGCTGTAGAACGCCAAGCTGAAAAGCGGAAGCGGCAATTGCAGACAGCTGCAGCCCACAAGAGGTGTGGGAGTCAGCCGGCTATTTAATGAAGGCCGAATGACCCATTCTGTAGTGTCTGCAACTGCTGTGCAGAAGCGTGTGGTTGCTTTGCTTGTCCTGACTATTTCCCGGTGACTCCTGCCTTGTTCCTTGTGATCTTGACTCCTGACTTGTTTCTGACTTGGACTGTCCCTGACCTTGGCTATCCTGACCCCAGTGCTGGCGTTGAACCTCAACCTTCTCTGCAGCTGCCTGCCAGCCTTCAGTGAGTCGACCTTAGACATCATAACAGCTACCTTTTTATATCCTTCATCCAGGCAAGCAAGAGGGGTTAACAAAGTTCAAAGACCCATCACACACAGGCAAAGACAGGCAGGGTGGGGTGAAGGAGGGCTGGTGACAGGTGCTGCCTGGGGAGGGTGCGTGGCCTGGTTTGGAGGGCCACACTCAGGAGAAAGGATATGAGGCTGAGCTGGAGTGCCAGCTTGGCCCTGCCACCATGGGTGCCTGGGGCCGTGGGTGCCATGCAGCGTGCATGGCCCTAGCACTGAAATATGTGGGTGCCCAGCCCCTTCATGGGGAATTTTGTGGGTGCTCAGGCACCCAGGGCTCCAAGTTGGCACCTATGGAGCTGAGGAGCAAGTTCTCACTCAGCCTGTGTTGGAAGCATTTGCCACCTGTTCTCTCCTAGGGTAGGAAGGTCACCTGAGGCCTGTGTAATTTGAGTGGAAGAAGAGTTTGGATTTGATATCCTGCTTTATCACTACTCGAAGGAGCTTTATCACTACTCGAAGGATTTAAGAAGGCAGTGATGGCCATCAACCAATATGGCTTTAAAAGAGGATTAGACAAATTCATGGAGGAGAGTCAACAGCTACATGATGACTCCACAGTGGGAGGCAGCAATGCGTCCAGATACCAGTTGCTGGAAACCGGAGGAGGAGGAGGAGGAGGAGGAGGAGGAGGAGGAGGAGGAGGAAGAGTTTGGATTTGATATCCCGCTTTATCACTACCCGAAGGAGTCTCAAAGCGGCTAACATTCTCCTTTCCCTTCCTCCCCCACAACAAACACTCTGTGGGGTGAGTGGGACTGAGAGACTTCAGAGAAGTGTGACTAGCCCAAGGTCACCCGGCAGCTGCATGTGGAGGAGCGGAGACGCGAACCTGGTTCACCAGATTACGAGTCTACCGCTCTTAACCACTACACCACACTGGACAAACGGGCCAATGAGTTACACAGCTCCTTTCTTCCTGGTCTTGAGGAAGGCACTGCATTAAAAGCAACAACTCAACAGCCCACCAATTCCCACCAGGTTGAAGAGCCATCGCAACTGCTTGTGCTATTATCTTTAGAGAGAAGGAACTGTGAAGATTTGTAGCAGGGGAGCAGAATGCAATGCAGCAAATCCGTTGATCTGGGCACACCCTTCTCTCTTTGCCCAGTTTCAGTTAGCTCGCTCTCCAAGTCAGCCCCAAAACATAATGGTGCAATTAGTGGTGTGCTTCAAGCCAACCTCAAACAACCTTCTCCAGTTGCAAAAGCTCCAACGGGCATGCTTGGCATTTCCTGGCCCAAATCTTACCTGCCACGGATGTCTTCTTGGTATATAGGAGGAGCTGTGGAGGATTACTGCAACTTTTGCTTCCTCTGCATAAGCACAACAGGTAGAGATCTGATATTTTTCCCCTTTTTTTTGTAAATGAAGTCACTGTCATGCATAGATCAGCTCACTTAGTAGATTGCTTTTTGTGATTTATGTGGGGCTAGATGGGTGCAGGAGTAATTCATTGCCAAACCAAGAGAGAAATGGACAAAGTCTGTCAGTACATTTTTTTTTAAGTAAAAAAAAGTCAGACTATGTTCGTTTCATGTATTAAAATGAGAAGACTGGAATGCTCATTTTTACCTTGAACGTTTGTCAGCCTTATCTGGTAAAGGTGACCTGCACACATGAGAAGCTTCTGCATGTTTTCCCCTTGTTGGACCAGGTGTAATATTTGCACACACAAAAGCACAAATATAGTGCAGCTACAGACTAGGATTGGGACGTGGGTGGCGCTGTGATCTAAACCACTGAGCCTAGGGCTTGCCAATTGAAAGGTCGGCAGTTCGAATCTTCGCAACGGGGTGAGCTCCCATTGTTCGGTCCCTGCTCCTGCCAACCTAGCATTTCAAAAACACGTCAAAGTGCAAGTAGATAAATAGGTACCACTCCGGAGGGAAGGTAAACGGCATTTCCGTGCGCTGCTCTGATTCACCAGAAGCAGCTTAGTCATGACGGCCACATGACCCGGAAGCTGTCTGCGGACAAACACCGGCTCCCTCGGCCTATAGAGCGAGATGAACGCGCAACCCCAGAGTCATCCGTGACTGGACCTAATGGTCAGGGGTCCCTTTACCTTTACCTTTTTACAGGCTAGGATTGCTGCCAATGGGCTCACCGTCCATACAGCCAATCCTACCATATTTCAAAAGCACAGTGACAACTAAAATTGTGCTACTGGAACTAAAAGATGCTACTGGAAGGAATTTCTTTTATTTTGTTTTAACTAAAATTTAGGCTCACTTCACATTTTAATGTGAACTTACCTAATTCATACCTCTCAATACATGAACCTCAAACCATAGCAATTCTTTGAAATTTGCACTTCTCTGAATTTTGTGCTATACTTCTCCAACCCCAAAAGGTACACAAAAATTTGGGGGGCAATTAGGAGGATGTGAGCATAAAAATGCATGTGGGTGAAAAGTAACATACAAAGATTTGGAAAATTGCTTCCCAAAATCCATATATTAGGCAAAATTGCACACACAAAATATATGTATTTGGAGAAATGCACACTAAAATGTGGATGGGTTTTTATGAGGACTATCCAAAAAATAACCACAAATGCAAACTGAGGTTTGAATGTGTTGATCTGAGCTTAAGGTTGGAAAAATGGGAAACTGAGAGACACTGAAGTTCCACCCACTCCTCATAGCGGAAACATCTTCTGTCAAAGGCCTCCGGTATTCTCCCTGCCACACCCCTAAGGCACTTTGGCCAGTGGAGCAGAAAATGTGGGCACCTTCACAGTGCTGCTCAAGAAAATAGGTGAGGGGCTGAGGGAAGAGTCTGTTTACATCAGCTAGAGATGCTATCTAGTGGAGGAAAAACACTTTTATTTCCCTCGTGGGCGGGCAGTTCATTTTGCTGCTGCAGCCTCTAATGGAAAATAATAAAAAACCCATTTGAGTCAGGCTGTATCTAGCACAGTTACAGGTCAAGGCTATCCTCCAAACAGGCTGTTGAGCAACGTAACACATTACTTTGTCACACCCGCATGTTCTGATGCCTGGGGATTTTTAACCATTTGGACCTGAGCTGAGCAGGTCAAGGCTTCTTGCGATGTCAAACCCCACCCCACCCCCAGCAACCTTGAACCGTAGTGAAGTTATTGGCCAGCTATAGGGAAAATTATTATTGATGGAATATATTTGGAGATATATATTGCGCACACCTCGATCTCTGGAATGTGTCTTTGAAAGGTGATAATATCTCCTACTTGCCTGGATTTGGGACAGGGTGTGTGTGTGTGTGTGTGTGTGATATTTGCAAAATATGGATACATACAGTACTTTTTTTCCTAAAAATGTTTAGAGGTACTCTCGTTTTCCTACTCATATTGAAATACTGCCGCTCAATGAGGCCAAACTTAGATTCACAAAATGTTTAGGGGTATGCGTACCCCTGCGTCCCCCCAGAAAAAAAAGCACTGGATACATATCTTTTCAAAATGAGAGCAAGAGCTTCAAGTGATATTGAGGAGGAGCTACACGGGCTCCCAGTATGTTTCCAAGCACAATCTGAAGTGTTGATGCTGACTTTTAAAACCCTAAATGGTCTGTATTCCTGAAGGAGCACCTCCACCTCCATTGTTCAGCCTGGATACTGAGGTCCAGCTCCAAGGACCTTCTGGCGGTTCCCTCACTATGAGATTACAGGGAACCAGGCAGAGGGCCTTCTTGGTGGTGGCGCTCTCCCTGTGGAATGCCTTCCCATCAGATGTCAAAGAGATAAAGAACTACATAACTTTTAGAAGATACCTAAGTATCAGGTTTTTAATGTTTGGCGTTTTATTATGTTTTTATAATAACCCACTCCTCATTATTATTCTTAATCCTGGTTGTGTTTTCCATTGTATTTCTTATCAACAACAATTCAGTGCGGCATGAGAAATTTTTATTCTGAAGGTGTGGCCCACAGAAAAATGTTTGCGAACCACTATCCTAGAAGTTCCCTCATGAGGGAATGCAGCCCCCAGGTTGAAAAAGATTCCCCAGCCGTGGCATATACTGTAAGGTTGTTTTTTTAAATCATTATTATTACTACTAGTTGAAGTTAGCCCGTTACATAATGGGCGCTAGAGGAGGAGGAGGCAGGAGGAGGCAGAACGGCGGCCGCTGGGGGGTGGAGAGGGGCTCCCTCCCCCTTCTTCTTTTTCCCCGGTGGCGGCTGCAGCGGCGGCGAGCCGCGGGGATTGGGCTCTGCCTCTGCGTCCGTGCGAGGCAGCGGTGCTGGTGCAACTGAGAACGCGCGTGTGCCGCCGCTGCCTCGCGGACACCCCCCCTCTCCGCCCGCTCCAATCCCTGCGTCCGTGTGGGTCCTGGACATGCGCAGTAGCGCACTTCCGTGACACACAGAACGGACGCAGGGACACAGCAAGTTTATTATATAGGATTTAAAAAGGGCGATGGGGAAAATAAACTAGCCTTGCTCCCTGCTTTTCTGACGAGTGGCCTGAAAACGAAGTCCCCTTCCAGACTGTTTTTCCTCTGGTCAGGTTGACAGTCCTAAGTTCTGTTTACTTGGAAGTAAATCCCACTGAGTCGAATGAGTACAGCGCATGGGGCTCTAACTAACATTGTTAGACTGTCCTTCTTTGACCTCGGAAGCAGGAAGTGTTCGCAAACGGATTGCAAAAGTTCCCTGTGGTTCTGTCAAGGCAGGACTTTAACACAAGAATGTGAGACGAGCTCTGCTGGGCCAGGTCGAAGGCTCATCTTTTCCAGCAACCTCTTCTTACAGTGACCAGCCAGATGCCCACCATGGGAAGCCCACAAACAGAAACTGAGCAAGTAGCCCTCTCCCCACCTGTGCCACTCCTCACTCTCACAGAGCTACAATTCCCGGAGTGGCTTAGCAATTAATCCCCTTCCCAGAGAACCCCAGGACTTCATTTTTAATAGTTTACTAAAAAGAAAATTCCACAAAGCATTTTCGATGACAAGGTCCTGCAGTTCCCAGAGTGCTTTCACGTTCAATTCCTAAAGGTAAAGGGACCCCTGACCATTAGGTCCAGTCGTGACCGACTCTGGGGTTGTGGTGCTCATCTCGCTTTATTGGCCGAGGGAGCCGGCGTACAGCTTCCGGGTCATGTGGCCAGCATGACAAAGCCGCTTCTGGCGAACCAGAGCAGCGCACAGAAACGCCATTTACCTTCCCGCCGGAGCGGTACCTATTTATCTACTTGCACTTTGACGCGCTTTCGAACTGCTAGGTGGGCAGGAGCTGGGACCGAGCAACGGGAGCTCACCCCATCGCAGGGATTCGAACTGCCGACCTTCTGATCAGCAAGCCCTAGGCTCTGTGGTTTAACCCACAGCACCACCTGGGTCCCTGGGTTCAATTCCTATTTGCAGGAAACTCTGGGAATTCTAGAGGGGAAAGAGAGGTCTCTTTACAGATATCAGCACCCTTAACAAACTACAGTTCCCAGGATTCTTTTTTGGGGGGAAGTAATGACTGTTGAAGTGGCATTGCGTGGATGCTACCTCAGGTTTAAGTTCGAGATTTGGGATAGGGAGGAAACCCAAAGAACTTTAGCACGCATTGGAACACACCAAGGGCCAAGCAACATGTGACGTTGCTTACCTAGCTGTGCCTTTAAGTGTTTTTTCCACAAATTGCCAGTGCAGGAGGCCTGATCCAGATTGGGGCCCTGGTTTCAGGGGCTGGGGTGCTTTCCCCCTCTACCTCCTGTTTTGGTCCAGCTCCAGATCAGCTCCATCACCTGCAATGTGCATGGGAAGAAAATACTCCTGCTTCAGATGGAAGTTTCTTATGCGGACTGCCAATCCAGATCAGGACCGCAGCAGGAGGTAAAGAGTTAAAGCAGGGTTAAGGACCCCATACCCCTAGGCTAGGGTCCCAGTGCAGATCAGGGACCCCCCCCCCTATGGTGTCATTGTGTGTCACAAAATAACCTGCACTTAAAGAGACAGGTACATAGCTAATGCAATATGTGATGTGACCTAAATCACATTTTAAAGAAGGGACCTCTATAAACTCTCTCCGTAAAAGGCATCAAAAGGACAACATAGGGCCAGGCCCCACAAAACAGAGCCATTTGAAGTGCATTGTTGAATAGTGGGAAAGATGGACGAAGACACAGCTCTTAAAACAACCAGCTCTTTATTTTAGCTCTGAGTCCTGGACTGGAGACAGCAGCTCAGTTGCCTGGCTTATATAGAACTCAATAACTTGCAACAGTAACAACTCCTCTGGCTACCCAATCAGTGAACGTCACTTTCAATCCTTCATTTGCATGTAGGGACCTGAGTGAGAACTGCAGCCACTGTGGGTAGAGTGAGAACTGCAGCCTCGGTGGCCAGAATGTGTACTGCAGCTAAACTCAATACATAACACCCCTTCCCACCAGGATGAGATGTTAGGCCCCAAATTCATAAAGGTTACAACTAGGCCCCGTAAGCATATGGTTTCACAAGTTTCAACAGCATACGTTTTTAACTATATACAAGTACAATATACTGGTTCATTTGGCAACATAATCCTTAAGATAGGCTGGATGACTACGAGTCCGAGTAGACCGACGAGGTACTACTGGAGAGGCATCCGGAGTACCTGAGCCTTGGCAACCGTCCGCCACAGGTGATGCAGTTGGATCGGTTGAGTCTGAGGCTTCCGCGGCGGCTGCTGTAGCGGCGGCTTCAGACTGCGGTTGTACCGGAGTCTCCAGCGAGGGTGCCGGGGGAGATTGTCTATGCCCTGGATGTTCTTCCTCAGTAGTACTTGGTGGCTGGCCAGCCTCTGCCGGGGCCGGCGGAGGCACTGTTCCAGTGTCCAAGTTCCCAGCCCGGCGGCGCAGCTGGTCAATGTTCCGGCGCCATAACCGGCCGCAGTCCAAAGCTACCTGATACGATTTCGGCCCTGTAACCCCAACCACCACAGCCGGCATCCAGGGAATCTCTCCAGCATAGTTCCTTGCAAACACCTTGTCCCCTGGAACAAAAGACCGTGGGGGGTTACCACAGCCTGGGGGATCTTCCACAGCAAAGTCTGGGTGCAGCCGGTCAAGAGGAGATCGCAGGCGGCGGCCCATCAAAAGTTCAGCCGGACTCCGCCCTGTTGCTGTACACGGGGTGATGTGTTGGACAAACAGGTACTCGGCTACCCGTTCATGCCAGTTCCCATTGTCCATACGTGCCAGTGCCTCCTTAGCCGAGCGAACCATTCTCTCCGCCTGTCCATTGCTGGATGGATGGAAAGGTGCCGTCAGAGCATGGCGGATGCCTCGGCCAAGGAGATAGCGCTCAAATGTGCCAGACGAGAATTGGGCCCCGTTGTCTGATACCAGCACGTCAGGCAATCCATGGGTGGCGAAGAGCCTCTGCAGCACGCGTATAATGGCTTCTGAGGTGGTTGAGGACATCAGAACCACTTCCAGCCATTTGGAGTACGCGTCCACTATCACCATGAAGATGTGGCCATGGAAGGGCCCTGCTAGATCAATATGCACCCTCGACCAGGGTGCCTTGGGGGTCTCCCAGGAGTTTCCACGGTGCACCGGTGGATCTGGCCTCGATTGTTGACAGGCCTGGCATGATTCAACCCAGGATTCGATAGCTTTGTCCATGCCCGGCCACCAGACAAAACTGCGTGCCAATGCCTTCATGCGCACAATTCCTGGGTGGCCAACGTGGAGTGCCTGAAGGACGCGCTGACGAAGCTTGGGCGGGATGATGACTCGGTCTCCCCACAGGAGACAGCCGCGGTGAGCTGAGAGCTCGTGCTGCCGTTGGGTGAAAGGCTGAAACTCTGGATCAGTTGGCCCTTTTGGCCACCCCCTCCACACCCAGTTGAGAACACGGGCAATGGTGCGATCCTTGGAGGAATGGAGGGCGATGTCAGATGCTGACAGCGGAGATTCAGGTAGTTCCTCAATCAGGAGTACCTCTGACGAGGGTGCTGGATCTTCGACCAGTGTCGGCAATGGGCAGCGGCTAAGGGCGTCGGCATGCCCTAAAGCCTTGCCAGGTCGGTGCTGGAGCCGGTAGTTGTAAGCCGCGAGAAAGACTGTCCAGCGCATCATTCGAGGCGACAACACCTGAGGAGTTGGGCGGTCACCAGCCAGGATGCCCAAAAGAGGCTTGTGATCCGTGACAAGGTCAAAGTCTCTGCCATAAAGGTATTCGTGGAAGCGTTTGATGCCTGCCACAAGCGCCAGCGCCTCCTTGTCAAGCTGGCTATAGTTCCTTTCTGCTGGCGACAGGGTTCGTGAGAAGTAAGCAATAGGGGCCTCCTGGCCATCAGGGAAGCTATGGCTGAGAACAGCCCCAACACCGAATGGCGATGCGTCGCATGCCAGGATGAGAGGACGCTCCTCATTGTACTGGACGAGGACGGAGTCCGATGTTAATAAGGTCTTCACAGCAGCAAATGCAGCGGCCTCCTGGCGGCCCCACCTCCACGATGCCTTTTTGTCTAGAAGCCGATGGAGAGGCTCAGCGACGGTTGCCTTATGCGGCAAGAACATGTTGTAAAAGTTCAATATGCCTAGGAAAGCCTGAAGGTCTGTCTTGTTCCTTGGTTTGGGAGCCTGCTGGATGGCCTTGACCTTCGTTGTCGTGGGATGGATGCCGGAGCCATCAACCAGGTACCCCAGGAACTCGACCTGTGGTACAGCAATTTGGCATTTTTCTCTTTTTACCTTGAGGCCTGCTTCCTGGAACCTGGTCAGGACAGCTCTAAGACGCTCAAAAAGCTGTTGCATTGTCTCCGCCGAGATGAGCACGTCATCAAAATAGGGGACGACGCCAGGCAGACCCTGTAGGAGCCGCTCCATCAAGCTCTGGAAAATCCCTGGCGCTATGCTGACCCCGAACTGCAACCGTCGACAACGGAAAGCCCCACGGTGTGTGACAATCGTTTGTGCCTCAGCCGTGGCGTCGTCTACTGGCAGCTGCTGGTATGCCTGAGCAAGGTCGAGTTTTGCAAAGATTTTGCCCTCTCCCAGCGAGTGCAGCAAGTGGTGAACGACAGGGACAGGGTACGCATGCTGTTGAAGTGCCTTGTTTATCGTGCATTTATAGTCCGCACAGATACGTACTGACCCGTCAGACTTGATGGGCGTTACGATGGGAGTTTCCCACTTAGCCTGGTCTACGGGCTCCAGGACCCCTTGTGCGATCAGCTTGTCCAATTGTTCGTCGACTTTAGGCTTGAGAGCAAATGGCACACGTCGTGGCTTGATCCGGATGGGCGCAACTTGTGGGTCAAGGTTAAACGATATGGGCGACCCCACATACTGTCCCAAGGTTCCGTCGAACACATCTGAAAACTCAGTGAGGAGAGCGTCTACTTCTGGCTGTGACACGCTATGGATGCCAGTGACTTCCAAACCCAAGGACGCGAACCAGTCCAGTCCAAGCAGGCTGGGACGATTTCCATCGACTACCACTAGTTTCAGAGGTCCTGAAAAATCCTTGTAGGCCACACTGAACATGCCCACACCTACAACTGGAATGCTATTTCCCTGATAGTCCCTCAGGTGCAGGTGGTGGGAGTCAAGGCGTCTCTTGGATATCTTGGGAACCAGTCTCTTGATGGTACTCCAAGAGACGATGGACATGGCAGAGCCCGTGTCAACTTCCATGTCACAAGGTTTGCCCTCAACAGTCACAGTGATGTGGATTTTCCGGTGCATAGAGTCATCAGCTCGACCAATTGTCTGCTCAGCTGAGCAGTGGCAGTGGGTGACGGCATGGCAATTCTCTGTTACCGACCTTGATGCCTTCTTTTTTCCAGGTGATGGGGGCGTGTTTGCCGGTGTGGATGAGCGGCAGACCCTTGCAAGGTGTCCCTTACGGAAACAATGCCGACAGATGACGTCCCTGAAACGGCATTTGGATCGAGGGTGGTTACCGCCACAACCTGCACAGTCCGATTGGTCCATTTTTCGCTGTTTGAACTTCCTATGCTCCTGCTTAACACGGTGGACGTCGTCATCTTCAGCCGAGGAGCTCTCTGATTCGCTGATTTCCCCATGGTGGACTGGGGTTGGCCTCCTTGGAAACGCTGGACTGTTGGCCTTGCGAATCTCAACTGTTGAGTGCTTTGCCAGCTCCGCGGCCTGGGCATCTTCGATGGCCTGCTTGAGGGTGAGGTTGGGCTTGGCAAGGAGTTGGCGCTGCAGCTTTTCATCCCACACACCACACACAATTCTATCAAGCAGGGCGTCTTCCAGGTCTCTGAACTCACAGTGGTAAGCTGCCTTCCTGAGAGCAGACAGGTATTCGCTGATCGTCTCCCCCTCGGCTTGATTCCGGTGATGGAATGCGTGGCGGGCAACAATCCTTGATACCTTGGGCGCATAGTGAACCTTGAGTCTCTCCTTCAGCGTGTCCCAAGGTGTGGTCTGCACAGCGAGTGGTGCAATGAGTGCCCAAGCTGTTTCAAAAACTTCTGAACCGCAGACAGTGAGGAAAATGGCTCTCTTCCGATCATCTGTTAGGTTGATGAAAGCGTTTGCCTCAATGTAGCATTCAAAACGGGCCATATATGAGTGCCAGGACTCAGTTGCTGGAGAATACGGAGGTAGAGGCAGTAGCGAAGCCATGGTTCCCTGATGCCGACTGGATGGCGAAGGAATGGAGGCTAGCCTCAGCAGTGATTCAGCTCTTCAGTGTTCAGCTCAGTGATTCAGCTCTAGCTGTGGCTTGCTGCATCCAATCCCATCCTCGTCGCCAGTGTTGAATAGTGGGAAAGATGGACGAAGACACAGCTCTTAAAACAACCAGCTCTTTATTTTAGCTCTGAGTCCTGGACTGGAGACAGCAGCTCAGTTGCCTGGCTTATATAGAACTCAATAACTTGCAACAGTAACAACTCCTCTGGCTACCCAATCAGTGAACGTCACTTTCAATCCTTCATTTGCATGTAGGGACCTGAGTGAGAACTGCAGCCACTGTGGGTAGAGTGAGAACTGCAGCCTCGGTGGCCAGAATGTGTACTGCAGCTAAACTCAATACATAACATGCATATAACACTTCTGAGAGTCACTGTGAAAGTGGGTTGCTGACTAAAATTTCTACCTCTAGGTTTGCAATAACTTGTGATGGAAGTGTTCTATTTATCCCCCCACCCTTTTAAAAAGTTGTTTTTAATATTGCTGATGCCACAAAAACCCATGCCCCCTGTAATGAGAGAACTTTTCTAACGATCAAGCATTTTTTCCTAAATTAAATGCAAAAGGCTTATTGCTGAGATGCCCTGCTATATAGATTATTGCACCATTCCCCGCCGGATCCAAGAATGTTAACTCCTGTAGAAAATTATCTCGGTGAAGCTGCAATCAATTTGAGCTACTACTCTTTATTGTGCTTGACAATTTGGCCATTTGGCGGCGCGGAAAGTTCTTTTTTACTTGATTACTCGCATTGTTGATAATTGCCGCGGCTTTTTGGCAGCGCAGGACCATTATTTCGCAGACTGCGAGTGAATGGGCGTCGCTCTGCAAGCGTTGCCAAAGTTCCTGTGGTTTTCTTGCCCAACACCTAGGAATGTACAAACTCAAGCAGAATCCTTAGAAGACCTGCTGGGATTGCTTCATTCTCTTCGCCTGGGAGAGAAAGCATATTTCACAACCCAGCAAACACTCCTCCTAACCTAGAAGACTGATTGCTTTCTGATAGAGCACTTGGGAACAGGAAGTTGCCCATTCAATATGGAGGACAGAGCCAATCTGCATGTGTGAAAGCATACATGAATAAGTCAGCCCCCCCATTATTAATATTATTATTATTAATAATAATTTATTATTTATATCCCACCCATCTGGCTGGGTTTCCCAGCAGAACTAGGAAACAGCTTTCACCTTTGTCCCTAGCCCGCCGGAGAACATCGACCAGCGTGACTAAGGCAGTTCCAGTCCCATGATGAAGCCTGAATCCTGATTGGAAGGGATCCAAATGGTCCGCATCCTCACCCTGCCCAAGAATGGCAGATTTAAGACTGGGCAATAGTTGGTCATATTGGCCAGGTCCAAAGATGTTTTTTTAAGAAGCAGTTTAATAGCAGGTCTGGGAAGGCTCCCTCACAGAGGGAAGCATTCACCACCCCGCGGAGCCCATTGCCCAGCCCTTCCCAGCTTGCTTTTATGAGCCAGGATGGGCAAGCATCAGGGTGTAGACAGGTGGTTGGTTTCATTTACAGACCCTCCAAGTGTCCCTATTTCCCAGGGACTGTCCCGGATTTACAGAAGCCATCCCAGTTTCTGATTTGACCCCGGAATGTTCCACTTTTCCTTAGGATGTCCCTATTTTCGTTGGAGGAATGTTGGAGGGTATGGAGTTATGTGACCCACTGAGCCAAGGAGATAAGAAACTAGTCAACTTTCAGAAGATATCTGAAGGCAGCCCTGTTTAGGGAAGATTTTTAATGTTTAATTATGTTTTTATATACCGGTATTTTGGAAGATGCCCAGAGTGGCTGGGGCAACCCGGTCAGATGGGCAGGGTATAAATAATAAAATTATTATCATTATTATCATGGAATAAGATACCCCTATTTTCATCGGAGAAATGTTGGAGGGTCTGGATTTAACTCTGTGTATTTATTTTATATGAATATTTATACACCACCTATTGCACTCACCGTTCCAAGGTGGGGTACAACAAGTAAAAACGATAAAGCAATAAAATAGCAGTACTATAAATCTACATTCTTTTATGAGAAACCAATCAGTAATAGGTGGAACCAGAGCCAAAAGGTCTGTAGGGGTCTCTGCAGCTGAGCGCAGTGCTCAGACAGGGCCGTAGGGAAGGAAACCCTATTGCAGTATTGCGGTTCCCGGATGTTCAGAACTTTATAAACCGTGAACTCGGCCCAATAGCTTGTTGGCATCCATAGCAGTTCCTTTGATTGCGTTTGTGCCATTTACATCCCCTCAGATTTGGCCCTGAGAGAAGCAGCTTCCATATCTTTTAAAAATAACATCTCTACAGGTAAAGGTAAAGGGACCCCTGACCATTAGGTCCAGTCGTGACCGACTCTGGGGTTGTGGCGCTCATCTCGCTTTATTGGCCGAGGGAGCCGGCATACAGCTTCCAGGTCATGTGGCCAGCATGACTAAGCCGCTTCTGGCGAACCAGAGCAGCACACGGAAAAGCGGTTTACCTTCCCGCTGCAGCGGTACCTATTTATCTACTTGCACTTTGACGTGCTTTCGAACTGCTAGGTTGGCAGGAGCAGGGACCGAGCAACGGGAGCTCACCCCGTCGTGGGGATTTGAACCGCCGACCTTCTGATCGGCAAGCCCTAGGCTCTGTGGTTTAACCCACAGCGCCACCCGCGTCCCTTAAGATCTCTATAAAACACCGTTAATAACTTTTGTGGTTGCACCTTGATTTTGTGTGTGTGTGTGTGTACTGCTTTGTTCATGACGCTCTGAGAATGTGGGAGCAGAAGAGAGCATTGCACCTTCAGGAAGCAAGCAGAATATTGCTCAGTTTTACAAAATCATTAACATTGAGTCAGGAATTTGTGAACCTCCCCCCACAATGATCTGTTGATTCACTAAGTGCTTTTTCCACAGAAATTATTTGACTTCAGACTTCCCCTCCTGGCAGAGCTTGTTGTAAATAAAAATAGGGAGTTGGATTGTGTAACTAAGCAAACTGAGCTCCAGTTTCTTTCAAGTATGCTTTCCCACTGGGTGTAATGCAGTTGCCTTGGTCTTTGGCTAAGAGTGTGCATCTGAGTGTCCTGCAGATATATCAGCAGTGGCCTGATGCTACTGCCCTTTCAGTTTTGCAAGAAAAAGCAGCTGTTATTTCTTGGGGGGGGGGGGGCTAAAATAGCCCTGATTATGCTCTGGGCTTGAAGGCTTTGCTGACTGATTGCCTATGCCATGTTAATTCATCTGCTGTGTGGTCTGTGGGACAAAACAGCAGGTGCTTCCTTGCTACTGATGTCTGCCCTGGACTCCTCTTTAAACAAATGTCTGAGCTAAGCGTCTGCATCTGGCTGTTGCCGTTTTGATTCCCCACATTCTCAACCCCCCTCAGTTTAGTGTTGCATTGTGGGAAGCTAAAATAGCAGCTCCCACTGGCGGTTTGGGAGATGCTATGGTCATTTCCCCCAGTGGCCCCAGTCAAGAGTTGCTTGAGGTTGCTGTGGGGGGGGGGGAATGGCAGCCCCCTAGTGGAGATTTGGGAGGTGCCATTTTAATTTCCCATGGTGCCCTGGTGTGACACATTGTGGGAAATTAAAATGGCTGCCTGGCAACACCACCACTTCCACTAGAGGAACCCATCCCTAGGGTTCTTATATTGATATAAGAGGGGCCCATCCTGTAAACACATCATGCTTTGCACCATCTCTCTGCTCCGACCTCTGACGCCTTAGAGGTGTGTTTTCAGAAGAAGAAACAAAAGACTGAATCAGAGGAATAGAACTCAAAGCTGAAGAGAATACAGGAAGATCAGGGAAGGCTGATAAGAGCAGTAAAATCATTAAAGGCACTAAAAGTAATAGCATTACATTTTGATTGTAGATGGAAAGGGATAGGTAACCAGTGAAGAGAATAATAGGGGTGGCGCTGTGGTCTAAACCACAGAGCCTAAACCACAGAGCCTAGGGCTTGCCGATCAGAAGGTTGGCGGTTTGAATCCCCGCGATGGGGTGAGCTCCCATTGCTCGGTCCCTGCTCCTGCCAACCTAGCAGTTCGAAAGCATGTCAAAGTGCAAGTAGATCAATAGATACCACTGCAGCGGGAAGGTAAGCGCCGTTTCCGTGCGCTGCTCTGGTTCACCAGAAGTGGCTTAGTTATGCTGGCCACATGACCCGGAAACTGTCTGTGGACAAACGCCAGCTCCCTCGGCCTATAGAGCG
This sequence comes from Darevskia nairensis, assembly GCA_034642065.1. Taxonomy (NCBI): domain Eukaryota; kingdom Metazoa; phylum Chordata; class Lepidosauria; order Squamata; family Lacertidae; genus Darevskia; species Darevskia nairensis. The sequence goes on from JAWWNI010000329.1 coordinate 5,804,081, forward strand.
AGATAAGCACCGCAACCCTAGGGTCCGCGACTGGACCTAACGGTCAGGGGTACTGAAATATACTCGGAGTCGAGTGTGGATTTCATGCTCTTTATTCAGCTCATAGTAGCGAGGAATGAAAGTTCCCCCAGAACGTCTGCTTTATATACATTATTTACACAATGGGCCCCACATGATTGGCTAATTCCAGGATATTCCTGTAGGCCAATCAGGTTGCGGATTCACTTCCCCCTGGAGCTGGATTGGGTGGCTCCTGCGGACCAATCAGACTGCTGCATTCTGAATCCTACTGTTCTAGAACCAATCAGACTGCTGCATTTTGGATCCTATTCAACTCAGTACATAACAGGTACCTTTACCTTTACCTCACGTCATAATATTGAGCACAATCAGAAGGGCTGTTGTCAGCACGTGGCATGAGGCAGCTGCCAGGGACCCTGTATGTAGAGCCCAACTTTTGAAAAGGTCCTGCCCCGCTTCCCAAAATGTGAGGATGGGTTCTATTGGCGATTGCTATTTGATTTTTCTACTGTGTCCTGCAAAACAATGCTGGGTTGGGATATCATTAAAATTATTAAAACTGAGCTGCTCGCAGGTGCCCGCTGCATATGCCAGTCTATGGATGTCATAGCACCATAGAACTGTAGAGCCACCAGGGTCATCCAGACCTGCTCTCTGCAATGCAGGAATCATTCACCCAACACAGGCTTCGAACCCATGACCTTGGAATTAAGAGTCTCATGCTCTACCAACAGTGCTATCCAGGCTCAAGGAACTCACCAGAGAGCCATTTGTTGCTGACACATTAAATCCTGGAGCCTGCCCTGACTGCAAGAAAGCAGGATTTCTCCCTAAACTATTGATACATTAGGGGCATGGAGATAGTTATCATCGGACTTTTGAGGAGCTTGTAAGGTTCTCAGAAGCTTCCAGGGAAATCCTTAATTTGTTGTGCCCATGAAATAGAAATGGCTACATCATTGAAAGACCCCAAGGCCACAAGAAAGAAAACACTTGACCCTTCCAACTGAGAAAGTCGCTATTCATTGCTTGTCACTAAGGCAGCCTTGGCCAGTCATAGCCCCTTATTCACTTTGTTGGCATCCCATGGACCGAAGCCAGCCAGTATCTAGTTGCCGATTCTTTGTTTACTGCGATGCGGATATATTTAACACAAAATATCCAAGTCCAGATTGACAACTGGTGGAGATTGGCTTCGACATGTGGAAAACGACAGGAATCTGATGCATTTCAACGTCAGACAATGCCTGCCGACAGTCAGAACACAGATGGAAAGCAAAGACCGTATCTATAAAATAAGCTATAGAGCGATGTAGCCAGATATGTAGTTATCTTTGATGTACAATAATTCTGGTTATATGGAGACATATTGTCAGCTGGGGTGCATTACCACGATCTTGGCAGAAGTCAATAGGACCATCTTTCTTCCCACTGGGAATTTTTATCAGAGCAAAACACAGATGGCTAGAAAAAGAATTTGTTTTGGTCCCCAAAGGGTTGCCTGATGGATCAGGAAGTCCATACGGGATAGGGGATACTTATCCATGCCTGATGGACCAGGATGTCATACGGGATAGGGGATACTTAATTCCCCGTTGTTAAAGCTGCATGATGTCATCAGGAAGGGACAGCTCTGTTTGTGAGTCAGTTGCGAAAAAGGACTCACAAAAGTCATATGCATCGATAAGGCAGCTGAGTCAGGTCAGGCCTGGCTTAATAATTTAAGAAGAGCCTTGCTGGATCAGGCCAAGGGTACATCTAATCCAGCACTCTGTTCTCACAACCAACCAGGTGTCTATGGGATGCCCACAAACCTGAGTGTGAATCACACTTCCGCACCTGTGATTCCCAGCAGCTGACAGAGATGTGCTATCTCCAACAGTGGAGGTAGCATGTAGCTGTCGTGGCATGTAGCCATCAGTCGCCCTATCATCCATGAATTTGAGTAATTCTCATTTTAAGGCCATCCTAGTTGGTTGCCATCGCTACATCTTGTGGGACAAAATTCCATAATCTAACTATGCTCTATGTGAGGTATTTTCTTTTGTCTTTCTCGAAGCTTCTAACATTCAGCTTCAATGGACGTCCCCAAGTATTATGAGACGGGGAAAGAGAGAGAAATCTCTACCCACCCTGTCCACACCAACTCCATTATTATAACTAGCAAATTATTTTCAGGTCCTCACGAAATTACCCATGGTTTTGAATTGGGAAGGAAATTTGGTATGTTAGTGGCCTTTAGGGTGCTCATGCTTTAAAGTAGGATTTGTTCCTTCTAAATATATTGTTGGATGAGTATTTTAGTTTTTGTTGATTGCTGTTCTTATCTGATCTTAATACAGTCGTACCTCATGTTGCGTACGCTCCTTGTTGCGTACGTTTGGGTTGCGTACGCCGCAAACCTGGAAGTCCATTTCACCGCGCGGACGCTTCTGTGCATGTCCGCGCATTCTGTGCAGTTTGCACATGCGCAGAAGCGTGATATCGCACTTTCGCGCATGCGCAAAATGGACGCCTGGGTTGTGCACTGTTCGGCGTGCGAACGGCACCCCGGAACAGATCAGGTACGTAACCCGGGGTACCACTGTATCTCCATTGTTTTGCTTTTGCTGTGTAAGTCAACAACAACTTTATTTCAGCTTTAAGCTCATATCAAAAACAAGACAGAAAACACAGACAGAAAAAATTTCACTCACATCAGATTTGGAAAATTAAAACGATAAGATTAGTGGGAATAAAACTTAATAACTACCCAAAAAATATAGATAATTATTTCCAAGCAATTTCAGGTTCCTACTAATAATCCATTACGTCTCTTGTGTGTCAGAACGGAGGTTAGAAATTTTGCCATTTGTGAGGTTACAAATTGGTCAGTATCCTGCAATAGGAAGGTAAGAAGAAAGTCAGCCGGGTGCCCAGATAGTTTTTGAATTAGTGGTAGCACTAGATTCTTCCGGCTATCATCATATAGGGGGCAGTTGAACACTATATGGTGAAGTGATTCTGTCGTTCTGTTATCACAAGAACATAAGGCCGAGATTTGACCTCTGGAAAATCTATGAAAAAGAACGTTTGAAGGAAATACATTAAAACGCGCTTTGATAAAAGCAAAACGATGATTGGCAACGGAGAGAGAAGAGAAATAGGTTGGTACATGGAATGGAGGAGTAATTCCCAACTGTCTCGGGGAGCAAGTCCCCCCACCCAAAGTGTAAGTCACTTTGAGGCACTTGAGTGCAAAAAATGCAACGAATAAACAATAAAACCATGCCCAGCTCGATCTCTTATATGTGCTTTTGAATGCTTGGAGAGGGCTAGCTGCAGCCCACTTAGAAAATCTTTGCCCGTAGTGCTGATAGGCCCCTGGGATTTGAATATAGTCAGAGCACATCTTCTCTTCTTTTTCTACCTTCAATCTCATCAACTTCAAACTTACCTCCTTACTTCATCCCTCATTCCAGAAGACAGCTATGAAACTCTGCTTCTCTCGGAGAAGCCCTGTCAGTGGATGTTTGCTAATTAAGATCTAGCAGTTAACTCCGTCAAAAGCTTTCTTGAGATCAAGCGAAATGGCTCCTCTCGCATTTACCTTTGATCAAGGGCTCTGAGGATCTTTGTCCCCACATTTCCAAGCGCACTTGTACTGCATCACACAGCAGCGGCCTGAAAAACCGAGAATCTTCCATCTGAAATGTATTCGTGAAGCTTGTGAATGGCATCACACTCCAGATTTACACCGGAACTAAACTGCTGTGCTGGAAAGGTGTATTGTCAGCTGTGTCAAGCGGTGCCTGCTAATGAGTCCTGGATTGTTGCAATCCTAAACACTAAAAAAAAACCCCAACTCGTTCTCTGACTGTGGATTGTTATATAGCCACAACATCTGAACTCATGCATGGGGCGGGGGCGGGGGGGGGGGGGGTTGGTTTCTGCAGGGTTGGTGGAACCCAAAGTTTTGCAATGCAGCAACCTGGTCCCACATATACAGTGGTACCTCGGGTTACAGACGCTTCAGGTTATAGACGCTTCAGGTTACAGACTCCGCTAACCCAGAAATAGTACCTCGGGTTAAGAACTTTGCTTCAGGATGAGAACGGAAATCGCGCAGTGGCAGCTGGAGGCCCCATTAGCTAAAGTGGTGCTTCAGGTTAAGAACAGTTTCAGGTTAAGAACGGACCTCCGGAACGAATTAAGTACTTAACCCGAGGTACCACTGTATTAGACTAAAAACCCTAATGGGAAAAAGACTCAGGTACATCCCTGTGAGGACTGAGCATCCTTTCTGACTCTTGCAACGTGTCTGTGTGGTGGAATCAGCTTGTTTTCAAATGATGTCTGAAGGAAGAATCCTTTGGGGGGTTTGGCCAGTTCTGCCTGTTAGAAGGTTAAAAGGTCTACGTTATCCAATTTGGAAAGAAATTTTCATTGCTGCACACCATAAAAATGCTTATACCTTCTAGATTGATGCTCATGTTGATATTTTCTTTTCCTTATCTGCCACTGAAGAAGGCTAGTCAAAAGGTCTCTGGCTTCAGCTATTGGCTTTAGAAAATATTTGTTTTGTGTTATTGTGCACTCTATTTCATTTTAATCACTGGTTGTATTCACATGGATACAGTTTATCGGTATGATAGTATATGGAGCTTAATTTGTTGGCCATCTGGATAAGATACTCTTTTTACAAAGTTCTCATTTTAAAGTTGTTTTGTGTGGGTAATAGATTTATATTTAACTGGCAGGCTACCTAGACTCTTGTTTGTATTCTCTTGTTTGTTCTTGCACCTTGCACGGCAACATTTTGTTGCAAGCCCCACTTCTTCATGCGTATTTCCAAATCCGTAACCAAATAATTCTTTGCCCGTGTGCCCAATGCACTGAGCTTTCAAAGCAAGGTAAACCCAGAGAACATTCGATCTAGCAATCTATCCTATATTTACTCATTTGCCTTAAAGCATTTATACAGCGCTCTTCAACATGTTTGATTTCAGCATAAAACCATGAAAGTAAAAAACAACGAAAAGATAAGAGCAGCAGATTAAGCGTGTAAATGATGGCAAGCCCATAGTAGTCCGTGTAGACAATACTGAGCTAAGTGGACTTTAGGCCTGACTTGGTATGAGGCAGCTTTCCATGTATGTATTTAAGAACATAAGAAGAGCCGGCTGGATGAGGCCAATGGACCATCTAGTCCAGCATCCTTTTCTCACAGAGACCAACCAGATGCCACTAGGAAACACACTCTCCCCTCCTGTGGTTCCCAGCAACTGGTATTCAGAAGCATTATGGCCTCCAACCATGGAGGCAAACAGAGCTTCTCCCACAGAAGCGAGACAACTCCGGCAGTAGTTAACATAGGTTTATTGCTCAAACACACAAATCACTCTGGAGCTCAGTCACTCAGTGTCTGCTTCCAAATTAGCTGTTGCCGAGTCTGAGTCCCACCCCTTCTTCTTCCCCCATTTAAAGCCCCACTTTCGCTTCCTTTCCAGTTCATGCCTCTCATTAATTCAGGCTTTTACTGCAACTAGGCTGCTCCTCCCTCGTTCCACATTCCTGCCTAATTACCTCCTTTTGTCTCTCCACGCTTTCCCCCTCTGTCAGCAATGGGACGCAGCTGACACCATGGCTAGTCGCCACTGGTCGCCGTCTCGTCCATGCCCTGCCTGCTCCATTGCCTCAGCTGGTGCTGAAGAAGTGGCACTCGCATTGGCATACCCTCCAACATTTTCATCCCCCAAATTGGGGTGTCAGGAGGATCAGAAGGTGCTCCGGCGTGCCCCTGCTGACAATCACCAGAGAGAAGGAATGGAATACACTCTGGCGCTCACCAGCAGGATTGCGCTAGAGCACCCGACCAAAAAAATGGGACATTGTGGAATGCAAACAGATCTGTGATTCTGGATCTCCTGCTTAACACAGGCCACTTGGGGGGTGGGGATGCATTGGTGTCAATTTCAGCCAAGATCATCCATTTTGGGTGAGCTCTCACCGAAAATTAGCATGGTGTATGGGCAATCTAAATTGTATTTCGAGGAGTTAGTGATCTGACATGGTTGCCTTCTTCCTTCCTCTGTTCCTTCCCCCTCTCCTTGTCTCTTAAGTTCTTTGATGGCATGAGAACAGCCTATAATGTCCTAATCAGTTAGGAGGAAGAGATAGTGATGAGAACCTTCTTTGATGTTGGACATGGTTTTGAGAAAGTAAGGCATTGGGAGGTGGTGGCTAATTAGCAATCTGCACATCGCCAGTAATGAATGATCTGCATGTAGTCAGTCGGGCAAGACACACAGGCTAGCTATCTATAAATCGGATGGTTTTGGGCAGAATTGGGAGAAGCTCGTGCCATGGACTGACAGCCACGGGACCATGGAAACTGAGGCTACCTGGAGTAGTCACTTCACCGCTTCTTGAGGGCTTCCCAGTGCCAGAATAATTGAAGTGCTTGCTTGGTATGTATATATTGTTTGCTGTTTAGAATAAAATCTTTCATCTTCTCACTCACTTGTGTTTTGTATTACTTGTGAATCTCGTTTTAAAAGAACCACCTTGCATCTGGCAAGACACATGGTCTCACCCAAAAATCAGTGCAGATGGTGACAGCACTTCTCCACCAGCAGCAAATGCAGCAGCAGAGCAGGCAGTGCAAGCCATGGTGGCGGCGGCAGGTAGGGTGATGGTGGCAGCAGTGGCAGCGGCAGCTGTGTGGCACTTTCCATTTCACCTCCAGTGGCAAAATGGGATGTGCTGCCCCTGTCTCCATGAATTTGTCGCATTTTCTTTTAAAGCCATCCAAGCTGGGGGCCATCCCTGTCTCCCGTGGAAGCAAATTCCAGTTTAATTATGCACTGCATACAGGGCCGTCTTAAGCATATCCGGCGCCGTGGTGCAAAGCTCCATCCGGTGCCCCCTCCCCGTTTCCCAGAGTTTTTTTTAGGGAGGACGGCGCTGCCGGTGGGGCTGGAGGAGGTGGGCAGCGGCTGGAGGGTGGCTCCTCTGGCGACGAAGAGGGGGAGGCGGGACACGGCACCTCCCGGCTCAGCTGGCCGCTTTGTGCCACAGTGGCCACGGCAGACGGAGTCTCCGGGCATGGCAGAGGCGGGCTAGGGTGGCGAGCTGATGCCGGGAGGTGCTGCGTCCAGCCTCCGCCTCTTTCCTGGCGCCCTCTAGAACTTGGTGCCCTGGTGCCCCGCGCCACTAGCCTCTATGGGTAAGACGCCCCTGACTGCATAGAGAAGGGTTTTCCTTTTTTTCTGCCCTGGATCTTTACCATATGCTTTGGAAAATGGAGCCTGGAACTTTGAAAAGTATTCTTTGCAACGGCAGGTATTCATTCTCCTTAATCCTCATGCCTGCTCTAGGCTTGGCCTGGAATGGAGCGTGGGCAGGTGCCAAAACATACCTCATGGCCCAGCCTCATGGAACCCATAACTTTGGCATTACTGTGCGCCAGAAATCTAGTTGCAAATGAAGGCACAGCTTCCTTTGCCATCATACACCCCATCGCATCCTGCAAATTAGCCAGGCAAACTTTGGCATTCAGTACGACGCTATATTAAATTCCATTCTCCTGCATTCTCGAGAGTTATGAAAAGAAAACAATCTTCCTTTTCAAAGGAGAGGATGGAGAGCAACGGATCCCTTTCAGCTCTAACTGTTTCTGACACCTGGCACCAAACTGCTGACACCTTGTGGATTGTGGATTCAAATGTCTCAACAATAGCTTTTGTCATTTTATTACCAGTCAAAAGTCTGGTGCTGTTTTGGAAAAAGCCTCAGGGTCACCAGACAATACGATTTTAGCTGTCTCCTGTTTGAAAGGAATTGTTCTTATTTTTGAGGCTTACAGCTCCATAAAACCTGGAAAAGAAAAAGCTCTGGAGTTCCATTTGCTTTATGAAATGTTGAGCTGGTGGCAACCCTAATGAGCAGCTTTTGCAGACAAGGACACCATTCTGTTCCAGCTGTTCACTCCAATAACTGCTGTTCTTACAATGCATTAAGGTTTTTTTTTAGTTTTCCTCTTCCCTCCTCTTCCCTGTCTTCTTTTTGTTTCATGCCGTTTGGATTGTAAACCTAGCAGTAGATTTTAGACTGCAAATCTGCAAGGAGGGACTATCCTGTGCTTATTGCTCATAAGCCAACTCTGGGATTTTTCAGGTTGAAGTTCAGGAAGAAAATGCTTTCATTTGAGGTTATTAAAACAATGCCCACTATAATGGCAGCTCCCAGGGAGTGGCAAAGGAGACAGCTATATTTATGGAAGTAGTCATTTTTAAATTCCCAGATTAAAACAGCAACAACAACCCAAAAAACCTCTGAACAAGGCTTTCTGGAGAGCCAGTGTGGTGTTGTGGTTAAGAGCGGTAGACTTGTAATCTGGTGAACCGGGTTCGCGTCTCCACTCCTCCACATGCAGCTGCTGGGTGACCTTGGGCTAGTCACACTTCTCTGTAGTCTCTCAGCCCCACTCACCTCACAGAGTGTTTGTTGTGGGGGAGGAAGGGAAAGGAGAATGTTAGCTGCTTAGAGACTCCTTCGGGTAGTGATAAAGCGGGATATCAAATCCAAACTCTTCTTCTTTCTGGGAGAAATTAAACTGGAGCCACATTGAATCTCTTCTCCCCCAAGAGAATCTCAACTCACCCCTGAAATGAAGCCAAAACATCTAGAAATCTAAATGTTACAAACAAGAATTTAAGCATATTTACTAGGGCGCACGGAAATGCCATTTACCTTCCCACCACAGTGGTACCTATTTATCTACTTGCACTGGTGTGCTTTCGAACTGCTAGGTTGGCAGGAGCTGGGACAGAGCAATGGGAGCTCACCACCATTGTGCGGATTCGAACCTGGGACACGGATAGTGCTCTGGTCTAAACCAGTGAGCCTCTTGGGCTTGCTGATCAGAAGGTCTATACATTTATAAGTGTTTGTGTGAAAGAGTGTACAGTTCAGCTATTGCATATGCAGGTGCCTAGAGTGTTAGTCATTGAACATAACTGTGAATAACTGTACGAGTGTTTGTGTACCCAGGTTGTACACTCATTGAACGTAGTGTGTGAACGCCCCCATTGCCCATATTTTTCTTTCTTTGTTTATTGAAGTCTTGTAGCTTTGCACATGGATTTGAAAGAGCTTCCTCTTGTTGGTGCTTTACAATTTTAAGATGTCTGGTGTGTGTATTGGTGATCCCTATATGCTGCAGTTTAACGTCCCGTCAATTGAATTCAGCTGCCTGGGTGAGGCAGAGCTGGAGCTGCAATTGAATCACCAGATGAAAGCTGATCTGCTTGTCATATAAAAGTCCCTCCACCCCTTCCCCATTCTCTGGTAATCTATCGCCTTAACATTTTGCCAGACGCAGACCAAATGTAAGTCAAAAGACCTGAAAGGAATTCTTATTTCTATAAGGGAAAGGAATGATCTCTCTCTCTCTCTCTCTCTTTCTCTGTTAGGCTGTTTGTCCGTATATTCAAGGAAGAATAAAAATCCTAGCCTTCAAGAACAATGCTTTCTGACATTAAAAATTGAGGGTTATCTTTGTGCATGGATGCACATTTAAATCCTCCCACACTGTGGCAGTTATAATGTGGCAAGCTGCTTAGGTGAATTGGTGCCCTGCATGGCTTCAGTGCTTTCCACTAGGACTAGCGTGAAGCAAATTGATTTGGGTCATTCCAGAATTCAGGTGAGTCAGATGGAGATAGCCCCAGATTGGGACAGGGCTTCCAGTGTTATTTGGGACTGAAAGGGGGCAGGGAGCTGGACAGGAAGAAGGAGATGCAGGCAGTCTCATACCCTCCAACATTTATCCGATGTCCCATTTAATAATAATAATAATAATAATAATAATAATAATAATAATAATAATAATAATAATTTTATTTATACCCCGCCCATCTGATTGGGTTGCCCCAGCCACTCTGGATAGCTTACAACACATATAAAAAACAAAACAAAACATTAAACATTTAAAAAAATTCTCTGTACAGATCTGCCTTCAGATGTCTTCTAAAGGTTGTATAGCTACTTATCTCCTTGGCTCGGGGGTCGCATACCTCCATACCCTCCAAAATTTGTTGAAGATAGAGACGTCCTAAGGAAAAGCGGGACATTCCGGGATGAAATCAGAATCAGGACTGTCCCTGGGTAATAAGAGACACTTGGAGGGTCTACAGTCTTTGCTTCATCATCATGTTCCCCACAGACTGCAGAGGTAATAGGCCTTAGCGAGAAGGGAGAGTCTGTGACAGAGAGAAGTCCAGAATCAGAAACAGACAGTGGACTGAGGGTAGGATTTCTATATGTCCGGAAAATCCCAGACATGTCCTCTATTGGGGGGCCCTACATGTCTATCCTGGGGGATAAGCTTCACAATTTTATGGGTGATCACCCACAACTTTTTTACCTATTGAAATATGGCAACCTTAGATGAAGGAGGCAAAGGCTGGTGAAGAGGCAGGGGTGTCTCCCTCTCCTGTTGTGGCAAGCTCCCCTTCCCCCTGGTCTCCCAGAACCCAGAGAGACATGAAACGGGAGGAGCAAAGGCAGATATGTCGACACAGTCTCAGATTGTGTGTGGGGGGGGGAACCCTGGAGAGGAAGAGGCTTAGGCAGCTGTGGGAAGGTGGAGACTGAAGGTCTCCACAACCTTCAGTCTCCACAACTGCATCACAGGATCAAGAACTACTGAAGAAGAGTTGCTGTGCTCATTAGACCTGGCAATCTTATGCAGGTTCTGTTTCGTCTTCTTCTAATAAAGAGTTAACTTCACTTACTCTGTGTGATTTACTGCTGGCTCGTTCTGGACAAAGGCCCACTATTGGGGCAGTGGCAGAGCCCTTGCACATAAAAGGTCCCAGGTTGAGTACCCAGCATCCCCACACAGGGCTGGGAAAGACTCTGATCCAAAATCATGGAGCAGAGAGCTGTTGTCAGTCGGTGTAGACCAGAGATGGGAAACATGTGGCCCTCTAGATGCTGCCAAACTGCCTTGAACCCCAGTCAGCATAGCTAATCATCAAGGATGATGGGAGTTGCAGTCTAATGACATCTGGAGGACCACAGGTTCCCCACGCTCAGTGTAGATTAACCCATGGTCTGACCTGATATAAGACAGCTTCCTATGACTGTAATGTGTATGAGGAAGGGGGCCAGGATTGTGCCCATTTGCCTCACCCCCAGTCACACAGAAAGTGCCTATATAGAGCTATGTGCAGTGTAGCACTGAACTAGCACATGGAGGTTGCCATCGAGGAGGCACAATTCACAATTCCCACTCTTCCATACATTGAGTCCTTTGCTTGACTGAACAGGGCTGTGCCCTTCACTGATTCACTCACTCACTCACTCACTCACTCACTCACGGACTGGTTCATTCAGATTATATCTCACTGTGCCCAAGGAGAAACTTTCCAGATGACATTCTTCCATTGGTAGCAATGGAAGCTTCTCTCCCAGGGTAAACAGAAGCTGGTGGGTGGTTGTGGATTTACATTGAGATTGAGTGGGCAAAATTTAATCTCTGAATTCCATGTGGAATTCTGATCCTAGCTTTTTAAGAAACACATGGGAGGTCCAGAACACAATTTGAAAACCAAGTGCAATGGTGCTGTATTATGTTGCAGTAAATAAATATGTATATTAGAAAGGCTCAGCAGATGATTTTCAGCTGCTGATTGCAAAACACGTGATCTTTGTCGGAGATATTGCAAAACTTGTTTAGAAGAACAACTTTTATTACAGATCTGCAAGCTCAGTCTCCAGCGTAGATCTAATCGTTCCAGGAACATCTCCAAGAGAAAACCACAAGACATAACAATCGCAAGACGAGACACAGAACCTTAGTTAAGCACAAAGGATATGAAACAGTACTACCTATTGGTTGGAGCAGTTGTTGGATAATTATTACAATGCATTCCAGGCTTCACTCATACAGTAAATAGATGGTTCTGAGCTGCAGTCCTAAGCATTCTTTCTTACAATTAAGCTCCCTTACGATCAAAGGGATTAATTTCCATGTAGCTGAGTTTTTAAGATTTGGTCTTTTACAAATTGCCAAGCACTCAGCAGTTAAGTTTGCATTCTGTCTTCTCCAATCAGATCTTACAGCTGAAACAAGTGGTGCCTTCAACATTTATGAATTAAATTGGAGTATAATATTATTCATCCAGGAAGCACATGGTGGGAACTGTGCTGAAAGAAAGAAAGAAAAGTAAATGAAGCGACTTAGGTTCTAGCATGGTTTATGTTGGCCATGTGGCTGTTTAATTTGCTTCAGAAGTTCTGGCTAAAAGGGAACATGTGACATGTAATCATCCAACCACAAATAACACAAGCAAGTTACATAAACCAACGTTCATAATGCCAAACAGGATGCTAACAATGTAGGGATAAAGGTAAAGGTAAAGGGACCCCTGACCGTTAGGTCCAGTCGCGGACGACTCTGGGGTTGCGGCGCTCACCTCACTTTATTGGCCAAGAGCCAGCGTACAGCTTCCGGGTCATGTGGCCAGCATGACTAAGCTGCTTCTGGTAAACCAGAGCAGAGCACAGAAATGCCGTTTACCTTCCCGCTGAAGCGGTACCTATTTATCTACTTGCACTTTGACGTGCTTTTGAACTGCTAGGTGGGCAGGAGCTGGGACTCATAATCTGGTGAACCGGGTTCGCTTCCCCGCTCCTCCACATGCAGCTGCTGGGTGACCTTGGGCTAGTCACACTTCTCTGAAGTCTCTCAGCCCCATTCACCTCACAGAGTGTTTGTTGGGGGGGGGGAAGGGAAAGGAGAATGTTAGCCACTTTGAGGCTCCTTCGGGTAGTGATAAAGCGGGATATCAAATCCAAACTCTTCTTCTCCTTCTCCCAGAAGTAGCTGCTTGACTGTAAAATGTATAAAGATGATTCTGGGGCAGGTATTGACAGCAAGCTGGTGCTGTAACTGTGGCGGCTGCCTAAGGATGCCACATTCTGATGCCACCAGAAGCCAGCCAATGTCTCACCAGTGGAGACAATTCCTGCTCTAGAGGCCCTTTCATAATGCTGTTTAACCTGAATTTGACTCAGAATGGCTGTGTGAACCAGTGGTCGTCTTCTTCTTCTTCTTCTTCTTCTTCTTCTTCTTCTTCTTCTTCTTCTTCTTCTTCCTGGTAGGTATGCAGACAATTCGTTCAAGCATTGTTTGAATGGGAAGGGGTGGGTGGATTTATTTCTTTTCATTAATTAGGTGAGGTCTCTCTGAACTCAGAGAAGAAATATGGGCAGAGAGTGGAAATGTTCCACCACCGACCTAGATTTGCGGGAGGTAATGAAAGAAAGGAATTTAACGTCATAAACGGGGAACATCTGGTGTGCGTTCGCAGAAAGGCCACATGCAGATTTGTAGCAGAGATTTCGTAAGCATTCCAAATATTTGGAAAGGATATGTTCCACCAAGTTAACAACTTGGTTACATACTTATTATCACATGTACAGGAAAGCAAAATAGTGAGTAACACACTTTCTGCAGGAAGCCATGCATGGAAAAGCAGCTGTACAGCAATCTTTCTTGGAAGAACAGCCATATAATAATAATAATAATAATAATAATAATAATAATAATAATATATTATTTATACCCCGCCCATCTGGCTGGGTTTCCCTAGCCACTCTTGGAGGCTTCCAACAGAACATTAAAATGCAATAATCTAAAGCCTCCCTAAACAGGGCTGCCTTCAGATGTCTTCTAAAGGTCTGGTAGTTGTTGTTCTCTTTGACATCTGAAGTGAGGGCGTTCCACAGGGCGGGCGCCACTACCGAGAAGGCCCTCTGCCTGGTTCCCTGTAACTTGGCTTCTCGTAGTTATGGAAGTGCCAGAAGGCCCTCGGCGCTGGACCTCAGTGTCCGGGCAGAACGGTGGGGGTGGAGATGCTCCTTCAGGTATACTGGACCGAAGCCATTTAGGGCTTTAAAGGTCAGCATCAACACTTTGAATTGTGCTCGGAAACGTCCTGGGAGCCAATGTAGGTCTTTCACTTTCACTTTAGCAGTAAAGTGCATGATTCATGGGATGCATGATTCATGGGATGCAAGAATTGGCCCCCCAAATCCTGCGCTGATCTCAGGAGGTTAGGCTAGATGAAGGAAGGGCCGTCACACAAATGTGTGTGTGCAACGGTAGAGGCCTTGCTGGAAAACTTAAAGCCCGCTACACAGGAAACGGATTGAAGAAAAGGAAATACGAATTGGCCCTGCCCTGTAGCTTGACCAATCATGGTTAGGGGTGGCTAGGAGCTAGTTGGAGTCATAGATCTAAAATGTGTAGACTCACACATGCTGGCCAGCTTCTGTTTTGACTTGAAATGTTCATTTTGGGCATCTCAGAAATACCTAAAGGCAAGAACCAGGCAGAGGGAGTGCCGGCACGCAATGGCGCCCACCTGAGAGGTGTTGGAACTGCACTCCGACACGCTCAAAAATATTATGGCTGACTAAAAAAACACAAAAACGAACTGACTAAAATTATACCCAAGAAGAAGAGTGGATGGAAAATAGCTCCTATTATGTTCTATTACTTTCCTAGCAAAGATGCCTTTTTTTTTTCTGGGAAAGGCTATGGGATAATTAGCCAGTTCATAAAGCAAATTCATATTCATAATAGATTAAAAGAAAGAAATGAAAAGAAGCGAACCCATAGTAACAAATGGTAGGCAACGTAAAACAAAGAAAAGAAATCTGTGCACTAAGCAGAGAGATTCATTAAATGCCTGTTGAAAACCCCAGGTTTTGATTTCGTAGAGCTGCCTTCAGATGTATCTCTCAAGTAAATTAAGATGACAAATGACAATTATCTGAAAGGCAAGTGTCATGAAGAGGCTAGGAACACATTATCTCGCTCTCGCTCTCGCTCTCACTCTCCTCCCCTCACTGCTTTTAGAAGCTCTTTAGGGCTGGTGGTTTTTTTTTCAAACAAAAATGAAAAGTTCCACCATTTATCAGCAGCCTCATTCTTCGCAGAACTCTGGGAGGGAGCTGGCACAATATAATCTGAGGCTTTCCACATGCATGTTGCTGAGCAGAGCACGGAGATCCGTCACAAGCCTTTGCTTTTACAGAATCATCCTTCATGTTCCCGGAGAGAACAGGAGAGGGAGGGATGGGGGAGAAAACCCGCCACATTTTATATTGGTTATTTATTTAAAAATTAAAGCAGGGGGCTGCAAAACAAAAAAACAAGAAGGTTTCCTCTTTCTAACAGATGTGGCTAATGTTCTGTTTTCCTGGTAATTCATACTAATAACGATTGTCATAATGTTTTCATATATTTCAAAGGCTTTAACAGCTTTATGGAGGGAAATTGCTGTTGCTTACTCTGGGGACTGACTTTACGGAAAAAGCCAGAGCTTAATAGACAGTTAGATCAAGCACAGCGAAAGAGGGGGAAATAATAAAGGAACCAGAGCGTCCCAAGTCAGGTCGGCAAGGCAAGAGCCTGCAGGGGGGTGTCAAAGGGGCGGAAATAATAATAATAATAATAATTTTTTTATTTGTACCCCGCCCATCTGGCCGGGTCTCCCCAGCCACTCTAGGCGGCCTGCAACAGACATTAAAATACATTAAAATATCACAAGCCTTGAGGTATTTTCTGAATGTCAGATAGTTGTTTGCCTTTTTGACCTCTGCTGGGAGGGCGTTCCACAGGGCGGGCGCCACTACCGAGAAGGCCCTCTGCCTGGTTCCCTGTAGCTTTGCTTCTCGCAGTGAGGGAACCGCCAGAAGGCCCTCGGCGCTGGATCTCAGTGTCTGGGCTGAACGGTGGGGGTGGAGACGCTCCTTCAGGTATACAGGAAACAGGCCAGGAGCTCAGAACATCTTCCTTACAAATGTGCCAAAGCAATTCTGTTTGGGAAACGGATTGGTCGGCCTGCTGGGGATGCTGCTACAGGATATGGTGCACTTGCCACTTAATTTGTAGAGGGACCCAGCAAGGTGTGGCATAAGGAATGGGAATAGGAATAATTTATTGGCCAAGTACATTTTCCAACATACTTGGAATTTTGCTTCGGCTACATTGCAGTGTAAACATACCTTATACAAACACTGTTCCACTCACAATACAATGACACAGCAAAGAAACCCCACCCATAACTGGCCTCCCCTTCCACTACACAACTACGAATTTAACAATTTAATGGCACAAGGGAAAAAAACTGTTCCTGTGCCTGGCCATTTTTGTGTCCTGTAGCGAAGTCCAGATGGAAGTAAGTCAAACAGATGATGACCGGGATGCAAAGGATCTGCGACAATTCCCTCTGCTCTCTTCCTAACTCGGGTAGCATAGAGTGTCACTATTGAAGGCACGCTAGCACCAATTACCCTTCTGGAAGAGATGAATGACTCATCTACTCCAACATTGGCCAATCAAATGCCCCAAAGCAGAACCTAAGCACAGGGTCATTCTCTTCAGGTGACCCTCCAGATGTTGTCAGACTCTGGCTCCCATCAGCCCCAGTTAGCATGGCCTATAGTCAGGGAAGATGGGATTTGTAGTCCTGCAACGTCAGAAAAGCCACAGGTTCCCCACCTTTGCTATGAAGGCTCTGGGATTTGCTTGGACTATGATAGGCACTGGCTTGTTCTGGCTCTTTGTTTTGTCTCCTCTGGCTTGACCTGTGGCTCTTGCCTGATGGCTGCTTGTGGTTCTACTCTGACATGCATTTACCAGCACCCCAAGGCCCACTACCATTCTCACTTTGCCTGATGCATCCAAGAGAGCCAGGAGGCGTACGACAGAACTGTTTCAGTACCTGCTTATGCATAAATGTATAGGAGACAAAATATGTGCTATAGCTTTGTCTGAACAAACTATTCAATGCTACATTAACACTATCCGAACTCTTAAAATGGGGCAGTAAAGGATAAACATCTAAGGTGCATTAAATCTTATTAGAGAGGAAAGATGGTGAAATTAACACTTAGATAATGTGGGAAAGGGTCCTGGCTAAGTTATTCACTGATGAAGAAAGTAGTGTATTTATAAAATAGGTTATAACACTTCAGCCTCTGTGAGATAATTTCTTTGTAATAGTTGCACCAGTGATATTATAGACCACAGAAAAGGTGCAACCCGGCAGAACAACTGCTATTATTTCAGACCCATTGAAATGACCCGAAAAGGCCTCTCTACGTGTTACATTTTTAGATGTGCAACTGTAAAAGTGCCTACCTGTAAAATGAACATCCATAAGATCTGAAAGGACCTCTCTGCACCCGGGCAGTTTATTTACTTATCTATGCAATTTAGAGCCTCGGTTGTACAGAGCTCCTGATTCTGTGAAGAGCCTGCATATTTGCAGCTCTTTGTGGGTAGATAATAATAATAATAATAATTTATTATTTGTACCCCGCCCATCTGGCCGGGTCTCCCCAGCCACTCTGGGCGGCTTCCAGTAAACATTAAAATACATCAACACATCACAGATTAAAAGCTTCCCTAAAGAGGGCTGCCTTCAGGTATTTTCTAAAGGTCATATAGTTATTGATCCCTTTGACCTCTGACGGGAGGGCGTTCCACAGGGCAGGCACCACTACCGAGAAGGCCCTCTGCCTGGTTCCCTGTAGCTTTGCTTCTCGTAGTGAGGGAAACGCCAGAAGGCCCTCGGCACTGGATCTCAGTGTCCGGGCTGAACGGTGGGGGTGGAGATGCTCCTTCAGGTATACAGGACCTCGGCCGTTTAGGGCTTTAAAGGTCAGCACCAACACTTTGAATTGTACTCAGAAATGTACTGGGAGCCAATGTAGGTCTCTCAGGACCGGTGTTATGTGGTCCCGGCGGCCACTCCCAGTCACCAGTCTAGCTGCTGCATTCTGGATTAATTGCAGTTTCTGGGTCACCTTCAAAGGTAGCCCCACGTAGAGCGCATTGCAGTAGTCCAAGCGGGAGATAACTAGAGCATGCACCACTCTTGCGAGACAGTCCGCGGGCAGGTAGGGTCTCAGCCTGCGTACCAGATGGAGCTGGTAGACAGCTGCCCTGGACACAGAATTAACCTGCGCCTCCATGGACAGCTGTGAGTCCAAAATGACTCCCAGGCTGCGCACCTGGTCCTTCAGGGGCACAGTTACCCCGTTCAGGACCAGGGAGTCCCCCACACCTGCCCGCCCCCTGTCCCCCAAAAACAGTACTTCTGTCTTGTCAGGATTCAACCTCAATCTGTTAGCCGCCATCCATCCTCCAACCGCATCCAGGCACTCACACAGGACCTTCACCGCCTTCACTGGTTCTGATTTGAAAGAGAGGTAGAGCTGGGTATCATCCGCATACTGATGAACACCCAGCCCAATTGGGTAGAGACCCAATCGTCTGCTGAAAGTGGTGTGGTGAAGAGAAAGGGCCAAACAGCTTCAGCCAAACCCACTCTTCCCTCACATGTTCAGCATACACCTGGAAGAGAAACTCTGAAAACTCCTTTTCCCTCAGGAACAAGCTACTCCATCTCAGGGTGAGCTGCTTTATGGTATCAGGTAGAACTTCATTGGCTAGTCTCCTGTGCTACCGCCTCCCTCCTGATTTGGTCGCCATGCTGTCAGTCCATCACCTCTGAGAGAGGGCCATCAGGTTTTTTTTGTTTGTTTTTAAAATATTTTTTATTGGTTTTTACAATTTTATAAGCACATAACATATCGGTTAAATTTCCATACTTCCCCCCTCTCACTGTGAGAAGCCAAGATCCACCCCCCCTCTCACAGAGGTGTACATATTCATTGTGCATTTAACCTTGCTAATATTGTACCATAACATTGCTTGGGCCTGGCCCAATTTTGTAGGCCAGGCATTTCTATTTTTCTCAATTTCATATTTCAATTGACTTCCTCAAGTCCCCAACTATTGAATTCATAATAAATCTCTTTAACAGATTCAGACATCTTTTAGATCATCATCAAGTACATAGGTAAATTTACTTATTAATCCTAAATTCACACCTAGGCATAAGAGGGCCACCAGTTCTGTCCTTGAGCAGATTGCCATGAATGTCACTCCATGCTCCACGTTTTCTATTGCTGGGAGCCAGCTGCTAGAACTCGCCCTCAGTTTCATGTTCTGCAAATCACGCAAGGGAACAATATAGTATTTCCATGGCTAAGCAATCAAGATGCTCAGTAATCTGCCATTCGAATCAGTGGGGCTTCCACATCACCATTTTGTAGGCAATGTGGCCTTGACATTTTTAAAATACAATATAAATAATAAAAACACTACAGCTGCTGGTATTACCGTTCGGTACAATCCTGCCGAGGTCATGCACTGTTTAGCCCTATTGATTACAATGAAGTGTTCGAGCACACACTTATTTTTCTCTCCCAGTGAAAAACAAGAAAGCCTAACAGTGCAAATCTATGCATATCTACTCAGAAGAAAGCCCCATTCCGTTCAATGTCACTACTCCCAGGTAAGGGCATTTAGCATTGCAGCCGAAAAGTGCACATTTTGGATGGCTAAGGTCTGAAAACAGATTAAAATAGCCTGGGAGAAAACGGCTGAAAATGTAACAGAATCCTCCCTGGGCCCAGAGGAGGTTTTGCTTGGACTTCATATGGATCTCATGCATTTGAGCATCAAGATTTGGTTTGGAACTCCATAACAGCTGCTAAATTATCATTAGCTAGGAAGTGGAAAAGTAAACAGATTCCGGGACAAATGGATTGGCTCGTAAAAGGAGGGGGCTTAATGCATATGAACAAGCCGACATATTGTATACACGCTGGAGATGGTAAAAATGTCAACAAGTCTTTAAATGAAATTTGGAGAACCTTCTCCACTTTCTTGCATGGTTTAAAGTGAGACTGTACAATGCCATGGCGTGGACTTTTTACTTGATTAAATAATAATCAAAAACCACTAGGGAATAAACGAGACGTTCAGCCCTTTTTAATTCCTATTGATTTCCATGGCAGAGCTTAGCATACGCTTAAACCTCACCTATTAAAATCAATGGGAGTCCGAAATGCTTAACTTCACTTAATGGCTGGATGATGCCATTAAGAAAGAAAGAAGAAGAAGATAAGAAGTCACTGATTGCTAAGGGAGGAGAGCTAGTAACAATATACACATAAAAATTCTGTTCAACACACTTCGGCTTACTTACAGCGGGGTATATGCCAAAGGTTTTGTGGAAAGGCTGCCACTTGGCAACCTTAGCAATGCATGAGCTCAGTGGAAGAGCATCAGCTATGCATGCAGACAGTCCCCAAGTTCAATTCTTGGCATTACTCGGTGGGTTGGGGGAAAGGACCGCTGCCTGAAACCTAGGCTGAAAACGCTATAAAAAAGTAATATACTGTAGCTCTCAATGCAATTTCCCATTGACAACGGTCGCTGCACTACAGTGCCCTTTGGTGTCACATTTTTATAATGCATTTTTAACAACTGATTGGCCCCTAGAGAGTTGTTGCGAGTCAGTGTAGACAATACAGACCTAGATAGACTCAGTATAAGGCAGATTCCTGTGTTCTTAGAACAGATAACACAAAAATTGGCTGGTGTTGATGGCCTGTATGCAGCTTGTCACTCGCCAAGGCCATCAAAGCCCAACAGACGTACATGCTGGGCCACCGAGGGGTATATAAATCTATTGGTTTTGCTGCCTATCCAGTCCGTGGGAAGACACAATACTATGGTTGTTAGCCCACGGAAAGCGACTTCACTTGGGTATCTGCTCAACAAAGATACTATTTCATGGCCCTTTTGTGGCTAGGCCCACTATAAGGAGAAAGAGGCAAGCTCAACCCTTCTGTGATGGCCTAGGAATCTGGTGCTGGTGCTGTGCTTGTCAGATGTCCAAAGCAAAATTCAAATACCCATTTGCAAAGTGTGCATTTAATTTTTAAAATCACTTGCATACTGTAAGTAAACCCTTACGTATTCCCCACTTCCGCATACCATTGAGACCCTCTAAGAGCTGTGCTAGACAGGTTTGGTTTACTTTGAAGGGGAGAACACAAAAGACTTAATGGAAATTTTGTAATACTGGCTTTATCTACAAGAGTGTTCAGTTGCGCCAGTAACGGTTTAGTCATGCTGGCCACATGACCCGGAAAGCTGTCTGTGGACAAATGCTGGCTCCCTCGGCCTGAAGTGAGATGAGCGTCGCAACCCCATAGTTGCCTTTGGCTGGACTTAACCATCCAGGGGTCCTTTACCTTACCTTTTCATCTGAAGTAGGGTAGGCTCCTGACAATGAGAAGCAGGCTTTTGTCTCTGTTTGGATACACTTGCAATTTCTAATCAAGATGGCGGACTGAACCTTTCAAAACTGACTACAATGAAAACTGGATGCTCCACACTTTTATCCATTTGTGTCAAAAAGTTTTCATCACCATTGAAGTAAATGGGAAGCCATTGTGAGCCAAGGCTTTGTGTGTGCATTAAAGCTTTGGTGCCCAGTACAATTGCTGAGTTATGGCAACCCCTGCTGTGCACAGTCATATAATACAAACCTTAAACCATCTTATTAGTTGTTCTATCTTCCCTGTAAAACTTGGGAACGGTTGCTCTGTGAGAAGACTATGGATTACTACCAGACATCCACCCCCCCTTTGTCCTTTTGACACCACAGTTTCCAGAATCCTTTGGGGTAAATCCATGACAGTTAAACGTTAAATCTGCAGCATGGATATCCTGTCTGTTGACTGGGTGTTACCCCTATCAACAAAAGTTTGGTTCTTTGTCATTGATGAAATCAAAGGAGGAAACAGCCTCCCCAATGCATAATGTCCTTATTTTTTGCAAAGACTGTATATTCCAAAGTGTTATGGCCACACCAGCTGTAAATTATGACTCAAAGCCACAGGATTTATAGTGCCTCCCTAGAGAGAAAGAGACAATTACAACATTCAGCAATAAAACTTACATTTAGCATTTTAGAAAAACTTGGTCCCATGCCTAGATTCTTTAGTCTCATTTCTTCAAAAAGTAAATTAAAGCATTTCTTCCTCCTCCCATCTCTCCCACATAGCATTCTAACCTCAGTCTAACCTAGCCCTTGTGTTTACAGCTTTTAAGACAGTTACCCAAGACCAGCTCCTTCTGTCTGCTCCTGGTTGTGATTGGTCTGGGCTTCATCCCATTTCAGGAGAAGCAAATCTGTGTTTATGCTCAATGGGAGTTCAATGGGAGTTACTCTCAAGTAACTGTGTTCAGGATTGCAACTGTGCAGCCCAGACCAATGTGTGTTCACTCACAAGGAAGCATCTCTGAGAGCAAAAGGACTTACACCCAAGCATTTGTGCAAAAGGTTACAGCCTTCATTGTTTTGGCTCTTCAACTATTTCTGGTTGATGGCTCCTCTCTTGCAGGAGGATTCCCAGAATTACATGCATGTCACATTGTGTTTGGGGGGGGGTGGAGGCAGGGAGACAAAATGAATGAGGTTGATTTCACCATCGTGGTCTCTGGGTCCCACTCTGATCCTGGCATGCAGTCATGATATGTAGCTATGCACCTTTCCTCCAAGGACTTCAAAGGGTTCGGTGGCAATGCCATGCAGATCCATTCTCCAGCAGGTCTTGCCCACAGTTCTCAAGCAGCAGGACTGGGAAAGGCTTCTTCTACCTAAGAACACTGCTGATTGTGACAGGTAATATTGGCCTTGATAGAGTCATGACCTTTCTTTAGTACATGAGGAAGGAGAGAGAGAAAAAACAGGCTAGAAGCAGCTAAGTCTGTGCCTGCTGCAATTCAGCAACTTAATAATAATAATAATAATAATAATAATAATAATAATAATTTATTATTTGTACCCCACCCATCTGGCCGGGTCTCCCCAGCCACTCTGGGCGGCTTCCAACAATATCAAAATACATTAAAATATCACAGATTAAAAACTTCCCTAAACAGGGCTGCCTTCAGGTATATTATAAATGTCAGGTAGTTGCATATCTCTTTGACCTCTGCTGGGAGGGTGTTCCACAGGGCGGGCGCCACTACCGAGAAGGCCCTCTAGTTCCCTGTAGCTTTGCTTCTCGCAGTAAGGGAACCACCAGAAGGCCCTCGGCACTGGATCTCAGTGTCCGGGCTGGACGGAGGGGGTGGAGACGCTCCTTCAGGTATACGGGACCGAGGCCGTTTAGGGCTTTAAAGGTCAGCACCAACACTTTGAATTGTGCTCGGAAACATAATACTGGGAGCCAGTGTAGATCTCTCAGGACCGGTGTTATGGGGGTCACATTTCTGAAATAATAATAATAATAATAATAATAATAATAATAATTTATTATTTGTACCCCGCCCATCTGGCCGGGTCTCCCCAGCCACTCTGGGCGGCTTCCAGCAATATTAAAAACAAAACAAAACAATACATTAACATATTACAGATTAAAAACTTCCCTAAACAGGGCTGCCTTCAGGTATTTCCTAAATGTTAGATAGTTGTTAATCACTTTGACCTCTGATGGGAGGGCGTTCCACAGGGCGGGTGCAACTACCGAGAAGGCCCTCTGCCTGGTTCCCTGTAGCTTTGCTTCTCGCAGTGAGGGAACCGCCAGAAGGCCCTCGGCGCTGGACCTCAGTGTCCGGGCTGAATGGTGGGGGTGGAGACGCTCCTTCAGGTATACAGGACCGAAGCCGTTTAGGGCTTTAAAGGTCAGCACCAACACTTTGAATTGTGCTCGGAAACGTACTGGGAGCCAATGTAGATCTCTCAGGACCGGTGTTATGTGGTCCCGGCGGCCACTCCCAGTCACCAGTCTAGCTGCCGCATTCTGGATTAATTGCAGTTTCCGGGTCACCTTCAAAGGTAGCCCCACGTAGAGCGCATTGCAGTAGTCCAAGCGGGAGATAACCAGAGCATGCACCACTCTGGCGAGACAGTCCGCGGGCAGGTAGGGTCTCAGCCTGCGTACCAGATGGAGCTGGTAGACAGCTGTCCTGGATACAGAATTAACCTGCGCCTCCATGGACAGCTGTGAGTCCAAAATGACTCCCAGGCTGCGCACCTGGTCCTTCAGGGGCACAGTTACCCCACTCAGGACCAGGGAGTCCTCCACACCCGCCCGCCTCCTGTCTCCCAAGAACAGCACTTCTGTCTTGTCAGGATTCAACCTCAATCTGTTAGCCGCCATCCATCCTCCAACCGCCTCCAGACACTCACACAGGACCTTCACCGCCTTCACTGGTTCTGATTTGAAAGAGAGGTAGAGCTGGGTATCATCCGCATACTGATGAACACCCAGTCCAAACCCCCTGATGATCTCTCCCAGCGGCTGCACATAGATGTTAAAAAGCATGGGGGAGAGGACAGAACCCTGAGGTACCCCACAAGTGAGGGCCCAGGGGTCTGAACACTCATCCCCCACCACCACTTTCTGAACACGGCCCAGAAGGAAGGAGCGGAACCACTGTATAACAGTGCCCCCAGCTCCCAACCCCTCTAGACGGTCCAGAAGGATGTTATGGTCGATGTTAAAGCTTCCTCTTTAAAAACAACAATTATTTGAAAGCAGAAAGTTATTTCAGTGGGGAGAAAGGTTCTAGCCCAGCATTTGTACTTGCAGGGATTTCTTTCCTCCTTGTTAATATGGGGGAGCATTCAAAATGGCGATTCCCTTCCCTGCAGCATGAAGTGGTACAGCCCACTCAACCACCTCAGAGCTCTTCTCCATCGCCGCTGCTACTGTTTGTGTTGATATTCCAGACACTACGTGACACTAGAGCTGCTCGATTAAAAATTTACAGATGGACACCGAGACAGCATCGCTGTCTGAAATCTTGAAGGCATCCCAAAGACTCAGTGTTGTTTCTGTGTAGCTGGACTTCAGGGAATGCCTTGCTAAGTAGCAGAAAGGTTAGGAGTGCTGTGTGCTGAAGAACAGAAACCAACCTCCTGTGCAAAACTCACTCAGATCGCATCCTTAGCATGTAAAAGGGTTTTGCCCACAAGGGCAGTTGGGTTCGCTGTTGGATTCCAAATATCCTGCTCTTCTTATGCTCTTAGAAATCATGCTAGGCTTTAAGCACTGGAATTATCTCTCAGTTAATAAGTAAAGCCATGCACAAGATTGACGTCCTACCGCAGCTGTGCTTGGGGCACCAGCCCTGCTCGCGCCACCCTAGTTATTTCCCATTGATATGGCGCATCATTACAAGTGTTCGCGCCGGCTGCCCATGAATCATGTGTACGCCAGCATGCCAAAGTTGGCAGCAGCACGGTGCTGTGGCTTTTCGAAGCCGAGACAGCCCAATCTGTCACCAGCGCTCACCTCGATTTGGGCAGGGGAGTTTGGTTTGTTTCCCAGCACAGCTTCCGCAAAGCCAGCATGTCAGCCCTTGATGCGCTGAAACAGCTGAACCGCATTTGACAAAACGTGAGCTGGCTCTGGGACCGCAAAGCCTCGTTGGCTCCTTCATTGGTAACCAAGCTGCCGCCCATTATGTTGCTCGTCTCAAAATGCCACGGAAGCAGGCGCTCATCAATGAGCAAACCTTATTATCCCAGTAATTACACAATCAGGATATAATCAAACTTAGACACTCCTGTTTTGGAAGGGGATGCTCTCCAGACATAGTAACAGCGCTGTTCAACAACAGTTGCCTGCATATAAGGGAGTGAAAACCTGTTGTTCTACATGACAAACTCATCACAGAGATAGGACATACCATCTATATCAAAGATGGTTGTTGTTGTTGTTGTTGTTGTTGTTGTTGTTTTAGAAAAGCAGAAGAACCTCCCTGTTGGATCCAACCAAAAGCTGGTTAGTCATAAGAACATAAGAAAAGCCTGCTGGACATAGCTGTCAACCCTCCCTTTTTTTGCAGGAAACTCCCTTATTCCAATGCCGTTTCCCGCTGCTATCCCGGATTGTTGATATCCCTTAAATTTCCCGGACTTCAAAGGAAGCAGCTCCTCTCCCTCCCTGCCAGCCAGGGAGGCTCCTTAGCTGCGTTGCTCGGCTGCCAATAAGGAGTCTGAGACAAACTGGGGGCGGAGCTTGCATGCCTTGTGCAGCCAGACCCTCATGCCCAACCAGACAGACAGCCTGCCTGCTGTCTACGCGCTGGCTCTTTCGCTCACCCGTTCGCGCGCAGCCTCTGGAGCGCAGGGTGGCGAGGCTACTTGGTGCCATTGCACCGCCCTTGCGGCATCCCTTATTTTCAAATCCGAAAGTTTGGAAAAATCCCTTATTTTCAAATCCAAAAGTTGACAGCTATGCTGCTGGATGAGGCCAATGGCTCCATCTATTCCAGCATACAATACCCAAGGAGGCACAGTGAGGTGTGTGGCCTGTGGAGGATGTTATGTTTATAAAAATAAATTTTGATGATATGCAAAGTAGCAGAGTAGCTTACAGTTAGGAAGCTAAATAACTCTTCTAGGTGATTGACAGCTTCTTTGTAAAGTCTATTCAATGTCGATGCATGTCTTAGGTATAGGAAAGCAAACATTTTTAAAAGCTTTATGAATCACATTAGAAGAAATCTGTATAGAGTCAGGGAGAAATATAAAAACAGTACAATCAATTATATGATTTGTTTAAAACAAACAAAAGAATGGAATTTTGGACCAAAGCTCACAGTTTGAAAAAGAGTTATTATGGAATAAGGATAAATGATTGTCTAAAATGTATAACTTATTGTTAGAATGGGAAGCAAAAGACGAGCTAGTTAAAGCTTCTATGACACACTGGGCAATGGATACAGGGCATAACATAGATTTAAACCTCTGGGAGAAACTCTGGAAGAATGATTTAAAATTCACTGCATGTTATGCACTGAAAGAGAATCACATGAAAATGATTCATAGATGGTATTTAACTCGAGCAGCTTGGCTAAGATGTATAAAGCAGATTCAGATAAGTGTTGGAAATGTGAAGAAATGGAAAGAACCTTTTTTCATATATGGTGGACATGTTACAAGGTTAAGGAATATTGGGAAATGATTTACAATGAGTTGAAAAGAATGTTCAAATTAACTTTCCCAAAAAGACTTGAAGCCTTTTTGTTACGAATAAATTGAACTGAAGTTCCCATATGTCAGAGAAATCTATTTATGTATGCAACAACAGCGGCTCGAGTTTTGTTAGCCCAAAGATGAAAAGTGAGGGAGGTCCCAAGTAAGGAAGATTGGCAACTTAAGATGATAAAATTAGTAGGTTTAATTTATAGACTATGAGGGCAAGAAGAATTTTTATTTAAAGAGGAGTGGATTTTTTTTTGGCTGATTATTTAGAAAATAACTGTGCACAATTGTAAACAGCAGCATTAAGATAAATTCAACAGTGTGATTAATAACTGAATGATGCAAATTGGAGAACTGACTAAAATGATTATAGTAAAATATGCAGGAATGATAGATAAGTAAAATGAACCATGGAAGGAGAAGAAGGGAAGTCAACGGATATATGGTATTGTGTAAAATGTTTATTTTGAAATGTATAATTTAAAAATTTAATAAAAATTATAAAAAAGACTATACAATGTCCAGACTCCTTGTATTCAAAATAACTTTTCTTTCATAAACACATAATGGAGAAGAATATATTTACAATCTCACACTTATTAAAACATGGGTACGTTCTCACTTGAATGGTAGACTGAAGTCTTCTTATTTAGGCTTATAAACAAAACTGTGTTGAGACTTGCACCAGAGTTTTCCCTCACTCGGGCCTTACAGTTTCTTATGAAAGCTTTTTACTTTCCCCTCAGCAGTATTCTCTTTGTTACTTAAAGAGAGCTCCTGCACAGGTTTCTCCCCATTAACATTTAGGGATCTTTCCAACAGATCACACTGACACAACACTGTCCTCAGCAGTATCCTGAGAAGTCTCTCTCAACAGCCATTCTCCCTCACAAGCACAGAGAGAAGCAGAGAGCAGTTAAAAACGACAGTTGCTGGAATAACAGTCACAACAGAATGGAACTCCTCTCTCATGTGAGAGCTACTGCCAGAGGAAAAAAAAACCATGTTAAAAGTACACAGTAATTTAATGTAAGTAAACATTCCCATTTCAGGAAATTAAATCATTATCCTTAACAGATGAGGCATAGAGATGCTTGGAGGGTTGCATTTGAGCCCTGAGCCTTAGGTTCCTCACACCTGCCTTAAGTGGTTATACAGGCTATCTAGTCCCAAGTTGTTTGGGACTTCAGATTTCAACAGCAAGATCTTTAACATGGCCTGCTAGCTCATTGTCACAGAGCAAGCCAGTCAGTCAATAAAATCAATCAATCAATCAATCAATCAATCAATCACACAGTTCAGAGTTAACCTTTTAAAGTATTAGCAAAAACATGATCTTCCCATACTTGGCTGAGCATCAGGCCTAATGAGCACAGCAGCTCCTTCCCTGCAAGTCCATGAAGTCAGTTGCTGAGACTAAAGGTCCCCGCCTCCCCACAGCCATTTATATCTCCTCCTCTCCAGGGCTTCTTCCAAGCATATGGAGACTGTGCTGGCATGCAGACTGCCTTTGCTACTCCCTTTTCATGCCTCTGCTGGTTCTGAGAGCAAAGGGGGAGGAGCTTATCATAGCAGGAGGGGGAGTCACCTATGACTTTTCACCAGTCTAACTCATCTCTGCCTCTTGGCCTCCCTCTTCCCATTCTCCAGCTTCAGCTTCTGCCTCTGATTCTTGACTCCTCTCTACTACAGACTCTCCCAGCTCACTAAGTCCTGTTACCTCCTCAGCTTCCAACACCACCTCTTCCCAGTCTTCTCCCTCTTCTTCCTCTGACCACTCATGGTTGTCCCACCACCGCTCCCCGGGCTCTGAACCTTCTTCCAGCTGGTTCCTTCCACTATTCTTCTACATTCAACCAGTCCACAACACTGATCAGACACAGTGATGAATGACATGGTGGGATGGCAGCTCTCACTTGACCCTCTGACAGCTGAGGCATTGTGCTCATTTGGAGGGAGAGGGACGAGTCAACACAGAACAACACACTAGCAGAGGCAATCTGGTGCTCCTGCATT
This sequence comes from Darevskia nairensis, assembly GCA_034642065.1. Lineage (NCBI taxonomy): Eukaryota > Metazoa > Chordata > Lepidosauria > Squamata > Lacertidae > Darevskia > Darevskia nairensis. The sequence continues at coordinate 5,833,048 of JAWWNI010000329.1, forward strand.
TGCACTGCATTGATCGCCCTGCTCACCTTGCCCATTCCTCTCTCCTCCCCAGTTAGCACCAGCAACTCAACTGTTGGGAGGTCAGGTGAGTGCTGCCACCCCACTCCACCATATGTCAATGATTGACAGCCAGTGCTGCCCCCTTCTCGGCACAGGTTGTAGAGGAGACACTGCTGGGCTAGATGAGCAAATCATGTGACCTAGTACAAAACAGCACCCGTCGTTCCTAAATCTGCAACGAGCTAGGAACAGTTTACTTAGTTGAGATTCCTGCATTGCAGGGGGTTGGACTAGATGACCCTTGGGGTCCCTTCCAACTCTATGATTCTATTATTTATTATTTATTCACCTCATAAAATGTATATACCCTTTGATTGTAAAAAAGAGCAACCTCAAAGCTGTTACAGAGACAGTGAAACAATAAAGTTATCAGTAAAAATAGTTAAAGACAGTTATTTGAAACATTGGCTCCCAGTACGTTTCCGAGCACAATTCAAAGTGTTGGTGCTGACCTTTAAAGCCCTAAACGGTCTCGGTCCTGTATACCTGAAGGAGCGTCTCCACCCCCCATCGATCTACCCGGACACTGAGGTCCAGTGCCGAGGGCCTTCTGGCGGTTCCCTCACTGCGAGAAGCAAAGCTACAGGGAACCAGGCAGAGGGCCTTCTTGGTAGTGACACCCGCCTGATGGAACACCCTCCCACCAGATGTCAAAGAGAACAACAACGAACAGACTTTTAGAAGACATCTGAAGGCAGCCCTGTTTAGGGAGGCTTTTAATGTTTGTTTGATTATTGTATTTTAATATTTTGTTGGAAGCCGCCAAGAGTGGCTAGGGAAGCCCAGCCAGATGGGCGGGGAATAAATAATATATTATTATTATTATTATTATTATTATTATTATTATTATTATAATTAAAATCAGTGATGAGCTGGACACAGATTAAAACACATGTCTGGGTAGGCTTTTCTAAGCAAACATGTTTCAAGCAGGGGAGCATGAGAGATGTCAATGGGCAGGGAATTCTGAAGGGCATTTGCTTCCAAGTTAAAGTTTTATATCTTACAAATGTGGAACCTTGTTTCTACAGGTTGAAGAGGTTGAGCAGGCATACATAGCATAAGGCGATCTTGCAGGTAAACGGGCTCTGCGGCAGAGCCCCACCAATCGGTGGGAATATATCTCTGAAACTCCCTAATTATAGATGTGTGTTCAGACAAAACCTTGGGTTCCTTCTCCCTCCTTCCCTCCCTCTGCCCTCCTCCAACCAAGGTATAAGCCCCGCTGCAAAATGCCATTTTAGCATCTTGGCCACGCTAACAGGAGGAGGAGATGCACACCATCTATTTCGGCAGCGTAGCAGGGGACTCTGCTAATTGGCTACATCTGCTCTGGGAATCTGCCTGCCCCAACTTGGCGGCCACAACATGGAATATTTATGTTTCAACAAAGCCTTGATTGAGAGAACCAGGTTTCTCACTAATTTTAATCGACAGGCTGGTTCCACTATCTATTTTTGATTAAAGCGAGGAATGTATTAATAGCGAGCAAGGGGTGGTGGTGGAAGAGAAGGCTCTTTGAGGTTTGTTTCAGGCTGAGCAGATACCGAAAATGATTGAAGACAAAGATCTCTCTCCCTGCTAGCTTCTTGGAAATATGGGTAGGTAATCTTGTGTTGTCCCATTGCTTCAGCTTACCCTCAGGTTGCGACGTCTCTCCCCATAAATCCACCTCTCCACTTTTCATTTCCCTAGTATTTAAGGGGCGGGAGGAGATACAAATAGTATAGAAATGTTAAATGCAGTGGGTTATGGTGGCCAATGGGGACTGGTAGGGTGGAGGGCAGGGAGCCCAGCAGTAGGTGGCGCTAGAGCCAATGATGGGCAGAGCTGGCTAGCCTTGTTCCCATCCTTTTCCCTACTGAGCTTGACAAGGGCAAAACAGACTGTCATGAACAAGAAGGCATGTGAGCTTCGAGAAATCTGAGATTGGTGGGGCGGTGGCCCCTTCGCCCTAATGCACCAGCCTCCATTGGTTAAATAGACACCATTGGTTCATCAGGAGCAGTATTGTTTGCTATCCTGATGGGCTGCGGCTCTCCAGGGAAGAAGGTATTTCACAGTACCTGCTGCCTGACCCTTTGAATTGGAGACAGCAGTGATTGACCCTGGGAGCTTCTGAACGCAAGTCTTGTGCTCTGCTATTGAGCTGCTTCCGTTCCCCGAGAGGCAGCAGTGGATGCAGAGGGCCTAGTTTTGAGGAAGAGTGTGGACTAGTGACAAGAATATGGTCCTGGTTTCGTCACCCTGCTCTGGCAAGCTATCTGCCTCAGTTTCCCACCTGTCCATTGTGGGTTATGGTGGCCTCGCTTGCAAAGGTGAAGATGAGTGAGTAACGAGTGGCAGCGGCTTGCAAGCTAAAGCATTACAAAAGAGATTAATTGACAGGGTCAAGCTAGTAACTGAATGCCTACAAAGCATGCTCCAGCCTGTCTATGATAACCTAAAGGCTGGACTACTGCAATGTGCTCTGTGTGGGGCTGCTTTGGTGAAGAAAGGGGTGTTCTGGCTGCCCATATGCTACTGAGCCAAGTTCGAGCTACTTATATCAATAAACAAAGCCTTGAACACCTTAGGACCTAGATCCTTGACAGAGCACCTTCTTTCTGACAGCAGCCCATGCATACTCTAAGATCTGTCTTATTGATGGTGCCACACCACCCTAGAATAATAGAATCGTAGAGTTGGGTGCGTGCGAATGGAAGAGCGAAAGAGCGAGCGCGTAGACGGCAGGCAGGCTGTCTGTCTGGTTGGGCGTGAGGGTCTGGCTGCACAAGGCATGCAAGCTCCGCCCCCAGTCGGTCTCAGACTCCTTATTGGCAGCCGAGCAACGCAGCTGAGGAGCCTCCCTGGCCGGCAGGGAGGGAGAGGAGCTGCTTCCTTTGAAATCCTGGACATTTAAGGGATATCAACAATCCGGGATAGCAGTGGGAAATGGCATTGGAATAAGGGAGTTTCCCGCAAAAAAAGGGAGGGTTGACAGCTATGGCTCAAACTCACAACCCTGCTCTACCAGCTGAGCTATCCCCGCTGACTATTGTTTGCTTGCATCCTGCGGTTGCTGGTTTAGGGTCAGCAATTTCTGCTTTTATTAGAAAACAGCCATGCAGAATCGACAGGGTTTCCTTTCCTTTCATTAATTAGTAAAAAAATGTTTCTGTTGAACCTGACCAGAGCCGCTCTGCTGTATGCTACCTTTTCTCCACCATGAAAATTAATTGGTAGGTTTTGTGCCAGTACAAGCCCAACATCAATAACTTGTATTCATTAAGCATTTATTTATTTATTTATTTTAAAAAGATGCATACATGTATTTCATTTATTTGCTTATTATCTTTTTTGGTCACCTTAGTAGCAGCTGTTCAAGGCAGCCACAATTTAAAATATAAGAGTGTGAACTGCAACAAAATGTTGCAGTGTGGATTGTTCCCTCTTGTCATCCTTTAAAAATAAAAATAAAAATAATCCTGTATCAAGTGAATTAGAATGTTAGGCATAATTCTATTTCACAAACTGGCTTTGAGTGCATTAGCAGAAAGATAGAATATATGAATGTAACAAACAAATACCTTCCCTTATTTATCTCAAATAAGATGTACTAACTTCAATTGTTTTTACTGAGTTTTCAAAAGTTTGCTTTGCCTGGCTGCAGCATTTTTGTCTGACTCATGACAACCCACAGTCCTTGTCTATTTGGGAGGGTGAAAGGATTGGCTTCATGTATATATCAAATTCTTACCTACACAGCCCCTGATCAGCATCTTGCAGAATGCTGGCTGGCTCTTTTTTTTCCTTTTCAAAGGAAGATCTATTTGGAATGTTCTTGTTTGATGCCATTTTGTGCTTAATGCTGAAATAATATCATATTAGCACAAATCCCCACTGTGTCCCAGACATTCTGTTTATAAAAAAAAGCCATTAAAAGCCTGCTGTATATTTCAAAATCTTCTAATTAGAGCCTTAAGAAACAATTTGCAACAAAATAATTTATCTCCTTGTGGAATATGCACATTCAGATAAAATTTACTCTGCTATGCTGGTTGTTCTGAAAATGTGCACAGAACTTTTCTGAGCGAAAAGGAAGTCATTTTTCTGTGAAGTCTGGATTTCTGTGATTTGGGTTTACAGGTGTGGAATTTGCAGGTTATCTGGTCCAGGAAAGGCCATGCAAAGGAAAATATATTCAGTACCCTGGCATATGAAACAGTTAACAAACACCATAGGTAGTCAACTTCCAAATGTTGATAGACTGCAACTCCCATCATCTCTGCCCATTGGCCATGCTGATGAGAATTGTAGCCCAACAACATTTGGAGAAGATTACATTGACTACATCTTGGTCAACCTCACACTCAGTTGGACTACACTGTGGTTGTCTGAATCTGCTGCAAGTTTGCTTCAGATTTTGCATGCCCCCCTGGGCTCAGTCAAGTCCTACAATTGTTGTACATGGAGGGATCCCATAGTAGGGCATAACAGAGTCCTCTGTCTCTTCTTACTCTTTCATCGGTATATGCACAGGGGGGGAAATGTATCAATGGAATCAGCCACGAGATAGCCACTCTTTACAGGTGGCCTTGGGAGGTAGAAGAAGAAGAAGAAGAAGAAGAAGAAGAAGAAGAAGAAGAAGAAGAAGGAGAAGGAGAAGAGTAGTTTGGATTTGATATCCCGCTTTATCACTACCCGAAGGAGTCTCAAAGCGGCTAACATTCTCCTTTCCCTTCCTCCCCCACAACAAGCACTCTGTGAGGTGAGTGGGGCTGAGAGGCTTCAGAGAAGTGTGACTAGCCCAAGGTCACCCAGCAGCTGCATGTGGAGGAGCGGAGACACGAACCCGGTTCACCAGATTATGAGACTACTGCTCTTAACCACTACACCACACTGGCTCCCTGTGAACCTTTACCGGCAATCTGGTAGGGGGCCCTATGGCCCATCAGTCTCCAACTGGGCATCTGGACAGTTGTTTTTCTCTTTGACATCTGGTGGGAGGGCGTTCCACAGGGCAGGTGCCACTACCGAGAAGGCCCTCTGCCTGGTTCCCTGTAACTTGGCTTCTTGCAGCAAGGGAACCGCCAGAAGGCCTTCAGCACTGGACCTCAGTGTCTGGGCAGAACAATGGGGGTGGAGACGCTCCTTCAGGTATAGTGGGCTTGAGGCCGTTTAGAGCTTTAAAGGTCAGCACCAACACTTTGAATTGTGCTCGGAAGCGTACTGGGAGCCAATGTAGGTCTTTCAAGACCGGTGTTATGTGGTCTTGGCGACCGCTCCCAGTCAGCAGTCTAGCTGCCGCATTCTGGATTAGTTGCAGTTTCCGGGTCACTTTCAAAGGTAGCCCCACATAGAGCGCATTGCAGTAGTCCAAGCGAGAGATAACGAGAGCATGCAACACTCTGGCGAGACAGTCTGTGGGCAGATAGGGTCTCAGCCTGCGTACCAGATGGAGCTGGTAAACATCCATGCTTTGGTTTTCCCAAGTTTTGCATTTTGGTCCAAAACAAGCTTCAAGAAAATGCTTGGATGCAGGGGCTCCATGCAACCAGGGCACCTGGTTGTATGGGGCATCTGACTGTGTGGAGCATGTGCTGGCATGTCTTTACAAAATCAAAACAAGTTCAATACCTTGCTACACAAATACACTTGTCACAATACACAATACAGTGGTACCTCTGGTTGCGAGCGGGATCTGTTCCGGAGCCCCGTTCGCAACATGAGCAGAATGCAACATGAAGTGCCGCGTCTGTGCATGTGTGCAGCGCGATTCGGCGCTTCTGCACTTGCGCGTGACGTCATTTTGTGCATCTGAGCATGCGCGAATTGCCGAACCTGGAAGTAACCTGTTCCGGTACTTCCGGGTTCGGTGCGTTCGTATCCCATGACAAACGCAACCTGAAGCAAGCGTAACCAGAGGTAGGACTGTACACAAAGCGTAACAGGCTGAATGATTATAACAGTATGTGCAACATATACAGTTCATATGTACAGTGTATAACCTATGGGGCTAATTCCATTATTAATACAGTACATTTCTTCTTTTCTTATCTTTTCTTACTGCTTCTTCTTGTAAGTTCCTTTCTTTACAGACAACCACATAAAACACATGGTTGCTGATGGAAGGAGACCTGATTTTGTTTTTTTGGGGGGGAGAGTCTATGTGGAGGGGAGGGCAGCCTTGTTCCAGGTGCTACATGAGCATCTTTGGTCCAAAATCCAAAATGTCCCCTCTCCTGCTTTCCATGTGACGTCATTCAGATGTTTCACCTGAGCAGGGACCTCCTCATATGACCTACATTTTGACTTTGTGGCGACATCTGGAAAGCTCAGATTCCAGGCACCACGCATGACCAGCTTTTTTAAGCTTAGCAACCTAAAACGCAGCCTTAGGCTGGAACAGACTATTTGTCAAGCAAGGCCAAAATTAAGCGTTTTCAAGGTTTTTAATTGTTTTTGCTGTTTTGCTGTTTGCTGTTCTGGGCTCCTTTGGGAAGAAGGGCTGGGTGGAAATTTAATAAAAAACAATAATGCTATTAACTGGTAGGAAGCAGTTCCTCAGGGTCTCAGAAAGAGAGATCTCTTTCCCATCACCTTCTATACCTGATTTCTCTCTCTTTTTTTAAGAAGAAATAAATGGTGGAGATGCCAAGGATTGAACCTGGAGCCTTCTGTGTAGAAAGCAAATGCTCAGCCACTGAGCTATGCTCTCCCCAACAGTACTAATGCCACATTGTGGACCTCCATAGTATCCTTTTCCTGCCAACCTAGCAGTTCAAAAGCACATCAAAGTGCAAGTAGATAAATAGGTACCGCTCCAGCGGGAAGGTAAATTCAGGGGCGGAGCAAGGGGGCGGGCCGTCCCGGGTGCCACCCTGGAGGGGGTGACACTCTGGGCAACCCCTGGTGACACCCAAGCTGAGCCACGGTAAAAAGCCACGCTCAGCAAACGTGCCCAGGCTTAAAATGCATTTTATGCTCATTGATGCCTAAATGAGGCAATCACACCCATGTTGGAAGCAGCAGTGAAGAAACAGAGCTCTGCCATGCCAAAGCGATGCAGTTTCTAAACGCAAGCATTTAATTTGACACACAAAAAAAGTTGTATGGGATTCATCCAGCTCAGATAATAATATCATAGGCTAAATCCAAGCCTGGTAAAAGCATTCGAAATGCACGTCATTAAAACGGCAGGGTTCGCTTTTATATTTTCACAAATTGGAGTGCACTTAATTAAGAACACAGAGAGCAATCATGTGGGCATTTAAGAGGTTTTCCTTGCAAATTGAAAAAAATAAAAAAGCTTTCGAATTCCATCTGTTTCATATTTACAGAACACCGTGTTCCTAGGCTACGTGATCCATGTAAACATTTCCACACTATACTCAGAAAATAAGAAGGTATCAGCTCCATCAAAAGGGCTAGAAAGCTAGCAGTGTGGAAGGGGGCAGGGATGTGGGGGCGATTTCCTGTGTGATTCTCCTCCCTCATTACTTTTCTCCCATCTGATAAGGCAGAGACTTGTCTGGACATCTTGGATGGGGATAAGTGTGCAGGAGAAACACTGATGGGCAGAGAATGGGTTGACCCCCTGCCTGCCATTTCCCCTGGCCAGGTATCCCCTCTTCACCATAGATAGTTCAGTTGGTAGGGCATGAGACTCTCAATCCCAAGGTCTTGGGTTCAAGCCCCACGTTGGGCGAAAGATTTTGGGCTAGATGATCCTCATGGTCCCAACTCTATAATTCTATGATTCTTCTCATATTCTCCCCCAGGCTATTTCCCAGTAAGATGCTGATGAGCTGTTAGCCATATGTCCGGAATTTCCTGGACATATCCAGAATACTGCAGTCGACAGCAGTGTCTGGGTGGAAATCACCAAAAATGTCTGGGGAAATCCAGATGTATGGCAGCCTGTGTCGGCAGTGTCGTTTTTGCCAATTCCCCCCCCCCCCAAAAAGCTCAAAAACAGCTCAACAACTTTGGGCAAAACTTTAAAAAGCTCAACAACTTTGGCAAAAAAATATATAGCAACTGTAGCTGTTGGTCCCTAGGCCACATAGTAATATTTCTCTAGAACCTTCTGTTCTAACCTGAAGACCCATTCATGTTGATGGGGTTCATCAATGGCCAGTCTCTCTGACGTGCCTTTCTTTGCTCCTCCCCTCTCCATGCAAGTGGTTACCTGCAGAACATCTCTTGATCACATGCCCGTGTGATATAGAACTGTTGGTTTTCTCAGAACCGGCTCTCATAAATAAACTTTCTTGCCTCTTCTCAGCTAAAGCTGATGCAATCAATTGCTGTGTGTGAGAAAGGGAAAGAAAATAATAATAATAATAATAATAATAATACTAATAATAATAATAATAAATTTTTATTTGTACCCCACCCTCCCTAGCCGGAACCGGGCTCAGGGCAGCAAACAACAGCAAAAATCACAACAGAATATAAAACCAATTAGTTAAAATACAAGTTAAAAACCAGTTTAAAATGCCGATTCATTTTACGCCCATTACCAAACCAAGGGGAGGAAACCATCAGACTTTAAGTGTCCGACCCGAAGGCCAGGTGGAACAACTCTGTCTTGTAGGCCCTGCGGAAAGATATCAAATCCCGCAGGGCCCTAGTCTCTTGCGCCAGAGTGTTCCACCAGGGTTATGAGTCTGCCACTTGGAAAGAGAGACAGGGAGTCAGCTGAAGGGGTGCCTTTGGGGTTAGGGATGGGCCTTGGGGATCTGATGTAGGGCAATGGCTTTTGCTGTTGGCATGTTAAGCTGTGCCTCCACCAAGGATCAGGTAACAGAGAATATAGCACATGGTTTGCGTGCAAAAAGCAAGGAAGACTTCTTCTGCCTGAAATCTTGCTGCAAGGCCATGTTGTATTCTTTTTCCTTTTCACAATGGGCAGGCTGCAATGCCACTTTTGAATGGTACTCATGCTCGCCTCCCATCCATGGGGGTGACCTGCCACCTGCCGAAAACGCAGTGTCCCAACCTATCAGTCTAAGGGACGTGGGTGGTGCTGTGGTCTAAAGCCAGAGCCTAGGGCTTGCCGATAAGATTCGGCGGTTCGAATCCCCGCAACAGGGTGAGTTGCTGTTGCTTGGTCCCAGCTCCTGTCAACCTAGCAGTTCGAAAGCACGTCAAAGTGCAAGTAGATAAATAGGTACCGCTCCGGCAGGAAGGTAAACAGTGTTTCCGTGTGCTTCTCTGGTTCGCCAGAAGCAGCTTAGTCATGCTGGCCACATGACCCGGAAGCTGTCTGCGGACAAACACCCTCAGCCTATAGAGAGAGATGAGCGCTGCAACCCCAGAGTCGTTCGCGACTGGACCTAATGGTCAGGGCTACCTTTACCTTTTAACCTATCAATCTAAGGGGTTCAGCATGGAGGGTGGTGCATGGTGGCACAGCTGGGCCCCATTGAGGGGCCCGTCTGGCTCTCTAGGGTGGTGCCCTACCTGGCCCACTGCTAGTGCCCATTCTACCCTGCAGAGCGACACATTAACAATACCTGCCTGTCTTTGCAGCAATGTTATTGTGGACTGTCGTCTTTTGCAAAACAACACCCTGTTGTGTAACTCAAAATGGCCCCAGAGCAGAATTTTGTCATGTTGCTGCTGAGACATATGTTTTCAGGCACACAGATGCCTTTGTTTGGAAGAGACCAAAAATAGCCAGATCCTCCTCTGCTGAGCGGAGTGCTAAATTATTTACATTTCAAAGCCCATAAGTAGAAACAATGACTCTATTTGCAAAGCCTGTTCTTTCTAACTTCTTTGCTGTGAGTCCTGGAAGACCTGCTCCCTGCCTCACAAGCCTTTTTCATCTGGCCTGGGAGGGCGGGGCCCGGACTGACTCCAGCTACGAAAGCAGAGGCTGCTGAACAGACTCTTGGGCTGGGATGTCTTTTTGGGAACTTCGTTGTGGGGTTCTGTTGTTGATGGTGTTCGATTTTTGCGTGTCTTTACTTTAGATCTTGTGATTTATGTGGAAATTGTTCAGCTTGTGTATTTTATAACATTTTATTTATTGTTAATGACTTCCTTTGTTATATTGTAGTTAAGCATTTTTTCCCCATGTTGTAAGCCACCTTGAACATGGTTTCTACTGTGGAAATAATAATAATAATATTATTATTCCCAGTTCAGAAACCCGGGCTCAGGGTGGCTAACAACAGATTTAAAACACTTAATTATAATACAACATAAAAGCAGCATAAAACACAGTATAAAAGCAGGAGTAACACTAAAATTCAAAGTTCAAAAATCAATATTGGGGGAAATCCATCCAATAAACATTAGATAGTCACCAGGGCTAGCTGGCTAAATTAGTCCTACTTGGGCCAGCGAGGAGGCCAGGGGAGAATTAGCTGTGGGGTCCCAGAGTGGGTAATCTTCATAAAAGGGGGAGGGGGGGAAGAGAAGGGAAATAAAAGATCAGGCTGAGTTACAAATGAAAGGCCAGGCGGAATAGCTGTCTTACAGGCCTGGCAGAAGGACGTTAAGTCCTGTAGGGCCCTAGTCTTGTGGGACAGAGCATTCCACCAGGTCGGAGCCACCACTGAAAAGGCCCTGGCCCTGGTGAAGAATAGTCTGACTTCCTTAGGGCCTGGGGCCCCTAAGCTATGGTTATTCATGGACCTTAAGGTCCTCTGCAGGGTATACCAGAAGAGGCGGTCCCGTAAATATGAGGGAAAGGCAGCATACAAACAAAATTATATATGTATGTATGCTCTAACAAACAGAGATCTCTTTCTACCACCTTCTGCAACCTTCACGCCACTTTTCTAAGTTCTGTTTAGTGCCTAATTGATTTTGCTTTGTACCAAATTTTTATATGGCACCTTTTCACCCCATGTTCCACGTAGTGTTTATTTTATGCATTTCGAGAGCTGGCCTGGCCACATTAATGGCGCCAGCTCTCCCCTGGAGCAGCAACGTAGTGGTTCGAGGCTCTTTTGCAATGTTCTAGAGGATGCTTGGGTACCAGATTTCATGCTTCACTCCTTCACATATGTTAGAAGAGTTTTTGAAGAAGAGTTTGGATTTGATATCCCGCTTTATCACTACCCGAAGGAGTCTCAAAGCGGCTAACATTCTCCTTTCCCTTCCTCCCCCACAACAAACACTCTGTGAGGTGAGTGGGGCTGAGAGACTTCAGAGAAGTGTGACTAGCCCAAGGTCACCCAGCAGCTGCATGTGGAGGAGCGGAGATGCAAACCTGGTTCACCAGATGACGAGTCTACCGCTCTTAACCACTACACCACACTGGCTCTGTTAACGCAATACATTGCCCAAACAACACCTCTTCAAAGGGAACTCTGAGAGTTGTAGCTCCATGGGGAGAATAGGAGTCTCTCAACAAGCCTCGGCACCTGTCACAAACTACAGCTCCCATAATTCTCAGGGGGAAGGGTGGGGCTAGTCTTATTTCATTTTAGGGCATTATGGGCAACAGAGATCAGGGTCCACTTTCCATCCCCTTGCATTCCCCCTTCACCTACTTGTGCATATCAGATTGCATCCGCCTTGAAAAATCGATAGCACGAAAAAGAAGAAAAAAGAAGAAAGCAGGCCTGGTACACTAACAAGGGGCAGAGCTGCATGTATTTACAGCAGTGTTAAAAGAGCTGTGGAAGCACAGCGTAAACAGTTCCACCTTAAAAATAATGAGGATTACCTTAAGGTTCCTGCTGGCAGTTTGCCACTGAAAACGCTCCAGGCTGTAGCTTAATCAAAAGGAAATGTACTTTATTTTATATACAGGGTGGGGGATGGGGAGCTGCAACGGTTTCTGTCGCTTGGTGTTTATTTAAACTTTAAGAGCCTATTTCTCTGGACCTTTTTTTTTTTTTTTTTGCTTCTTCCTGGTTTGCAACAAAATATGCCAAATTGATTTTCCAATTTTGCCTTCAGCCTTGCTTTATGTCTTCTTTGATTTATTTACGTAGGTTTATAACCTACACTTTCTGCAAGCACTCTGGGCGGGTGCTTGTGTTTAAGGGAACGAGACTGTAAAAGATTTATTTCTAAGCGTGGCATTGTAGATATAATATAGATTACAAGCGAGGACCTGGTAGGGGTGGGGATGCGCGAAAATTGCACGCTTCGTGCATTTTGCTCATACCTATTTATTGTTGTTTGCTAGCTCCCCGTCCTGCCTCTTCCTTTACCGTTTTATTATAAATTAAAACTGACATTTCTGACAACGATGGCGGTTGTTCTTATAAAGATGTGATCGCATGCTGTCTATGAGCAGCTAGGCTGCAGCTGTCTTAAGCACCAGGAAAATATGGATTCATTGACCGTTTCTCAGTGGTATAGAGAGGAAGATGCCTTATACTGTAGTCAGAGCTTTGGTCCATTTTTTTTTTTTTTTAATAATTTTTATTAGGTTTACAATTTTATAAGCACAACTCATTACATGTCGGTCAGGTTTCATTGCCCCCCACCTCTCACCTTGGGGGGCTTTTTAATCTTACCCTCCCTCTCACAGAGGAATATCCATTCTTGTTTCCCCTGACCTTAATCAATACATCATCTTGCTCCGATCTAACCCTATTCCCGGGTAGACCACTCTTAATATCATAACATTTTTCCAATGGCTTCCTCCGTACCTCCCCATTGGCTTCATTTTACAAAACATATTTCCTTTTCAGGCTCATAATTCACAATTTCACATCATTTCCATTTTTCTATTAAATCTTATTTAAATCAACCTCAGCGTATATCTTCCAAATCATCTATAAATTTTCCCTCTGACTCCCCTTAATCTTCAGGTTCCCAGCTATAAAAAATTCATATCCTATTCATAACATAAGCCATGACCGAAATTATTGTCCAAAAAACCAAATACATGATCCAGTCCCCTTTTGCCAACTGCCCCCTTCAACCCTCCCCCCGTCGTTCCAAAGTCCATTTCCAAGTGCTTGCTTGCACTTGGGATGCTTCTTCCTCCTGTCTTCTCCACAGCTCTTTCTCCCTTCTTGTAGAAACTTTCTTCTTTGTTGGTTCCTTTCTTTTCTTCCTTTTCAACAGTCCGTAGGTATTGCGTCGAGAAATGTGCTTCCTACGACGGGGTTTATCTTTAACCTTGGGGGTAATTGCTCCCCCTTCCATCTTATGTGCAGCTGGCATGACATCACTCTTGTTTACTGTTCCTCTTATCCTCTCTGTCTCGGCTCGGAGCTCCATCCTCCATTCCCATAGTTTTTCAAGGACTTTCCTCCAGCCGCCCGAATACAAATCATCCACCATGTTCAAAGACATAGCTTTACAGTGTCAAACACAGAACCACTTCCAAGTTCAAAATCCGAGTTTCAGCATCAAAGTCCAACAGTTCCGATTCAAGTCCTATTTGTATCCAAATTGTCAGCTAGTTGCCCCCCGATCAGGGGTATCAAAGGGATTGAATCTCTGTTACAAAGTCAAATTTTCAATTGCAATTCAGCCGCATCGGTAACAAAGTTCCTGATTTAGTGCCACAATAGCAAGGGACGGACCTCCGTAATTTACATCCCAATGCCTTTCCAAATTAATCCAAATTCTTTCAAATCTTCCTTTATTACTCACATTTAAAGTGTCCAATCTTGTTCTTTTGGAGAAATCGACGCGCTCAGGAGGGAAGGGCTCGCAGCTTCCACCCGACGGGCAATGGCGATCCTATGAGCTCCGTCGCCCCGCGTCGCACTCGGCGGCCCCTACTGGGGTCTACCGGGGAGTTGGAGCAACGTTCCGAGCTTCTGCCGGATCTTAGGTCCCGGGACCAACCTCCCGGGAGTTTTGGGGGCCGCGTCGCTGTCGCAGGCACCCCTTTAAGCCGGTCGGGTCGGGGAATGTCGAGAGCGACATGTCCCCCGACCTTCCCCTCCGGCGCGCCGACCGGAAGCCCCGAGCTTTGGTCCATTTAAGTTAGTATTGTCTACACTGACTGGCAGCGACTCTCTGGATTTCAGGCAGAAGTTCTCTGCCAGCCCTTCCTGGGGATTGAACTCAGGACTGTCTGCATGCAAAGTAGATGCTCTATTACAGAGCTACAACACTTCCCCAGTTATATGAAAGGATATGGAGCCTCACCCTCATGAAGCCAGCCCACAAAATTAATAGTTGGCAGTTTTTAAAAACTGGTCATTAGTACCTGGCATTTATATGCTGACCACAGATGAAGGGGAGCCCTCTCCTCAGCAGTCAGCATGAAGATGCAGGCAACTAGCTTGACTAGTCACATACCTTCCAGCTGATCAAAATTGGGATGCTCATTTTTGGCTCCTGGGCTCTCACGGGAGTCAGGTGACTCACATGAGACCATGAGAAGAAACACTGAGCATTTTTTGGTTGGGCACTCTAGTGTGAGCCAGCTGATTCGTGCGAGACCGTGAGACCCAAAAAACCAAACATCTTTTGGTCTGGCACTCTGGCATGAACCAACTGATTTGTGCCAGAGCACTGGACCAGAAAATGGGACATTCCAAGATCCAATCAGAAGCCAGAATGGCTTCTGTAATTCCAGGATGGCCCGCTCAAATCAGGACAGTTGAGCGGTATGCATTTACCAGGGCCAGGCTGGTCATTTGGCAGAGTGAGGCCGCTCCCTCAGAGAGCAGATACTGGGGAGAAGCAGCAAGGTGTTGGAGGACAGAGTTGAGTGTGCCCTGCTATCCCTAAGCTAGCCAGCTGCTCTCAGCTTTGGTAGAGGGTACTGTCCTCTCACCAGCATTGAAATAGGATTCCCAGCTGCCAATCTGTTTGGGCTTTTGTTCATGGATTGGGGCAACATTTTGTCCTTTGCCTCATGCAACAAAAGTTATTGGACCAACCACTGTTGAGTGCTTCCATGAAATCCCAAGTACTCGCCTGTACGAACCTCTTCGTGCAAATAGTTGGTAGGAGGCATGTTGTGTCCATCAAGATCAGAGGAATCCAGGTGGGAAGCACTTAACAGTGGGATTGTTGTGGGATGGAATGGCTCCTAACCTTTCCTGAGCCCAATGTTTCTCCCAGACCATGTCCCCTCCACACAAGCCAGCCTTGCCTTGGTTGGGGTTTTGTAGCCCAGCTCCAAACGTAAAAAATCACCATGGGGCTCATTTGGGGGTAAAGCTAAATTGCTCCTTTATCTCCACTAATCTTCTCAGCTAAAGGATCTCCAAGTTTCAGGTGAAACGTGGGCTTGGAACACCTCTATTTCCCTTCTGGTGTCTTATTCCGCACTTAGATATGGGGAAACACAATTCCAGAGCCAGCTTCCCAAACCTGATTTTCCTGCTCTTCTGCCAAACCACCAAACGAGGTTCCCGTTTTCCTCTTGTACATTTCTTCTTAATCAGACCATTAGTATTCTCACTGATTAACCAGCTCCTTCTCAATTTAATTAAATTTTAGGCTATATTTCTTTTTATCAGGAGCCAAAGGTTCCAATTACATTTTATTCTCGTTGCACCAGGACTGGCTCCTGTTTGCCAAGGGTACTGGAGGTATTTCTTAACCCCTTCCTTTCAGAAGCTAATGGACTGGTCCTTGGGATCGACTTCCAAATCCCTTGCAAAACTTGTTGTTTCATACTTCCGCTTTTTTTTTTTTAAAAAAGTATTTATTTATATACTTAACTAAAGTGGTATACCTCTTGATTTTATATATACACTAGTAGACTGTAAGCCCGTTAAATTAACATTTAACATTTCGCTGGGGGCGGGAAGGGGTTCCCCCCTCCTCTTCTTACTCCCTGGGGGCGGCTGCAGCAGCGGCGGCGGCGGTGGGTGTGCGGCGACCCTCTTCGGCCTCCGGAGCACCAGTGCTCCGCGAGGCGGGTCGATTCAGGCCACTTGGGGGTGGAGAGGGGCTCCCTCCCCCTTCTTCTTCTTCTTCTTTTTTTCCCGGGGGCGGCTGCAGTGGCGGCGGGGATGGGGCGGCCCTCCTTGGCCTCCGGAGCACCGGCGCTCCGCTGGATGGGCCGTCCCAGGCCACTAGGCCTCGGAGCCCCCCGTTCTGCCCGGCCCCGGATGGCTCTCTTTGGGCGTTGTGGGCCCGCGGGGAGGCCGGTGGCCTCCCGGTCACCTTCCCCGGCAGCCCGCGATGTTCGCGCGGCGACGGCAGCGGTGGCGGCGGCTTTGGCGGCGCGAAAGCCGGTCAGGCAGCTCCGGCTGCGCTGGGCGCCCTCAGGAGCTCCACGGCTTCGTGCCGCCAAAGCCGCCACCACCGCTGCCGTCGCCGCCGCGGACGACGATGACGGAGCCGTGGTCGCGGACACCGAGGAGGAAGAGGTTGGGGGCGGGGGCTCCGGCGCCGCCACCGCGGCCTCTTCCTCCACAACGGCGATGACAGCGGCGCCCCTGCCCCCCAGCCTCTTCCTCCTCGGTGTCCGCGACCACGGCTCTGTCATCGTCGTCCGCGGCGGTGCCTCAGCCTCCGTCGGGTGGGCCGCCTGGCGGGGCTGAGGCGGCGGCCGGAGGAGGAGGAGGAGGTGGAGACGGCAATGGCGGCGGTGCAGTTTCGCCCGGCCGCCCGAAGTCTCTGCGTCGTCCAATCCCTGTGTCCGTGGGGCACATGCGCAGTAGCGCAAACCCAGGGACACTGGACGCAGAGACACAGGGACTTTATTATATAGGATATATAACCCCTCTAAGCAGTTTGCGCGTCAAATCATGTTACAACACAGACACAGATCATATATCTTCTTTTCACTCTAGGAAGCGTTATTATCCTCTATAATAGGTAAAAGTTAGGGGTGTGTACCAGTCACAAGATTCAACTTGTATCTGTCTCTGTCACCTTGGGAAGCAGCCCAATGTGTAAAAGTTGATTCCCAGGATTCCAACACACTGTAGCATGACTATAGGCTGGGTCAGACGATGGTTTGTAAAACTGCTCCACGGTGCATGTTGGCAAGCGGGAACAAGAATGTGCCTTGCTTCATCCACTGACACCAACATGGTGGTATATTTTTTGAATAAGGCCTACAAGGAAGAAGGCAAAGGAAGGACAGAAGGAATGCTCAACAAGAAGGAACGGTGCAGTGCTTGGACCACCTTGCATTTCATTTAAACAAAAACAAAAACATTCAAAGCATGGAGATTTCTTTTCCAAGGGGGATTTTCCTTAAAAGCCTACAAGGAAATGGGGAAGAATGGTCTTGCTGGCCAACACAGGAGAAAAGGACACAAACTGGATCGAGTGAAGGGAAACCCATAAAAATGTCATTTCTGCATTCCTAGCCTGACTTGTGCGGGTTTCACTTAAAAACTAGATGGGACATGAAAAATACACCTTTCAGCACGCCTTGGCTTGTTGCCGAGGGAGCAAGGGAAGCGGGGGGCCAATAGTGTACAGTATTTGAAACAAGGCCTACTTAAAACAGAAAACCTTGCTGTCGAGAAGCCCTTTGAGGCCCATTCCATCTGTCAACAAGAAGCTCATAGACACATAGATCTGGAGTGGTGAACAGTGGGCCAAGGCACCTGTGTGTTCGAGAATGTGCCATGTATATTCTGCAAAGGGAACTCTCCCCAATGTATGGGGCCTTTTAAATCGACCAGAATGGCTCGTTCACATTGCATGGCTCTCTCCTTGAGCTCCAGGGAAAGACTGTGCTTTTTCTATACTCAGACCACACACACACACACACACACACACACACACACACACACACACACACAGAGAGAGAGAGAGAGAGAGAGAGAGAGAGAGAGAGAGAGAGAGTATCCTTGTTGATAGCTATGGCTTTTGAGATTTGTGGCAGGCATTTCAAATTGCGAATTCAAATACTTAGAACAAAAACTTATGGTGATTAAAAAGAAGAAGAAGAATTCCCTTCAGGGGAGGGTTATGTAATCAGTAATGAATTCATGAAGGAAAATATTTCTGTAATTTGTATTGGGAATTGCTGGCATGGTATGGTAGTCCAGGAGCCAGAATTATATTTTGCCACACTCATTCATTCACCCACCAACAAATCCTCTCTCCCAAGAGAGGCTATATGTCATTAAGGATGTCATTGGTTTGGGAAGGTGCTACTGTCTGTCCAGATGCCCAGTTGGAGACTGATGGGCCATAGGGCCCCCTACCAGATTACTGGGAAGGGTTCACAGGGAGCCAGTGTGGTGTAGTGGTTAAGAGCAGTAGACTCGTAATCTGGTGAACCGGGTTCGCGTCTCCGCTCCTCCACATGCAGCTGCTGGGTGACCTTGGGCTAGTCACACTTCTTTGAAGTCTCTCAGCCCCACTCACCTCACAGAATGTTGTGGGGGAGGAAGGGAAAGGAGAATGTTAGCCGCTTTGAGACTCCTTCGGGTAGTGATAAAGCGGGATATCAAATCCAAATTCCTCCTCCTCCTCCTCTTCTTCTTCTTCTTCTTCTTCTTCTTCTTCTTCATCACAGAAAATGGTCTGTGCCATTGTAACCCTACTGGCATGGCAGCCCCCTACTGGTACGATGGTGCATCGACCAGCATTTGGGTTCCTCGGTCATCAGATCCATGCCCTATGTCTATGCCAAACCTATTTCTTCTAATCAATAAAGTTGTGGACTTACTCTACCTCAAATACATCTTCTGACTCCCTTCTTCTACTTCTTGCTTCACTGTGCATCTGGCTGCTATGGTGGCAGGCAAAGGCACAGGAAGAGGATTATATATAAATATTTGTTAGAAGGTTGCAGTGACTGTGGGTCTTCTCCTCATCTTCTTCATCTTCATCATCATCATATTAATAATAATAATAATAATAATAATAATAAAAACTCTGCTGTGACATCAGTGCTTATCCCAAGATGAAAGAGAGGTGTCCAAATAAACTTCTTTTGCCAGGGAAAGACTGAATTCACAGCACAGAAGTGGCCTTATTTTACTTCTCCGTTTCTCCATTTTCCATTTTTAAGTTCTGTTCTCCATATTTCCATGTATGGATAGGTTTTTTTAAATAAAAAAATAGTGGTTGTGTATGTATGTGTATGTGTGTGTTTAAAGAAAATCCCTTGTGAAAATTCATCTGCATTTTAGTGCACATTTCTCCTCATATACATATTTTCCCATGCAATTTCCCACAACATAATGCATATTTATATGCCATTTTCATAAATATCTGCATTTATATGCACTTAACCTCAGCGTATACATTTTTGTACACATTAATTGGCCGGAGAGCTGTACTGCGAAATTTGTAGAAATGTGAACTTTGAAGGATTGCTGTGCTTAGAATTCACATCTTGTTTCGGGAAGTGCGAATTTTGGAAGTCCACCTTTCGTTGTGAAGTGAATTGAATTTCTCCCCCAACCCTATGTTGTCAGGAGTTGTTACCTCAGGATAAGAGGCTGTGAAAACAAGTCTGAGTTTCCCCGCTCCAGGATTCTAAAGGATTTATGGTGTATGTCCTATAGCTCCTCGTTTCGAAAGCAGACATGGAAGGCAAACCACATTTATTTCCTTCCCTTCAGTACACACAGGCATTCCCTGGTGCTTGATTTACTGGCCCCAGTGAGCAAAATCAGGCCTGTCCGGATCAGACCTGTGGCAATCACTTCAGGGAAATAGAAATCATTCTCAGATGCTCCGTCATAGAAAACCCTCAAGCCATTCCCTTTCCCTTGAGATGGGCGAGGCTGGCTGGCTTGCTCTATTACTAGAAGACGAAGGACGCGTGAGGCTTCCTGAGGTGGAGAGGAGGAATTTCTGGCTCAGCGTTTTCCACTCCCCCCTCCCTGAGCCTCCATCGCAACGCGGCCTCCCTCCTCCTTTGCAGCAGAGGACTGTCTGCTGCCTGGCAACAGTGCCACGGGTGATGTCACAAGAACTCAGAAGACTGTGAAAAGGGAATAAACAACAGAGCCCGGATTTGTCTGGATCTGCGGCTCTGGGAGGCTTGCCGGTCTACCAGCATCTGCCAGAGATATTTTCAGAAACCAGGCTAATCCAAATTTAACGTCAGGGCGGCTTCACACAAAAGCCTCGGGAGCGGGGAGCCTTCCAAGATGGCCGTGTGTGTCGCAAGATGTCGTGGCCGACCGGGAGCTTCCTTGCAGGGTGCGCCCATATATCAAAACAATCCAGAGAGATGGCGGGAGAGTTGTAAGCAACCGTTATGGATTTCCAGTGAGCTAGAATGGGGGTGGAGAATCTACTCCACATGTTACTGGTTGGTGGGGCCAGAGTCAAAACGGCCTCGGTCCTATATACCTGAAGGAGCGTCTCCACCCCCACCGTTCAGCCCGGACACTGAGATCCAGCGCTGAGGGCCTTCTAGCGGTTCCCTTGCTGCGAGAAGCCAGGTTACAGGGAACCAGGCAGAGGGCCTTCTCGGTAGTGGCGCCCGCCCTGTGGAACGCCCTCCCATCAGAGGTTAAAAGGATCAACAACTACATGACATTTAGAAAACACCTGAAGGCAGCCCTGTTCAGGGAAGTTTTTAATCTGTGATGTGTTAATGTATTTTAATGTTTGCTGGAAGCCTCCCAGAGTGGCTGGGGAAACCCAGCCAGATGGGCGGGGTACAAATAATAAAATAATAATAATAATAATAATAATAATAATAATTATTATTATTATTATGATGTGATAATGTAAAATTTACCTTTGTGCAGTAGGCTACTTTCTTCACACTCACACATCCCAATCTAGCCCCCATTCGATGGGCAAGAAGGATTATCAGAGCTCAAGGAGGGTGTGGGCTACTAGGGGGTACAACTGGGGAAAGCAATGTTCTCTGGAGAAAGTCCTGAGGATCAGACAGAGAGGCCCCTGGGCCTGATGTTCCCCAGTTATGAGAGAGTTAGAGGATGGAGAAAGGCATGACCGGTCGAGGCACGGTGGCAGAAGGAGGACAAGAGGAGGCAGTACCTTCCAGCTCGAATCACCAATGATCACCCCAGAAGTGCAGAGATTAGAGCTACTCTCCCTGCAATAAGCCATGGCTCATGATATGTTTTTTTCACCCTTGCCACTGTCACATATGCCGCTGCTAGCAAAATCTGGGGTTGTGTCAAAGACCAGAACAAACATGCTTTGGGGGGTAAACCTGGAGGCGTGCATGCAGCGGAAGGCCCATTAGCAAAATCGCACCTCAGGATAAGAACGGTTTCAGCTTAAGAATGGACCTCCAGAACTAATTAAGTTCGTAACCAGAGGTACCACTGTATGCCCAGTGCCATCTTAGGCCTAAACCATACAATGACACAATCTACACCAGGGGTCAGCAAACTTTTTCAGCAGGGGGCCGGTCCAGTGTCCCTCAGACCTTGCGGGGGGCTGGACTATATTTTGGAAAAAAATAATGAACCAATTCCTATGCCCCACAAATAACCCAGAGATGCATTTTAAATAAAAGCACACATTCTACTCATGTAAAAACACGCTGATTCCCGGAGCATCCGTGGGCCGGATTTAGAAGACAATTGGGCCAGATCCAGCCCCCGGGCCTTAGTTTGCCTACCCATGATCTACATACTATCAATTGCTTCCATCTTTTGCTCTCTTCTCTCCCTGCTTCTTCCATGCTGACACATCTGCTATTCCTGGTGAGGTTTCACTACCACTAGCACAATACATGACAGGATTTATTCATAGAATCATAGAATCATAGAGTTGGAAGAGACCACAAGGGCCATCCAGTCCAACCCCCTGCCAAGCAGGAAACACCATCAGAGCATTCCTGACAGGTGGCTGTCAAGCCTCTGCTTAAAGACTTCCAAAGAAGGAGACTCCACCACACTCCTTGGCAGCAAATTCCACTGTCAAACAGCTCTTACTGTCAGGAAGTTATTTCTAATGTTTAGGTGGAATCTTCTTTCTTGTAGTTTGAATCCATTGCTCCATGTCCACTTCTCTGGGGCAGCAGAAAACAACCTTTCTCCCTCCTCTATATGACATCCTTTTATATATTTGAACATGGCTATCATATCACCCCTTAACCTTCTCTTCTCCAGGCTAAACATACCCAGCTCCCTAAGCCGTTCCTCATAAGGCATTGTTTCCATTTTGGCTGCCCTCCTCTGGACACGTTCCAGCTTGTCAGTATCCTTCTTGAACTGTGGTGCCCAGAACTGGACACAGTATTCCAGGTGAGGTCTGACCAGAGCGGAATACAGTGGTACTATTACTTCCCTTGATCTATTCCAAAGCAAATTTGACAGGAAAGGGGAGTGGGCATGAATACAAAATGCCACCTACTGATACCACATTCTCTGATGTGAACAGTAATGGTTGGGTTGGGCAAGAACCAGTGTTGGCTCCTCTGCTTAAATCTTAAACATAAGGAGGATTAGAGGGAGGAAGCTGAAGGTGAAAACCAGACATTCAAAACAGACCGATATCAGAAAGCGTGCAGTGTGATATATACGGCTAGTGGCCTAACACTGTTGCAATCAAGAATGGAGAGGCTTTAAAATAGCTTTTGAATGGTAGAGCTCAAATAATCCTTAGAGGCAAGAACTTTGCCATATGGTTGGTTACAGTCAGTAGTGGCAGCACACGAGTTTAATTTAGTAGCCCAAGAGCCCAGGATAGAGCTACCAGCAATCTTCAATAGGCTTAGGTCTGGAAATGAACTCCGAGGGCTTGGCAGTGCTCACCTCAAATGGAAAGCGAGCATTTGAAGCCCCCAGGTTCCTCTCTGTCTCGGATTAAAATCTGACCCTGCTAAAATGTGGGCTGGACAAACTAGCCAGACGACCTTTGGGGGCCCTTCCAGCTTTACAATTGTATGTTGTCAAGTTTCAAGGTTTACAAACAAGCATTAACCCAAGGATAACCGGGGCTGGTGTCCAAAGTCTGTCCCCCCAGAGGACCATAGGGTCAAGAAATTCCCTTGTGAAGAATGGGCTTTCTCCTTCTACCACCTACCGAGTTTTCCTGGAGCAGCTTTTCAAAGTGCTATAAAATTTGCAAAAAATGTATACCATTGATCTGTCCTCCTGCCCTTTAGCCCAGTTCGGGCATTTCATTTCACGGACTGAGTGCTGCTGAGACACTGGCTGGGTTCCTCTATACATGGCAAGATTCCAAGGAGGCAAAGTTTGCCCATCTATTTTGTGTGGCGAGCTTTTCTCCTGCTCTGCTTGTTACGTTGTGTGGCAAGAGCTGAGATTATGTTCGAAAACATATTAAGGGCTGCAATCCTACGCACGCTTCCAAGGCAGTGAGCCCCACTGGAAACAGTACAATATGTTTCGAAGTAAACACGTGTAGAGGATTGCACTGTAAAGTTCTAGAGATCTGGATTTCTGAACTCAGAATAATGAAGCAACAGACATTCTTGGTTTAGGCATTCAAAAACCTAGCAATTATCTAGAAATCTATTTTCAAAGTCAAATCCAACTTTATATAATATTTAAACCACTTCCTGTGGCCATAGATTGAGGTATCAGATTAAAGCTCATAGCATGATGATGTTGCAGAAAAATTGTGGTTTTACCCATTTAACCTCAAAATCAGATAAGAAAAGGCAGGGTGACCGGGGGGGGGGCACAGACAGACCACGACGTAACTACAGGCTTGAGTTTTTAAAGTGTCTTCTTATAGTCTTGTTTCAGTATTTTTAAGGAGACCTCCCTAGCCCTTGACACAGTTGTTGAAAAGCAGTGGGATGTTCCTGAACACTCCAAGTGCTCAGCAGGGTTTAGTTTTTCAATGTTATTATTATTATTTTTTAGCACACTAGGCCAAGGGAAAGAGAAGGAGTGCACTGCCCTTTCAAATTAAGGGCTGGTTAATTCTTACTGTTTGTGTGTGCATGTTACACATGCAACAACAGAACGCAAGAGGCACATGGGCGTAGTTTAAAATATGACAATTGGGTGTGCATACTAATTGGGGCATGTGTGAAAAGGTGGAGATACATAGAAGGGATTTCATGCATGCAAAAAATATCTATTTGCAAATGTAAGCATTACACAGGACCCAACTATCCTATAGCCCAGAAAATCCTGGCAGTTCCCATCTCCCCATACCACCATAACTAATGAGCTACTCAGTTTACACCTTTATTTTCCTTGTTAACATTTCCCAGCCTCTTTATCCAAGGCTAGCTTAAGTTGCTCTGTGAGAATCAGAATGCCTCTCCTTCCACATCTTCTGTAGCTAGTACATTGAGGCTGCAATCATATCCTCTTACCCAGAAGTAAGCCCCATTGAATATCATCATCACCATCATCACCATTTATTATTTATACCCCGCCCACTCTGAGCTGCTCCCAAAAGAATATTAAAAACACGAAACATTAAAAACTTCCCTAAACAGGGCTGCCTTCAGATGTCTTCTAAAAGTCAGATAGTTGTTTATTTCATTGACATCTGATGGGAGGGCATTCCACAGGGAGGGCGCCACTACCAAGAAGGCCCTCTCCCTGGTTCCCTGTAACCTCACATCTCGCAGTGAGGGAACCGCCAGAAGGCCCTTGGAGCTGGACCTCAGTGTCCGGGCAGAATGATGGGGGTGGAGATGCTCCTTCAGGTATACTGGGCCGAGGCCATTTAGGGCTTTAAAGGTCAGCACCAACACTCTGAATTGTGCTCGGAAACATACTGGGAGCCAATGTAGTTCTTTCAGGACCAGTGTTATATGGTCTTGGCAGCCACTCCCAGCCACCAGTCTAGCTGCCGCATTCTGGATTAATTGTAGTTTCCGGGTCACCTTCAAAGGTAGCCCCATGTAGAGCACATTGCAGTAGTCCAAGCAGGAGATAATCAGAGCATGCACCACTCTGGCGAGACAGTCTGTGGGCAGGTAGGGTCTCAGGCTGTGTACCAGATGGAGCTGGTAGACAGCTGCCCTGTACACAGAATTAACCTGAGCCTTCATGGACAGCACTGAGTCCAAAATGACTCCCAGACGGTGCACCTGGTCCTTCAGGGGCACAGTTACCCCATTCAGGACCAAGGAGTCCTCCACACCTGCCCACCCCCCGTCCCCCCAAAACAGCACTTCTGTCTTGTCAGGATTCAACCTCAATCTATTTGCCAAAGAAGCATCAGCATTGTGGTGTTAGGTGTCACTCATGACCTTTGTGCATCGCCCCTAGCCATCAAAATCTTCCTCTGGCTTTTGCACAGCTGCAATATTTTGTGTTGCCTGCTGTGCAAAGATAAGGTAAGAGTCAGATCCATCGTTCTGCTCACTTTGCCTTTGCTACATGGCCTCCAAAAACCTATCCACTGGGCAACGTGGCCCTCAGGCTGCAAAAGCACCCCCCCCCAACATATACACACCTGGGACAAATGATGGCATCTTGGAGTACCAATTCAACCTCTTTGGCTTTCAAATGTTGGCAAGACGGCGTCCTAGGGCAGCTGCAGGGATGAGCAAGACAACAGCAGGCAATCAGGATAATGCACTGAAATGCATCCATTATGCCAGCAGCATTCTGTAGAAAGGTTATGCGTCTGGAATTCCTGACAGCAATGTCAAACAACCACAAGTCATAATGCTTTAAAAAGAAAAAAAGCCCAGCCCAGATGCTCTAGTGAACTGCAGATGCATTCCTGGTTTCATGCCTGCTTTTTGGATTAAGAAATGGTTATAACAGGCATTTGTTTGATTTATCGCTTGCTTTCTCAGGGTGACTGACTATTAAAATAAGGGATCATCCGAAGCAATGTTCAAAAGACATATTTACAAGGATTTCTGAGAATTTCAGATTGATGGTGCTTTCTGCAATGAGACAGAGGAACCAGAACAGAAGCCAGCGACATATTTCAAAAGGGTTGAAAAGTGGTAGATAGAGCCATGGATTCCCGTGGTCTGAATGAGAGGGTGGGGAACATTTTTAACTATAGTACGCGGTGCCAGCGATGTGGATGGGGGGAGGGGAGCAGAAGCAAAAGTGGCTGATGCAATGGAGGTGACTCTTACCTTTGTACAGCAGGGTACATTCCAGTCATGCAAAAGTCTCTCTCCAAACCCCCACCCCCACCCAAGTCTCCATCTTCCACCCAGGCAAGCAAGAGGTATTATTACAGTTCACGGACAAATTACAGCCTGGGAAATGTGGTTGAAAGCTGGGCTAGTAAGCTGATATCTGAAATCTGGCCTACAGGTTGGTGAATTTAGGGGGAAATCAGATGCAGGAGATGCAAATTACGGATGGTGGATGGGGGAGTTGACTCAGAGGAGACACCTCTCAAGCACAGCTTCTGAATCACTTTGCACAAAATCGAAAAGCACCTCAGAGCTTGCATGAATCCCAGAGGCATTTGGTCATTTTGTGCAGGATGCCTCTCAGTGAGAAGGAACACCTCATGTTAGAAGAAGAAGAAGAAGAGTTTGGATTTGATACCCCGCTTTATCACTACCCGAAGGAGTCTCAAAGCGGCTAACATTCTCCTTTCCCTTCCTCCCCCACAACAAACACTCTGTGAGGTGAGTGGGGCTGAGAGACTTCAGAGAAGTGTGACTAGCCCAAGGTCACCCAGCAGCTGCATGTGGAGGAGCGGGGAATCGAACCCGGTTCACCAGATTACGAGTCCACCATAACAGGGTAGCCAACACAGTGCCCTCCAGTTGTCCGTTGAACTGCAACTCCCATCATTCATTGACCAATGGCTATGCTAGCTGGGGCTCATGAGACTTGTGGTCCAACAACATCTGGAGGGCATCATGTCAGCTATCCCTGCTCCACAAACCAAGTGAATGGGGTGGAAGTGATGTCATAGTTAGGAGGATGTCCAGCCTTCTGATTAGCTTGGACAAAGAGATGACCAGCCTCTCCAGATCGCAGGTCATCCCTGATACAGATATTAGAACACATACTTTGGACATTTCCAGTGGAAGGATAACAGAGATAAAGCATACAATCTTTTCCCATTTCCTTCCTCCTTGCAGAGAAATATTTGAGGTCAATTTGGGAGAGTCATAATGGCTTCAGGATTGCTCTCCTGTACTATTTTAGACACGTGATTTATATACTTACGTATGTGTTCGCCTTGTACATTTATGAACATTTATCCTGCATTTGAGACCTTAGAATTCTTATAACAACATAGTGTGTCCATGGTGTTGTGGCACCCTTCTGTGCTTTCTGGCCCATCCTGATTGGTTGGGATTACAGGGGAAAATATAAATATTCTTACAACTAAAATGGGGGTTTCAGGGACTATCCCTGCCGCCGCCCTAACATTTCCTTACAAAAGCACTAAAAATAAAAGTGGGGAACATAGGTTGCAGCCCTAGGCATGCAGAGGCAACAAACAAGCAGCTAAAGGTGGGAATGACTGACATCCTTCCATCGCAAAACGACAAAGTGATTTCTCGCAGAGAGATCCCGTTGCGGGGCGGGCATGAAGGCATTTCTTGTTTGGGTTTTTGACCCTTGGGTTTACGCAGCTTCCAGGACCTGCCTGTTGTAGGGCAGAATTTTATGTTGCAATTTAAGGACAGCCCAGTGTCCTTATATTAGATCCCCATGCGGTTCTCCTGTCACTCGTTTAGAGCTACGGATCTCCCACCCCCCCTTCCCTGGTATAGGTGTGCGTTGGCCTTGCTGTGCCGGGTAGGGGTTGCCTCCCCTTGAGAGGAGCCTGGTAGGAATTTTGTCCATTTGGCAGATTGGCTGAGCCACGTGGTTTTTGCCTACCATACAGCAAATAGTCACAACTTGTAAGGTTGGCGGTTAGGCATTGGTTCCGTGATTGGGTGGGCGTTTCCCACCAAAGTGGTGTGAGTTATGGGAATTCCGCAAAGGAATCCGGGGGCTCAACTTTGCTGTCCAAACCCTGGCGGGTGCAGGGCCATGCAGGAGTCCCTGTGGACCCCTGGAGAGGGGGGACACGTCAAATCCGGTCCTGCTAACTCTCTTCAGTTAATGGTCTCCCATCGCTGGCAAGTGGTCAGCTCTGTCCCGCTGCGACAGCTAGTCTTGCTGCTGACTAGGGTCAGCTCTGTCCCGATTGGACAGTTGGTGTGCTGACTAGGGTCAGCTATGTCCCATTGGACAGTTGAACCAATGCCTACGCAACCACTCACTTGATTTGTAATTAAATAAAGTTGTGGCCAAAATAGAGCCAAAAACCCAAACCAAAATTAATGTCTCCGGTGAGAGTCTATTGGGAGAAGTGACTGGTGCCCTGCGCCCGCAAAGATTTATAAATGATAATAAAAAAAAAATGTTATCCCCACTTTAACACCACTGTTTTGTTTGCTTCCTTGCAATATATATATATATATTTAAAACAACGACAACAGAGAAGGGCAGGAATCACACCAACGAAAGGGGAGGATGAGATAGGTATCAGGACAGCTCTACATCCCTTTGAGCTATTAATGGGGAATTGCATAACAAGTGCCGCAGGGTTGCTAGGGTTTGCCACGTCTCCTTGCTGTGTTAAATATTAACGGGACATGCACTTTCAGAGGTATTGTTCGCAGAGCCTGGATACTGCCGAGCCAATCACCGTTGGCCGTGTTGCCATGGAAGCAATATCAGTGATTCATTTCATTTACAATGAAATCCACACAGCACTCTGCTAAATGGATCTGTAAAAATGAACCGTGTAAATGAGGAGCAAACAGTTCTTGGTATTTGCTGTCTCCTGTTGCATGGGTCTTCCACCCCTCTAATTTGTACACATTCTCTCTCACACACATGCTTCAAAAAATGAATTTTGCAAACATGATTTCCCAGCTACTCTCATCTCTTCGTATGTAGCCTCCCCATTTGAAGCCTGAACTCCTTTCATCTGCAGCAGAGGGTGAATTTTTTTAATGCATCCCTTCTGAAGACCTGTTCATATCAATAATGGCTATGGGCATCTTTGCTCTTCCTTCTTGTTGTTTGAACTGATGGTCATACTGTAAGCCCAAGTTTCACATCTTGTGCATATATGTGTGTGCTCAATCACATCTCTGTCATGTCTCCAATTAAGCTAAGTATGAGAACTCATTTGAAGTCACCTCTCAACAATGGATGGGGGGGGGGGAGGAAATGCTGGCTGGCTGTTTGTGGAGCCAGGCTCCTTTTGTGTGGGCAATAAAATGATTGCTGTTGTAAAAATACAAAAACAAACAAACACCCAAACCCCATTCTTCTTCTTAATTTCACCTCTCCTGCATTTTATGTTCAGCACTGAAATGTCTCCACGGCAGAAATGCTGTATCAAAGGGCACAGGAGTTTTGCAAATGGATGAAGCAAAATGCAATGTAGGGCAATCTTGCAAAAAAAGAAAAAAAGGGGGGGAGGGAGGAAGCTCAAAAACAAGGTTGTCTGGTTTGTTGTTGTTCAGTCGTTCAGTCGTGTCCGACTCTTCGTGACCCCATGGACCAGAGCACGCCAGGCATGCCTATCCTTCACTGCCTCTCGCAGTTTGGCCAAACTCATGTTAGTAGCTTCGAGAACACTGTCCAACCATCTCGTCCTCTGCCGTCCCCTTCTCCTTGTGCCCTCAACCTTTCCCAACATCAGGGTCTTTTCTAGGGAGTCTTCTCTTCTCATGAGGTGGCCAAAGTACTGGAGCCTCAACTTCAGGATCTGTCCTTCTAGTGAGCACTCAGGGCTGATTTCCTTCAGAATGGATAGGTTTGATCTTCTTGCAGTCCATGGGACTCTCAAGAGTCTCCTCCAGCACCATAATTCAAAAGCATCAATTCTTCGGCAATCAGCCTTCTTTATGGTCCAGCTCTCACTTCCGTACATTACTACTGGGAAAACCATCTGGTTTACTATCTGGTTTAGCGATGTGTAAAATGCACTCCCAAGAAATCTGTTTTCAGTTCCATTTTCCTTGCCTGGTGCCATGAATTTACACAGGAAAACCATGCAATTATTCAAATGTCACCTGGACTTATGTGGCAGCTCCTCCTCCTCCTCCTCCTGTTGCAGAGGGGAAGCAGCCCACAGTCTGTGGTGGCAGCAGGAGGCAGAGGAGCTGCTGCTCATTGAAACTGAGCTGCTGCATGAATGTGTTGGGTCCGGGCATCACGTCTGACGTCCAGGTGTCACGCACATCGTGACATCATCGTGCATGATGCCTGGTTGCGACATCACATGCCACATCAGCCCCCCACAATGGCTTTCCCTAGTCGGCACACCTGACAGGGCTTACGTTTGAATAAAAATGCATAGGATTGCTCTCTAAATGGAGTCGAGACTACTCACTACTGTATCCAACTCCCAGGCTTCAAGAACCTTCAGTTTTTGAACTTCTCTGAATTTAGTGATACAGCTCCAAACAAACAAACAAACAAACAAAAAGTACCGAAATGCATAGGAAAACCCCCCACATGTTTTTGATGGTAAATTGCTTAACGCAATTGTGAATTTTCATGCTAAAAGATGCAGAATAATGCAGAAACAGAAGTGAAGAGACATAGGAATGAACACACATGAAACTGACACAGACTGGACATAAGCAGATCTCACCCATTCCTATGTAAGATATCTAGTTAAATGAGCCCAGAGGCCTTCTGGTGGTGGTTGAGACATGGCTCTGGAATATTCTCCCATTGCAGATCTGCCAGGACTTCTCTTATAGTAACTTACAGAAGAAATTGAAAACATACTTGTTTTTAGCTGGCTTTTAACATCCATTTGATTAGAAACGTCTGCCTCCGCTGTGTCATGGTTTTTCTTGCAAATATGTTCTGGTGCCTAATTGTTGCTTTTAGTTCACAACGGTTTGGTTTGCAGTGGCATTTCTATGATTGCATCCTACGTAGTTCTGATGTCAACAGCTCTGAGTATAATTGCAGCACAGCTGGACATAAAGAAATGGTTATTGGTGGGGCTGTTCCCTCTCGCTCACTCAGTCCTGGGTATATGCAGCTGCTCACGGCAGCTCTTAAGAGGGCACCGCCTTTGAAACAGCGCACTGCTGCCTGGGCAACGTCACATTGGTGAGGCATCTGAAGATGACCTGGAGTGAATTTGGGCGTTGCAAGGGTGGGCGTACATTGCAGCTGTGAACAGGACTTTTGGCTGGCCTGTGATGCAGCAGTTGGTGCTTCATTTCCCCAGAGAGCTTCAAAGGCACTTGCTGTGAGCCATAGGCTCCACCTTGCACAAAATATTGGGGGGCTGCCCCGCACCCCTGCACTTCTCCCCCTCTCCATGCACTTTTGCAGAACGCACCTTCCTCCATTGCGCACAACTGGGCACAGGCCTCCCCTTCCTCTTGCCTGCACACAGTAAGTTTCTGGGAGCCAGTGTGGTGTAGTGGTTAAGAGTGGTAGACTCGTAATCTGGAGAACCGGGTTTGTGTCTCCGCTCCTCCACATGCAGCTGCTGGGTGACCTTGGGCTAGTCAGACTTCTCTGAAGTCTCTCAGCCCCACTCACCTCACAGAGTGTTTGTTGTGGGGGAGGAAGGGAAAGGAGATTGTTAGTCGCTTTGAGACTCCTTCGGGTAGTGATAAAGCGGGATATCAAATCCAATCTCTTCTTCTTCTTCTTCTTCTTCTTCTTCTTCTTCTTCTTCTTCTTCTTCCTGCTCGCCTACCTCCCGCCTCCTTCCCCCACCCACTGCCTACTTGCCGGCAAGTCAAGAAAAGAGAGCAGTACCTGGCTGGGGGGGGGGGGGAGTTGGCTGCCCAAGGGAGGGAGAGAGGCGCCAACTTGCAGAAAATATTGAGGTGGACTGTTAGCATTTAGAGAGCAAAGCCGTGTGTGCACATCCCTGGCTCCTGAGATTCCGGTGGCGCAGTCATATGTGATTGTTCCCAGATTTGAAGAACAACACACACAAGCCATAAATAAGGCTAAAACTATTTATTGTAGTAATAGTGCAGAGAGAATCTCTGCTGCCAGCCCGTTAAGACGGAGCTGCCATATTGCCGTCCTTCCAGCTTGAGGACTAGCCAGAGGAGTGTAGCCCAAAGGCTAGAATTACAACAGTACAGTAATACATAAACATTCCATGTAGGAAGTGATAAGGCAACTTTCTCATGGCTCAGTGAGACAGGCAAAAGTGAAACCATTCTCGCTGCAGCTGCGTGCCACTTGGCTTGGACAAAAATCATAACACTTTAACTATGGGAGGTGAAGGGACCTGGGCCTCATAGCCTCTGTCAGGGACTGGGCAGAGGAGGAATGGTGGAGACTACCTCCCCATCCTGACCCTTCCAGGGAGGAGGAAGAGGAAGACTGTATAGATTTACAACAGGTGGTTTGCGGGAGGTTGCAGCTTAGAGGCAGATGAGGGGTAAAGTTGGGAAATCATGGGAGAACCAGAACAACACCTGGCTGACACGTCGTCATTAGAAAGCATTCCAGGCCCTCCATCTCCCACAACCCGGCGAGCGTTAAAAGTAGGAGAGCAAAAAGCTCAAAGACAGAGGGTATGTAGCAGCAACCATAGAGGAGGTGATGATGATGATGAATGAGGAAGTGGGAGAGACGGGGGTGGAGATTCACTTGGGACAATGCCATTATCCAAGGGGCTGGGTTCTATAGCCTCTCTCTGAAATAAAAGAGGACGGTCTAGAAACTTTCCCTTGTCTTTATGCTTTCCTGGGCAACCAGCCAGGAGCCGCTGACAGCATCCTGACACCCTTCAACATTTCTCCAATGAAAATAGGAACGTCCTGCCCAGTGCTATTTTTCTAGAAAAAAGAGGTGCTGGAAGTCACCATAAACAATACCCGTCAACATTTCTCTGATGAAAATAGGGACATCCTATTCAATAATAATAATAATTATAACTTTGCTATTTATATTAAATATGTTAAATTCATAGTTGTGTGCAGAAGGGAGGTCAGTTGGTGGTATGGGGTTCCTTTGTTGTGCTGTTGTATTGTGAGGGGAATAGTGTTTGTGTGAGGTACGTTTTTCTTTACATTGCAATGTAGTCTGAAGCAAAATTCCAAGTATGAAGGAGCGTCTCCACCCCCACCGTTCAGCCCGGACACTGAGATCCAGCGCTGAGGGCCTTCTGGCGGTTTCCTCACTGCGAGAAGCAAAGCTACAGAGAACCAGGCAGAGGGCCTTCTCGGTAGTGGCGCCTGCCCTGTGGAACGCCCTCCCATCAGAGGTTAAAGTGATAAACAACTATCCTACATTCAGAAAATACCTGAAGGCAGCCCTGTTTAGGGAAGTTTTTAACTTGTGATTTTGATGTATTTTAATATTTGTTGGAAGCCGCCCAGAGTGGCTGGGGAGACCCGGCCAGATGGGCGGGGTAGAAATAAAAAATTATTATTATTATTATTATATTACTTGGCCAATAAATTATTCCTATTCCTATTCGTATATGCCACCCATCTGACTAGGTTGTCGCTCCGGGAGGCTTCCAACATATATAAAACATAATAAATCATTAAACATTAGAAAACTTCCCTATGCAGAGCTGCCTTCAGATGGCTTGGGGATCGGATAACTCCATACCCTTCAACATTTCTCTGATGAAAAGAGGGACATCCTTCCATACCCCCCAACATTTCTCTGATAAAAATAGAAACGTCCTAAGGGAAAGTGGCACATTCTGGGATCAAATCAGAAACCGGGATCGCTTCTGTAAATTGAGGGTGTCCCTGGAAAATAGGGACACTTGGGGAGGGGGGTCTGTTGGTGCCTATGCTGTGAGCCCCACTTCTACTTTGTCAGATTGCATGTAGAGTCTGAATTCAGAGCAGCTTGTTTTAAAAACGTCTCTGGTCCCTCAGCATACCCAAGAAGACATAAAGGAGGGAAAGGCTTTAATCCCTAAACTGAGGGTTGAGTCAGGCAGCATAATCAGTAGAGTTTGGGCTGTGCTTTTGCGGCAAGGCCCAGACATTGTTTGTTTGAAGGGTTTGGATTAGTGACGCAAAGGCCCTCTGCACAGTGCTTAATGAATGAAAAGTGTCTGGAGTTCTTCCAGCGACTCCGTCCAGCACAGTCCATAAAAGCCTGCAGGGACATTGCAGGAGGAGGAGAGTTCAACTGGATCTCCATTCTAATCAGGGCTTACAAAACGTGCCTTCCAAAGACCTCATAATTACCTTGTATGGGCTGTAACTGATCAGATGATTAGAAAGCTGAGATTTGCAGCAGCGCCACCCCTTAAACGTTTCCAAGGTGCCCAGCCTAAAAGGATCACAGGAGCAGAAGGAAAATGGTGCACTATTTATTTTTTTTCCTTATTTACTTTCCTTGCATCTGGGTCTGCTTTAGTTATTCCTGGAATGGAAGGCAGAGAGTAAGTCTAGCTGAGGAAGATGGCCTTCACAGGACCCTTCCCTACTGCTCCGTGCAAACATTTGTCAAACATTTTCATGAATTCCCAGTGCTACCTTTGTGGCATTTGTTACATGACCAGGCAAAAATGTTCCTCTTCAACCAGGCCTTGGGCTCATTACTATATTTTACGGCCTTTTAAATGTGTTTGTGGGAGGCGTGGTTATTGTTGGGGGGGGGGGTTGTTCTTTTATCCTGTGTTTTTATCTTCAGATGAAGGGTGTTATATAAATTAAATAAATAATCAATCAGTCAAGCAATCCTGATGGTTATGTTCCATCTCCACTGTCAGAGGCACTATGTTTCTGAATACAGTGGTACCTTGGGTTAAGTACTTAATTCGTTCCGGAGGTCCGTTCTTAACCTGAAGCGTACTTAACCTGAAGCACCACTTTAGCTAATGGGACCTCCTGCTGCCGCTGCGCTGCCAGAGCACGATTTCTGTTCTTAGTGGAGTTCTTAACCTGAAGCGTACTTAACCTGAACATAGCTGTCAACTTTCGGATTTGAAAATAAGGGATTTTTTCAAGCTTTCGGATTTGAAAATAAGGGATGCCGCGAGGGCGGTGCAATGGCACCAAGTAGCCTCGCCACCCTGCGCTCCAGAGGCTGCGTGCGAACAGGTGAGCGAAAGAGTGCGGGCGTAGACGGCAGGCAGGCTGTCTGTCTGGTTGGGCGTGAGGGTCTGGCTGCACAAGGCATGCAAGCTCCGCCCCCAGTCGGTCTCAGACTCCTTATTGGCAGCCGAGCAACGCAGCTGAGGAGCCTCCCTGGCCAGCAGGGAGGGAGAGGAGCTGCTTCCTTTGAAATCCTGCAAATTTAAGGGATATCAACAATCCGGGATAGCAGCGGGAAACGGCATTGGAATAAGGGAGTTTCCTGCAAAAAAAGAGAGAGTTGACAGCTATGAACCTGAAGCGTACTTAACCCGAGGTACCACTGTACCAGTTGCTGGAAATTGCAAGAGGGAAGAGTGTGGTTGCACTCAGGTCCTTCTAGCCAGCTTCCCTGGTGGACTGCCATAAGAACAGGATTCCTGACTAGATGGACCACTGGCCTGATCCGGCAGGCTATTCTTGTGTCAGAACCCAGGTTCAAAGCAACTGTGCTGTCTGTCAAGAGCAGGGATTGTTCAGTATTTCATTTCCTTACTTTTTGTGTGTGTGTGTTTTGGTCTTCATTAAGTGTGCGTTAAGGATCATCATCATCATCACTTTTAATTTGTATACCGCCTTTCTAGCTTACAATACTCAAGGCGGTCTACAAGCTGAAGAAACAAAGAATATACACCTTACAACAATCTAATGCAATACAAAAATGTGATAATGAAACATAGATTTAAAATAAGCAATCAAATAAAATAATGTTCAACAATCATTAGAATAGTATAGAATAATAATATCAGCATATAAAAATTAAACAAAAACCCACTCTTAACAGTTACAATAAATAATTTTGAAACTACAATCAATAAAACAACAGCAAGCCACAGTGCATAAAACAATACAATACAAATTGAGAGACAGAGACTGGAGGGTGGGGCAAGGCAGGTGTAAAGAGGCCTTGCCTGATGGAGTCTCTCCCTTCACCATGGGGATGCCATGGACAAGATCCCAGGTTCAGTCCTCGGTGTCTGCAGGTAGACCTAGGATAAATTCCTAGAGAGCCGCTGGCAATCAGTGTGGGCAATGCCAAGCTAGATGGATTGATGCTCTGACATAGTATAATGTAGCTTCTTGTGTTCCTGCGTCCAATGGAAACCTTAGACAGCCTTTAAAAAGGGCATAACAGAATTCAGGAAAGATTTGGTACATCAAATGGCTTTTACTTTGGGATGCTAACCTCGCATTACACTCTGTGTCGACAGCACCTTGTACAGAATTCTTATGTTGCACTGAAACTCTCTTTATAGTTTTGCGTTCCCATCTGGCTTTAGATCTATTGCCTATGGGCTCCTCTCAACAGTCCTTGTACTTACTTCCACGACTGAGGCAGCCCAGTCTTCTTGCTAACTTCCACAGCTGGAGACAAGCGAAAATGGTGGTTTCGATTACCCCTCCTGTGCCATCCATTTCTTTCCTCTAGCCTGTCATACAGTTACAGCCTTTCTTGCTGTCCTGCACACAGGCTTCTGCCAGATTTAAGTGGCGGTTGACACTATTAGCACTGACCTGTTCTGGCCTGCTCCTGATGATATAAACTAGATCTTGAATGATACCATAATAAACACTGGATATGACCATGCCCATTGCCAAACCTTAGCTCAGGCACGTTGCTACATTACAGCAGAGATCAAAGGCAAATTTGAATCAAGGGATTTTATTACATTAAAAAAAAACACACCAAGTTTAGATCATCATAAGGTTTATTTATTTATTTAAAGACCTGTTGGATGAGACCAAAGGTCTGTATAATGCATGGCCTTGTTTAATCCAGTTCCCCAGCTAAGTACCTCTAGGAAGCACATAAGAAAGACACAGAGGTACCAGCTGTTCCCCCACCCCCATTATTTGCTCCCCAACAGCCAGGGGCGGAGCAAGGGGGTGCGGTGGGGGCGGGCTGCCCCGGGTGCCACCCTGGGGGTGACACTCGACGCTCCCCCGGAGACTCCCAAGCCTACAGCGAGCGATGGTGATGACGGCTGCCGGCAAAGTGACAAAGCTCTCCCCCTTTCCCCAGGCTCGCTGTAGGCTTGGGAGGTGGGGGGCACCGTTGCGCCATCGCCCGGTAAAAATCCTCGCTCCGCGGGTTGCTCGCTCACCCGCTTGGCGCTTTGCTTCCTTCCCCCTCGGGCTGCGGGCGGAGGCCAGGGGCAGGCCAGGGAGGGGCGCCAGCGGCCCAAGAGAAGCGTCCCCTCCCGCCCCTCACTTCCGCCCGCAGCCTGAGCAGGAAAGAAGCAAATAATAATAATAAATTAATAATAATAATAATAATAATAATAATAAATTTTTATTTATACCCCGCCCTTCCCAGCTAAGACTGGGCTCAGAGCGGCTAACACCCATAAAATCACGACAAAACATACAAAACAATCAATTAAAATGCAAGTTAAGGAGCCTCGCCACAGCATTCTACACCCGCTGGAGTTTCTGGGTCAGTTTTAAGGGCAGCCCCACGTAGAGCGAGTTACAATAGTCAAGTCTGGAGGTGACCGTCGCGTGGATCACTGTGGCCAGATCAGGGTGAGAGAGGTAGGGGGCCAACTGCCTAATACGGCAGAGATGGAAAAATGCCACAGCGCTGAGCGGGTGAGCGAGCAAGCTGTGGAGCGAGGCTTTTTACCAAGCAGCGGGGGCAACAGCGCCTCCTAAGCCGCCCAGTAAAAAGCCTCGCTCCGCGGCTTGCTCGCGGTTTGCCGCCGCCGCCAGCAACCTGCTATGTAGCACGCATACGCAGCATCGCTATGTAGCGACGCATGCGTCATACCTAGCGACGCTGCCCTACATAGTGACACCCCGCCCCTGGGTGCACTTCGTGTTTGCCGCTCCAGGTGCCCGAGCGGCTTCCTACGCCTCTGCCAACAGCTGGTATTCAGAGAGATACTGAGATGAAGCTCTTGTGACTATTAGGCGTGGACAGATCTATACCCCATGAAGGGAATATTCAAAGTGGACAAAAGAAAGCACTTCTTTGCACAGCATGAGATAGTTAACCTCTGGAACTCTCGCCCACAAGAGGTAGTGATGGCCACCAACTTGGATGGCTTCAAAAGAGGATTACTCAAATTTATGGACGATAGGGCTATCAATGGCTACTAGCTACAATGGGAGATGATATATAATGAACTGGAAAAAATGTTTAAAATAACTTATGTAAAAACAACACACAGAAGCCTTTTTATTAGGAATTGTAGGTACCGATATCCCAAAGGAGCAGAAAAGACTATTTATGTATGGATAGATATAAAATATAGATTTGATATAACAGGGATGTCCAACCGGTCGACCGCGGTTGACAGGTCAATCCCTGGCTGATAGCGGTCGATCACGGGCTCATTTCCCTCCGCTGGGGAAAAAGAGTACCCGCCCCCGCTCCCACGCTCTGTTCTTCATTTGCGCACAATTGCAAAAAAGACGGAGTTACTGTTTGGTTAGTGACTTTTGGCATCCCCCTCCAAAAGCAGCAGAACTATGGTGCCCCCCAATAGCTCAACAACTTAGGCTTGCCCCCTAAAAAAATCAACAACTTTGGCTCCCCCCCCAAAAACAATTGGTAGATCACTGCCAGTTTTTTATTCCGGGAGTAGATCGCAGTCTCTTGGGAATTGGACGTCCCTGTGATATAATATGCAGTTGAAAACGCTGACATTAGGACCCACAGAGGGGATGGGGGAAGGTCTCGAGATTCAGAGAAATCTCTGTATATGGAAATGTATTTGGTTTGGTTATAGATCTATATTTGAAAAATCAAATAAAAACAGAAACAAAAGAAGATTACTCAAATGTATGGATGACAGGGCTGTCAATGGCTACTAGCTACAATGGTTATGTTCTTTCTCCACTGTTGGGGGCAGTAAACCTCTGAATACCAGTTGCTGGTGGGGAGAGTCCTGTTGTGTTCAGGTCCTCCTTGTGGGCTTCCCATTGAGACATCTGGTTGGGAACTGTGAGAACAGGAAGTTGGGCTAGATGGGCCCTTGGTCTGATCTTCTTATGTTCTAAAGTTATAGTCCCCGGGAACGGCTTTGACTGAGTGGAACCGATGGGTTCTCAAACCCTCAGGCTCTGGTGGGTTGAGACCAATAGTGGGTCCAATGGCCAAGAAGGCAGTCACAATGTTTTTGGGCACTGTGTGAGATCCAATTCAAAATGGCCGCTGTGCTGTCACACGGAGGGTGGGAGTGGGAACGGGATGGCCCAGTTTTCCCAGAACAGTTGAAGAGTCTGTCTTGATGGTGCAATCCTATACATGCTTAATCAGTAGGGCCTCTTCCTGAGATCAATAGGGCTTAATCCCAGACCACCCTGTGGTCCTTTGGGAGGAAGAGCAGGATATAATTTAACGGTAATAAATCGGATCCTCCCTTAAAGAGGGCACATATTGCGATGAGACCTTGCAACCAAACCCTGTGTTGTGGGTGGGTATGATTGACAGCCACAACACCCAATCGGTAGGTCCTTGATGCAGGGTTCAATCAGGCTAATGGGACACAAGCTAAACGGATCGAGGGACCTATAAACACCCACCCACCTCTTCCAACTTTTAGGGCTTGTGTGCTTGACCTTGCTACGCCGTTGTGTGTCGTCTGTCATTGGGACAGGGGCACGGCAGGAATTTCCCCCACTTGGCTGATTGGCTGTTGCCATTTGGGTTTCGCCTGCCATGTAGCAAATCGTCACGACTTGTAAGGTTGCGGATAGGCTCTGGTTCAGGTGATAGGGATGGGAGAACGCTCTCGCCATCCCTATGTGAAGGGTATTCTGTTAAAGGAATCCAGGGACTCGATGGTTTGGTCAACCCCTGAGAGGGGGTTGTGCCCGTGCCTGAGTCTAGGGGGACATTTGGGTGGAGGATAGAGCATGTCCCCAGCTTTCCACTTATCCAGGTGTTCACCCTTGGCTGACCTATGCTGGAACCCTGGGTCAGCGCTACCTGCAGAGCAGGGAGCTAGTCGAACCAGAGCCTATGCAACCACACACTTGCTGTAATCAATAAAGTTGTGGCCTAAATTCTGCCAAAAACCAAACCAAAATTTGAGTCTTGTCTGAATTTATTTGGGGTGAGGTTAAAAGGTCTGAAGACGCAAATAAATAAGAGAGAAAGAATATGGAACTTCAACCTCGCAGTGCTAGCCTATACATGCCTGCTCATAAATATGTCCCAGAGTTCAATGATGCTTCCTCCCAGGTAAGGGTGTTCTGGATTGCAGCCTTGATCTATCTATAGTACCACCTTTGTTTGCTTGTGTAACCTTTTGGAGATGGGTCTGTCAACGCTGTCATTTTATCATCCTCCTGAAACAGCTCTATCTCCCAGCTGTTACATAATGCAGCTGAAAGAATTTTAGAACAGCCCAGAGGCAGAGTCTCTGCTATGCCATCCCCTGGAGACTGACTTCAGCTTTCCTTTTAAATATTGAATTGCTTTTAAATTTGCTTAGATGCCATCAAAAGCAACCGCACAGTCTCTTAGACCCATATTTCCCGCTCAGGTATTCTCTGAGCCAGCTTGAGCTCCATTGTTGTTTGGCTACATCGGAAATCCTGCATGTGCCGACACTCCGTGTAACCGTGTGTGTTTGCAAATAGAAAATGTGGTGTAGATGCATTGCTCTTCGTATTTATTTTTAGCCAGCTATTTGCATTTGCATCCAGATTATTTGGCTGTAGAAAACACAAATAGGAACTGTAGGAATGCACTTCTCTGTGTTGCAGCATTGTCTACTTATATATCTGCTGACCCAACACCACATACCCTGTACATCAGAGCTTTCCAAACTGTGTGTTGTGATACGTTAGTGTGTCGGCTGCACTGTGTAGGTGTGCTGCGTGAACACACACACCCCGTGCTCCTCCCGGGACTCGAAAGAGGTTAGTTTAAGCTCCGGTTTGCTCGTAAAACTGAATTACTGTGTCGCGAAAGGATGCATGTCTAAAAAGTGTGTCACCAACATGAAAAGTTTGGAAAGGTCTGCAAACAG
Organism: Darevskia nairensis; assembly: GCA_034642065.1. Classification (NCBI taxonomy): domain Eukaryota; kingdom Metazoa; phylum Chordata; class Lepidosauria; order Squamata; family Lacertidae; genus Darevskia; species Darevskia nairensis. Next base: position 5,873,863 of record JAWWNI010000329.1, read on the forward strand.
AGCTGAGTGATAGAAATGGTCCAAGCTTCAGGACCCTGCCATATTCTTATGCTTTAACCAAAAGATCGACGGCATCATCCAGGCAAGGAAGAGGCATCCTCTCAGGTCTACGACACATCCTAGGCAGCCAGCAGCGAAGGGCGTGGCTTCAAAATCTATTATATCTCTAGCGTCTTTAACAAAGAGGGAAGGGATTTAACCTCAATGATTTCTCGCTTATAGAATAAAGATAATGTGAAAGGAGTAGCCCAAATTTGACTGTAATAAATCCAAACTCTCTTTGACATCTTATGTGTATGGATGAGAACCTGATAACCTTGATGCCTTTCTTGTTAATTAAGAGCTTGTTTTCATTCCTTCCATGCCTCATCTCTCACCCTAAGCTTATAAGCATAATATTAATGTTTAGCTTACATCCAATAGCTGAATTTCTCCAAATTCTGTTTCAATTCCAACTGTGCAAGGTTGACCCCAATGGTTTTTAATAATAATAATAATAATAATAATAATAATAATAATAATAAATAATACTTTGCCTCCCACCCTGAAGGAAGAATGTGTCTTCCCTTTTGTCCTGAACCACTCATAATTTTAAGTTATGATTTCTCACTTCTCAGCCTTTCTCTGTTTTTGTTGTTAACATAATACTTTCCATTGCTGATCTCTGTTCTCTCATCAGCCTCTTTTCATCATGGGGTTTTATTCTCAGGTAACTGCAAGGAAAACCATCAAATAATGACACAACAAGGTCACTTAGGAGAAGGAACCTTTTCAACTGTAGGGTTGCCATATTTCAAAAGTAAAAACTAGGACACCCCGAAAGCTGTTGAGCTTGTTTATACAAAAACACCCCAAACCCACGATTTTTCTGTTGATTTGCCTAAGATCCAGGCCAAAGCGCTGCCTTTCAGAAATTCCCCCCCAGACATCAATTCCACCTATGAAATCCCGGTGATGTCTGGGAAAATCCAGACATATGGCAGTCCTGTCTAACTGCATGCCAGGGATAAAATAATCTGTTAAGTTTGGTTTCTCCCAGTTCCTCCCTCTCCGCAAGTCTTAAATTCAGTTCTCCACATGCCCACAGCCATTTGCGATTTTTAAAGAAATCCTCATGAATTTGGTGAAATTGCCTTCCCGGTATTTCTGGGATGAAGGATTTCACAAGGTCATGAAGAGGTTTGCCATCACTATCCTAGAACCTTATACAAACTCCACATAGTAGTAATTCATACGTTTCTACGTTAAAAAGAAACTGACAAAATATTATTGGAGAAGACTTGAAAGACTCAATATCACTTGGCAGAGACATCCATATAAATGTTCAAAAGTACATTTTCACAGAGCGACAAGGGAATGAAGATCAATCTTCTCGGATGGTTCGATGGATGTCATTTCATTTCCTAAAACGGTCACTGCACTTGCCTGCATCTTCATTCATTATATGGTTTTCTGCTCTTACGGGTTTTTTTTTTTTTAATGCATTCAATCCTCCATCCTGAAAAAAACTGCATTTATCTTTCTGGGACTACAAATATGCCCTTGAACTGAAATTGTCTTTCTAATAATTTGATTCTGACAAGCAGTGGAGGAAAAGGGGAGTGGGTCGCGAAGGACAGATTGGCAGGTGGGTATAAAATTTATAGGTGGGATCCCAACCTGGAGAGAAGCCAAGGCATTCCGGAACATCATTTGCTCCTGTTATCAGCACTTGCTCAAAAACAAAGCAAGAACCCAAGGGCAAATGATTAGCTCAGAATTCACAATGAAACCCACCTCATTTGCTGAGGTCAGAGAGAGAGGTGGGCCGTTTCCAAGCCTTTTAATGAGGTTCGTGGTCTTTGCACTGTTGCACTGCAAAGGCTCATCTCTTTTCACTCCTGGTGACTTGGCCCTCTCACCTTTGTCCTGTCACTTTGCTCCTCATTAACACATTTTCCTCTGCAGCCTTCAACAAGGATGCCCAGGAACCATAAACATGACCCATTTGCACCGATGTAATTGCAGAGCTGCCAATTTGAATGGGAGACTTCTAGTATTGGGGTTTATTTCCCTTGAACTCCGACCTCTTCTGCCTGTTCCTTGGCTTCTGTCAATTTCACCTTTGCTGATTTTTTAAAATAAAAAATATATACCGGTATGTATATAAAGAGAGCTGGACCATAAAGAAGGCTGATCGCTGAAGAATTGATGCTTTTGAATCATGGTGCTGGAGGAGACTCTTGAGAGTCCCATGGACTGCAAGAAGATCAAACCTATCCATTCTGAAGGAAATCAGCCCTGAGTGCTCACTGGAAGGACAGATCCTGAAGCTGAGGCTCCAGTACTTTGGCCACCTCATGAGAAGAGAAGACTCCCTGGAAAAGACCCTGATGTTGGGAAAGACTGAGGGCACAAGGAGAAGGGGACGACAGAAGACAAGATGGTTGGACAGTGTTCTCAAAGCTACCAACATGAGTCTGACCAAACTGCGGGAGGCAGTGGAAGACAGGAGTGCCTGGCGTGCTCTGGTCCATGGGGTCACGAAGAGTCGGACACGACTAAACAACAACAACAACATGTATATAAACAGTTGCAGCTGGGCAAATTAAGGCTGTATGAGGGCGGAGTTTGCAATGCAGCTCAGGTCATTTACATACTGGTTTCTTTGCATTTTAAATGTGCAGCACCTTGTGGATTCAGTTGCAATAAATAATGGGGACAACAACTCGGCAAATTTCCTGGCTCAGTGCTAGATGCGACATTGATCACCTGACTGGCCCTAATGTACTTGATGTTCCTTTACTAAACAGCAACTGCAGGGACTCCATCTGAATTGGGATTGCAATGTGCAGTGGGGAGGAGGACTTTAACCTTTTGCCTCCACTGTGGTCCTTATCCAGATTACGCACACTGCTGCAGTTGCTTGCTAGCTCTTTATTTGTTTGTTTTAAACATTAAAAAAAAATCCTATTCTTCAACATTGACAGCAAAAGCTTCCAGGGTGATAGAACAGTCCCTGCCTCGGATTTACAATTGAAAAGATACAACACAAAAGGGATAGGGAGAGAAGAGGAAGAAAGCAAGCTAAGTTCTTATAATGACCAGGTGCCGTGGAGCGATTTAGAGAGAAGAAGTCAAAAATTGCTGGCCTTCCAGCAGAGCTGGTGGAGAGGCCCTCAAATTCCTGTCTCTATTGTTAGAGGTTTGCGGGGATCTGTCTGGATGTTAGCTGTGGGTCCCTTGTAAACCTGTGGCCAACCATGCATATGTGAGGTTAGACTCTAAAAGAAGAACATTCTTGAACCAGTCAAACTACAGTCATACTGTGTTCTGTGTTGAGGAGGGAAGGGTGGGGATGAAGTGGGGGGGGTTGGTTGATTGTGGTGGTTGTCTTTTTTTCTTGTTGTGTTTGTGATCGTGGTTTTTTTTCTGTTTTGGGATTAATGAACATCTGTGGAAAAAGAGAAAGATAAATAATATGTAAAGTCAGATGGAGAATTGATGATTTGTAATATATACGTGTTTAATTCTGTGGAAACTTAATAAAAATCATTAAAAAACCCTAAACAAACTACAGTCATACCTTGAGTTACGGCCGCTTAAGGTTGCGGGATTTCGGATTGTGCACCGTGCCGAACCCAGAAGTAACGGAACGGGTTACTTCCGGGTTTCGGCACTCGCGCATGCGCAGAAGTGCTAAATCACGCTTTGCGCATGCGCAGAAGTGCCAAATTGCGTCATGCGCAGAGGCAGCGGCATGGGTTGCGAACGCGCCTCCTGCACGGATCGCGTTCGCAACCCGAGCCGCCACTGTAGTTCCTTTGTCAAGGTAATGGCCTTAGCTGCCAAGTTTACCCATCACCTGTATCTTAAAAAGTGAGCTCTGTTGCACAAATGGGTGGCCCTTTCCTTACCTCACTTGGCTGAACACTGTATCAACCTGGAATGCAGAACAATAGCCCAAGGGGAGCTGTGTGTGAGAGAGTTTTGGCTGATGTCGGAAGCTGGAGACCCAGAAGCTTGTCTTGCTCAGTGGCTTGGGGATCTCTCTGGGAATCTAATGGGGAGGCAAGATCATCTGCAGTGTTAATGCTCTGAGTTCCTTCACTCTATGTTCAGGTGGTGCATATGTGTAAAGAAAACCATACACCCTAAGGACACCACAGTCTCCACTGACCTTCATTCCAAGGAAACTGAACACAGGAACCTCTGGAGTCTCTTGCCACTCAGAGACTGGGGCGTCTGCAACAGTATGTGTGGTTTTTTTTTACAACCCACCTTTTTAGCCTCAGCTGCAAATGGTAGTTCTCCCCCTTTGGGGAAAATGGCAGGTTCACCCATCCACACAGGAGCAATGGCAGTAGCAAAGGGTTCAAGCCCTCTTTCCAGTGCACTTTCCTTTAATGCAAAAACGATTTGGGGGAGGAAGCGGGTTTGTTGCCCAAGAATTTCACATTGATTCGTCAGCATGCGATTGCACCCCTCCTGGAAACAGTGACAGTCTGGAGGCTGCACCTTCTCATGAAAGCATCACTGAAAGCTTAAGCCGGCCTTTTGCCTCTTTTCATGTTTAATTCCCATCCCTTCCTAGGACACTCCTGGCTTTTTGTTGTGGGTCTTGGAAACAGGCGTGGTTTCCGCTGGGGCGTGCTGCTTCCAACTGCAGTGATGCCTTCCCTGGGATTTCTTTGAGATGCTGCTGGATTTAAGGGCTGGATTATCTCCGGCATTGAAGGTATTAAGGACTGGAAGTGGGGAAATGTATTTAAGGAAGAAGCACAAAGGGGCAGGTTTAATTGTAGCCGGAGTGAGGCTCTCAAAACTGGGCGAGGGAGAAGGGACGTGAATCTTCTGCCAAAGGTTTGTAACAAGGGGAAGAAAAGCCTGAACAGAAGGAGGAGGCGATGGATGGATGGATTTCCAGAGCTTCATTTGACCCTTGAGAGTTGTTTTCAGCTCCAGACCTCGGCTCTGGAGCCTATGAAGTGCAATATTAATGTGTTTTCATAAAAAAAGAATCTTCACAGTCCTTGCAGCTACTTTCCCCAGACACAGTGATATTTGCTACTCCCATCCTGAAGGGATATAGGAATATAACATGCAATCTATCTGTTGTACAGATCGCTGGGAGCCATAATCCCCTCGAACTGCTTTCACGTTCAGGAGGCAACAAGAATGCTTAGCCAGGCTTACATTTAAGCCAGAACCTGCAGTTGTTTGGACATGAGGCTGTTTTATAGAGCTGCGCTTTGGACCTTGAAATGTGAAACTAATTCATCTTTCATTTGTTTCTTTTGTTTGTTTGTTTTCGTGTTTCCGAACATATGGAAAGAGCCTCACGGTTGAACCAGTGAATGTCGGTCTATTAAGGCAAGTGGGAAACTGCCCCACCAACCTCAGTCTGCCCTCAGCCCGTCCCCACCAACCGGCCTTCTTACTTTCATCCAGTCCAGGGGTGGCACTGCCTGTCAGTACTAAAAGGGGGAGGGGCTCGAGAGTTTGATGGGTGGCGCTGTGGGTTAAACTACAGAGCCTAGGGCTTGCCGATCAGAAGGTTGGCGGTTTGAATCCCCGCGACGGGGTGAGATCCCATTGCTCGGTCCCAGCTCCTGCCAACCTAGCAGTTCGAAAGCACGTCAAAGTGTAAGTAGATAAATAGGTACCGCTGCAGCAGGAAGGTAAACGGCATTTCCGTGCGCTGCTCTGGTTCGCCAGAAGCAGCTTAGTCATGACCCGGAAGCTGTATGCTGGCTCCCTCGGCCAATAAATTCTGTTGCTCATAGTTCAAATCCTGCTCGCAAACTCGCCATACTATAATATTTCTTTAAATAGTCCAAAAAAAGGTTTCCATTCTTCTACAAAACAATCATCATTAGGTTTTCTTAATTTAGCTGTTAGTAATAATTGATGGCTCCCTCAGCCAATAAAGCGAGATGAGCGCCGCAACCCCAGAGTTGGTCACGACTGGACCTAATGGTCAGGGGTCCCTTTACCTTTACCTATGTTCCCATTGGGACACAGGTGACGCTGTGGGTTAAACCACAGAACCTAGGGCTTGCTGATCAGAAGGTCGGCGGTTTGAATCCCTGCGACGGGGTGAGCTCCCATTGCTTGGTCCCTGCTCCTGCCCACCTAGCAGTTCAAAAGCACATCAAAGTGCAAGTAGATAAATAGGAACCGCTCTGGCGGGAAGGTAAACGGCATTTCCGTGCGCTGCTCTGGTTCGTCAGAAGCGGCTTAGTCCTGCTGGCCACATGACCCGGAAGCTGTACGCCGGCTCTCGGCCAATAAAGTGAGATGAGCGCCGCAACCCCAGAGTCGGTCACGACTGGACCTAATGGTCAGGGGTCCCTTTACCTATGTTCCCATTACTACTACTCATGTCTACTTCCTTCTCCTCAGTCTCTGTGTTGCCCTTCGCAGAGCTGGATTGCCCATGAGGCAGACTGGGGAAGCCGCCCCACCAACCTCAGTCTGCCCTCAGCCACCCGTCGGCCTTCTTACCTACTGTGTTTCCCCTTTTTTAATACGTAGTCATAAAGTTTTTTTACCTTTGTGAGAAGTAAGACGTACCCCAAAAGTAAGCCGTGGTGCCGCCACAGGGGGAGGCTGTACCGTACCATACTGACGTAATAAAAATAAGACATCCCCCCGAAAATAAGCCACCCTGTGTTTTTTTGAGGAAAAAAAATTATAAGATGAATTATAAGATGGTGTCTTAAAAAGGGGGAAAGACGGTACAACTATGGTGGCTGTGCCGGCCATCAACTCTGGCTCCACATACTCTAGGGCTCTCTGCCTTCTGCTCTGCCAGTCCCATTGGGCACCGCTCACCCCTGAGCTGAATGAGCTGTTCCATGGAATTGTGAATTCAACCCTTCCAGCTGGGGAGGCTGCAGAGGGCTGGAGAGATCTCGAATGTAAAGAAGAAGAAAAACACAATACCATCTACCTCAGAACCTCACATCTGCTGAAATTCTAAAGAAATTATAACGTGTCCTGTGAATAAGGCAGAAAAAAGCACAGAATCATAGGATTATAGAGTCGGAAGGTATCCCAAGTGTAATCTAATCCAACCCTCTGCATTGCAGGAACAGATTTTTTTTTTAAAGAATTTTTTTTTGGGGGGGGGCAGGTTTTAATACAAGAGATATGTGTTCTGGAACAACTGCCAAATTGGGTGTATTCAGATCAATTTTCATTTCAACTGATCACCCACGATGCAGAATATAGGCTTTGCCCTGTGCCCTACCAGCTGTTGGAAACACCCTTCTGCTCTCCTGTTTCTATAGTCACAGGAGGATTGAGTTTGATCTGGTGGGTCACACAAATGGTGTGAGCCTCTACTGAGCATTTTTTCCAGTTGACTATGTGCACCATCCCTCTCATTGTGGTTGTATTTAAAAAAAATCACACAGTCAAAAGAGGGGATCATTACTCTCTTTCCAAATGAGCACATCGTACCAACAGCTTATGCCTCTCATCCAAGATAGCAATCTCATTTCTGAATAATAATAATAATAATAATAATAATTTATTATTTATACCCCGCCCATCTGGCTGGGTCTCCCCAGCCACTCTGGGCGGCTTCCAAAAGAACATTAAAATACAATAATATATTAAACATTAAAAGCCTCCCTAAACAGGGCTGCCTTCAGATGTCTTCTAAAGGTCTGATAGTTGTTGTTTTCTTTGACATCTGATGGGAGGGCGTTCCACAGGGCGGGTGCCACTACCGAGAAGGCCCTCTGCCTGGTTCCCTGTAACTTGGCTTCTCGTGGTGAGGGAACCGCCAGAAGGCCCTCGGCACTGGACCTCAGTGTCCGGGCTGAATGATGGGGGTGGAGACGCTCCTTCAGGTATACTGGACCGAAGCCATTTAGGGCTTTAAAGATCAGCACCAACACTTTGAATTGTGCTCGGAAACGTACTGGGAGCCAATGTAGGTCTTTCAAGACCGGTGTTATGTGGTCTCGGCGAATAACACAATGGAAGGCAGGTAGAGTATTACGTTGCACAGTTATAAATAAGTCAGTCCTGGCTCTAAGCAATGCTTCCCTCTTGTTAAGAAAATCATTGCCAGTGCATCACTTGGCTAAAATACCAGAGGACCCCGCTTGTAACCTTTCGACATATCCTGTGAAAATTAGAATATTGGCTACCGGTAGTTTTAAAACCTTGCACTATAAAAGAGGGGCAAGAAGTATAGCACAAAACAAAAACGATGGGTCCTGCAAAACAAAATACTGTTGCACGCCAACCCAGTCTCAGAGCAGTGCAAGATTCCAGGGGAGTTTACCCAGGGTTTGTGTTTCCTTTTGAAATGAGGCACAGCAGAGACTGAGGTGTCTTTAGGATATATGGTTTATTTACACATATATACAGCCTGAGCCTATGGTGGAGGGGTTCACAGCATAGTCACCCCCAAAAGGGTATTGTTTCTTCCACAGTCACAGCCTTGGATTTAAGCAGAGATCTGGCATGCCTCTCTCATTCTCTGCTTGCTGCTTTGCTTCTGCCTCACATCACGACAACTCAACTCTAATCCCACTTTGTCCTTCTAACGAACTACAAGACAGGAGAGTGGAGGGTCCCACACACCCACCCATTTGCTGTCTCACACAGAGCCCCTTTCCTTTGTTTCCCTTGATGACCCATCACCAAGACTATCACCTCAACACAGGAAGCTAGCCTGGCTTATATTTTAACGTTTGCTGGATCCAAGAGTTAGAAGGATCTCACATACAGCCTGGAAACGGAGATTCAGACCTTCTGACGGTTCCCTCACTGCGAGAAGTGAAGCTATAGGGCAGTGTTTCCCAACCAGTGTGCCTCCAGATGTTTTGGGACTACAATTCCCATCATCCCTGACCACTGGTATTGCTAGCGAGGGATGATGGGAGTTGTAGTCCCAAAACATCTGGAGGCACACTGGTTGGGAAACACTGCTATAGGGAACCAGGGAGAGAGCCTTCTCATAGTGGCACCCGCCCTGTGGAATGCCCTCCCATCAGATGCCAAGGAGATAAGCTTTAGAAGATATCTGAAGGCAGCCCTGTATAGGGAAGCTTTTAAATGTTTAATCTTTTGTTATGTCTTTATATGTGTTGGAAGCCGCCCAGAGTGGTTGGGGCAACACAGTCAGATGGGCTGGGTACAAATAATAAAATTATTATTATTATTACCTTAACTGCTGTGTGCTCAATAGTGTGGGCCCAACTTTATGGATTTGCCTTCCAGTTAAGATCAGGTTCCCTTTCCTGTTGAACTTCCAGTGCTCACTGAATACAGTGGTACCTCGGGTTAAGTGCGCTTCAGGTTAAGAACTCCGCTAAGAACAGAAATCGTGCTCTGGCGGCGCAGCGGCAGCAGGAGGTCCCATTAGCTAAAGTGGTGCTTCAGGTTAAGAACGGACCTCCGGAACAAATTAAGTACAGTGGGACCTCGACTTACGATGATAATGCGTTCCGACGCAATTTTCGTAAGTCGAAAACATTCGTAAGTCGAATCCCCATAGGAATGCATTGAGCGAAAAAATTCGTAAGTCGAAAATTCGTAAGTCGAAATTCATAAGTCGAAAAAATCCTGTTAAAAGCGGCCGCGACTTCCATTCGTAAGTTGAAAAATTCGGTTGCGGTGGCCATTTTGTTTCTCCCGGAAGTCATTCGTAAGTCGAAAAACATGTAAGTCGAATCGCTCGTAAGTCGAGGTCCCACTGTACTTAACCCGAGGTACCCCTGTACTACTTTTTATCCCAGCAGGCATTTCAACTAAATTCTGATTTTACAGTTTTAACCAGTTTTTTTAAAAAATAAATAAATAAAAATCCGTTGTATTCCTTGTATACTGCTTAGAGACAATCGTAATTAAGTGGTATAAAGGGTAAAGGGAGCCCTGACCATTTGGTCCAGTCGCGGACGACTCTGGGGTTGCGGCGCTCATCTTGCTTTACTGGCCAAGGGAGCTGGCGTACAGCCAGCATGACTAAGCCGCTTCTGGCGAAACCAGAGCAGCGCACGGAAACACCGTTTACCTTCCCACCGGAGCGGTACCTATTTATCTACTTGCACTTTGACGTGCTTCCAAACTGCTAGGTTGGCAGGAGCAGGGACCGAGCAACGGGAACACACCCTATTGCGGGGATTCGAACCGCCGACCTACTGATCGGCAAGCCCTAGGCTCTGTGGTTTAACCCACAGCGCCACCCGCATCCCTATTAAGTGGTATATAAATTGTCTAAACAGTAAATAATAAAATAGGGTAATAGTCAAGCATATTTTACTCAGAGTAGACCCACTGAAATTAAAGGACATGACTAAGTTAGGTCCATCAGTGTCAATGGGACTAGTCTGAGAAATTGAATACCACCCATACTTTTGTGTTCTGGTTATTGTAACAGGGTTGGTTTTCTTTTAAGTGTTTTACTTATGATTCCTATTGTTTTGCTTGCTTTTATAACTGCGTATCATATTGTTGTAACCCACGTTATGTTGAAGGGCAGATAGGAAATGTTCTAAACAGAAGACTGACACGGAATGTAAATAGTCCATCCCCACTACGCACAACCCATATATTATAAATATTGCACCGTTGGCTGCAAGAACTGTTATTAGTGCCTAACAGCTGAATATAAAAATCACAGTTTATCTTGCCAATCCGCTTTACTCGCCGGTACTGAGAAAGAGGGAGAGAGAAGTTCAGCTACATTACTCATGGCTGCTTTGATAAATACTTGGCCTCTACCCTGACAGAGAGAGTTTCGTAGCAGATGCCGCCATGGCTAAAAATATATATGCAGGGAGATTCGCTTTTGTATCGCAGTGAAAAAAAGCGTATCTGTGGGGCAAGGCAAATGGGATGCAGGAGGATGGGAGGAAAACGTGGATCGCTACCATTACGTTGGTGAGGATGAAAGCAGCACCCAGATGAAAGATAGGGATTCTCTCCCTTCGCTTCCAAGACAGACTGCTAAATAAGTTCAGTGGGGTTTGGTAATGCGAGTTGACACGGTATTAAGGTTATTTCAGGTCCCCCTGTCTCTCAGGGTCATAAGCCTTCTGTTCCGCATGTTAATCCATCTTAGCGTTCATATGAGAAGTTCTGTGTGTAGGGCAATCTGTTTGGCATACAGCTTTTCCATCTATGGCCTAGTTGGGAGAAAAAGCTTCTAAGTAAATGATACCTGTAGAAAATCAACAGTAAACAGATATAGCAAGGGGAGTATGCATTCAAAATGTATCTATTATTCTCCATATATTGGGGAATTGGAGAACTGCTTGGAATTCTTTTTAAGAGAGAGAGTGGAAGTGAATCTTCATTCAGAGCTCCCCTGCCTACCCCTTATGCTTTATTTTGCTCTTCCATCGACTTACTACTGCTTTTAATTTTCAGGGCCAAACGGCACATTGTGCTAAATGCATCATTGTAAACTACATCAGGGTTTCAAAATAATAAACAACTAGCAGCCTCTTATCCAGCGTTGCTCGGGCATTCTAAGAAACAACAACAACAACAACAACAACAACCACGGTTTTGAAATAAGCTGTTAGAATCAGTGCAGTTTTGAAAGGTCCAGCCTGCCACCTTCATTTAAAATGGTGTCTGATCATATCCAAACATACCAGTAGATGAAAAGCTGATGATCTCAGGAACCACCATGCAAAACTTTGTTAAAATCAGTGCAGTTTTGAAAGGTTCAGTCTGCCATCTTGATTCAAAATGGGGTCCAATTGTATCCATACATGTGAATAAAGAAATAAATGTGTTTTGAGCTGTCAATGAAAGGACGGGAAAGTTGGTCCCATACTGGTACTACTAGAGAGAGTGCTCTGTCAGGGTAAAGGGCATCAAGTGGCCAATTATTTAATTTATTCGTGTATTTTTGGCATCACTGAGGTAAATATATACATTGATTCTCTGCCTCAGGCGCCAAACAGTTCTGGACGGTCATCACAACAGAATTGCCTAAGATCCATGTAAATCAGAAGTGGGGAACCTCGGGCCTAGGCCATACCCCTCAACTGTCATAGGAAAGCCAGGACATCACCTATTTTTGCATGAGGCCATGGCGGCCATTTTGGTGATCTTTCCCCCCGAAAACCACTTTTTTCTTGGCTGTAATCTTGCATGGCACCCCAAAATGCGCATTTTTGGGTGACGTGCTCTTTTTTATATTAAAGAAAAAAAGTAAAAGGAAGGAAACAATGCAAGGAAAGCAAACAATGGAGTCCCTGGAGAATAAAATGGTCTTCAAGTCCTATTTCAAGGTGAATTGAAACTGTTAAAGAACTGAGCTTGCTGCATCAAAAACAAGCACTTTGCAACACAGCTCAGTCCACTGAAAAGTGAATGGTACTATTGGTACTATATGGTACTATTGCTCAGCTTTCTTTTGATCTAGGAAGCCTGTGGTGGGCAAGGGGTGTGTCCTCTGTATGTTGACTGGGTGGGGATCCCAGATGATGGATGTTATGCAAAAATAGTCTGGCAAAGGCTTGGCCACCCACTGATTTCAAGCAGTGAAGCCATAAACAAGCAGGTAGTGTCTGAACACAGAATCACAGAACACAGATTGTACTTATTTACTTAATAGACTTTATAGACTCACATAATTATAGGGTTGGAAGGATCCCAAGGGCCATCTAGTCCAACTCCCTGCAGTGCAGGAAACAGAGCTATCCCGCTTCTTAGTAGAATATGTAGTATTGACCAGGGTGACATACCAGAAGCATGTCTCAAATATAGACAGGTGGAGCTGAGGTCCTATGGCATTCTGGGTCTCATTAACTATCAGCTGCAGACACATAAGCTTCCTCCTTGCTTGGAGGCCTCGGAGAATTATTATCTGAGCTCTGATAGAGAGGACTGTAAAAGCCTTATTTATTTGCTTTGATTTATAGGCCAACGGGGGCTATTTCTGGAGCTTGGGACAGGTGACAGCAATTGCACATTAAAAGATAGGGCTCTGCTCCTGAAGGACTCACAAACTAAACTGAATAGGGCACAGGGGAAGGAAAAGGAAAGGCAGAAATTAAATTTTAAATGGTTGTATATTATCAGAGGAAGTCTGAACCCTGCTCAGTCATTCTCACTCCCTGTTATGAAGATCTCTGGATTATAACCCTCACTTGGCCATTGTCTGATTTCTTAGTGAAACCCTGTAGTTCCTCACACTGTTCAGAGACTGGGGTTGCTTGTAACATTATTATTATTATTATTATTATTATTATTTATTAAATTTGTTAGTTGCATTATCCAAGGCAAACCAAAGCAACCTGCAACCAAAATCGAGAGAGAGGCAGGAGAGGGAAGGGACAAGTGATGGCAGTTTCTGCAACTGCTGCAAAATTGTCTCCTGGGCTTGATCACGTCACACCATTAATCCATTAAATATCAAATCTGTTTCATTGCTCCTGATATATTTATATAGGATAAGGAATATTTTTTTAAAAAAATCCTTCATGCTCCATGATAAGGCAGGAGTTTAGATAAAGCTGAGTGCTTGTTGCTATTATTATTATTATTATTATTATTGGATTCCCATGGAAGAGAAGAGCAGGGAAGAGTGTGACTTACATCAAAGTGCCATCCATTCAGGTACTGTGAATAAATGCTTCTTTGTTTCTGAGACGTTTGCATGATATCAAAATGCCTTGGGGACGGGTTTATTTTATTTTTCCTCTTTTAAACCGAAATACAATTTCCCAGCTGGAAGGAAGCTGCTCAAATTTAATTATTTAAGAAGAAGAATAGCATCAATTAGATACCATGGGCCATTGTTGTCGTTTTTAAACAAACACATGCAACCAGCATTTTATTTATTTATTTTAAGCAGAGAACAGCTTCTCCTGCCCCACCTCCTATGACTTGAACTTAATCACCATCTCGCCACCTATATGGTGATTCCTTAAAATATTACATGATCCGAGATTAATTAGGGATGACAAAGTCCTCTGGAAGGATACGGCAGCATTAAGGGAAGGTAAATGAGTCAAGTTAACAGCCTGATAAAGGAGCTGTTATTGCTAAGAAGATGCGGTAAGAGCTCACATTGTGTAAAATCCAGAACCAAACCACCCACAGGGGCAAGCATTAAACATGAATGTGGCTGTTCCTCATTTCCAAATGATGTAAGTCAATGGTGGGATTGAATGGGTTTTTGGGGTTGTTTTTTTTAAAAGCAAGGTAAAAGGCTTGAACCTGCCAGAGATTGATGGACACAGATTCTATTCTTTGTGAGAACAGCTGTGATGATGTAGGTTAAATGGGTTTGAGTCATCTACTTCAGGGAACGATCTTGTAATGCCTATTTTTTTTTTGAGAAGAGAAGCACTTGCATGCAGTTTTTAGAAGAAAAGAACCACATATTCATCATCATTATTATTTCCTGCCCTTCACCCTAAAGTCCCTAACCGGTTTACAACAATTAAAACACAACAATAACATTAAAAGACAACATTACACAATATTTTAAACAGTTCAAAACAACTTAAAAATTCAGAAATAAGGTGGGTCCTAAAAATGCAACTCAAGCGTCAAAATCCAGGGTAAAGAGGCGTGTTTTCAGTGCTCTTTCGAAAGAGTAAAATGAAGGACCTAAACGCACCTCTGCGGGGAGGAGGGAATTCCACAGCTTAAGAGCTACCAGAGAAAATATTCTCTCTTGGTCCTCCACCTCTGAGCTTTCATGAGGGGTGGAACAACCGAGAAGGGACCCCTCTGCTGATCTTAGCACCCTTTGTCTGTAGGGAAGGAAGCAGTTTTTCAAATATTTGGGGCCTGAGTCTTGTAGGGCTTGAAACATTACCGTGAACGCCTTGTAGCTGTTTTAAAATGGGGTTATATGAGAGCTGAAAGGAACCCAAGCCAGCCGTCTGGCTGCTGCATTTTGAACCAATTGAAGTTTCCAAGCTGTCTTCAAGAGCAGCCCCAAGTAGAACACATTACAGTAGTCCAATCTGGAAGTTACCAGAGCATCAGGACCAGGCTGGGACGTTTGCCACTTGAGGCAAGACAGAAAATGGCACACACACACACCACTGCTGCCACCCCCACCACTGAAGCCACCTCCTCCTTCGCCCTTCCTCACAAATACAGATATCTCCCCCTACCTACCACCATGGCAATGGCAGCTCTGCCTCCATCCCCTACTTGACCCCAGCCCAGGCACATAATGTCACTCACCCGTTTCAGAAACTATAGACATTCAGCAGAAAACTGCTTCGGGGGAACAGCTATTGGGAGGCACTATTGGGAGCTCATGTGACATTCAACAGGCGTACCATTTTTGTGCCTGTGGTGCTGAGCTGTAGAAATTCCCTGTTTATTCAGAAAAGCTTGCTCACACGCTATACTGAGCTGGTACAAGCTGACTCTGCAGGTGCAGAAGCGCTTGCGTGAGTGAGTGACTCATGTGTTGATTTGTACACCTCCAGTACACAGACTGCACACTTGTGGAAGGTTGCATCTGAATAACTGCACAAGTGTACAGCTCAGCTATTTGTGAGAGCCTGGGTGTTTCAAGGAATTCCCACGTCCAAGATGCTCAGAGGAATCCAAATGAGGATAATCTTAGCAGCATCCCCATTTGACAGAGGAAGAGGAAGATGAACATTCGGAAAGGTTAAGCAAGGTGACAAAGAAACGCTGGAAGCCAACCAGAAAGGAATGCCATGATTTTTAGTGCTCTTTCTGCTGAGTTAACACTGCCACCTCTTGCTAGGCAGAAGGGAAATTTATTGCACTCGTTCCCCTAGGCTCACTGAAGGCTACAATGCAGGACAGCCATTTGCCTTGGGTCAACAGGTGGAAGGTACCTGCCACTTATCAAGGTGCGCAGAAGAGAAACAAAGGCACTGAACGCTTAACTGGAGAGTGACCACAGAGACACCTGCTGCCGGCCATGTTGAACAGATCCAGCCAGATGTGTCATCTTAATCTTGCCTGGGCTTTAAAGCTCCCCATTGAGAGCCTCTGTTTTTCAGGCTGTTAGCTGCACCAGCTTGCCTTTAAAACACAAGCTATATTTTTTCCCTTGCCATGCACACAGCCGGTGCGTTGTTTTACTGCAGGTCAAGAAGCCGAGAGACTGTGAATAGGGGAAGCCAAATTCTGCAAGCTGAATCGGAGCAAGCTGAATAGACATTATTCTCTGTGTTTTTGTTTCATTGACTGATTTGCACATGCGGATTCGTTGCATGACGTCATGGTGACATCAAGTGGTGAGGTGACTTCCATGTGTGAATGGGGCCATCGGAGATAGAACACTGCAGACAAGAGCTTTCGTATCCTCACAAGTGCAACAATTTTTCAGTGGATCCTGTGCATACATTCAGTAACAACTCTGTTATGTACTGAGTTGAATAGGATCCAAAATGCAGCAGTCTGATTGGTCCTAGAACAATAGGATTCAGAATGCAGCAGTCTGATTGGTCCTAGAACAATAGGATCCAGAATGCAGCAGTCTGATTGGTCCGCAGGAGCCACCCAATCCAGCTCCAGGTGGAAGTGAATCCGCAACCTGATTGGCCTACAGGAGTATCCCGGAATTAGCCAATCACATGGGGCCCATTGTGTAAATAATGTATATAAAGCAGACGTTCTGGGGGAACTTTCATTCCTTGCTACTATGAGCTGAATAAAGAGCATGAAATCCACACTCGACTCCGAGTATATTTCAAAGTCATTGGGTGATGATAGAATCATGTGATGAGAAATCAAACAACCTATGTGGAGATCAGCCCCCAGAAGTTGCCTCCATGAATGTTTTTTCAGTACTAAGACAATACTTCTTCAGCGTACTGTCTAACCTCAGGTCTGAGGATCAAATTGGACCAGACAGGGGCCACAAGTCTAACTCATGTTCCTCACACCTGACGTCATATATTAACTATATTAATCACTTTGGGGCTGGTCTCCACATACAATCAGTACACGACGGCCTGTCACCAGCACCACAAACTACCAGAAGGGAAAAGGGAAGAAGAAGAAGAAGAAGAAGAAGAAGAAGAAGAAGAAGAAGAAGAAGAAGAAGAAGAAGAAGAAGAAGAAAAATAGTAATGCCAAAGGCTTCAGAGAAAAGTCAGGGGTCTTTGCAGGAAAAGGTTGCAGAGGAACTGCCCTGTGTAGTCGGTTTAAAGAGTACAGTGGATCTAAGGAGCGAGTGTATTTATTTGGAGAAGCTGATGCTCATTCATTCTCTAGACAGCTCTCAGAGGCTACTGGCCAAATCCTGCACTGATTTATAGACTTGGCCTCCTGATTTACAATCTAATCTGGCAGAGCAGCCCAGGTGTAAGGGACTAGAGGAGACTGTACGACTGCTGCCATCCGCATTACATTTAATAGCCATAGTCGATTAAACCCCACAATTGTCATTTGACCTCACACAGGTCTGTTTGCAGGGGATAAAATTAGAAGTTGTCTGGTCTGGAATTTACTGAACTGAAGAAGTAACTGACCCTCATTCCCTTCTCCTTTCTGGTTCAATCCTTAGTATCTCTGGTTTAAAGGATATGATGGCAGGAGACATAAAATCAGAGATCTGTGCCCTAGACCTTGGAATGTTTCTGCTAGCTAGAACAGACAATGGTGGGGTAGAGGAACAAATACTCTGACCCTGGTTTAAGATGACTGTAACATCATTTGCTTTTCTTCTGATTCCTTTGATTGGCAGCTTCCTCCACCCCACATTACAAATGGCTTTTGATACTTCTCTCAGCTTCAAAAGAAGCTTGAGCTCTTGGTGTGAGAAGATGCATTTTGAGAAACACAAGACCCTGACCAAACCTCCTTTGAGCAAGCTGAGCTAATTGGGTATTCTGACACGCACAGCTGGGAATTGATGTGGCCTCCCTCATTATCATGCTAGGAATTGGTATAACCCCATGATGATCATCCAGTTGGCCTAAGGATGCTGGAATAGATGGACCTTTGCACTGATCAATCAGGGCTCCTCTCATGTCCTTAAGCTTCAGTGAACCCCTCAAGGGCTGACTCTCCCCATATGTACCAACCTGGACCCTGGGATCATCATCTGAGGCCTTTCTTCATGTGCTTCCTCCATGAGAGGTCTGGAAGGTGGCAACACAAGAACTGGTCTTTTTGTGATGGCTCCCCGTTTGTGGAATTCTCTCCCAAGGGAGGCTTTCAGGGCACCTTCATCACAGATCTTTAGGTACCAGGAAAAAACATTCCCCTCCCCCCAGGCCTTTGACTAATTAATCGATCTATGGACTTTTAATCTCTCTCTCTCTCTCTCTCTCTCTCTCTCTCTCTCTCTCTCTCTCTCTCTCTCTGTGTGTGTGTGTGTGTGTGTGTGTGTGTGTGTGTGTGTGTGTGTGAGTAGGAGGTGTTGGCTTGACAGCCATCTGTCAAGAATGCTTTGATGGTGTTTCCTGCTTGGCAGGGGGTTGGACTGGATGGCCCTTGTGGTCTCTTCCAACTCTATGATTCTATGATTCTATGGTGTTTGGTCATAATGTCCTGTATTTTTTGTGGTTTTATACTGTAAACTACCTCGTGATCCTCAGGTGAAGGGTGGTGCATAAATGTAATAAATAAAATGAAAGAAGGTTCAAATCAGGTCAGGTGAATTTATGGTGCCTACCTCTCTTTCTGTGTTGCAGGGGGCCTGGAGGTCAAGGGGAGCTTTGCCTGAGTGCCAAGAGAAGTTTCCCAGCAATGCGGCAGATTCAAGCCATTAAGGAGGCATTAAGCCCTCTCTTAGCTCTCAGGTGACAAAGACTGGAGAAAAATGTGTTTTGTCTCTCCCTGGTTTCAGTTTTATTCCCTTGGGTCTCTACTGCAGGAGAAGGTCACACACACAAATGTTATACTGACATTCCATACCTGCAGACTTTCTAAAGCTGGTTTCCCCTCCAGTTTAGGGGCTCTTTAAATAGCCAGTGTGGTGTAGTGGTTAAGAGCGGTGGACTCGTAATCTGGTGAACCGGGTTCGCGTCTCCGCTCCTCCACATGCAGCTGCTGGGTGACCTTGGGCTAGTCACACTTCTCTGAAGCCCCACTCACCTCACAGAGTGTTTGTTGTGGGGGAGGAAGGGAAAGGAGAATGTGAGCCGCTTTGAGACTCCTTAGGGTAGGCCACTGTGGGAATGGGATGCAGGACTAGCTAGGTGGGCATCAGGTGCCCTGATCCAACACGTTCATCCTGTGTTCTTATGATTGGCACTGTTGGCAGAAAGTAAGTCTTTGTTCAGAAGGGGAGATAACTCATAGCCGAGAGTAGATCAGCCCACAGCATGAAACCACCTTGCCAGAAATAAGGGTCTCTGCAAGTTGCCTCTAGTGGATATCACCAGGCAAGCTACTTTGGGAAATGCTTTCCACAGCCTCGGTGCCATTACTGAGAAGGCCCTAATCTGCAAACCAGTCACGTGGACCTTGCTCAGGTCAGACGTCTTGAGTGATGCTTCCTGCAGAGATATTAATAGTTAGGGAACTTCAAGAGGGTAATAGATGGCAACTAAGAAGCTGATAGACTCATAGAATTGTAGATTTGGAAAGAACTATGAGGTTCCTCTTTCCCAAGCCCCTGCAATGCAGGAATCTTTTGCCCCATGTGAGGCTTGAACCCACGACCCTGAAATTAAGAGTCTCATGCTCTACCAACTGAGCTATCCTGGGAACAAATGACAAGACTGACATGTTTTCTTTCTCTTGAAAAGCTCCCGAAGTGTGAGGATAAATGTAGTGCACTAGAAAGAGAGAAAACATTTTAAGATACAGCAGGGACCTTCTTAAACTTTGTGTGGTTATTGAAACTGATACAAATGCCAGATTAATTAGAAAATCAATGGTGTTGTCTGGCTGATTGATGCTACCTCCAAGGAGAAAGAGGGAGGAAAGGGGGACCGATTGTTCTCCAGACTAGATAACTGCCCCGCCCCCTGCCATTGCACTGATGGATGTCATAGTTTGCATAAAACGAGTCTGTTGTGAAGAAGAAGAGTGTGGATTTGATATCCCGCTTTATCACTACCCGAAGGAGTCTCAAAGCGGCTAACATTCTCCTTTCCCTTCCTCCCCCACAACAAACACTCTGTGAGGTGAGTGGGGCTGAGAGACCTCAAAGAAGTGTGACTAGCCCAAGGTCACCCAGCAGCTGCATGTGGAGGAGCAGAGATGCAAACCCGGTTCACCAGATTACAAGTCTACCGCTCTTAACCACTACACCACACTGGCTTTGCTGAACTAAATGTCTTTGCTGAACTAAAAAACCAGGTCATTTGTGTCCAGTCAAGACAGGCAAACATGATCTCGAGAATAATGTATTTGGGGAATGGTGTTCATTTCATAAAAGATCTGGACATCTGAGCTTAGAGGTACAGTTGACAACCATTTCACGTTACGGTCTTACAATCATGCGTTTAGTGGCATTTAAAATGGGCTTGGACCAGACAGCCTTTCAAGACGGGGCCTTTTCAGTGGTGGTTTCCTGCTTGTGGAATGCACTCTCTAGTGAGGTGTGATTGTCTCCATTGTTATTAATTTTTCCAGAGGAATTGAAAACATTCCTGTTAACCCAGGTGTTTTCTGGCTGAAGAATACTGTTTTGGCAGCCCCAGGGATCACTGGATGGAATAACGTTTTTAACCGTAACTGTTTTTACATTTTTTTAAAACTGTAATTCCTTTTGGAATACTTTAATTACCGTATATACTCGAGTATAAGTCGACCCGAATATAAGCCGAGACACCCAATTTTACCACAAAAAACCTGGGAAAGCTTCATAGGAGCCACTGCCTGCCTCACTCGAGTATAAGCCGAGGGCGGCTTTTTCAGCACAAAAAATGTGCTGAAAAACTAGGCTTATACTCGAGTATATAGGGTAGTTTTTCTTTTTAAATTGTTTGCCACCCTGGACTTCTTCTGGATTGAAGGGCAGGATATAAATTCAATAATAAGCAAGCAAGCAAGCAAGCAAGCAAGCAAACAAACAAATAGGATTCATGATTTCAATATTCAGTGTTAGCCGCCCTAAGTCCGGTCTTGGCCAGGGAGGGCGGGGTATAAATAAAAATGTATTATTATTATTTATTATGTCACATGGCCACCCTAGGCTAATAGGAAATTATTTTTTCAACTCCTCTCGTCTCCAACGATGTTGTTTAGCCAACAAAATACCTGATGCCTCACCTGAGGCTCAAATACTGAACAAGCAGGTAGCATTCCTGACAGCTGGCAACCTTAGCAGTGACTAATTGCTATTAGGCGATGGGCATCGAAAATGCTTGCTAAGAAGCTTGGCTTTTTGTTGTTTTTGTTTTTAAAAAAGGTGAGCGTTAATCTTCTTGCCGGGTATTTTGTTTCCATTGCAAGGTAGAAGAAGAAAGATCTTTGGATTAGCATTTTGCGGCTCTCCAGAGACACCTAAGTGCAGTGAGGGTTCCTGTTGGCTGTTGCCGATTTGCCTGGTTTTATTTTAAGAGTGCAAGCAGCGCCGCATGCTCTGGGAGTCATGTACTTAGCAAAAATCAATCCCCTCCTTTGTATACAGATAGACACAGCAGACTGACAACGGCTGAGGCTTTTATTGCCTCACCTAGGCTGAGAATTCCTAATAAGATTAAAATTTACACTTTCTGCCACTGACAGATGGTGTTTTCTGCCAAGTCCTGCTGCATTCCTAAAAATTAAATCTGAATTACAGGAGTTTCTTCTCTCTCTCTCTCTCCTTCTTTCCATCTCCTCTACAATCCCTCCTTCTTTGGGAAGATTCCCCCACCCACTTTGCCTTCTCAATACTTCTCTCGGGCAAGAATATCTCCAATGATAAAAAAATTGTTTTATCATCTTTTCCAGGAAGAAGATGATGTTAGGGTAGACTAGGACATATTTTCAAAGTGACAAGCCTACCACAAAATCGTACTAGCCTTGCTGCCCATGTATATCAGAGGAGGAGGAGATGGCAGCAGTCTCCTCCAAATTACAAAAAGCTTCCCTGCACCAGGGATAGCAAAGTTGCCCAGATGCTGCAGGCTACAGTTTCCATCCCTGCTCACCATTGGCCATGCTGGTAGAAGCTGGGAGTCAAAGAACACCTGGAAGGCATTACATTGGCTGCGCCCCTTCTGTGGTAGTGGGGGACTATTGCAGCAGTGAGGAGGTCTGTTTGGGCTTATCCACGTTGACCCACAAGTTTGCCAGTGTGGTGTAGTGGTTAAGAGCGGTAGACTCGTAATCTGGTGAACCGGGTTCGCGTCTCCGCTCCTCCACATGCAGCTGCTGGGTGACCTTGGGCTAGTCACACTTCTCTGAAGTCTCTCAGCCCCACTCACCTCACAGAGTGTTTGTTGTGGGGGAGGAAGGGAAAGGAGAATGTTAGCCGCTTTGAGACTCCTTCGGGTAGTGATAAAGCGGGATATCAAATCCAAACTCCTCTTCCTCCTCTTCCTCCTCTTCTTCTTCTTCATTTATGTGTTTTTTTAAATTTGTATACCGCGCTTCATACAAAGATCTCAAGGTGGTTCATAGCATAAAAATACAAAAATGCTCTCACCAGGGAGGCTCAGCCTACGTCATCATTACTTATCTTTAGGTGCCAGTCAAAAACATTTCTTTTCTTCCATTCCTTTGGCTTTTAATTATCTATGGCCTGGGTCAAGGAATGGGATGTTTCAGAACTGACATTTAAAAATATGAATGAGTTTTAGATTTTTCTCTGTTTTGTTCTTTGCGGCTTTTAATTGATGCTTTTTTATTGTTGTTAAGTCACTGCGAGAAGTGAGGTTACAGGGAACCAGGCAGAGGGCCTTCTCGGTAGTGGCACCCGCCCTGTGGAACGCCCTCCCATCAGATGTCAAGGGAATAAACCATTATCTGACTTTTAGAAGACATCTGATGGCAGCCCTGTTTAGGGAAGTTTTTAATGTTTGATGTTTTATCATGCTTTTAATATTCTGTTGGGAGCTGCCCAGAGTTGCTGGGGAAACCCAGCCAGATGGGTGGAGTATAATAATAATAATAATAATAATAATAATAATAATAATAATAATAATAAAAATAAAAATAATAAAAATAATAAAAATAATAAATATTATGAAAGTTATTACTCTTAAAAACTGCCAATAATTCATTATAACAGCAGAAGCAACAACAAGAACAAGAACACTAGGTGATTGACAGGCGGGCAACCCCCATCCACTTGTCAAAGCAGCGTGGGCGGGAGATGAGGAAGCTCAGGATCCCCATGCCTGGCTTGGATCCTTTCCAGAAGCATCTGATGAACCGCAGCTGGACCTTGGGTTTGCCCTAACAAACCCTTCATCTAATAGAATCAGAGAACTGTAGAGTTGGAAGGGACCCCGAGGGTCATCTAGTCCAACCCCTTGCAATGCAGGAATCTCAACACGCAGTCTCCCATTCAATTTGAAACCATACTGGACCCTGTTTAGCTTTGCAAATGTGCTGGCAGCTTCATTGCTTTGGAGTCAAAGGCGAAGACAGTCATGCGAATGGAATGATGCCCATATTTAGATGTTTTGAGGTCTGGGCTCAGACAGGCTTGGGAAGATTAGTTTCCTGAGCCATCATTCTCTGCTTGCAAAACATGGAACTCCGGCTGACCGCGGTCAGCAAGAGGAAATATTAAGCTACATGGGCCATTGGTCTTGCTCAGCATGGCTTTTCTCGCCACCGGTCATTTTCGCAATGTGACGATGACATACAGTAGGAGTTCCACCTCTCTGAAGCAGAGTTGCCTCATCAACAGAGCTCAGACGCCTCGCTCCAGTGAAGCCCAGTGGCGGCACCGTCGGGCTTCTTCGCCAACGTAGTCAAAAGATTGCAACACCTGCTGATTAGAACAACATTTTGAAAGCCGGCGTCGCTTCCAGGGTTTGGCCCTTAATGGATGCTCTGAGCCTAATCAGCAAGAACCGAAAGCGGATCGAGCAGGTCTTCATTGAGATGTCAATAATGCTGTCTTTTTATTTCATTTCCTAATGGGTTATCAATACTGGTAATTTGCCCCTGATAATGTTGCAAATTATAAAAGGGGAAATTTAAACAAGTACCGATGAAGGAGAAAATCAGCTTGACAGCCCATTTTGTTCTGGCGTGTGAGCTCATGATATACACGGGCGCTGGGACCGCAAGCGTCGCCGTCTTGCAAGAGGCCTCGTTATTCACAGCAGAAAATTAGGTGGTGGTCATGCTTTGGCCTCTAACAAGTGTACCCATTTGTCATCAAGCTGATTAAGGACTGGTGAAGCAACTGTTCGTGTTAGGAGCTGTTAGCCAATTACACGTTCCCCGCGGATTAATCACCTGCCTTTTAACCAGGCCTGGTGGCAGCCTTTGCCAAGCAAGCAAATATATATGTTAAATTGTATTATTTATTAGAATTAAAAATTCTGCGTCAGGCTAATTCAAATTCTGTGCCAAGAAAAACTCAATTCTGCAACTTGCATAAATCTGGTGTTATACACACACACACACACACACACACACACACACACACACACACACACAAAAACACATTCAGCCTCGGAGATGGTGAATCTGTTTCCTGAATCCTGCTCTGGTTTGCGATTGAAGTGTATTTAAAGTATTTTATTCATTTAATCAACTTTTTTATTTTAATGTCAACATGGGTGCCACGATTTATTTAAAGTATTTATATCCCACAATTTCACCAAAAAGGAGAAGAGTTTGGATTTGATATTCCGCTTCATCACTACCCGAAGGAGTCTCAAAGCGGCTAACATTCTCCTTTCCCTTCCTCCCCCACAACAAACACTCTGTGAGGTGAGTGGGGCTTAGAGACTTCAAAGAAGTGTGACTAGCCCAAGGTCACCCAGCAGCTGCATGTGGAGGAGTGGAGACACAAACCCGGTTCCCCAGATTACAAGTCTACTGCTCTTAACCACTGCACCATACTGGCTCCTACAGCAGCTTATAGGAATTATTAGTAAGACTGTTCCTGCCCTCAGTTTTATAATCTGAAAGGATATGGCACTCAGGGAAAAGGGGGACCAGTTCTTATTGTTTTGATAACACCATTACAAGGTAGGGCTGCCATATATCCAGAATTCCTGTATCATGGCAGAATTTCCGAAAAGCTGCTAAAATGTCCAAGAAAACCTGGGCATATGGCTGCCCACACCGTAAGATGTTTTGGTTAATTTTTTTTTATTTTTTTTAAATAGCTTAAAAACTTCATCTGACTTCCAGTTGTTCATGTTGCTGCTGTTTCCTTGGTGGCAGAGGAGTGTCCTGGCTCCTGCCCAAAACATGGCAACAGGCACACTTATATGTAAGGAAGCAACACTTTATCAAAGCTGATTAACAGCACAAGCTCAGCAGCATGAAAGAGCCAGTTATAGTCCAGGAGTTCTTGCAAGGCGAAGGGTTGGCAGGAATATGGCTGGTCTAGGTGTAAGGCCCAGAGTTCACAAGTCCAAAACCAGTAAGAAGGGCCTGCCCAGGAGCTGCGAAATTGTTCCAACAAGTTTCCCATCCTACCCACCAATCTCTTCAGCAAAGGTGAAGAGTGCTCTGATAGCCTTGTTCAACGTGACTTATCTTGGGTTTCCCTTGAAGTTCCATTGTGCATAATAGAACTTGCACACCATTCTCTTGCAACTGAAGCACCTTGTGCTTTCATTGCTCCTCAACGCTTAGCTTTGGAGCATGTAGTGGGTAAAAATCTCCCTTTTCCTGCTCAGTGGGTGGCTCTAGGACTGAAGACAGGGGTCCTGCAGGGATCTTGCTGCAGGAACAGTCATGGGTCTTTGATGCCCTCCCTGACCCCAAACCACTATACCATGGGTAGGGAAACTAAGGCCCGGGGGCCGGATCCAGCCCAATCACCTTCTAAATCCGACCCGTGGACGGTCCGGGAAACAGCGTGTTTTTACATTAGAATGTGTGCTTTTATTTAAAATGCATCTCTGGGTTATTTGTGGGGCATAGGAATTCGTTCATCCCCCCCCCCCAAATATAGTCTGCCCCCCCAAGGTCTGAGGGACAGTGGACCAGCCCCCTGCTGAAAAGGTTTGCTGGCCCCTGCGGACTATACCACTGGAGTGCAAATGTGCTGGCAGTAGCACCAAATTTCTTCTACTGGGGCATCTGCATTATGCCAACCTCACCACCTCCTCTACCTCCTGGTAAGCAGCAGTGATGTGACTGGTCAGAGGTCAGGTGATCAGGAATGCCAAGCCAGGCTGTCTGCTACTGGTGAAGGTCACCTATCAGGAAGGAATATGTGGCAGCTCTCTGAAGCACCAGCAGTTCCCTGCCTATGCGTGAGAAGTCTTTGGATGTTTAATTGGGGCAATCCTGAGCAAGTCCTAGCCTCTGCTTGGGAAAGAATTACCTCCACTCTCTTCCAATAATTTCTATACTACAAAAGAGCTATAATTAAAATAATAAGGAATAAAATGATCTCCAGGCAGAGAGTTGTTTGCTTGGGGTGGGGTGGAGCAAAGGAAAGAATCTTCTTTTATGCGGCCATCATTTTAAAATCACACCGGTTAGAAGCTCATGAGCAATTTATTCACTTATTTTAAATTGCTGTCTTCTGTCTCTCCCCTGCCCCAGGTTCAGGGCACAACACTGAAAAGGGATAATGTAAGACATAGAATGTATACTATATTACAAAAAAAAGTATGCTATATGTTTTCTGGAGCTTAAGAATTAGCTTAGCTGTTATCTTTCACTTCTCTATTTCCTTCATTCAGGATGTGAATGTTGTTGCTCAGGAAGTCGAAATAGTATCACACATACACCCACAAGAGAGGAGGTATCAGCTCAGTTGAAGGAACCCCAAGTGGCAAAAATGTCCCATTGTTGACTGAGCATGCTCAGCGGCCATGGGAACACGGGGTGGGGTTGGGGATTGAGTGGAACATTTGGTCCTGAACAGTAGCACTCTATCTAAAGAAGTGTGCATGCACACGAAAGCTCATACCAAGAACAAACTTAGTTGGTCTCTAAGGTGCTACTGGAAGGAATTTTTTTATTTTTTATTTTGTAGTAGCACTCAGTATGTAGTAGCACTCAGTAGCACTGCAGTATTTCTGGCAGGCCCAAATTGGTCTACATAAGAATGTAAGCTGGACCATAAAGAAGGCTGATCACCAAAGAATTGATGCTTTTGAATTACAGTGCTGGAGAAGACTCTTGAGAGTCCCATGGACTGCAAGAAGATCAAACCTATCCATTATTAAGAAAACTAGCCCTGAGTGCTCACTGGAAGGACAGATCCTGAAGCTGAGGCTCCATTACTTTGGCCACCTCCGGAGAAGAGAAGACTCCCTGGAAAAGACCCTGATGTTGGGAAAGATGGAGGGCACAAGGAGAAGGGGACGACAGAGGACGAGATGGTTGGACAGTGTTCTCGAAGCTACCAACATGAGTCTGACCAAACTGCGGGAGGCAGTGGAAGAAAGGAGTGCCTGGCATGCTCTGGACACGACTAAACGACTAAGCAAAGAATGTAAGAAGATCTAGGCTTCAGAAAGAAGAAGATCCAGGTCCAAAGACTTGCCTAGTCCAGCATCTTGCTCTCGCACTGGCCAACCTGATGCCTAAAGAAAACCCGCAAGCAAGACATGACTGCACTAGCAGATTTCCCATTCATGATCGCCAGAGGTCATATGGGCAGCATGACAACGGACAGTCTTTTTCTCAAAGAATTTGCCCAACCCTCTTTAAAGCCATCCAAGATGCTGTCTCTCCCTGAATTCCATAGTTCCACTATGCAGTATGTGAAGAATTCATCCTGAATTTTACAACATTCGCCTGCAGAGTGGCATGATGTGGGGGCCTTGGTGTGTCTCAAGGTGAGGGTACTGACCTTGCACTTTGACTCGAGGAGGAAGTAACTTCAGTTCACCCCATTATTTGGTGCACACAGAGAGCTGATACCCCCCCACACACTCTTTAGCTATTTTTCTGAGTCATACAGAGTGGTGCAGGAGTTTCACCCTCGAAGCCCTAGTGATGAAGTAGACTTCACACACAAGACTTTGAAGAGGATACTTTGCAGAATGGCAGTTATTAACACTCAGTAGTATTCATGCATATCAGGTCCAATGCAATGTGTTTCTCTCTTTTGACCCCAAGAGAGGTTCTTCTTGCTTCTGGCTTCCAAAACTCTTTTGTGGCAGTGCATAAGTTATCAGTACATCACTTGTCTGTCCCCACAAACTTATCCGGACACAACACAGCATCTGCTTGAGGTTTCTACACTCAGTGAAACAACAGTGAAACAACCAGCCAACCTTCAACTCCTACTCCTCCCCTCCTATCTAACACACACACACACACACACACACACACACACACACAATTAAAATAATTAAATAAGGGAGTTAACCAATTAACAAGGGAATGATTGGGCGTTTCTGTGACCTTCATTGGAGTTACAAGATTTTGCAGCTGTTCCATTAACATAGGTTTTCTTTTTCCCTCAGTACATTTCATTCTTTGTAAAATACATTTTCTAACAAATACAATGCAAATGCTAACACACACACCTCTAGAATCAAACTACAGCCTTGATTTCATTTCTCCATATTGGCTTTCTCCTTTAATGGCCTGCACAGAGAAAATTCCAGCCAATGAATGTCTTCTTGGGGATGCTTCTGAGTTTGCCGTTTTTACCTTCTAATACAGAAGCTCTGCATTACTGTAGGTTTTATGAACCCCCGTGGAAAGAACTTTAATTCACTTTCTCAGAATACCTTCCCCTCCCCACCTTGCCACTACCTACAGACAAAATACGGGGTAGATAGACGTTGGGTCATTAACAGCAAATCCCAGTCTACCCTGAAGACCTCGCATAATTGTAAAATTTTGTTTTTATGAACATGAGGTTGGAAGCAGTAAAAGCTGGCGTAGTGGCTAAGAAGGTTTGCCACCAAGTCTGCAATATGTAGTGTGTTATGGGGGGGGGGAGGAGTTTTTCATGCACTCCTCAGGCAGGGATTTGTGAGCCCCTTCTCGCTTCCCCCTCCCAAGTAATTGGTCTTCTCAACTGCTCCAGTCAATTGCCTGAAAATCCTTGGGAGGTTTTTCTAAAGTTTTGCAGTAACAGCTCTCAGAAGCACACACCATGGTCCATTTTTAGTCTTTAAGATGCCACAAGACTCTCTGCAGCCCGCTAATTCGGCCAGTCCTCATGATGGGTGACATCATTCCCTCTGTCTCAGGCGTCCCCAAACTAAGGCCCGGGGGCCAGATGCGGCCCGAGGGGCTCGTTTATCCAGCCCCGGAGACCCCCAGCGACCCCCGGCAACCCTGCCGCCCGCTGCCGCCGCCTGCTCTTACCGGCGCGGAGCAGCATAGCTGCCCATCTCCGGGTCGATGTGGCACTGGAAATAGCGTTTGCGCATGGCGTTTGCTATTTCTGGTGCTGCGCTGTGCTGGAAAAAGCAAGTGAACGCGTGTATGGGCGCGTGCTCCGGCCCGCCGCGCAATCGTCGCTGGAGGAACCGGCCTGCCGCGCGGTAAGTCTGGGGACCCCTGCTCTATCTCAAATGTTCAGGCTACGTGTGCCAGCTGCCTATGCAGTCAGAATTGTACCACCCACACACAAGAGGAATAATAGAATTGTAGAGTCAGAAGGGACCCTGAGGATCATCGAGTCCAACCCCCTGCAATGCAGGAATATGCAGCTGTCCCATACGGGGATCGAACCTGCAACCTTGGCATTATCAGCTCTAGCCAGCTGAGCTATCCAGGATGAAGGTATCGGCATGCTCAATGGAACATCATTTGCAGAAGTACATTTTGGGCTGGGGGCCTAAATGGAGCTCTCAAAACAGGTCAAGGAGGACTTGCCATGCTTAGCATCCACAGAAGCTTGACTAGCTGCTGGGAGAAAAACGGGAAAGCAAGTGGGCCTCCTGAACACGCTGCAGAAATTTGTTGCAGACGCTGGTCCTTGACATCTAATATGCCCGCGCAGTGTCTCTCATGCATTCTAGAGCAGTGTTTCCCAACCCTGTGCCTCCAGATGTTTTTGGCCTACAACTCCCATCATCCCTCGCTAGCAAGACCAGTGGTCAGGGATGATGGGAGTTGTAGGCCAAAAACATCTGGAGGCACAGGGTTGAGAAACACTGTTCTAGAGCACACTCTGCAATATTCTGCAATGAGCTGGGGGTCCCACGGGAGTCATGTAAAATATGCAAGGTCTTCTGTGTGAAGAGAGGAAAGAAAGTCTAAGAACCACTTTCACAGAAGGTAAAGATGGTTGGCAGGGAATGAGCAAACCTCATTTATGACAATGAAGTTTTAATACCTGGTAATATTTCAGTGAGAGAGAGAGATGAATTGCTTGGTTGATTCCTCTTTTGGAATTTCTTCTCCTCTCCCCGCCAGGAGCCTGGTGCCATCCTTAAGGCAGACCAACCACATAGAGCAATCAGTTCTGACAGGCAACCCGCAGCTGCCGCCACCGAGCCTTTGTTATTTGAAGTTTTTATTAATCATTTACTACATTTTATGAGGTTAGTCACCTGCATTGTTCCTCTGCCGACACAATCGTTTGTCATGAGGAAGAAGGGTGTGGAGAAGGAAATCAGGAGGGGGGAAGGAAACCGGGGTGGGGGGTGGGGAGGAACGGGGCAGTTCGGTTACCAGCAACTCATAAACACTCATGATACGGAGTTACTGAAAAGGGTTATGGAGTCCGTGGCTCTGTAGAGAAATCAAAATGAAAGGCCGGGGGATGGGAATCTGAGGGACATCGGTAAGGCTATCTCAGAGGATCAGGTTCCTGCAGAATTGTCAATTATTCAGGAACATGTAGGTGTGTTGAATGTTGCTGGCTATGGAATTATAAAGCATTTATTGAACCGATGCAGTGTGGGAGCTATTCCTTTTGTCTGCAGTTTTCAACTGTATGTTATTGGAGGCCCGCTGAGAAGGTCGATGCTTGCAAACGGTTAGTGCCAAGAAGAATTGAGAACAGAGCCATTGCTTGGTAGGAGAGCTGCCCGTATATCCCCGCCTCCATGGCATGGACCCATGCAAATCACAAGACAAAAGCATGGCATTTATATATCTGCTGTATATATACACACACAGCTAGTCAAATGCCAATCATTGTGAATGTGGAAGATCTATCTATATCTATCTATCATCTATCTATCTATCTATCTATCATCTATCTATCTATCAATCAATCAATCAATCATCTGTCATCTATCATCTGTCTATCATCTGAATGTGGAAGATCTATCTATATCTATCTATCTATATCTATCTATCTATCTATCTATCTATCTATCTATCATCTATCTATATCTCTCTATCTATCTATCATCTATATCTATCTATCTATCATCTATCTATCTATCTATCATCTGTCATCTATCATCTGTCTGTTTGCCTCGTATAAGGAATGTCTGGGGCATTCTGGGTAAATGAAATGGTGGCTGGGAATCCTGTTCCTCAGAGTGTTTGTGATAGAATGAATGAAAGCTGAACCAACATTGGCCTGGACAAACCAGTGGTCAGACTCTGCATCTGTGTCATATGTTCAACCAATTCCACTGTCTGCCACCATTGCAATCACACCATTCATCCAAATGTCCAATCCAAATCTTATCATCATCTAAATGTGTGTGTGTTTTAATACTGTGTGTGATGAATTTCAATACTTGGTCAAATTTTGATCTCATGACTTGCAATGAGCGAAACGTTGCTGGTTCTGGCGATGCAAAATGGCCGCAGATGAGGCCAATTGCCCTTTGCTGCTATGAAACAGCCTGACCTCTATCATACCTGGCACTCACTCTTTCCTGTGATTCATTTGTGTTATTCCTACAGGCTTTTCATATTATTATTAAACAGACCTGGTTAATTTGTAACCGTGTGCTTTGGCAGTGAAATGACCCCTAGACATATTTTCTTGCAAAGTTCAGTTGGAGTTGATAAGAACAAAGAAGCAGTTGTCATGCCCTGCACTATTCACTCCTAGGCTGTTATAGGCAGAATTAACAGGAACAGATTGCCTTGAATTTCCAAGGACTAATTATATCTGTTGTTTTTTGCTGTGGTGTCTCGAGGTTGTTGGGTTGTTGTTGTCTTTAGTAACAAATAAAGAACTTTAATCGAACAGGAAGTATGGTTCCAATGCCACATGGCCCAAACTGTTTATTTCCTCGTGTAATTAATTTTCCCTGCATAATTTATTTCTTGGATTTCTTACTTGCCCTTCACCGTAAAGTCAGAAGCTAAGTTACGACAATATAAAAATACAAGATTAAAATCAGTTAAAATAATTTACAAGCAGAAGAATAGGGTACGCCCATGCCTCCAAAATTATGCTGGCAATTAAGAAGCTGCCTTTCCATAACAGAATAATAGAACTATAGAGTTGGAAGGGACCCTGAGGGTCATCTAGTCCAACCCCCTGCAATGCAGGGATCTCAACTTGAACAGACATAACTCATTGATCTCTGGTTTTATTTTTATTTTTTTGCATTCTATTTTACAGTAGAGATTGATATATGATTGATGTAAACCACTTTAATTTATGATTATTAATAATCCTATAAATATTTTTATAAACAAATCAGGTTTCATAAGAACACAAGGTGCTGGATCAGGCCAATGACCCATCTAGTTCAGCATCCTGTTCTCACAGTGGCTGACCACTGAAGACACACATCTGTTGGAAGCCTGCAAACTGGACATGAGTGCAATTGCACTCTGTTAAAGTCGAGGTACAGATATGTTTCTTCAGTAACTACATATCCTTTAACTGCCATGATTAAATCATGGCATCCCATTTTGGGGAACTGTGAAGGACTGGACTGAGGAGGAATGGTGGGAGCCCCCCCTTTTTTCTGAACCTTC
The DNA here is from genome assembly GCA_034642065.1 of Darevskia nairensis. NCBI lineage: Eukaryota > Metazoa > Chordata > Lepidosauria > Squamata > Lacertidae > Darevskia > Darevskia nairensis. The sequence continues at coordinate 5,906,683 of JAWWNI010000329.1, forward strand.
CCAAGGGCAGGAGTATTAATTTAGAACAGTGGTTTGCTGAGGGGCATAGGCCAGAGAGGAAAAGCTGGGAGATACTGGGTGAGGAACAGCTAGAAGAGGAAACACCAGGAGAGAGACCGCTGGCACATTCAGTGTCCTTGGACAGCATTCCTGACCCCCCTTCGCCCAAGACTAGACGGACTTGGAAAGTGATAGAACAGTAAGCACAATGACAACAAGCTCAGATTACCCGATGTAGGAGTGATGTAGATTAATGGGGATGGAGGGGGGTAAACCTTTACTGGGAGTAACACCATTTTTTAGAGAGATATGGATTCCTTTGTCTCCCGCTTTGATTATTAAAGAGCTTATCTGGTAAGAACGCTCCTTCCATTGGATCTGCTTATTTACTGCCACCTGGAGAGGGATCCGATTCCCTGAAGCCTGACAGAGACTGTGTTCTCACGTTCAGGGTGTGATCTTGCATGGGATTGCCGTGCCCAAAACCATGCATTTTGGGCGTGCTGTGATCTAACATGGTTCACATGACTCATGGAGGAGAGCATCCTGGAAGATGTGCATCTCGGTTTTCTGCGGTAACATATTGGAGGGTATTATTATCTTATTATATTTATATCCTACCTTTTCTCCAGGAAAGATGGCATACATGGTTCTGCCCCTCTCCATCTCATTCTCCTAACAACCTTTTGTGGTGGGTTAGGCTGAAAGAAGAGACAGCTTCATGGCTGAGAACCTTGATCTCCTAGCTTCTAGTCCAGCGTTCTAACCAGTACACCATACTGGCTCATGTCACAAAAGCTATACAATGAAAATGCCACATGCACCTCTGCCACAGAGAAAGTCATCTCTTGGACCACCACATCACCTCCCCAAACTTCAGAGGGTGGTGGAACTTCCAAGAGGGCCTCTCTACTGAGGGTCTGCAGGGAAGGAGATTCGTCTTTCAGATATTCGAGGCATAAGTCACTTAGGTTTTCGAACACTCAAAGTTGATGGGTGACAACGTGCCTACCAGGCTTTTGTTAAAACAGACGAACATTTCCAGAAGGGGATTTGGGGCATTTGTTAAAAAATAAATGGTTTCAAACATCACAGCCAATTTGCAGGCAGCACAGATTTATGCTCTTTTGGGTGGGCTTCCTCAAATTTCCCCAGACATTTTTTTTTCCTGAGGAAAAACACTCAAATTCACTTTGAATTTTGCCTTAGGCAGGACACTGAGGGCAAGCCTGATATCAAACTCTTCATTAGACACCAATTTCTGGGATGCTGAACCAGACAGTTGCCTTTGTGCCTCGGAGCCTAGAGCTGGTCTGCTCCTAAGAGTTGTTGACAACCCATTCCGTTTGCGACAGTAATGAGCAAAGAAGTTGAAACTCATCTCGGCGGGGGGTTCCACAGACAGTCAGCTGGCCTTGGGGTCATCTGAAGTGCAATGTCAGCTTGCATATACTAGTAGCCAGCCATGCTTTCCCCCTTTCTTTCCTAATACCCCAGGCTTCGATTGCTACTCAGTGGTAGGAATGGCAAAGGCAGCTTTGCAACCCTGACCTTGTAGGCCGACCGCAATGACTCAGTGGCGCGCTGCTGCTAAAGAGATTTTTTTTTTCCTTGGGAAATCATGAGCCACTGAATAATTTCCATTCCTATTATTATTCTAAGGCCTACGGCAAGATGACTGTGGTTACAAGTGGAGCAAGGATTGCATGTCACTCCCTTGAATGTTGAACTCTCTCCTGTGCTTGGAGTTAACAGTCTGAAAAAGAAAAAATGTACAGAGCCAAATATAGCCCCGAAATTCTCCTACCCATCACAAGAATCTGTCTAAGGTATTAAATCTTCGCTGGTTTCATAAGCGATAAAGTGAAACGAAAACATTCCTGGCATATTCTCTCTTTAAGAGAGAGAGAGTGTGTCCTGTTGGGAACATCAACAAGAAGAGGATCAAGTGGAAAGTTTAGGGGAAATGGGTTGATTTTTCCACTCCTATCAGGGTGGTGGAAAAATATGAGTCATAAGATTTTCAGAATAGACAAGATTCAGAAATGGCATCTGGAATGTTTTTCTGCTGATCAACTGAGCTTCAGATGGTTCAAACTTTGGGTTTTGATATACATAAGATACCAGAAATGTGGATGCCTCTCTTAGAGTTTGTCTGAAGAAACACAGATGATGTCATTTGCGTGTTTAGACCTTTTACCCTGAGCCTAGAAATAAATTCAGACATGACTCAAATTTTGGTTTTGGTTTTTGGCAGAATTTAGGCCACAACTTTATTGATTACAATCAAGTGAGTGGTTGCATAGGCTCTGGTTCGACTAGCTGCCTGCACCGTTGCAGGTAGCGCTGACCCAGAGCTCTATCATAGGTCAGCCTAGGGTAAACACCAGGGCTGGCAGACGGGGGTGACCCAGCTGTTCCGCTGCCCTGGCGAGCCCTGGATTCCAGTACGGGCGTAGCCCCTTAAAGAATTCACCAAACCATTGAATCCTCTGATTCCTTTACTGGAATACCCTTGGCATAGACCGCTCTGCCATCCCTATGACTTGAACCAGAGCCTATCTGCCAACCTTACAAGTTGTGATGATTTGCTACGCGGCAGGCGAAACCCAAGTAGCACCAGCCAATCAGCCAAGTGGGGAAAATTCCTGCCGTGCCCCTACCTCAACAACAGGCGTCACACGGCATAGCAAGGTCAAGCGCAAGCCCTAAATATAGGGAGAGGTTTGTGGGTGTTCCGATGCACTAGCCGCTCAGGATCATGTGCATGGGCTTAAGTAGATCCCTCGATGTTCTTTTACTTGCGTCCCATAGGTCAGATTGAACCCAGCAATGAGGGATCTACCAATAGGGTGTTGTGGCTATCCAATGGTCCCACCCACAACAGCACAGGGTCTGGTAGCCAGGTTGTACCGCAACATGTGCCCTCTTTGAGGGAGGACCCGATTTGTAGTCCAACAATATTCAAAGAGTCACCTGTTACCAGTATCTAGTGTAAACACAACAGAGTCATTTATGCTGCGACAGAGGGCTCATTCCCGCTTCCATTTGTTCCATGGTTTCTAGTCATGGTTCTGAGAGATTTTTTTTTTTTTTGTCCCACAAATGTCAGTTGTTTTTTCTGCATATTGACTTTTGTTCCAATTCAGCAGTAAATAGCAGGTGTGTCTAGGGAAAGCAGCAGGGGGGGGGGGAATCTCTTGAATCCATGACTAGAAATCACTGGGCAAATGAAAGTGTGGATGAGGCCAGAGAGGAAAGCTGGGCTTTTTCATACAATTCACAGAAGCAAACCAATATGGCTCTCAGTTGTATATTCTGTGGGGAGCCTCTTCTGGTTCCACCTTCCTGTACAGTAGGTATTTTTCCAGATAGCCTATGTTTCTGGCAACTGGAAGGCCATAGGTACTCCCTCCCTGCTCTAACAAAAAGTCTCATCTTCTGTTTATTCATCTCTATTTGGCTTCTTTTCTACAGAATTCAGTTCTGCTTAGAATTCACAATGTTCATAATTTGAAAACTCATCTTTTCATCCATGTTTTTCTATCTTGGTTAAAATTCCTTCCTTTTTCCTGCTTTTCCAGAGTGCAATTCCACAGGCCTAATAATAATAATAATAATAATAATAATAATAATAATAATAATAATAATATCGGCACAGCACTGAAATGTAGGCGCTATTTAGATCAATAGCAATTTACATCATCATAGTTGGCCTCTTTAGCAATGAAGCCATATTCCCTGCCTGCAATGTCTGGCTGTTACTATAATGCTGTCCATTCTTTCCCACAATGGCTCTGCCCACAAGTGTTGACTCTGCAAAAAAATTAAATAAAAATGGCAACATATGGTGAGTCCTTCTATATTTCCCTTGCTGGTTTTGTGATGTTTAGAAATAAACATTGGCAGTGGTTTTTCAAGAGAGTACTGATGGTTGCTTTCTTCTTCTTTTTCAGAGGGTGTCAGTAGTCTGTAAGCTCTCCTTCCAACAGACTAGATATTAATTTTGGCACTGAAAATCGGTCAGACTTGAGAAACGGGTCTATTCACAAACCACAACCTCTATAATTTATGAATGGTAGCTTGTTCGTAGTACTTTCATAGGCATAGGCATCTGTCCTGAAGCTTTGACAAAAAGTGTCTGCTTCCCATGACCACTGAGATACCTCAAAACCTGTTCTGGTAGAGGCTTTTAAAACCAATTACTGTTAACACGTTCAGTGGGCGAATCAACATTTTTAGTGACCTGAATAAGAGTTGTCAATTCCTGGATAGCTCAGGAACTTCTAACTCACCTGTCCTTCACCCCAGCAGGTGACTGTGTAAACAACAGCAGGGACATCTTCTCTGTCTACTGGGAGTCATAGTTCCATAGAGAACATGAGTCTATGAAATAACCCTAATTAATCTTCAAAGGGTGTGTGGTTTAAACATCTGGGAACTCCTTGTTGGGGAAGAAGGCGAGGACTGTTAGCTCAGATTAACAATCCTGGAAGAATGACTATGACCAGTGCTATTTTTCTAGAAAGAGAGGTGCCATAACTCACCATGAATGCCTCCTTTGTTCTCTTAGAATGACAATGGCCCCCCACCTAAGAGGTGCTGGAACTGAATTCCGGTGAGTTCCAGCTGAAAAAAAGTCCTGATTATAATTTAGGCATGACCACTACATTTTTGAATGCAAGAAATTCTGGCATAGCTGAGATTAGTAAAGGTAAAGGTAAAGGGACCCCTGACCATTAGGTCCAGTCGTGTCCGACTCTGGGGTTGCGGCGCTCAACTCGCATTATTGGCTGAGGGAGCCGGCGTACAGCTTCCAGGTCATGTGGCCAGCATGACTAAGCTGCTTCTGGCGAACCAGAGCAGTGCACGGAAACACCGTTTACCTTCCCGCAGGAGCAGTACTTATTTATCTACTTGCACTTTGACATGCTTTTGAACTGCTAGGTTAGCAGGAGCTGGGACCGAGCAACGGGAGCTCACCCTGTCGCAGGGATTCGAACCGCCGACCTTGTGATCAGCAAGCCCTAGGCTCAGTGGTTTAACCCACAGCGCCACCTGGGTCCCTGCTGATTAGTAGCCTAGGATAAAAGTCCTAGAATGTGCTTGCTTCATTTCCTTTATGTCAAGACCTGCTTCCTATAAAGCATCTCAACACAACTTAACAATAAAAAACAACAACAGTAAAATAATAATAATAATAATAATAATAATAATAATAATAATAATAATAATAATTTATTTGTACCCCGCCCATCTAGCTGGGTCCCCCCAGGCACTCGGGGCGGCCTCCAACAAATATTAAAATACATTAAAATACATTAAAAACACAGATAAAACAATTTCTTCTATAAAAACAGTGGAAAATCCAATACAGACTGGATTTCTCCAATTATAAAAGGATGGTCTTCAACAGGAACCAAAATTACAATAAGGATGGCACCTGCCTGATATGCAACAGGAAGGAGTTCATAAGGATGCTGCCACATTAAAATCCTGGTTCCTATGTCATACAAAATGGACCTCACAATGGGATGGTATCTGTAGGAGGCCCCCTCCTGGAGAGTGTCAGTGCCAGCGTTGCCATATGCCCTCTTTTTCCAGGACACATCCTCTTTTTCATGGTTGGAGTTGTCATAGCGATCCATAGTTAGAACTTGGCAAATGTGCCTTCTTTTGATGAGGTTCTGAGCTACTGAAGGTAATGGGGCCTTTTACATGTCCAGCTGTCCTTTGTCAACAACAAATTGTCGCTGTTTTTTTGTGTTGAATATATGCTATATAGTAATTTATGGACTTAACAGGTATCTAAAGCCATTTGCACATAACAAAACATGTATTTTATCAAAGCAATTGATATAGAAATGAGCAAAACAGTGATATTTTAGGGAGCAGGCGAGGCCCATTACTTACATCATAGGAGCCTACACAACACAAAACACTATTGCTGTATGTAGGTTTTATTTTATTTATTTTTTATCTTATATTTTGGAAATGTACATCCAGTTTTTTCCCCTTTAAATTTTTTTGGGTCCCCCAAGAGAGTGAGCTATAGCTTGTAAATAAATCCGGCACTGGCCAACCCTAGCAGTGATCAATTGGATATATAAGGGGTGATATGATTGTTAATGTAGATACATAGGGCTTTTTACACCCTTACTGGCAGCTTGAACTTAGCCCAGTAGTAAATTGGCAACCCTTGCAATTCTTTGAGCAACAGCATAACATGATGGTGATAGTTTGCACCAATGTGTGTCATGAGCCCTGCACTGTTCACTAGCTCCAGTTTCCAGGCCAACATTACAGCAGCCCCCATCCAGAAGACAACCTCTGCATTGCTAAAGCAGAGGATAGAATTTTCTGTGTTCCATAGCAGGATAGAAACTGCACCTCCACTTGCCCATTTGGACAATGTAAGTCAGTCCATTGTTCTTTCTCTATTTTTGGATGAATTCTCCCTGTGCATTGCTGCTAATGGGATCTTCTTTCCTGCTGCTAATGGGATCTTCCTTCCTGGAGCAATTAGCAGTTGGAGCGTGCGTGTGAGAGAGACTTTTCATTTAGGCTACCGTATTCTATTTCCTTGCATGACATGGTTCCTATCCTGATCTCTCCCCGCCCCACAACTGCTCTTTGTAAAGTGAGAACAAAATATATTGAATGCATAGACACATATATACACACATTTAACATTTCATCTAGTTCGGTCCTTTGGCAATTGACTGCTGTTTTTGATGGAATGTTGCATGACAAAAGAAAAAAGTATTTAAAAAAAGAATGTCAAAATTGAAAGTTTATTTTCTGCCTCTCTGCAATTTCTGGTTTTTGAATGTGTCAGTACTCAGGTCTGGACAAAACTATAATTTTGCTCTAGTACACACACACACACACACACACCCTGAATACACATCCCCCCCTTAACAATGGCCTGTGTAGATAACTTTTTGTTCTCATACTTTCTTGATTATTTCATTGCATAAATGCACACTCTCTTCCAGCCTCCTCCCTCTGCTTTGTTGATTCAGGGAACATGGACTTAACCTTGACTTTGGGGTCAATGCTTTCTGCAAAGTGTACAGTCAGCAGAGAGTATGGGAGAAAAATCAATGTGGAACATATTACCGAATATGATGCTCAGACGTTACTGCTTGGAAGTCATGCCTGGAGATGGAAGCAACAGAGGTTATTTTAAAAGGAGAGCATGTCAAAGGAGCTCTTTCATTTGGTGTGCTTGCTTCTTATTCTTCATCAGTTTTTGACCGCAGCCTCTCCTCTCTCTTTTGTGAAGAGGTTTCTTTTATGTTTCAGCCTTCAACTCGCTAGGAGGCTAAGTGGAGGCATGGCTGTCTCCCTCAGCTTCACTGGGGCTGGGTAGCTGGCAATGGAATTAATGGGCTATTTTGTTATTTAGAGCATGTATAAACCAGTTGCTCAACAAATTCTCCAAGTGGCGTACAAGTCCTATTCTTTACAAAGCATTAATAAAATAAAAAAGAATTATTATTAATATTGATTACATTTGTATGCTGCCCTTCATCCGTAAACCTCAGGGTGGTTCACAACTTAAAATAAACAAACCAATTAAAAACAAATATACATAAAGACATAATTAGAAATAAAGATAAAATCAAGATACAGCCTTACCCACTTTGGAAGAATGCCTGGACTTGGTTGAGATGGCAAATTTAACATGTTTAATTAGAGAAAAACCATGACTGACATTTATTAAGGATTGGAAATTTGTTACCTCCTTTTTGCGTGGAAGAGAAAATGAACTTGTAATAGCTGGATTTGAAGATTGAAAAAGCACTGGTTTATAGTAGATAGAATGGTTGAGTCCTAAGGAGTGAATACTATATTTAGCTGCAGGACAGAGAGCCAGAAGTCCTTTTAATCTTCTTTGTTTTTCTCTAACCTTTTCTCTCTCTTTCTCTTCTCTTGCTTTCGCTCTCTTTTTCTTGACTTTTTCTCCTTTCTGCCTTTCTTCTTTTTTATATTAAATAGCTGTTTAACACTCGTATATTATAAAAAATATACTTTGTAATGGGTATGGGTTTTGTGGGGAGAGGTAAATCTTTGAATAAGTATTAATAATTTCGTAAATTGAGAGAAACAGAGAGAAATATATAACAATTAATCAATAAAACCACCTAAGACAAATCTAAGGTCACATCTGCACCATACATTTGTGGCCATGCGGAAAGAAGAGAAGAAGAAGAAGAAGAGTTTGGATTTTATATCCCGCTTTATCACTACCCGAAGGAGTCTCAAAGCGGCTCACATTCTCCTTTCCCTTCCTCCCCCACAACAAACACTCTGTGGGTGAGTGGGGCTGAGAGACTTCAGAGCAGTGTGACTAGCCCAAGGTCACCCAGCAGCTGCATGTGGAGGAGCGGAGACGCGAACCCGGTTCACCAGATTACGAGTCTACCGCTCTTAACCACTACACCACACTGGCTCTCTGTCTGACTCGCTGTCTGAAACCCTCTGTGAGGTGAGTGGGGCTGAGAGACTTCAGAGAAGTGTGACTAGCCCAAGGTCACCCAGCAGCTGCATGTGGAGGAGCAGAGATGCGAACCTGGTTCACCAGATTACGAGTCCACCGCTCCTAACCACTACAACACACTAGCTCTCCTCTAGAGACCTCTAGGACATCATAACGCTCTTGGGTACCACATGGATGACCCCAGGGCTAGCTAGTTCAGCTGCATAATGCTTGGCTACCATGTCCTTTGTCTGTTTCAGCAAGTGCAGGTGATATAATAGTGCAGAGGATAGAAAATCCACTATTAAGTGGATAATATTAAGTGGTGGTGAAGACAGCACAAGATGGGCTGTCCCCTGAGTCCGCTAGATGTTATCGCAGAAGACCGTTGCCTCAGGAGAGCGAGGAACATTCTCAGGGATGACTCACACCCTGGCCAGCACCTTTTTAATCTCCTGCCCTTGGGCAGGAGATATAGTAGCATGATAAGCCAAACCAACAGGTTAAAGAACAGTTTCTACCTGTGGGCCGTGAGGCTGCTGAATGGAAGACAGCAACATTGCAGCTGATGTTCTGGGTTGGTGGTTGTATGACAGAACATAGAGTGTGACAAGGACTGAGAGATTGTGGGTGGGGAGGGGGGGCTCGTTTAATCTCACTGTAAACATGTGGTACAGTGACAATAAAGTATTTTTATTATTTCTATTTCTATTTCTATTATTTCTATTATTTCTATTATTTCTATTATTTCTATTATTTCTATTATTTCTATTATTAAGTGGGGCTGAGATCGTCTTGCCCACCGCCCCCACCCTGCAAAACAAGTCGCTTTCCATGCAGATTTTGCATTCTGTATAGAAGCTCCCTCGCCAAACCTGACCTCCAGCCTTTCCACGGAGTCACCAGAAACCTGAATACTCCAGTTTTGCTCTGTATGCAAAATCTGTCCACACAGTCTGAGTTCTGAATACTACCTGCCCTACTTTCCACACACACCCTACAAATCACCAACACCGCCATGCTAAAAATACACCTCATTTTCAAACGAGCTACCACCTGCAGGATACTGTCTGAACAAGCTACAGTTGCTATAGGTTGTCACCTTGATCTGCCTGAACATGGACAAAAGCTTTCCTCTGGGCATGTCAGTACAGTGTGGGGAAACCACATGTAACCTTTGCAGGCATCATTCCAGGAATGTGCTGTGCATGCATGTGTGCCTGTTTTGCCATGTGTACATGCAGCGGTCAGCGACTATAAGGCATAGAGACCTTCTTGTTTACTTACCAAGGTCACAGAAATTATGTACTCCATTTCCCCAACGAAGGGCTAGAACACAGTTTCCCAAACTTTGGTCTCCGGCAGTTTTTGGACTACGACTCCCATCATTCCTAGCTAGCAAGACCAGTGGTCAGGGATGAATCCCGCTTGGCAGTGCTGTTTAAACAACATTTGATTCGGCTCAGTTGGTTAGAGCGTGGTGCTGATAATGCCAAGGCTGTAAGTTCAATCCCCGTATGGGACAGCTGCACATTGCAGGAGGGAGGTGGAACTCGATGATCCTCAGGGTCCCTTGCAACTCTACAATTCTATGATTCTATGATTCAAGATGCTTTGCTCCCTGAGGAAGTTCAATCATAGCAAAGGATGCAAAAAGGATGGAAAAGGGCCCTCACAGTGCAATTGCCCTGTCAAACAGCAGCAAACGCTCATTCAGATCTGTAACTCAGGCCTTCCTGCTTTCCCTCTGTAATTAGGTTGTTTCCATGGTAATGATCTAATTATGGTCTTTTTGGCTTTGTGTAATCACATTTGCTGTGTTTTGGCATTTGATGATTCCACCCTCCCCACACACACCTTTCCTTATTTCTGAACCAAAGCACTTGCCAACTCTGTTCGCTTTCTGAATAATGACTTTTCGAGCAGAAAACCTTGGTGACTCCCCCCCCCCTTTTGCTTCTGCTAAAAAAGGAAAGGAAGAAAAAGAAGTAAGGATAAGGAATGTGAAGAAGCAGAGAAGCACCATGTTTCCCTCGCCCTGCTAAAATAGTTTTCAGCAATTGTTCCATGGACTGCAATTGGCACACGCAGCTTGTGAACTACCAAGCCAAGCTTAGCCCATCCTCTCTGCATGGTGGTTTTGCTAGGGGCCAGGCTTGCCTGAGATGTTTTGCTGCCTGAGGTGAACAACAAACATGCATTTCATGTATAGAAGTCCCCCATCCCTGCACTAGGAGTACCTGTTGGGCATTAGATGTCTCAGACAGGCTGTGTTGCTGATCTTCCTACCCTGGGGATGGGAAACCCTTCACTTCTGGGCAACCATCAGAGGTTCAGGCACCAGCGGTGGAGCGAGTTAATGTAAATTTTACTACTACTACTAATAATTTTATTATTTGTACCCTACCCATCTGACTGGGTTGCCCCAGCCACTCTGGGCGGTTTCCTGCATATACAAAAACATAATAAAACATTAAACATTTAAAACTTTCCTATACAGGGCTGCCTTCAGATGTCTTCTAAAGGTTGTATAGTTACTCATCTCATTGACATCTGATGAGAGGGCATTACACAGGGCGGGCGCCACTACCGAAAAGGCCCTATGCCTGGCTCCCTGTAACATCACCTCTCACTATGAGGGAACCACCAGAAGGCCCTCAGAGCTGGACCTCAGCGTCTGGGCTGAACGATGGGGATGAAGATGCTCCTTCAGGTAGACACCCACTCCATCCAGGCAACCAAAAGGTGATATCATGGTTCAAGGGCAAATTCCAGCCAGGCAAAAACATTTATGATGTGAAGCAGGGCCTGTGAGGGGTGTGGCTTGAAAGAGGAGTGTGGCCTTGAGCAAATTCTGAGGGACAGGTAGCGATGTGGGGGGGGGGGGACTACAATTGAACCCTGGGCCTCAGATTCACTGCCGTATTCCTTGTGCCAGATCTCATGAGTCTTCACTCTTCCTTGAGCTGGTCAATCCAGTGGCGTAGCAAGGTCAGGTGGTACCCGGTGCAGGACATTTCTTGTCACCCCCCCCCCCCCACATTGAAATCTAGTTGGACTCCCAAGAGACTGCGATCTACTCACACTATAAAAATACTGGCTGTGATCTACCCATTGTCATTGCCAGGAGTTGTTGAGTTTTTTTATGGAAGGATTGACCAAAGTTGTTGAGATTTTTTGTTGAGCTTTTTGAGGGGGTTACAGGGTTTGGGTCCTGAGTTGAGGGAGATTCTGCTTCTCTCCTTCCCATCACCCTCCGCTTGTTTGCTCACCTGCCTCCTTCCCATCCTCTCCCTGCCTGCCTGCATGCCTCCTACAGCAGTCCGGGAGCGCAAGGCTGTCAAAACGAAGAGAGAAGGGGGGAAGGCCGCCGTCAAAGTGGCGCAGCTCCACCCCTTCCTCGACTGATCGTGGTAGGCAGAAATCACAGGCACGCGGCGCGCCGAATGTCACCCTCCTGGTAATGACACCCAGGGCGGTCCGCCCCCACCATTCCCACCTTGCTCCACCCCTGGTTCAACCATTTTGATTGTTCAAAGAAAAGAAGACATGTATTCTATCTAACCTTGACAGTAGGAAACCTGGAAGGAGGGAGGAGATGAAAAACCAGCTACCTTTTACCCTGCTAAGCCATGCAGAGGCAGAGTTGTCTTCTGTCAAGGCACCCTACAAGCGACAGAGATGTTTGTGGGAAGCTATTTGATAAGAGTTACTATGGCAATAGGAAATCTCCGGGGGGGGGGGGGAATCAATTAAGTGATATAATGGCAACCAGCCAAGAACAAAAAGCCAGATTCCTCTTTTGGGTTACGCAGGAAGTTCTGAACAGTAATGAGCCCAGAAAAACAAAGGCTGCTACTTTCCCCCGTCTCAGACAGAAATGTTATCTCTCAACAACACAGGCTGCCAGGGATTGAACTTGAGGTCTTCTCCATTCAAGACAGGTGCTCTACCACTGAGAAATGGTCCTCCCCCTTTGGGAAAGAGTACAGCTCTTCCAACTTCCTCATTCAGCTCCATGTATGAACTTCTCAAGGAAGAGAAACCTTCACCACTCCATAACCAAGGGGGCAGTGAGAAGGGGCACCTAGATTCCAGTTTGGGAATCTAGGAAAGTGCTGTAGTAGCTCAGTGGCTCAGGATCACCAGTCTGGGTTCAATGGCATTCTTGAAGTCTTGCTATGGACCTTGGTTGGTCGCCTGTTGAAGGGGCCTGGTAGGAATTCTTCCCACTTGGCAAATTGGCAATGGCCAGTTGGTTTTTCACCTACCTCGTAGCAAATCGTCACAACTTTGTAAGGCTGGCGGGTAGGCATTGGAGTATTCGGCTGGAGATGAGGGGAGGTAGTGGCTATCACCTACCCCTCCTAATTAAGGGCATTCCGTTAAAGGAAACTGAGGGGCATGGTCTCTGTCCAAAGCCCCAGACGGTGGGCTAGGGCCATGGCATGACCCCTAGCGGTGACCCTGGGGGAGTTCCTAGTTGACGTGCATCATCAGGGCTCCCCCCTATTGGTGGTTAACCCTTCCAAGACTCCTGCAGACGGGCCGGAGTCAGATATAGTTGGTTTGTTTCCAATGCCTAAGCCAATACCACTCACATTCTGTAACCAATAAAGTTGTGGCCTTTTTTAGCCCATTAACCTAAAATACTGGTCTCATGTGTCTTTATTCCTTAACATCTCGGGAGGGTTTGTGGCCTTGCCACACAATTAATAAATTATTCTTATGCCCCACATAATTGATCACAAGACATAGCACAAACACCGCATTTGAATGACCATGTCCATCAACTTTTGGGGGGCACCCTCAAATATTTATGGGGGGCAAAAAGGACCTCAGTCCCCAGGAGTTGGCTCCTATGAACAAGGGGGACATCCAGACACCCCTTGGAAGTTCCTAAATAGAAAGCAAGTTGGAAATAATCATCTGCTGCTGTACATCCTCAGCATCTGATAATCGTAGGGATATTGCCTCTAAATCTGGAAATTGCATTTATTGTCATGGCTACTGATTGATATATCCTCCATGAAATGAAGGCTGCTTGGATCTCAGCCTGTCATTCATTATTGCACCATTAAATGCACATAAAAGGGTCCACTTGAACATCAGTGAACCAGTTATCAGGTGGCTTTGAAACTACAGCCAAAATTAAGATGACTGTGATTGTGTACAGTTCACATTTCCAGCAACAGTGTTACACATACTCAGATGCTTCAGCCAAGCTGGTTCCAGCAAGAAATGTGAGAGAAGGCACATGGCACAGGCCCCCCATTTACACTGTGGGCTGCTAAGTGGCAGAGGCTAAGCCAAGGGCTTGTGCAAAGATCACTTTCAATTTGGAGGTGCTCAAATTAAAAATGACACAAGGCAGCATTAGCTTGTGGGATGAAGATGCCCCTTGTTCATCAGATAACATTAACAGGGCAATCGATACAGCCAGATAATTTCAGCTAATAGGGATGCTAAATGTATCAATGTGGTCTACACAGTTTCCTCTGACGACTCACAAAGGCCTCATGCGATGGAAACCTATGAATGTCCATTGGTCACGATCCAAAACTGTGTGCAAGTATTAGGGGGAATATAACTTGAGAGGTTAATGTGCATAACAACCGCCCATTGTGCATATTGACCAAGGAGAATGTGCACCTAATCCAGTCATAAAGAGGGAATTGTGCACATTTCCCGGTCAGTATGCAGTATCAATAACAGCTCATGAAGAATCCGTTCTTCAAATAATCCGTTCTCTTTTTTTCCTTTTTTCTTGCTTCGTCTTCTTTTCTTTTTTCTTTTCCTTCCTTTGGTTTGTGGTTTTATCTCTGATATTTAAAAAATGGATATTTGATATTAACCTTTGTACATTTTCTTTCAAATCTTAATAAAAAAAAATATTCAAAGAAAAAGAAAACAATGAGGAAGGTGAATGGAGTATCCTAGGAGAGGGTATGGCTGGATGGAAAGTTGAAACGAAGCACTCCTCACCGGAACATTTTGCCTTCAGGTCCCCCTTGCAGCTGCCCATTTCCTGAGGCAGCATATGTCGAAGAATCTCTGGGGAAATGGACTTCATACGAGAAGTAACCCAAACATGAATAATAATCTACTGACTTCTGTGGCCATGAGGGTCATCATGTCTCCTGTATGTCAGGTCTGGAAAAGACTGTCACCAGAAACGAACTGTTGGGAAATCCTTTGGTGTGTCTGTGTGCTTAAAGTGCTGAGGCAACGGATATCATTATCACTAATGCCTTACCATCAGCCCGAGACTGGAAGCGAGATCAATTTCATAATAAATCAATCCCCATTTCCAATGTGCAACAGCTTTATCTGCTGGGGCTGACTTGCCAAGGACAGTGAGATGCCAAGGTCAAATCGAAAAAGACAGATCACATTTTCAGCTTTCCCTTAAAACATTTCCTTAGCTATCCTGAGGCACAGACCCCAGCGGACACTTCACAGTTTATTTACCCAGTCTGTAGACGTTCTCCTGAGGGAGGTTTTCATCTGTCAGTGGTTCTGCTGCAGTAGGAAGAGCCTATTTAACACTCTCCGTGCATAGACCGAAGCAATTGTTTAACTTGGGTCAAGAGTTTGCCCTGTGCAATCCGGCCTTTCCCAACCTGGCGCCCTCGGAATGTTATTGGGCTCCTGCTTCCATCAACCGAGGCCACACAGCCACTTCTCAGGAATGATGGGAATTGTAGTCTGAAACATCTGGAGCAGCATGGCCCAACACGTGCCACATGTGGTCCTTCCCAAACCCTAGTGCCTTACTTATCTGGCTTTGGGAAGGTAGCATGAGGGCTGCCCCCCCCCTTAAATTTTAGCCTTGCAGTTACCGACCGAACTACCCCACATGTGACAATGCAGTGTGTGGCCCACAGGTTCTGTGTTGAAGTACTCTTGTAGCCCACTTGGTATGAAAAGTTGGACTGCCCTGATTTGGAGGAAACAGTGTGCTGAGGAAGCCTGATGAAATGATCTAGTATAGAAATAAAGAACATACCCTCCAACATTTCTCCGATGAAAGTAGGGACGTCCCATTCCATATTGATAATTTTACTACTTATACCCCACACATCTTACTGTTTTCAGAGAGCCAGCGTGGTGTAGTGGTTAAGAGTGGTGGACTCGTAATCTGGTGGACAGGGTTCGCGTCTCCGCTCCTCCACATGCAGCTGCTGGGTGACCTTGGGCTAGTCACACTGCTCTGAAGTCTCTCAGCCCCACTCACCCTACAGAGTATTTGTTGTGGGGGAGGAAGGGAAAGGAGATTGTTAGCTGCTTTGAGACTCCTTAAGGGGAGTGAAAGGTGGGATATCAAGTCCAAACTCCTCCTCCTCCTCCTCCTCCTCCTCCTCTTCTTCCTGGGTTGTCCCAGCCACCTTGGGCAGCTTCCAACATATATAAAAACATAATAAAATATTAAATGTTTTTTTTAAAAACCCTTCCTATACAGGATTGCTTTCAGACAGCTCGGGGGGTCGGATAACTCCATACCCTCCAACATTTCTCCAATGAAAATAGGGACATCCTAAGGCAGTGATGGCTAACCTTGACACTCCAGATGTTTTGGAACTACAACTCCCATCATCCCTAGCTAACAGGACCAGTGGTCAGGGATGATGGGAGTTGTAGTCCCAAAACATCTGGAGTGTCAAGGTTAGCCATCACTGTCCTAAGGAAAAGTGGGACATTCTGGGATCAAATCAGAAACCAGGATGGCTTCTCTACAGTATGTAATCTTAGAAGATGAGCAATTAAATAGGCCTGAGATGGTATGTTTGATGTTGTTGGCATCATCAGAGATTTACAACCTCTAGACAACGACAGGTCTCTTTCTCAAGCTCTAGGAGGAAGACCTTTCATTGCCTACAGACACCACCCAATCTTAAACAACTCACCCACAATAATACAGCAAGCAGACTTAACATGGACACTGGTACCAGAGCCTGCAATAAACCCAGATGCCAACTTTGCTGCCACATACACCCAGACAACACCATCACTGGACCCAACAACATCAAACATACCATCTCAGGCCTATTTAATTGCTCATTTCCTCAGCTCTGGCATCTGTTATTTGTTGGTCCTGTCTCCTGGTTTGACCTCCAGCCCTGTCTTCTGCTTCGTTGCTCCTGGGTACCAGCTGGATTCCCAGCTCACCTTATACTCAGCTACCCATCCTCATAAACCATCTCAGCTACACAAGGCAACCTAAGAAATAAAGATAAAGGCATTCTCTTCATCAAAGAGCCTCTTCCGAGAGCTCACAACCTGATTCACCTGCAGGGATTGGTACTGACTCATGGAAATGCTGGGTAGATGAATGCAGAATACAAAAACAAAGAGTATAAAATCATCTCCTGCTGCTCTGGAAAGTTCTGCCTGTCAGTTAAAATTCTTGCCACCAGTTTGGTGCCTTTAAAAATAAAACAGAGTCGCTAACAATATCTCCTCCAGTTGCTTTTGATGTATTTAAAAGGTGGGAAAAGACACATTAAAAAAACACAACTGCTCTGGTAAATAACAAGGAAAAGGTCCACAGGCTTTATTTTTGCTATAAAAAGGGTAGACAGGAGAGGCAAAGTATCCTCTTTGCATTGATTTTTGGTGGTGGTGAAGGAAAATGAACTGCAGGAGGGGAGAAATTATCCTTAATGGATGTCTGGTTTGTTTGCTTGCTAGGAAAGACAAAACCCTTGGATAGTAGCAATCATTTCTTTGGACTTGCTGAGACAGCATGTCTCAGAGAGCTAGTGTGGTTTAGTGGTTAGAGTGTTGGACTTGGACCCGGGAGACCTGGGTTCAATTGGCCACTCTGTCATGAAGCTCCCTCTTTGGGTGACCTTGGGCCACTCAAAATTATAAATAATTTTATAAGTTGTGTGTCCTTGTTTCTCAGTATGATCCTTTTACATGGTTTTGTATGTTTTGTGGTGTTTTATGCATTGTGATTTTGCTGTTATTTTTATTGGTTATAGATTAGTAATTCTTTGTGTATGAATAATTAGTAATACTTTATTGTGATTGATAAGTGTAAAGTGTTTAATTATGTTTAATTTTACTGTTTACTATTAGATTTTAATGAATTATTTAATATTGCTTTAATATATATATATATATAGAGAGAGAGAGAGAGAGAGAGAGAGAGAGAGTAAAGCAATATTAAATAATTCATATATATGTTGATTATTTTAAAGCTATTGTGACTTTTTATATTGGATCAGATTGTTACTATTAATGTTTGGTGTTTTATTATGTTTTTCTATGTGTTGGAAGCTGCCCAGAGTGGCTGGGGCAGCCCAAACAGATGGGTGGGGTATTATTATTATTATTATTATTATTAACTGAATTCAGCCCTCTAAGTTTCTATCTTACCCTCAAGACTAATCACAAACCTCTTGCTCTCCTGGATGGAAGATAGAGAGGGGGTGAGGGTAGAAGCCACCCTACTGTATAAAAGGTATAAAGGTGAAATTTAAACTTGTTGATCTGCCCACTTTGCCTCTGGCCTCAGCCATCGCTGTGTGTGGCCCCCAGGATGTTGCCCAGAAAGGAATGTGTCCCTAGAATTGTGTTACAACAGCTGATGCAGCCCAGACGAGCAGAAGGGAGGGTGGACAGATCAGTCTATTTTCTGTCCATGTCAATTTCATTCATAAATCCACAGAACCATAGAATTGTAGAGTTGGGAAGGACTAAGGGTCATCTAAGTCCAACTCCCTGCAAGGCAGGAATCTTTTGTCCAACGTGGGGCTTGAACCCATGACCCTGAGATCAAGATAGCCTCACGCTCTACCGACTAAGCTATCCCAGTGGTCCTCCTGTCCTGTTTCCACACCCCACAAAAAGAAAGTAAAAATTGTATTTACATTGCGGTCAATCTCTGAGGCCACCTCACCAAAAACTCATCATTCTGGCGTGAGTTCCACCCTCCCCCTTGCCCTACCTGCATCTTAGTGTGACTAACAGGTGAGTCTGCCCCATAAAGAGTCCTCTGTATGTGGATGCTCATACCGTCTAAGGATACAGGAAGTTCTTGAGGTCCTAGACAGGACTTCATTACGCTGACCTTGGATGTACCCATAGCAATGTTGGGCTTTACCGTTCTTTACTTACCAGACAATATCAATAGACCAATCCACTGCCTTGACAATTATATGGATTGCTCTGTCCAGCGCAGGCTTCGCTTAGAGGTAAGCCCCTCTCTTGCATCAGGCTTCGTCTCAGCATAACCGCTTGGATCTGGGCCACCGCCATCCATCACTGGGTTGCTGACACCCACCCACCAATGTGTCCTTAGTTGTACTATAAGCACCAGCATCACCTTGGATGCTGTGTGCATTTTTTGCATTCAAGATTCCCCATTTCCCTTGCCATTAGTTCACAACAGTGGAAGTTATTTGCATAAAACACATCGTTAGACACGGGTGGGATGACAGATATGCCTTCTCATGCATTCAGCAAACAGACTGTTGTTTCTGGTAACTGCATTGTAAGCCGCATGAGAATGTGGACTGGGAGCACAAAACTCTCCAGGGGGGCTGGTTCTGGAGGAGCCGGCTTCCTTTTGAAACGAAGAGATGACTCATTTTGCCATTTGAATGGAAGGCAGTGCGTTCCCCTTCACGGGGACCCGCTCTCTTTTGATGTAAATCCAGGATCAAATCTGGGAGCTTGCTGCTGCCCCCACCGGCTTCCCAAACCCCTTTCTGAACTGCGTGCGTGTTAAAGGTCACAGAGGCTTATCCAAAATCTCATTCAAAAGCACAACAGGTTAGCTCGGAGCACATGTCTGCCTGTTCCGTTTGTAACATGTCCAATGGCTTCATTTCTGCCTGTGTTTGCAGGCGTGTGTTATTTCAATGTCTCCTTATCACTTCCATCAATCACTGCAGCTGGGGTCTGGAAAACAAGGCTGGCCCGGTGATGAGAAACAGGCAGGTTTTGATTGGACTCTCATGCAGCATTCCGGAGAATTGGCCGGACCTCAGAAAGGAGACTGTTTAACCCTTTCTTTTCCTCCAAAGATGCATCAGGAACATGACCGTTTCCCCCTAAAGGGAGTCATCGTTCATGGGGAAGAAAGGCACCATTTGCTTTAAGTTAGAAGAAGTGTTTGGATTTGATATCCCGCTTTATCCCTACCCGAAGGAGTCTCAAAGCGGCTCACAATCTCCTTTCCCTTCTTCCCCCACAACAAACACTCTGCGAGGTGAGTGGGGCTGAGAGACTTCAGAGAAGTGTGACTAGTCCAAGGTCACCCAGCAGCTGCATGTGGAGGAGTGGGGAAGCGAACC